>CM034146.1:839667511-840363192 GCA_019776745.2 Taxus chinensis
AAAACTAGATTTCCCGGGAAGGGATTTTACAACGTTTTGAACGTAAGGGATCCCTAACGAGGGATCAAAACAAAATTTTCGGTATGGTTATCGGTAAAATTGCCCTTGTCAATTTTACGGGATAACAGCTGGCTCCTTCTGGGGACTATCCCTGAGCGAACTCGGGGGTAGAGAATCCCAGATTTCATGTGCCTATCCATTGGGTACGGAGTCAAAAACAAGGGGGACCGGAGGGAGAACAAAGGAAACAAAAAACAAACCGAAAGCAAACACACGACGAAAGCAAACACACAACAAAAAGAAAACTGTACAAAGAAGATAGCAAGCTCTACTTCCTGAAGATCTTGAGATGTTGCCCGCTATAGGGAAGCGGGAGTTCAGCTCCATCCAGATACGAGAGATAGAAACTATTCTCTCCATTGAGTTGCTTGATTTTGAAGGGCCCTCTCCATAGGGAATCAAATTTTCCGTGCATGCCCTTTGGCTCTCTTCGCTTGTCCCATAAGAGGACGAGATCTCCCACTTGAAAATTTCTCTGCTTGGCCTTCTTGTCAAAAAGCCTCTTGACTTGATTCTGATGTTCAGTGATCTTTTCGACCACTCTTACTCTCTTTTCTTCAAGTTCCGCAAGATACATGATTCTCTTTTCTAGAGAATTCTGGAAAGTTTCATCTTCAATTGCTTGTGCCAAGCGCAGAGCAGGAAGTTCAGCAGAAATGGGAAGTTCGGCATCAGTGCCATATAACACTTGAAAAGGTGACATGCCGAGAGATCTCTTGGGAGTAATGCGGTCCGCCCACAAAGCATCGTACAAAGACTTGTGCCACATCCGCTGATTCTCATCTACTAATTTTCGTATGATGGTCACCAAGTTCTTATTACTGGATTCCACCTGACCATTTCCCTGAGGGTAATAATCCGAGGCATGTGCTAAAGTTATCCCATATTCATAGCAAAAACTAATAACTTCCCGCGAGGAGAAGTTAAAAGCATTATCAACAACGATTTTGTTTGGAACGCCGAACCTGACAATGATATTTTCTTTGATAAAACTGCAAACCACCTCAGAAGTGGCATGCTTGATAGGTATGGCTTCCACCCACTTGGTGAAGTAATCCGTTGCTGTAAGGACATAGCTATGTCCAGCACTCGATTGAGGATTGAGTGCGCCAATAAAATCAATTCCCCATTGCCTGAATGGTTCATTGATGATGACCGGCCTTAGGGGAAGGGCAGCCAACTTGGGCTTGCCGACAAATTGTTGACAGGGTTC
This sequence comes from Taxus chinensis, assembly GCA_019776745.2. Classification (NCBI taxonomy): domain Eukaryota; kingdom Viridiplantae; phylum Streptophyta; class Pinopsida; order Cupressales; family Taxaceae; genus Taxus; species Taxus chinensis. The sequence goes on from CM034146.1 coordinate 839,668,785, forward strand.
ACACTTTGCCACCCAGGTAGCCACATCTTGAAAGAGTGTTGGCCAATAGTACCTGGCTCGAATGATCTTGTGTGCTGTCATGGAAGAAGAAAAATGGCCTCCACAGGCTGAATTGTGAAAACTTTCCAGCAGTTTTACTTGCTGGGGCTTGTCAACACATCGCAGGAAGACACCATCTATCCCGCGCTTATATAAACCGCCATCTCAGATGACATATTTAGCTGCTCTGAGCTTTATAGTGCGCTTCTCCCTCGCAGTTAGGTGCATTGGGCATTCTCCGTAGGTAAGGAAGAAAGCGATGTCATAGTACCACTCGTCACTAGTTGCAACAAATAGAACCAGAGGTAGAGAATCAGGCTCCTTTAGAGGGCTTTGCTCTTCGTTGGCACAATCTTCTTTTCCTTTAGGGCCTTCTAAATTTTCATTTTCAGCCATTAGTTGACACAGGCCTTTGCCCCTCACCAGCTTGGTAGGTTTAATATCCAGGTCATATTCCTGGACCTTTGCGATCCAATTCCCTCTCAAGCTTCCTAACTCCTGCTGAGTTAGAATTGATTTTACCGCCGTGTCAGGGACCAGCACCACCGTATGTGAGTTTAGAATGTAATACCTGAAATTCTTCACTGCTTTGACAACGGCAAAGGCATGCTTTTCCAATTGAGTCATCTTCAACTCGTGAGGCTTGAGGGGAGAACTCATGAATGCAATCGGGGATTCAATGTCTTTTGAATTCTTTTGCATTAAGATTGCAGACACAGTATGTTATGATGCGTAGCTATACATGATGAAGTCTTTGGAGAAGTCAGGACATACCAGGACCGGTGCATGGGCAACAGAAGTTTTTATTTCTTCAAATGACTTTTTCCCTTCCTCACTCCATCTGAAAGTTGGTGACCCCTTCATCATGTTTGATATGTGGTGAGTCTTTTCGGAAAAGTCAGGAACAAAACGCCTAAGAAAGTTCACCTTTCCGAAGAAAGAATGAACACCAGTCTTGCTTGTAGGCAGAGTAAGGCTCTGAATAGCCTTAACCCTTTCAATATCTATCCTCGTTCCTTCTTTGCTAACCACATGCCCTAGCAACTTCCCTTCCGTAACTCCAAAAACAGACTTTTTGGGATTTAGGGAAATTCCATGTTCTCGGCACCTGGCCAATACTTGCTCCAAGTGATCACAATGATCACTTCGTTGTTTAGAGAACACGGTTAAGTCATCTAGATAAACTACAATGACTTTTCCCATCATACCTTTAAATGCGAAGTCCATGGCCCGTTGAAAAGTAGCACCTGCATTAGTTAGGCCAAAAGGCATCCTGTTGTAGGCAAATGTACCCCAGGGAGTAGTGAATGCTGTTTTGAATTGATCTTCAGGCGAGACTTCAATCTAATTGTAGCCTGAAAAACCATCAAGCATAGACAACATTTCTGATCCAGTTACTGCTTGCAGAACTTGATCCATTATCGGAAGAGGGTAGTTATCTTTCAGTGAAGCTTGATTCAAATTTTTAAAGACTACGCATATGCGTATCTCGCCGTTCTTCTTGCGTACTGGCACAATATTCGCCACCCAAGTGTTGTGATGGATAGGGAAGATGATTCTTGCATCCAGCATCTTCTGAATTTCTGCCTGGATGGTGCCCGAAATCTTCAGATTATAGTGCCTTTGCTTCTGGCGAAAGGCTTTGACATCTTCTTTCAGCGGTATGTCATGCTGAACATCCTTTGGCTTGAAGGACTTTAGATCGGCATAGGACCATGCCAACACATCCATATATTTCTTTAGCAACTTGACAAATTTCCGCTTCTCTTCAGGCGTGCAACATTTGCCAATGTTTACAAATTGCGGATGTGCCTCAGAACCTATATTGACTGGTTCTATTTCTGGGGATGAGTTAGGAACATCTTGCTTCTTCTTTTTCATAAAACGGTCGTGCCTGTCAAACAAGCACTCCAGAGAAACTAGGCCCTTCGGAATTTTATTTCCTTTGAGCTGACATATGCCGTCCTGCTCCTCTGATTCATGGTTTTGACTGTTGATTGATTCACGGCATGTAGAGGTGGATCCTTCAAAATACAACTCATCAAAATGTTCTGATTTTTCTAGAAAGGCAATGAGGTGATTATCATCGTTGAATACCTGCCAATGCTGAGAGTTGTCTGGCACACTCGGGCGGAAAACCACTTCAATGGTGTATTTGTTCATTTTCAAACCCGGGTGCAGGAGCATGAGAGATGCTGAAACGGCCAATGAATCGGCCATGTCATTTTGAGCTCTTGGAATTGCCCCTATCGAAAAGGCATCAAATTCCTCAATGTTGTCCCATACTGCGTTACGGTAGTGCCTGAGCCTCTCATTTTTCACTTGGTAAATCCTTTTGACCTGATTTACAACTAGCTCAACATCACCTTGAACTTTCAGATTTTTAATTCCCCTTTCCTTTGCGGCTTGCATACCGAGTAACAGAGATTCATACTCAGCAGTATTGTTAGTATTGAAAAACTGCAACTTGAAAGAAAGAGGAATTACCTCCTCTTCAGGAGATATTAGCACGATTCCGGCGCCACACCCACTAGTCATGCAACTGCCATCAAATTGCAAGGTCCAGATCTCATTAAGATCCTTTTCTTGAACAAAAATGCCCTCTGTACCCGTCTCGGTAAACAAGAAGTAGTTCCCCATCCCTGATGATTCAAAAAGGATTTGGGCTTTGGGGTCCTCAGAGCTAGTAACCAAGTACTTCTTTTGTGATTTTGGTTCTAAAGTCTACATCACACCTTTGACAGGTATTCTAGCTTTAGACCAGTCCATGTGAATTTCTCCACCAACTTTGCTGCAAAAGCTTCTTCCCAACAGAATTCCATAGGCTGCTGGAATGTCAGCAACGAGGACGGTCATCTTTACCCTCTTTTCAGGGAATGCTGCGAACGCAAATTGCGCGTCTTTGATTTGGCCAATCAATGGCACTTGCTTGGTCTCCAAGGAGTAACATCTACCGAAAGGTTTGGTAAGAGTGAGGCCTAAAGCATGGGCAACTTTTGCCGGCATGACATTATCGGAAGCTCCGAAATCAATTATACAGTTGCTCAACTTATGGTCGTTGATTAGGAGAGAGATATAGAAAGGTTCTATCTTACCTGATGCAGATGTTGAAGCAACATTTATGCGGGATTCAGGGGGAGTGGAAAGGATTCCTTTTGGGGAAACCTGTTTAGACGTAACAGCTTGACTCTGAATATATTTAGTTAATCTTACAAGCTGTTCGGGATTTGACTGAAGGTACTCAGCTTCAGACATTTGGATCTTGGTCTTCTTAGCGTGATCTATAATATCAAACGTGGCCAAGGGTTGCGTTGGTGAGGGAATGAGTCCTTCACTTCGCGATGGTGGAACAGGGTTACTGATCTTGATAGGAATATGAGGGGGCTGATTCGGAGGAGAGATGGGTGGAAAAGACTTCTTTGCAAAAGACTTAACTGGGAATTGAGTAGGAAGAGGATTACCTCTTCTAGCAATGGTTGGAGGCACGTTTGACACGACCTTCTCCTTCTGCACATGGGCAGCAACTTCTACTTCCTTTCCTTGTGAGAGGGTAAAAACAACGTAGGATTGTCCGCTTGCATAGCCCTGAGTACTCTCTTCTTCATCAGATTCATCCTCATCAAATTCCATGTATCCAATAGTAGAGTCGCCAGTCGGCTCACCGACATCTTGATCATCTTCGTCTTGAGGCGAAGATTCTTCATAGTACTGCTCTTCCTCTTCAATTTCGGCCAAAGCATTGACCGGAGGAGCTTCAAGCGCCAACCGTGGAGCAGTTGCAGGTAGACGCGGTCTTTGTGAAACATTGTTGGGAACGAAACTCCTTCGTGGAACGTCTCGGTATGAAGAACTAGGAGCCTGGGCCAACTGTTTTTTTAATGTGAGCAGATCATTGGCCATCTTTTGGAATGCCGGATCAGACGAAGTAGCAGGCGAGGGATCTGAAGATTTGGACTTTGATGATTCCTTTCGGAACTCGCCAGATATTATCAAATTGTCTTCTATCCGGATGGCAGCAGCCTGAGCGAGAGGTAGAGTAGCTACTCGCTCTTAAAGGAGCAAGAAGCTGACTTTTGAGCTCATGGCGTTCACGAAGAAACACTTCTGATTCTCCGGTGTTGGAAGCATGGCAGTAGGGACAAGGTTGATTAATGCATTGAACCGGGTGACAAAATCGCGCATAGTCTCATTGGCCTCTTTCTTTAGGTGGGTGATCCGTGATAGCAACGCAAATGCATCTTCTGAAGGCTTGTATCTGTCTTCAAAAGCTTCCCGCAAGGTTACCCAACTGGTGATAGATGCAGCTGGAAAATGCTGAAACCATTCGGCTGCGGGCCCTTGTAGAGTTTCCAGAAAAAGGCGAACCGACACATCTTCGTGAGTCACGTCCAAAATACTGCATGACATAATGAAAGTAGATATGTGGGAATCCGTGCTTTGATTTCTGCTCCCGTCGAATTTAGGAAAATTCTTTCTGTTTCCGTGAGGGAGCGCGTGAACTGGATGTGGCAGTGCGAGAGGACCCATAGCGTTTCCCCATGGTACTGCCATTTGAAAGGCTGGAAAAAACACACGAGCTGGGAGGGTGGTTCCACTGAGCAGCAAGGCACTACAGAGGGATGTAGATGCTCCTTGTAAAAGACTTTTTCTTCGTGGAGGTGAGACACTCCTGGATGACCAGCTAGCCGAGCTTAACGCTGAAAAACGTGCCGATGTTACGCTGAAATTGTGCCTTTGAAGCAGATCGAAAGTAGGATCAACTTCTCCACGGGCTCTCCTGCTGCACGTAAAAGGTTCACTTGCCAGCGTACCTTCCAGATCTGTGATATTATGGCGCAGATTTAAACTTTATTTTTGGGCGTACTTGCTGATTTTCTGGTTTTTCTGACAAAAACCAGCAGCATGCACTTTTCTAGATATTTAAATACTATCCTCCTCGAAAAACCGATTGCGGTTAATGACAAATAGTAGTGAGGATAAGATGGCAGGGAAGAATAGCAGGCTGATTTTCAGATCTGATCTTTACTTTTCAGAGGGTTTCAAACTTTTTTGAAAACAGTCAAAAACTCAGATCTACGGAAAAATGTTAACTTTGATAAAAACTCAGTGAACTAAAGATCTGTAACTAGGCCCGATCTATGGATTTCTGAAGAAAATTTTCAATTTCGGGCACTTTTACAAATTTTTTGGATTTTCAACAAAAGTTCAGATTTGCAAACTGGCAGCGATTTTCTTATATTTTTCTGATTTTATATTATATCACCACCATAGATCTGACAGATCTATCCGTTCCCCAGTGGAGTCGCCAAAAACTGTTGGTCCGAAAATCTGTCGCGTGGACAGATCTATGGATAGACGAGCCAACAGTGTGCAGGGCTAGCCCCTCTTTGAGACAGCAAAGCGAAACTGGTTTATTGCTATTTCTACTAGCAGGAACTATGCAAGTCTCACAGATTCTACCTTCGGGGGTTGGGATCTCATCCCAGTAGAGTGTTCCAGGCTGCCAAAAGAAAGTAATGAAGAGGGAGAGAGAAAGAAAAGATCCTGAAGGGAGAAAAGAAATGAATTCCAAAGCAAGAAAGGTCAGAAGATTTATGTTTTTAGTTTGTAGTAAACAGAGCCAACCTACTTGCATAAAATAAACAAAGCAATACTGATAAACAAATGACGGAAAAGAGATATGAATCCAACAGATTAAACACTACAGATCTAACGTAAGAAAGAATCTAATGTATAACACAAGCTATTGAGCACAAAGTCTGAATAATTGTATTACTGTTCTTTTCTGTTACAAGAAAGCTTCAAAGTCTTTCTCTCCTCACTTCTATTTCTATCTAAAAAATGTTCACCCTGAATACAACAAGTATTCTCATATTTTAGAAGATGAGGGAGAGAGAAGGCAAAATGGAGCCAACCACTTATTTACAAAAGATATTTACAAAATATCTAAAAGTCATGTTGACTTTGACAACTTGGTGGATGACATCATCCAATGATGCAACATGGATGATGTCATCATTTGTGCCAACACATTTTAGACATACGAAAAGAAAGATCGGAGAATAGAGAGAAGAGAAGAAGAAGAAGAGAAGAAGAAGAAGAAGCTACTCATCATCATCATCCTGTGGCCAGAAAGGGGTTGCCTGTTTCTGATGTTGCTCAGGTGATGATGATATGTGGAACTGAGCACTGTATTCCAAAACTTGCTATTCATCAGCCCAAATTGATCTTGTGACGGATCCTTGTGCCATTCACTGATTGCTTTGGCAAGTCCTCCCTGCTCGTCTATGAGCTTTTCCGGGAGTTTGGTATAATCTTTCTCTGCCTCGATAAGGAACCCAATGAAGGTCCCTACAGGCTAGTAGGTTTTGATAGATTCAGTGGCGAATGTGACCTCTGGCCCTGTCCCTGAGAGCTATCTCCTTAAAGCTCCGGATAGTGTCATCAGGCTGATCTCAAGGTAAGGGAAGGGAGTGAGCAACCCTGGAGTCATGGCGAGGACAATTCTACATTTGATGCATGGCATCCAGGGCATCTTCCTTGACCTTGGTCGATCTTTTTCTAAAACAAATTCCAGGCTGATCTACTGATAGTCCAGAGTGGACTAGTTTTGTGGAGGGCCCTTGGATGACCGAAGACTCCGAAATTGACCATATCGTGACTGAACAAGTCGAACATTGTTGGAAGTCTCGTGCCGGAATGTCTAGCATGTCTAACCTTCTGATATCGGAACTTGCTCATGCTTGGAGTTCCGTATTCTAGCCTTCCGATGTTTAGGTATAAACTGATATAACTCGGGTGATTTATCTTTCACTATCTGAGGTTGGCTCCTCCAAGCAACGAAAACAGCATACCCCTGCTCGCCGTCTTTGAATATCATTGATCTTCTCCGGATGGAGAAGATCAGGGAGTCTCGGCGGAAGTGGTGGGAGGTGCACTTCCCATCGTCTGTAAGGCTTGAAGCAGTATTTGTTGTTCGCGCTTCCGTAGCCTTTTCTCCTCTTTTCTTTCCTGGAGATTTTTGCAGAGGCATCAACTGCGGGGAAAGAGTTCCCCCTGGAGACTTTCAGCGGATGTCCCCATTGTGGACTGGGGTCCGGTGTGAAATTGAAATGGAAATCTGTCAGAGATAGATTCTTCTTTCTCTTGAGGGGGGGTTGGGGTACGCTATTTCCAGACGCTCTCACATGCAGAGCTCTTCGAGAAGGTGTAACCGGCTTGTGCTTCTTTGCCCCGTTGGGCTGAAATTCCGAAAAGTCCATCGGAGCGATGGGACGGTCCTCTTTTGTTGGGCTCAGATACTGGAGAGTCAAGCTGTTCCTATAGAAGAAGGACCAGAGGAGATAGAGGGGGGGGGGAGGCGGCGGCGGGCAACAGTTAGAAGAGGGGAAAACATGGAGACACGCGGTGGCGGATGGAAAGATAGCCGAAGAAGAAGTGTCCACGGGAGGAAGGGAACCGAACTGTAGAAGACATAGGAAGGGAAGGGCAGCGCGAAAGCAGCGAGGGAAAGAAAGAAATAGAAGAGAAGAAAATCAGTGAGGGAGGAGAAGATAGATGAAGAAGCAGGGGGAAAGGGTACAAGAAGGGGCAGAGGACGCGGACCAAAAGGGTGTGGTCGCTTGAAGTCATCGAGGAGGGAAGGAAGAGAAGAAAGAAAGAGGGATAGAAGGGGAACTATGAAGTGGTAGCGACGCCGGACATCCTGGGTGGATGGCTTAAGGGAATATCCTCTGTCAATTCCTCATCAAGAGTTATGAATTGTTCAGGCTCTGAGGGAAGAGGACTTTCAGGGGCTTCGCCTGACGGTGCTAGGTTCACCTTCTGCACCTTTGCCTTCAGCTTGCTCTTTGCCTTGGAGGGCGTTGCCAAAGGGGAAGTTGTTGAAAATCTACCCTGAGGTAGGATTAGTCGTACATGCGGCCCAATGCTCTGTTCTCCGCATAGTCTCCTTGACCCTCTCCTCAATTGTTGAGGAGCCTTGTTTCTTGTCAATGGCCGGGAAGGGCCAATTGTTCCCCCATATGTGTCATTATACACCTTATCTACTTCAGTTCCGTAGTCTAGAAGCCTTCGGGACAATGGCCACTCGTATTGGAATGATTTACGCCAATGATCAAGCGAGAGTGATCCTTTCTCTGAGTTCCGCCTCATGGAGAACGTCAACTGTAAAATCCTCAATTGAGGACATGGGATAGGATCGAGCTTCGCTTTTGGGGTCAGGGCAGCTTCTTGGGTCGAAGGTAGGCCTGGCTAGGAAGTCATGCTTCAAATTTTAGCAGGCTCAGCGCTCTGCAAACATTTCCTTCCTATGGTGGGTGGAGCATGTGTATCCGCCCACTTTGAGGGGGAAAGGGAGTTCCACCCTTCTTTCTTTGAGGAACTTTCATGGTATGTGACCAGCTGCCTTGGACAGTTCTAGTAGAATCAGCTAGGGCCAGCAATACCTTGGTAGCCTGGTGGCTCCCCAAAAAAATTTGGCAGCCTTAGGAGGTGACGTGGGAAATTGGGTGAACAGGGCCCCCCACCCAATTCTTGTGACTGCCACTATGTTTGGTCGTCTGTCTATGATCATGTATGGCCTCAGTAGGCAGATGACATGATAAGAAAATGCATAGTTAACTTTTGCGAAATGTTGGATGCTATTCTCTAGCCTAGCTCTGGGTAGTAATCAAATATCTTTTCCTGAGGGCAATACTCACTTCGGTTCAGCCCGGATAATCCCTTTAGATTGAAGCAGCGTAGACTACGTAGGAGTTCATATGGAACACCTCCGTTGTGGCAGCTGTTGTAGCTCGCTCAGATATGGTGCGGTTATTATTTCCCCCCAGCAAAAGCGCTGATGGGCAAATCTTATTCATTGTCTCAGGACCGCCAGCATCCACTTATGGACATAGTGGGATCTGAAAGCCTGAAAACTCTGCTCAGGCAAGTGATAGTATCACTGAGTTCCTCTGAGAAAATCATTCGGTGGATAGTCTTAGGCCACCGGGTCACCACCTTCTTGTTCGTAGGAGGACCTCATCATTCAACTGCATTGCACTGGTCTTCGTTTGTCTTCTAGGCCTTCGATGCATTCCTGTTGGGCGAACAGCCACATTGTTCGGTGGGAGGGAGCCAAGCATTAACTCAAAGGACGGGCAGTGACGGTTATGACTGCCTCACCCTTACTGTTCTAGACCACATCTTGGTGTTCTTTGTTGTAAATGCACATCACCATCATGAATTTGTTTGTTTACAGCGCTGATGGGATTCCTCCGGCGAAAGTGCGGGCACTTTCCTATTAACTTGTCCATCCATGGACTCCTTGTAACTTTTTGAGTCCAACCTAGGAACTCATCCATGTCAATGGACCCAATCAAAGTCTTCTCTCCTCACTTCTATTTCTATCTAAAAAATGTTCACCCTGAATACAACAAGTATTCTCATATTTATAGAAGATGAGGGAGAGAGAGAAGGCAAAATGGAGCCAACCACTTATTTACAAGATATTTACAAAATATCTAAAAGTCATGTTGACTTTGACAACTTGGTGGATGACATCATCCATGATGCAACATGGATGATGTCATCATTTGTGCCAACACATTTTAGACATTACGAAAAGAAAGTCGGAAGGAATAGAGAGAAGAAGAAGAAGAAAGAAAGAAGAAGAAGAAGAAGCTACTCATCATCATCATCCTGTGGCCAGAAAGGGGTTGCCTGTTTCTGATGTTGCTCAGGTGATGATATGTGGAACTGAGCACGGTATTCCAAAAACTTGCTATTCATCAGCCCAAATTGATCTTGTGACGGATCCTTGTGCCATTCACTGATTGCTTTGCAAGTCTCCTGCTCGTCTATGAGCTTTTCCGGGAGTTTGGTATAATCTTTCTCTGCCTCGATAAGGAACCCAATGAAGTCCCTACAGGCTAGTAGGTTGTTGATAGATTCAGTGTCGAATGTGACCTCTGGCCCTGTCCCTTGAGAAGCTATCTCCTTAAAGATCCGGATAGTGTCATCAGCTGATCTCAAGGTAAGGGAAGGAGTGAGCAACCCTGGAGTCATGGCGAGGACAATTTTCTCCATTTGATGCATTGCATCCAGGGCCTCTTCCTTTACCTTGTCTATCTTTTCTAAAACAAATTCCAGCTGATCTATCTGATAGTCCAGAGTGGACATAGTTTTGTTGAGGGCCCTTGGATGACCGAAGACTCCGAACTTGACCATATCTTTGACTGAACAGTCGAACATTTGTTGGAAGGTCTCGTGCCGGAGTCTAGCATGTTCTAACTCTTCTGATATCGGACCTGCTAATGCTTGGAGTTCCTTATTCGCCTTCTCGATGTTTAGGTATAAACTGATATACTCGGTGATTACTCTTTCACTATCCTTGAGGATCTGGCTCCTCCAAGCAGAAACAGCCATACCCTGCTCGCCGATCTTTGAATACTCATTGATCTTCTCCTGACTGAGAAGCTCAGGAGTCTCGGCGGAAGTTGTGGGAGGTGCACTTCCCATCTTCTGTAAGGCTTGAAGCAAGTATTTGTTCTGATCCTTCAGTAGCCTTTTCTCCTCTTTTCTTTCCTGGAGCTTTTTGCAGAGTGCATCAACTGCGGAAAGAGCTTCCCCCTGGAGACTTTCAGAGGATGTCCCCATTGTGACTTGGGTCACGGTGAAATCTGTCAGAGATAGATCTTCTTTCTCTTTGAGGGGGTTGGGGTACGCTATTTCCATGACTCTCTCACATGCAGCGCTCTTCGAGAAGCGTGTAACCGGCTTGTGCTTCTTTGCCCCTTTGGCTGGAATTACCGAAAAGTCCATCGGAGCGATGGGGACTTTCCTCTTTTGTTGGCTCAGCTACTGAGAGATCCAAGCTGGTCCTATAGAAGAAGGACCAGAGATAGAGGGGGAGGCGGCAACAGTAGAAGAGGGGAAAAACATGGAGACACGCGGTGGCGGCATGGAAAGAATAGCCGAAGAAGTGTCCACGGGAGGAAGGGAAACCGCAACTGTAGAAGACATAGGAAGGGAAGGGAGCTCGAAGATGAGGGAAGAAATAGAAGAAGACAAATCAGTGAGGGAGGAGAAGATAGATGAAGAAGCAGGGGAAAGGGTACAAGAAGGGGCAGAGGACGCGACCAAAGGGGTGGTCGCTTGAGTCACTCGAGGAGGGGAAGGAAGAGAAGAAGAAGGGATAGAAGGGACCTCTGAAGTTGTAGCGACGCCGACATCCTGGGTGGATGGGCTTATAGGAATATCCTCTGTCAATTCCTCATCAAGAGTTATGACTTGTTCAGGCTCTGAGGGAAGAGGACTTTCAGGGGCTTCCTCCTGAATGGTGCTAGGTTCACCTTCTGCACCTTTGCCTTTCAGCTGCTTCTTTGACCTTGGAGGTGCGTTGCCCAAAGGGGAAGTTGTGAAATCTACCCTGAGGTAGATTAGTCCGTTCATGCGGCACCAATGCTCTGTTCTCCGCATAGTCTCCTTGACCCTCTCCTCAATTGTTTGAGGAGCCTTGTTCTTGTCAATGGCCGGGAAGGGCCAATTGTCCCCATATGTGTCATTATACACCTTATCTACTTCATCTTCCGTAGTCTAGAAGCCTTCGGGGACAATGGCCACTCCGTATTGGATGATTTACGCCAATGCTAAGCGAGAGTGATCCTTTCTTCTGAGTTCCGCCTCATGGAGAACGTCAATGTAAATATCCTCAATTTGAGGGACATGGATCGGATCGAGCTTCGCTTTTGGCAGGCAGCTTCTTGGGTCGAAGGTAGGCCTGGCTAGGAAGTCATGCTTCAAATTGAGTAGCTCCAGCTCTGCAAACATTTCCTTCACCTTATGGTGGGTGGAGCATGTGTATCAGCCCACTTTGAGGGGGAAAGGAGTTCCACCCTTCTTTCTTTTGAGGCACTTCTCATGGTATGTGACCAGCTGCCTTGACAGTTCTAGTAGAATCAGCTTAGGCCCAGCATACCTTGGTAGCCTGGTTGGCTCTCCCAAAAATTTGGCAGCCCTTAGATAGGTGAACGTGGGAAATTGGGTGAACAGGGCCCCCCATTTCTCTGTGACTGCCACTATGTTTTTGGTCGTCTGTCTATGAGTCATGTATGGCCTCAGTAGGCAGATGACATGATAGAAGAATGCATCGTTAACTTTTGCGAAATGTTGGATGCTATTCTCTAGCCTCAGCTCTGGGTAGTAATCAAATATCTTTTCCTGAGGCCATACTCCACTTCGGTTCAGCCCCGGATAATCCCTTTCAGATGCAGCAGCGTAGACTACGTAGGAGTTCATATGGAACACTCCTGTTGTGGCAAGCTGTTGTAGCTGCTCAGATATGGTGCTGCTTATTATTTCCCCCCAGCAAAAGCGCTGATCGGGCAAATTCTTATTCATTGTCTCCAGGTACCGCAGCATCCACTTATGGAAATAGTGGGCATCTGAAAGCCTGAAAACTCTGCTCAGGAAAGTGATAGTATCACTGAGTTCCTCTGAGAAATCACTTCGGTGGATAGTCTAAGGCCACCGGGTCACCACCTTCTTGTTCTTTAGGTAGACCTCATTCATCAACTGCATGCACTGGTCTTCGTTGTCTTCCTAGGCCTTGATGCATTCCTGTTGGCTAACAGCCACATAGTTCCGGTGGTGAGGGATGCCAAGCATTAACTCAAAGTGACGGGCAGTGAGGTTTATGACTGCCTCACCCTTACTGTTCTCGACACATCTTGTGTCTTTGTTGTAACATTGCACAATCACCATCATGAATTTGTTGTTTACAGCGCTGATGGGGATTCCTCCGGCGAAGTGCAGGGCACTTCCTATTAACTTGTCCATCCATGGACTCCTTGTAACTTTTTGAGTCCTAACCTAGAACTCATCCATGTCAATGTGACCCAATTCAGAGTCTCTGACATCCATACTGCACTCAGCCTGTGATTCGGGCATCCTGACCCTCTGATATTTGTATTTCATCTCTTCTTCTATCAGCTTAGCCTTTCCTCTTGGTTTGGTGGGTTTCTTGCTTGACGTAGACATTTGTTCTTTCGAACTCAGTTGCTGATCTGCATGAAGAAGAAGTGAGACCCAATCCAAAAAGGTCGAATTAGTCATTTGATCTTCCATTGGAAAGCTAGCAGAAGAAAGAGTTAGAGATTTTAAGGCTCAGGGCGTGGGAAAAATGCAACTGGCAGGCCAAATAGATAAGGCGCACAGAAAAGGAATGTTGCAGAGGTTATACTGGCGCCAAAGGCGCATGGCGCATGGATGAAGCAGGTTGCATTTTATAGCAGGGCGCATGGAAAGAGTATGTTACATGAAGGTTCGGTGCGCCCTTTGGCGCATGGATGGATTATGTAACATTAACAAATGGTGCGCCAAAGGCTTTGGCGTGGCGCATGAAGGGTTTACACAACATCATGTTACTGCAATGGAGGGTGTGCCCGCGCCTTAATAGCTTTATACTTGCGTGAATAAGGCTTGTGTTACATGAAAGCTGGGTGCGCCCCTTGGCGCATGGAAACGGGATGTAACATGGATAAATGATGCTCCAAAGGCTTTTAAGGAGGCGCGGGATTTACACTTGTAGCATGCAAAAAGGGGGTGCTTTGAAGGCGCATGAGTTCTAGATGTAGCAGGACAAAAGGCTGCGCCATTGGCGCTGGTTTTAATCATGTAACATGGCAGGTAGATGCGCCAAAGGGGCGCAATTGTTTTAAGTGTGACAAGACGCGCCAGTGCGCCATAGAACTAAACTCATTGCTCAATCATTTTCATTCTTTCTTCCATTTCAAAGATAGCATGGACATATAAGGTTTCATATAAAAAGTTTGGCAGACCAAGCCCTTTCAAAACAGCTCCCTTCCAGCAGATCCGGAAAGAGGGAGGGAAAGGAAGAAGAAAGGAAGACAGGACAACACGAGGGAAACTATCTCAAACCAATCTTATTTTAACACCGGCTAGCAAACCACAACGTAGACCAAGAACACAGACCAAGAACACGCAAAGAACCGAAAGCACGAAAATGGAGAAGAGGGAGAACCTCTTACCTTAGATATATAGCAAAATTGAGAGCGGGTCCACAGGGCGATGAAAACGACGAAGCAGAGGCTGACAAGTCCAGAGTGATCACGTGCTTGACAAAAAGAATGAAAATGACATTGGGCGCGCACTGATATATATAGAAAAACTTGTCATCAATGCACCAACCACTTTTGAAATGGCGCATGAAAGTTGCTGTCGACAGGGGAAAGCGTGCGCCCTTTGGCGCACGAAAGTTTTCGACAACAGAAGAATGAGCGCACCTTTGGCGCACCGTATGCATTGTCGACATGAAGTTACGTGCGCCATTTGGCGCACCGAAACTTGGTGTTGCATAGGGATTATGTGCGCCCTTTGGCGCACCGAAAGACGTGTTAACATGGAAAACCATGTGCCAAAGGCTTTTAAGGGGGCGCACCAAAAGACGTGTTAACATGGAAAACCATGCGCGCAGCCAAAAAAGGCTCAAAAAGACTAAGTTCAAAAACTAGATTTCCCGGGAAGGGATTTTACAACGTTTCGAACGCAAGGGATCCCTAACGAGGGATCGAAACAAAATTTTCGGTATGGTTATCGGTAAAATTGCCCTTGTCAATTTTACGGTATAACAGATACCCACGTCAAGATTGTCATTATAGTTAGGCATGGTTCATCACCGCAAACTTCCATAGAGGAGTTAGCTTGTTTGTCTCGTATCATTACAATTTCGATATTTACGTCTTGTTTCTTGTAAACTCGACATAAATACCTATATTGTACGATTACGCTGCACACATTCTTAACTATTCTTAGCTATACTTTTAGCTTTTTTTTTGTTCGGTTTTATTATTACCTCGATTTCAAAAGGTGATAGGCACTACCATTTGTGCGTGTTATATCAATAACACCTTAATATCAATACTTCACGTTCTTACAAAGTGGGTTAACATATCTTGGTGATATTGTTGTGTCATTCGCAAATCGTAATTGGCACTTTTTGAGATATAGGTCTTAATCAGACTTGAGCTTTCTCGTCATATATCTTGATTGGGAGATCACATTTAACTTCGTGTATTTACTTACGTCTTGTTCATTACTTTGAACTTGGCATAAGTGGAGACATCTTGTTAATCATCTGGCGTCACAAATTACTTTGAAACATAGTCTTGGAAGTACTTCATTATATTAAGTTTTGGTACCAAATGATTGTTTCATTGGTGACTTTATCATTCTATCACATTAGTATTCTCACACTATTAATTTACTCTTAACACGTACATCTTGTGTTTCACTTAGGGGTAGTCATTGAATTTTGAACAAATCTACAACTTACCTTAGTGAAACTTATCACGAAAACATGGCTCCTAAGACGCGTCTAGGTTTAAAGAAACAAACATATGAGGAACAACATGCGCAAGCTTGGGAAACCTCTAACAGATAATGGTCAAACCCATTTATCAGACATGATCTAGGACCAATATTTTCCACAGAAAAGGAAACAGAAGAAATGGTCGACCATAGTGGAAACGAATTAGAGTCACCATGCGTAGACTTTGATTTTGACCCTGCTCTACTAGATGAGTTTCTCCTTAGAAAAAAAGATAGAGTTTTGGCACGGGTCATGGAATTAGGGGCCAAATTGCCCACCGATAATGAACCAATATTACCTATAAATGAAACTACTAAGGAAGAACACCCCCTTATCAATATGAAAGATATTTTAACAGGCGGGCATGCTTCCACTTCTTACACAGAAAATGATAAAGTGGTAGGGCATAAAATAACCCTAATCAAAGTGCCATGAAGAAATAAGATAGAACATGAAACAGGGGAAGAACCTCCACAATACGAAGAGGAAGAACCTTTAGAAGAAGAAGACACAAACCAAGTCACAATCCAAAAACAACTCAGTAACCTAAGCTGACAACTAGCTTTGCTTACTTTCCAGGTATAGAAAGACACAAACAAGAACGTTCAAAATTCAAGGCCTAAGTTTAGGATCCACGAACTCCATCAAGAAAACCAAGGAGAAGAAGACACGGGGTATCATTGTGTACACGTCCCCGCTTCCCCCACTAGAGAACAATTGCTCGCACAAGAAGTGCAATCTATGAAAGCAACACTTGTGAGCATACAAGAAAGCAATATAGGGAGTATTAGGAAATACCAATGTGAAGAACTATGCCCCTATCCTTTTGACAAGACAATTACCCTTTAACCCTTTCCAAAGAAATTTGATATGCCAAAGTTTGAAAAATACAAAGGAAAGGGAGACCCAAGGGATCATGTTAAATATTTCTACATGGCATGTCAAGAGGTGTCTTATAGTGATAATTACCTCATCATACTTTTTCCTAAGAGTCTCGGAGGTCAAGCATTGGAATGGTTTACGCACTTACCATGAGGATCAATTTTCACCTGGCTAGAATTGGCAGAAAGATTTGTGCGTCATTTCTCATATAACATAGAGAGTAACTTCACCATGGCATACTTATGCGGCACAAAACAATTCCCAAATGAAACCTTCTCCAGCTTCCTCCAACGATGGAGAGGGATAGCTAGTCACTTCCCTTGTGCTTTCCCTGAGAAGCAGCTGGTCAGTATTTTCATCCCTAATCTCAACCAAAATATAGCTTTCCACCTCCAAATGCATTGTGTCTTCACCTTTGAGGAGGTTATTGAGAAAGGGATTCAAATAGAAAAGGCTCTCATTGCCAAAGGAACCCTCAAAACCCAATCTAAAGACAACCAAAGTGTCAAACCCGTTGAAAAGCTAAAGATATTTAACAAAAACAAAAACATGGTGGGAGACGGAATCACTGATTCCAAACGTGTTCAAACGGTCCAAACTAGTCAACATTTTAAACTAACGAAGGGCCCAATTCAACCACAACCAAAGCGATGAACATTCACCTTCCTCAATGAACCATTGTCTGTCATACTAAAACAGTTGGATGTGGCCAACATGATGATCTATCCTATAATGCAACCATTTGATGACAACACTCCTAAACCTTCATGGTATAAGGAGCATGAATACTGTGAAATGCATTGCATTAAAGGTCATAAGATAGACAAATGTTTGCAGCTTCGCCACTATATTCAAGACCTCATTGATAATGGGGAGATAGAGGTGGATAACCCTGGAAAAACGTAAACACCTAACGAGAAAATGGGGATTTATAAGGAACCATTCCCTAAGCATGATAAGTCAGAAAAGACAAAGCTGGATTGGGGAGACTCATCCCAAAACATATAATGCTATGAATTACTTATATACCAAAAGAGATAACAATCATTACAATTCGCTTATCGGATGTATTCACTCCCCTGTTGACCGTGTCAATACCATCCGGATCAAGGGAAAGGACTACGCTACGGTAACAAGGTGTGCCCGTCTCGTGATTCAAGAACCCTCTCTGTTGACCCCACAAATTGGTAAATATAACCTTTTAGAACAACTTGAGAGGACACCTGCTAAGATCTCGATCTTAGATCTTCTCAAGATATCCAATGTGCATAAGGACATTTTGTATCAAAGTCTTCAAGTGTTAGGAGTGCCTTTAGAATTCGATCCTACGTACCTTCAAGCCGCAGTGGCAAATATTGCACCCAGTGAGCATCTCACTTTCAACCATAGGGAGGTCCCTACTGAGAATCCTAAACATAATATTCCCTTATACATTGAGGTAGTTGTCACCCGCAAGAAAATCAAACGGGTGCTTGTGGATAACGGATTTGGATTGAACATCTGCACGCTTAAATTAGTCAAACAATTGGGACATACGAAGGTAGATCTTGAGTCCCATATCATCACTATCACCGCATACGACAACGCGGAAAGAGAGTCAGCAAGCACCATTATGCTACCCATGGAGGTGGGCCCCACTTGCCATCAGACAAAGTTTCACGTCCTAGACTTAGAACTTCCATATAATATGCTTCTAAGTTGACCATGGATTCATGCCATGCAGGCCATGCCATCAACATTTCATCAATGCATCAAGCTAAAGCATGAGGGACATACGGTTACAATACCAGGAGATTCAGAGCCCTTTTCTCATTGTAGAGCTCTTAATAGATTTGCATGAAAGGGTACATACGCATGTCCCTCCACAGATATAGTTGTCCCTCTTCATTCTGAGGCCATGGAATCTTGAGTAGATTCAAATTCTCTTAGTTATTACACTCATGGGGCATCCACTTACACATATCCATTTGATTCATGGGAGATGAAAATTATGGAATATGGCTGTGGGGAGTATAATGTACAACAAGCACTCTTAGTTTCTGACCTCTTCTTATCACCCAAGACTAGAGGTTGACCCAACTACCACTTCAGGAAACCTAGAGAGGAATACACTATTGGGTCATTCCTACCTGGAGGCTTATTAGCTGAGGAAAAATTTACTTGATCCACCTACTACTTGGGTCCCTGAGGACACTCAGCCATCTTGTTATCAAACCCTGGAATATGAAAAATCAAGTAGAATGATGTACTCCATGGGCTACAAAGGCCTAGGATGTGGTAAAAATGAACAAGGACAAAGGGAACCAGTCCCTCTCCCCCATTTCAAAACTGAAAGATATGGCATCGGGATTCGCCCTTATGGGGCACACCCTAACGATCAAGATGCGACTTATTTGGAGCATGAGGATGGCTCCAATTATCTAGATAGTGATATGTATTCCTGTTGTAGCCAATATGAGGATCTAGCCTCCACGAACCTTTTTCATGAATAATGTTGTCCTGACCATAACCCCCACTGAACCAATCCTTGACCTTGTGTACCCTTTCCTTGTTGAATGGGACCAACAATGTCACGTGCCACTAGATTTATTTGAGAACGACGAGGCTATTGCAGAGTTCAGGGGCATAAGGGATACAATTCCCATTGGAGATCACAAGAAGGGTTCTTTATTGACTTAGACACCTGCGCCTACTTCGGCGAGGAGGTTGAACTTCGTGGTCAGCAAAATTGAAAGAAAAGTGACGAAAAGAGTTCTAAAGAAAAGCCTCGACAAAAATCAAAGTCCAAGTCACACAGTGAAAACCTCTTTGAGACACTGGTTGACAAACAAATAAGAAAATCAAAGGACAAACAAAGTGACCCTGCCAAGGATGAAAATCTTGTAGAGACATCCTTGGATGAAGATCTCAACCTACCTCCCGATCCTACGCGTATGGAGGATTTATCAAAATTGTTAGTTGAAGAAACCATTGATGTCAATATTGGTATCGAAGAAGATCCCAAGATAGTAAAATTGGGAGCATCACTCTCAGCCAGAGAACAAAAGATGTTCACTATGCTACTGCGAGAGTTTATTGATGTGTTTGCATGGTCTTACAAAGACATGCCCAGCTTAGATCCAACTTTGGTCATGCACAATTTGCTTGTGCATGCAGACACTAAGCCTATCAAACAGAAGCTCCAAAAGATGCACCCAAGAGTGGCCTTGTTAGTTAAAGAAGAGTTGGAAAGGTTGCTTGCAGCAGGTTTCATCAGGCCAATTTATTATTCTAAATGGATATCAAACATTGTTCCTGTCCAGAAGAAACCTATCGGTATTTGAATCTACACAGATTCTAGGGACACCAATAAAGCTTGCCATAAAGATGACTTTTCGTTGTTCAACATTGACATGATTGTTGACTCAACCGTAGGGTACGAAATGCTATCGCTTATGGATGGATTTTCAGGTTATAATCAAATTAAGATTGCTGAGGAAGACCAACACAAAACAAATTTCACAACTCCTTGGGGCACCTTCTGTTATCAGGTGATGCCATTTGGCATTAAGAATGCGGGAGCAACTTATTAGTAGGCCATGATAATAATATTTCACGATATGATTCATGACATCATGAAAGACTACGTAGACAACATCCTAGGAAAGTCCAAAACAAGAGAGGATCATCCTATCATTTTACGGTGTATCTTTGAATTCCTGCATGAATACAAAGTCAGACTGAAGCTAAAGAAGTGTGTCTTTGGTTTGCTATTTGGGAAACTATTAGGCTTCATCGTGTCAAGATGAGGTATTGAGGTAG
The DNA here is from genome assembly GCA_019776745.2 of Taxus chinensis. NCBI lineage: Eukaryota > Viridiplantae > Streptophyta > Pinopsida > Cupressales > Taxaceae > Taxus > Taxus chinensis. Next base: position 839,688,877 of record CM034146.1, read on the forward strand.
ACCCTGCTAAAGTGTCTGCCATCATAGAAATGCCTCCACCTGAGAATATCAAGAAACTGCGTAGCTTGTAGGGGAAAATTCAAGCCATTCACGGCTTTATTTCCCATCTTGCAAATAAATGTCACTCATTCACTCATTTGCTTAAGAAGGATGTTGCTTTCATCTGGGGTTGCGAGTAACAACAAGCCTTTGATTTGCTTAAATAGTACCTGGCTAATCCACCTGTCCTCATGCCTCCCACTCTAGGAGAACCACTTTTTCTCTATATTTCTACTACGCAATACATTGTTGGTGCACTGCTCACCCAATACAACCTTAGCCATAAAGAGAAAGCAGTGTACTATCTAAGTCACACCCTCATCGCCTATGAATTTAATTATCCTCAGATTGAAAAGGCTTGCTTGGCCGTTGTTTTTACATTTCAGAAACTTCACCATTACCTGTTAAATACTAAGACCAAGCTCATATCCAAGGTTGACCCAGTCAAGTATTTGTTGTCCAAACCCACCCTCACAGGTAGAATGGCTAATTGGATCATTCTACTCAGTGAGTTTGATATAGAATTTTTCCATCAAAAATTAGTTAAAGGACAAGTACTTATTGACCAGCTAACAGAAGCACCTTTGCAAAGCACAACACCTTTGAGTCTGGATCTGCTAGATGCATCTTTGCTCTACATTGAAGAATCTGTTGTATGGCAGATACATTTTGATGGATCTTTTATGTTTCATGGTTCAGGTGCAGGAGTGGCCTTATTAACTCCTTCGGTTGATGCCAAGTATTACATGCTGTTCGGATCGCACCGTGAACAAAAAGAATGAAGAGATCATACTGAGGGCCAAGATCCACACGCACCATCGGATTCTCCACTGTCTACGGAATCCCGGTTTTATACTTTCAAAGTTCTAGTTAGAATCATATCAAATAGAGTAGTTAATCGCTTTATTTCAGTTAATTTTCATTCTCGATGCTGCCAGGGAAGCTGTGGGGATTGATAATTTCTGAGAAAACTATGATTCACTCCCTCACTTCTAAGGTAGGATCGAGAATCTCGCAATAGATTAGTGTTTTCATTGTTTAGAATAGATATACAAATTTACACAAACAAATAGCTATGCTCAGCTATTTTGTTTTGTTCTAAATTATTAGTTAGTTGTCCATTCTAAATATTTTACAATAGCTGCTTTCTTAAATTCATTTAAATCATCAGGAAAATACAAAAAGAAGTCATATATGCTAGAGATATACTTAGATTTTCACTTTATTATAGTTTTGTTTTATTACTGCTTTTGCATGACAATTACGGGACCCTCGGGAGCCCTGGGAATACATTTTCGAGCCAATCATGCACTCAGCCAATCTCATAGCGGCAATAACTGATATTGACCAGACCTTAGGATACAAGTCCTTCAAACAACAACAAAATTTCTAGCAAGTCAAATCTCAGTTAAGAGGATTAAACATAGAAGACAACCAAGCATATACATTTTGGTCAAGTCAGCCAAACTATAGGTTGCACTAAGAAAAATATCCACATGATTGTAGAAGGATTTGAAAGAGAACAAACATTCAAGTGTGATCCTTTAATTCCACAACCAGACGCAGGAGACACCCTCACAGACATAGATACTAGTTTAAGAATCCAGGTTGCGAGAACGCCCGTAGGATATTCTGAGAAAATCACACAACTATTGATTCTAAATATAGAAGCTGAGAAAGCATATGATTATTGGATACTAGGGATCAGGACTTGATTTCACGTATGACCATAACAGGAACACAACAACCAAGAATCTATGGTTATGACCCACAAATCCCGCAGCCTAACGAATCCATCAGAGAATTAGACATAGACACTCACCTATGCACACTGGTATTCCAGTCTACCCCACTTCCACCTATCATTATCGAACAATTATCCTTACTGGACACAACAGCTAACAAAGCTAGAGAATTCTTGACTAGGCCAGAGAACCGTCCATAGAGTGACTACTTTACCATTCACTATATGACCTTATCAGGAGAAATACACGAAACTATCCCAGGTCATTTCCCACGTATTCCGCAACCCATAGATCGAATCATGCCAGAGCTCGATATTGATTGGAGCCTTCGAGCAGTCATCCTTGCTGATCGATCTATCACACCAGTCCAAGTTAGAAGGGCCTTCTTTGCCTTAGATTTGTAAATTCCACTAGTGCGTGTCGAAGACATTAGATTGCCTAACTAGTTTGTCTGCATATTCTACCCCCACCGGCTGTCTCGGCACGACCTCGGGAGGTCGGGTACGCGGAAGAGTTACTTGTTGATTCTCACGCTCGCCTGTTGCTTTTCCAATGTACAAAATTGGTGAAGCCGACGTGAAACAAACAACTATTTCACCTTCTCTTTGAGAAGTTTCATCTTCTCTCATCCACCTTCACTCCTTCCCATTATTCTGCGGGTATTCATATACCCCCCAAATATGTCGGGATTCGATGCATATGGCAAACCCCTCTTGGGTCTTGAGGCATACTACGCCCAACAGAATAGGCAATCATCACCCTCGCTCTCAGTATGGGGTGAAAACTATTCAACTAATCAGTTGTCAACACAAACCCCAAGAATCAGATATAGTTCGTCTTTTCAAACTGAGGAGTTAGATCAACCCCCTCGAACCCAACAAACAGAGCCTTCAGGTTCAAACAATATGACATTTACCAGAGAATCTGGTTCGTCTCCTCAAATACTACTCAGACCACAAATTAATAGGCAATTAGATCCATACCTAGTCTTAGATGATGGATAGCCAACACGTTATCCTAGGAGTGAACAACGCTCCTGAGGAATGTACCCATCTATAGGAGGCTTACAAATACAACCCGAAATCTCTTTTCAAGAAAATACCTCTATGCCACTGCATACAAGAAATATTCTAGGAGAAACCTAGCAAGATAGCAATCAGTTCATGACAGGCTATCACATGCCTATACAACACCAGGGTATACAACAAACACCGCTCAAGCAAAGTACCGTGACTTCACCGAATGAAGTCATTTCAACGTTAGTAGAAAGAGTGAGAGGGTTAGAACTGGCTCAAGCAAGTCAAAATTCTCCGTTCATACAAATAGGGAGTTCCAATCCTCCATACCACTCTGGCCAAGTAGATCTCCTCACAGGAGTAGGCACGTTAGGCATGCCTCCTCAATTTCCTCAACAAACGCCAACAAGGCCCACCATCTCTAACAGTATTCCTCCAAGTCTAGTGTCAAACAATCCATTCCTTGACAATACCTCGTCCTATTTAAACATGTACTCTAAATCCCAACAAGGAGATATGTTCTCCTCTCTCGGCATGTTTGCTCAAACGCAGGGACCTCCCTATGCCCCTTCCAACGCGTACGCTGCACCGTATCAACAACCTATCCCACCACCACTCCCTCAGCAAACACCATCAATGGTCGAAAGCTATGCGGTAGGGACTTATTCAGAATACCTAAACGAACCCTTAGATTTCACCATATGAAGCGTCATGCTTCCAAGACCTCTCCCTGATTTTCCCAAGTTCAAAGGTGAGGGAGATCCAAATGCACATATCAAAGCTTACGCTACAACTATACGGGAATTACTCCCATGGGATGGGGTGGTTGCTAAAATATTTCCCAAAACCTTGGAAGGCATCACTCTCGATTGGTATTATAGAATACCTGAGGCTTCCATACATTCATTTAAACAACTCGTGTCAGAGTTCATCAAAGCCTTCGACATGAACAAACTGTTAAGAACAGGAATCAGGGAATTCTTGCATATCAAACAAGAGCACAACGAATCTGTGACCCATTTCATCCAGAGGTGGCGTACAGTTCTTTATTCATCAGTAAGCACTCCAAACATGGATCAGATGGAACTATGCGATTTATTCCTTCATTCTCTCAGTAGATAACTGAAGGAAGAAGTCCAGAAGTTCCCACTAAGGACTTATGATGAAGTACTTGAGAGCGCTCTACGAATAGATCAAGCAGTGATAGATAGTGGTCGTAAGACATATGGAACAAACGGGAGGTTAATCACCTCCACTCAAAACACTACAATTACCACAAATGTCAATCAAGGACCCAAAATCCTTAACAAAAATCGTGGGGGTAACAACGGATGGGGTAACCAACCAGCCCAAGAGGGTAAATTTTGTTAATGCTCCGTCACAAACAAACAACCAACGAAACAATAACTTTACCCCGACAATCAATACAGTGGATTTTAATCATCCACAACAACAACAACGACAACGGCGAAATCCCATACAAGGGCCAAGCCAAAACTCATTTGGTTACCAAAACCAAATTCAAAACCAGAAACAACAATTCCAAAACTTTGGTCCTGATAGGCAACAGTTTGATCGGAATTTTAGGCCACAATACACACCAAACCAACAAAACAGGAATTACAACCCCAATTCTTATTGTGGTTTCCATAAAATTCGAGGTCACGATACTAGAACGTGCCATGACTACAATAAATTTATGCAAAGCTTGCCAGAAGAACAAAGATAGTTCTTCACAAACCTATTTTTGGCGGATCCCGTCTCATCATCACCAAATACTCTCGCAGGGGCAGTTTCTCCTCAGAATGCTCCCCTCAATATCTTTAATGATCCACTCCCAAATCATGACAGCAATAGGCTTAATCCAACCGGAACAAACAAAGGAGCAGTGACGGGAAACAATGATCATGACGCCTTGACTTCATTAAATCCGTCAGTTACGCCACAATTGGGAGCTCAACCGAGACCCAAGATAGTCAGTTTGGTAGAATTAGACGCTGAACTACCTATCGAAGCTATAACAAGAACACAAGAGTATTTTTCTCAACCGAGCCCAAGTCATCTGCCAGAGACAGATAAGAGTAAGCAAATAGTTGGAAAACCCATCGGTGCCTATGATTTAATTAGTGACCTAACAAAGACCTTCTCACACATTTCATTTTTGGACTTACTAAAGAACTCTCCCCCTCTCAGAGCTGCTCTTTTAGAAGCATTAGGTCTAGTCCATCTAATTAACATCACTCCACCTCCTGAAACACAAGTAAATCACGTAGATTTTGATATCCACCCTCCGGGGCAGCCGGACAAGGATATCGAATTCATCTTCGAAATAAGTAAAATGCCCACAGATGCTGAGATTGGACGCCGAGGTGACCCAGCCTTACACTTGCAAGTGTGGGTTTATAATAACTATGTAAAACGGGCAATGGTTGACGATGGGGCCGCAGTTAACATAGTCCCTTTCTCTTTCCTCCAAAAACTTGGATATGGAGAAACAAATTGTTCCACTACACGAAATACCTTGAGAGGCTATGATAGCCTTAAAGCCACTTCGATAGGAACTATAATACTGCCGGTCACCTTAGGGCCCAAAACCATCTTGACTGAGTTTTATATTATAGATCGGGAAACTAACTATAATATGATCCTCGGCCGACCTTGGATACATCGAATGAAGGCAATCCCTTCTACTTTATTTCAAGAAGTAAGATTCTTGCATCTGGGAAAGGTATTTATAGCCAAAGGCGATCCAAAACCTTTCGATTTACACCTAGCTGATTTAAAGAAAAGACCAGGGGTGCACTCAGAATTTGAACTTCCAACAAACCAACTTAATAAACCCTCTGACCCAAAGCCAAAGGAAAAGTTGATACCTACGACGGATCTCGAAACTACCGGCATAGCCAAAACAATTCCAACCCCTAAAGGTAAAACTAAAGAAACAGTATCATTAGGGACTACTGCGAAAATCGTTGAGTTGATAGAACAAGATTCACCAATGTTCTTACCATTCGATTAAGTAGGCATGGGATTTTCCCTAGGTGTTGGTTCCTTGCCAACAGAGGATATCTGTATGGTAGAAGTAGAGTGTGCAAACGCAACAGATGCCCCAACATCTATACTCTCGGCTAAGTATTGGACTCTCCATTTCGATGGAGCTAAATGTCGTTATGGAGCGGGGGGCAGGTATAATTCTTACTTCGCCTGAGGAGAAAGTCCTACCATTCATTTTTAAATTAAACTTTGAATGTACAAACAACGACACTGAGTACGAAGCCCTCCTCCTTGGCCTTACCTTAGCCAAAAGAATTGGTATTGATAACATCAGAGTCCTGGGAGACTCGCAATTAGTGACAAACCAAGTTTCTGAAGTATATGAAACTAAAGCTGAACATTTGCAACTCTACAAAAATGCTGTATTAGATTTAAGCAAGGTGTTTAACTTCATATCCATTGAAGCAATCCCCCGAGAGAAAAATCTTCTCGCCGATTCAATAGCAACCTCAGCATCACGTTTTACTCCAAGCAATGAGCTAGAAGATACTCACTTCACAGTATCCATTCGTGACGAACCATTAATAAAAACAATGACAAATCCTCTTTTAAGCGGAAGTGAATCTACTATCCTAGACCATGTTGGAAATGATGCGGCTACTTTGGATTATTTAAATGCCTATGCAGCATTACATCTCTCCTATCACATGCTATATTTATCCCTGATTCCACATTCATCCTCCTACTTCGGAAATCTCGTAACGGATCTTCCGTCACAAAGGGAACCTAGCATATATGCAATAGAAAATGGGGATGATTTAGATTTACCTCCAGCACCACCTGAGTTCGAAGAGGGTAACACCTCTTTAATCGAAGAAACAATCGATGTCAACATTGGGACAGAAGATGAACCAAGAATATTGAAACTAGGTTCTTCGTTAACCCCAGAAGAAGTGGAAATACATACTCAGGTTCTCAAAGAACATCAGAAGGCGTTTGCATTTAATTACAAGGAGATGACAGGAGTCGCACCCCACATTGCGGTGCAGAACCTCCTCACTAGATCAGATGCAAAGCCAATTAAACAAATATCAAGACCCATGAAGCCCAAAGTAGCTCTCATGGTAAAAGAGGAGGTAATAAAACTCCTTCAGGTAGGATTCATCAAGCCAGTTGACTACTCCCAATGGGTATCTAACATTGTTCCCATTCTCAAGAAGAATGGAAAGATGCGCATCTGCATAGATTTTCGAGATATCAATAAAGCTTTCCCTAAGGACGACTTTCCATTACCATCCATAGATGTTATTGTTGATGCAACAGCTGGCTTTGAACTTTTGTCTCTCATGGATGGATTCTCGGGATACAATCAAATCAGAATATCCAAGCAAGATCAAGCTAAAACCATGTTTATAACTCCTTGGGGAACCTATTGCTACGTTGTTATGCCATTCGGTCTCAAGAACGCTGGTGCTACATACCAACGGGCCATGACATACATATTTCACGATCTAATTCATAAAATCGTGGACTCTTACGTAGATGACTTATTGGCTAAGACCAAGAAGCGCTGTGACCATCCCGAAGTACTCCACATCATTCTTTCACGCCTAATAGAATACGGAGTTACGCTAAATCCAGAGAAATGTGTCTTTGGTGTAACAGGAGGAAATCTCCTAGGTTACATCATATCGTCACGAGGGATCGATGTTGATCCAACCAAAATTCAGGCTGTCCTCAAAATGGTCCCACCTTCGAGTGAATCTGGAATCAAATCATTTCTCAGAAAGCTGGGTGCAATCCGAAGATTTATCCCATACCTAAGCTTCGCTGTTCATCCAATCAACAATTTACTTAAGAAGGACTATAGCATTGATTGGACTGAAGATTGCAATGAAGCTTTTGAAGTAGTTAAGCGTTTTCTGTTATCACCACCTACACTAATGCCACCTAAGCTAGATCGCCCATTAATTCTATACTCACAGGCTACCAATGTCTCGCTGGCCTGTATGTTGGCCTAAGAAGACAATGACAAGAGAGAACGTGTGATTTATTTCATTAGCTGAACATTGCTCGACTATGAAACATGCTATACACAGGCAGAATGAGAATGCCTTGCCATAGTCTTTGCTACTAAACGCCTAAGACATTATATGCTGAATCAAGAAACGAAGGTCATGGTAAAAACAGACCATTTACGGACTTTTCTCACACAAGGTTCCTTGTCTAAAAAGGTTGGACGTTTTATAACCTTAATGGGAGAGTTCGAATTAACATTTGTAAATCAGAAATCGGTTAAAGGACAAATCATCGCGGATTGGTTAGCTGACAACCCATTAGACGGAGGCGATCTAGTAGATTTAGACTTTCCAGATGAATGCGTATACTACATTGAAACACGACCCGCTATCTCTGAGTGTCCTTGGTACACTGACATCGTTAATTATATCATGGACCATACGTACCCGGAGGCAGTTACACTGCAACAAAGAAGGCGGTTATGCATAATTGTAGCTAAATATGTCATTATAGAGCAGGTGCTCTATCGAAAAGCATTCGATGGAATGCTCTTAAGGTGTGTTGACAAAGAAGAGTCCAAGAGGATTCTCCATGAATCCCACAGCAGTATATGTGGAGGCCACTTCGGTGGCCATGCCACCACTCGAAAAATACATCGAATGGGCTATTTCTGGCCCACTCTAGAACATGACGCGATAGAGTTTGCACGCAAGTGTCATAAATGTCAAGAATTCTCTCATGAGATCCACATGCCGGCACAAGCTCTACAACCAATCGCAACTCCATGGCCCTTTTCTACATGGGGTCTAGACTTAATAGGGAAATTCTCTCTCTCATCCACAGACGGCCATAATTTTATAATCACGGCCACTGAATATTTTACCAAATGGGTGGAGGCCATGCCTCTTACTACTGTACCTGGTTCTGTAATCGCTAAGTTCATTTTAAACCAAATCATTTACAGGTACGGTATCCCACAAATCATTATCTCCAATAATGGAACTTCTTTCAAGAATGAAGAGGTTCGTGAGCTATGTAATAAATTTGAGATAAGCCATCATACGGCTTCCTTGTATTATCCCCAAGCCAACGAACATGCTGAAGCAACAAATAAAAAACTGAAAGCCATTCTCCTTAAAATGGTAAAAGAAAACAAGCGAGATTGGAATTTAAAGTTATACCCGGCCTTATGGGCCCATCAAACCTCAATAAGAACACCAACAGGAGCAACTCCTTTCTCGCTGGTATTTGGGGTAGAAGCAGTTCTCCCACTTGAGGTTGAAATACCTAGTCTTCGTATTTCATTACAAGGAGTTCTGGATGAAGACGCTTACAAAGAAGCGCGTCTTTCCCAACTAGAAACCCTAGATGAAACTAGGTTAGATGTTGAACAGCGGCATAGAGCTTATGCTGACCGAATGTGCCGGCAGTATAACAAGAAGTTCTATGAACGTGATATATACGAAGGCGATCTAGTTCTAAGACTAGACAGCCGGATCGACAAAAAGACCGCCAAAGGAAGGAAATTCCGGCCCAAATGGTTGGGCCCATACCGAGTCATGAAGGACTATGGAAATGGTGCTTACCTCTTATGTACATTAGAAGGTGAGGAGTTTGGTGAAATAGTCAATTCCTTGCACCTCAAGCGTTTCTACGCATAAGCAACTAACGCTACCTATATAAATATCTACATTGCATTTTCATATAAATTAGGATCATTTTGTCCACTTGTTCTTACATAAATTGTGATCAAGAAATCTATTCTCAAAGCAATATACTACAAACTCGTGATGTTTCTGGCATAAAGTTATTTAATCATACCTCTCCATCTTCGTGTATCATCAAATATCTCAGAATCTTTTATCAAACAAAAATCAGACATGGCGAAGTCTTAACGGTAACCGTACCAAGATCTGCAAGTTTGTTCTCACTTTGATTTCTTCTTAGGATAGGTGTCTTGCCTATGGTCTGTTCTAGAAGCTTCATGGTGTCACATCTATCCCATATACACATCTCTTTAGAAATAAGCATATACTAACATTTTACTCAAAAAGACAAGTCAAAAAGTGATTAAAACAGAAAATTTTATTTTTACACATTTCCTTGCCCCACCAACCTTCGGTGATGAGCTTGCGTCTCTTACTAGTGACATAGGGTTGGGAAAGGATGGAAATGCCCTTACTCGCCTATGCCTTGCCCACGGTGATAAACCCACGCTTCTTACTAGTAGCATGGGGCAAAGTGTAGGGGGTCCTCTTGACAAAGTAAACGTTAAAAGGTCATAAACAAACTATTCAAACTTTGAGTCAAAAACGAATGAATCAGATATTCAAAATTCCAAAAAGAGTTAAAAATCCTAAAAAAACCCAGATTTTGTCTACTATGTGGCCATCTGCGGGTCTAAGTCTGGATAAACCGCAAAGCAAGTTGCATCCAAAGCTATGAAGTCATTCAGGTAGAGTAAGCTTGTAGTTTTCAATTTGGTTCCACCAAAGCTTCGTCTATCTTTCATCACTATCATTTCACCATATGTCATAACTTGCGCCCTTCTTGACTCTTGGTGATGAGCCCTCGCATCTTACTAGTTGCGTGGAGTTAGGAGTGGGGCAAGTTAATCTATTCATCATACTAGTTATTTTCATCACTTTGCCAAAACAAACATGAGGTATCCAAATTGCTCACAGAAGCTAAGATTTAAGATCACAATATATCTACAATATCATATATCAGCATCATGAAACACAAAAAGAAAGCAAACATTTGCATCATCTATTTTCCATTTCATACATTCTAAAAAGCATATAAAACATACATCGTAGTATACACGAGGAAGCTGGAAACAGAAAGGGAAAACACGAGTGACAAGTTTTGATCCAAAAACGAATGCATATATATAAATAATCAATGTTTATATACAATGCCATCATGCTCTAAGCATGGTCAAAACGCTCAAAGAGCCCGTGATATACAAAAGATCTATAGTACAAAACACATAGGAGCCAAGTAGTCTCTCAACCCCTGCGCAACCCCTCTGAAGGTGCGCACCATAGCTTAGGGCTCCGGCTACGCCAGCGCTCTGAATGCATGGAAGGCTCAGGGTCCCGAGGGGTAGCCGTGGTCTCGCCATGAGAATGGCTCCTCATAAGACGCTCGGCTGTCCTATAGCCTACCAACTCTGTACGGAGAGTTGACACCATCCTGGCCACGTGCCAAACGGGAGCGAAGACGTCGGTGTGCCTACCGGCTGCTGAGGGCTCCCGAACATCAACGGACAGCTCCGCACGGGTCCTATCCATAGGGATCATTAGGGAATCAGTGCATACCCTGCGGATTATATCCCGCCACTCGTCAACAGTCTCTGCAAACAAAGAAGAAAAGACGAATTAGAAACTAGGCAAGAGGCTAAAAATATACAAGATACAAACACAAGGAGAGATAAAAATTAAAACAAATCCTAAACTAAACAAGCATTGAAAGGAAGAAAGGATAACTTATTCGGATCACCAGGCCTCCAAGATGGGTCGCTAGGGCTAGCACCCGCCGTAGATGCTGCTACCGACTAAGGGGCTGCTCCTGTAGTGGGAGCAACATGACGCCCCGCAACAGACTCATCCTCTCCACCATGGCCCTGAGAGAGTGGCTCCTCTGAGACTATAGTGTCTCTCTCTACGCTCTGCTCAGCCCTCTCTGCCTGTAAAATATCCTGAGTGTCATGCCACTCAGGATCGCTATCATCAGTCTGCTCCTCTGATCCTCCCTCTGTAAGCTCCTCAGAATCGGAGTCAATATCTATGGGGTCATCGCTGCTGTGAGCAGGACCCGCGGCAATCTGAAGCAAAGGTGCCCGAGGCGCACTGGCTCTCCCTCTAGCCCAAACTACCCTCCTGGATGCAATTGGAATGCCAGGAGTGATCGTTGTCCAACCACGGCCTCTTGGCCCCCCTCTGGCCTTGTGTACTGATCTGTAAACTGGTGCCACTGGGGGAAGCATGCCCACATATGGAAGGCCAAAACTGCTGAGGAACTCTACCAAAAGGGTGTACCTCCACCCGTCCCATGTGGTAGATAAGCTACCCTGTGGTGGAGCAGGAGATCAATGTAAGGGTCTCCTCACCCCATATGCCGGCCATAAGTCGGTACGGTGTCACCTCCATATCTGCTGTGGTAAGGGAGGCAACTGGCAGGTGAGGTGCTCTAAGCACCGACATATCTGACCATCTAGCTGCCCTCACAGCCCCTGGATCTGCCACCTCTACGCCTCTGCCATAAGGAATAAAATTCTCATACACCCAACTCATGACTAGAGTCGGGTGGCTCAATGACTGTCCCTACAAATGGACCACCCTGTATAAGTCATGGTAGGTGGTCCCCAGAATATCTGCACCCCAGGCGTATATCCGGCCATGCCCCTCTATCTTTGCAATGATGGGGGCCCCAGCAGTATAGTAAAGTATCCCCTCCCTTGTCCCCGATCAGCCTCGAGGCAAGGATCCCTATGATAGCCTGTCGAAATACGGGGATGGGAAAAGAAGGAATGGATCAAACTCTCACTCCCTTCTTCGACCCCGTGGAGATGGCTGCATCCCCCATGTAGCCTGCCCACTGTGCAATCTGTGCTCGGGACCCTGCCGTCTCTAGTGTGAGTCTCCTCCCGATGATCGGGACCCCCAGGATATGGTAGACATCCTCCAAAGTAATGGTCCACTCACCACGGACCCCTGGCAATCGAAAAGTGTTCCGATCTGCATCCCAATATGAGAACAAGTCACAAAGTATGTGACTAGATGGTGTGACATGGGGCACGTGTGATATACGCAGTATGCCAGCCCTCTGTAATGTATCCTCCTCATCCTGAGAAAGGGCATCCAATACCCCAGAGAGCCAATCACACTCTCTCTCTCGGCTCCATCTGATATACTCCGCTCTCACCTGCATACACCCAAAAACACGCAAAACAGGGCAAGTTAATATCTGAACAATACCAAGAAGGTCATAAAAACATATAGAAGTGCAGGAAAATACAAGTGCAATCTCAAAAATCAAGTTCTTTTACATTCTGGTCAGAACTGCCACCCTGAGCAGGGAGGCGGTTTTGTAACCACCGCCTTAAGGGCGGCAGTCGTGTAACTGCCACCCTGAACAGGGCGGCGGTCATGTAACCGCCGCCCTGGCCAGGGCAGCGGTCGCGGTCTGAAAACCCGCACGGGTTTTTAACTTTAAAAAATCCTAAAACATGTAAAAAATGACCATTTAACCTAAAAATGTAGCCTACCCAGTAGGCGCCCCCCCCCTAGGTGGACTTTTTGAACCTAGCATTTTCAAAAGTAACCCCCCCATTGCAAAGAATTTTCCATTTCAAATTTAAAGAGGGAAAAATAAAAAATTGAAGAAAACCAACCTGTGATTACTGAGGTCGGTGTTCCGCTTGTGGAGGCATGATCACAATCTCGTTGCGAACGTTTCGACTCTACTCGTGTGAGAAACCATCACCGTGGGTCCCAGAGCTCAAAATCAATCAAATCGACTCGCGCAAATGAATAGGAAAATGGGCCCACTTTCATATATATATCGTTCTATTTCATTTTAAAATAACTTTTCACAGGTTTGGAGCACTGATGGAGGTAAGTTTCTATCCCCGCACGAATGGTACGTTCTCATTCCCTATTATTTTAGCGTTTATTTTCCAAGTTATTGTATCTATTTGCACTTGAGTTCTCTTTTCATTTTGCAGGTAGCGGGAATTTCAGATGGCGTCGTTTCAACACACGGACGTGTAAGGTATAACTTCCAACTTCCCATTTTGGGACTGTCATACTCGGACCCATCGTTTTATGCCTCTTCATGGCTAAAACGCTTCTCCGAGGGGGCAATATCTACGTACCCAAAATTGTAAGGTATTATACTACCAGAACAGTGTAACAAGTGCCCCAATGATGATATAGGTCTCTCTGTAAGGTGTTCGGGATCTAGAAAGAGCTCCTCAAACATGCGTTAACATCCCGCATACCCCACCTTGTCCCCGCGTGCTTTGTTTTCCCCCTTTTTCCCTCTTTCCTTGGCCTCTTGACCTTCAGTGATGAAACCGCCGCCCTGATCAGGGCGGCGGTCCTGTAACTGCCCGCCCTGCTCAGAGCGGCGGTCCCTGTGCGTGTTTTCCAGAATGTTCTTTGATGTAACTCATGTGAAATATCATGTTTCACCAGCTTTTCTTGCCAACTTGAGCATGCATTTATGTTTTTGGTCCCCTGGAATAGTGTTTTTTCCTTTGTTTATTGTTTAGGAGTTCAGTTTGATTTTGATTTGGGAGTGATTGAATTCTTATAAATGCATGGCTTGTGCTCAAGCAAATGGCCACCATTTTTACTCCAATCTTCTCATTTTCAGTGCTGTGGTCTATTAGTTTGCTTTAATTCCTTAGTTTAGTTCATTACATGCTTAGTTTGCATTGACTAGCTGTTGGTAAGCCACATATCCAACTTGTGTAAACAGTGTTGTTGTTTTATCTACTCCATTAGAGTAGAATAGCTTAGGAAGCCATTAAAGTTACAGGTTTTCTCTTCATACCGAATAGTTTCAGGTTCTGGACGCATTTTGTTGCAACGGTTCGCAGTAGATCCCGCTAGGGAATTGCATAAGCCAAGCTCTGTACTCTTGCGCTATCCCTCTCCTATCCGCGCTCTATTCTATCTGCATTCTAAAGGTTATCCCTTGTTCCAAACACCTATTCCTGTTGATGTAAGCATTACACGCTTTTCTGGATCTACGTGAACACAAAGAACGAAGAGATCATACTGAGGGGACAAGATCACACACACCATCGGATTCGCCACTGTTCTGCGGAATCCAGGTTTTAACTTTCAAAGTTCTAGTTAAAATCATATCAAACAGAGTAGTTAATCGCTTTATTTCAGTTAATTTCATTCTCGATGTTGCCAGGGAAGCTGTGGGGATTGATAGTTTCTGAGAAACTATGATTCACTCCTCACTTCTAAGGTAGGATCGAGAATCTCGCAAATAGATTAGTTGTTTCATTGTTTAGAATAGATATACAAAATTACACAAACAAATAGCTATGCTCGGCTATTTTGTTTGTTTTAAATTATTATTTTAGCTGTCAATTCTAAATATTTTAAATAGCTACTTTCTTAAATTCATTTAAATCATCAGAAAATACAAAAAGAAGTCATATATGCTAGAGATATACTTAGATTTCACTTTATTATAGTTTGTTTTATTACTGCTTTTGCATGACAATCACGGGACCTAGGGAGCCTAGGGAATACATTTTCGAGCCAATCGTGCCTCAGCCCAATCTCATAGTGGTAATAACTGATATTGACCAGAACCTTAGGATACAAGTCCTTCAAACAACAACAGATTTCCAACAAGTCAGATCTCAGTTAAGAGGATTAAACATAGAAGACAACCAAGCATATACATTTTGGTCAAGTCAGCCAAACTACAGGTTGCACTAAGAAAAATATCCACATGATTGTAGAAGGATTCGAAAGAGAACAAACATTCGGGTGTGATCCTTTAATTCCACAACTAGACATAGGAGACACCCTCACAGACATAGATACCAGTTTAAGAATCCAGGTTGCGAGCGCCCGTAGGATATTCTGAGAAAATCGCACAACTATTGATTCTAAATATAGAAGCTGAGAAAGTGTATGATTATTGGATACTAGGGATCAGGACTTGATTTCACGTATGACCATAATAGGACCACAACAACCAAGAATCTATGGTTGTGACCCACAAATCCCACAGCCTAACGAATCCATCAGAGAATTAGACATAGACACTCACCTACGCACACTGGTATTCCAGTCTACCCCACTTCCACCTATCATTATCGAACAATTATCCTTACTGGACACAACAGCTAACAAAGCTAGAGAATTCTTGACTAGGCCAGAGAACTGTCCATAGAGTGACTACTTTACCATTCACTATATGACCTTATCAGGAGAAATACACGAAACTATCCCAGGTCATTTCCCACGTATTCCGCAACCCATAGATCGAATCACGCCAGAGCTCGATATTGATTGGAGCCTTCGAGCAGTCATCCTTGTTGATCGATCTATCACACCAGTCCAAGTTAGAAGGGCCTTCTTTGCCTTAGATTCGCAAATTCCACTAGTGCGTGTCGAAGACATTAGATTTCCTAACTAGTTTGTCCTGCATATTCTACCCCCACCGGTTGTCTCGGCACGACCTCGGGAGGGTCGGGTACACGGAAGAGTTACTTGTTGATTCTCACGCTCACCTGTCACTTTTCCGACGTATAGTTACCTTTAATAAAACAACCTTATCCATTCCTAATCATGTTTTTACCTTTATCCCACATTCATGAGAATGTGTTTGAATCCTTTATCCTTTGGGCTATATAAAGAGCCCTCCACCTACCTTTTTACTTACACCTAAACTCCTTAGAGAGAAAATGCAAAGCATATAGCAAAGAGACTAAGAGCTTACACCTTGACCTTTTGAGAGTTCATCATCTTGAAGAGTTAAGCCTCTTTCTTAAGTGCTTAGGTCATATGGGAGGTGTCAAAGGGGTCTTGTAGCCCAACTTTGATATGCCCTCATTCCTAGGTTACTTGGCATACTAAGGACAACTATTTTGATAGCCATGGAGCTTACTTAGGTCCATTCATTTATTTTTTGTTAGAGAATAGAGGAGTTTAGATATTTAGCATTGTTAGTTTCAAAGTTTGTATTGATGAATGCTAGCATCTAACCCTTGTTTAATTCTTATCTTGATGGTGTTTAGTTTGTTGTTCAATTCTTGCTAAGTTAAGACTAGTTAGGTGTTAGTCTTTACTCATATTAGCATTATTTTGAAAACAAACACATGCACACAATTGTGCATGTTATTTTGTTGTTGTGGGTTGCTTCTTGTTTTGTATTAAGGATGGACCTAAAAAAGAAGAGTGAAAGAGTAGTCAAAGTCCTATAAATGAAAAATATGAGAAAAGTATGTAAAAGTGTGTAAAAGTAGTAGTAATGGAAAGTGTGCACCTGATTCAAAAGAGTGTAAAAAGATTTTAAAAAGTGTCCTGAAAATTCTGTGAAGAGTGATTATTTTGGGTGATCTCACACCAATTTTTTTGGGGCTCTACACCAAGTTCGATTTTTTGGGCGATCTTATGCTAAAAAGCAAGTGTTGGGGAAAGAGAAGTCTAGTTTTACTCTCCTCCCATGACTCTTTCAATAAGCACCAATACATATGGTGCTTCCCAATTTTTTCATGTTATTCCTTTTGTTCTAAATTGTTCTAAATTAGTTTTGATTGTACTGATTGCAGGAGATAGAATACATTCTATAACTGACGGTTTGTGCATGTAACTGTAGAACTCTTTGAAGATTATTGTAAAATGTGTTGATATGAGAAAATGAATTTATCTGCCCCTAAGAAATTAGCACCTAGGAGAGGTCGGGATCACCAAGGTGCTAGTGTCTAGTTTAGGCACTGGTGTTTATACTATGTGTGAGGTCACAAGTCAAATGATTTGGACCGTTCTGTGACTGTGTTTCTATGCCTTCTCTTATTTTGTTGTTCTATATTGTAGCTCTGAGTTTTTTTAGGGGTGATTCTTTCACCCAATGTATGTCATCCCTCATTTGGGGTACATGCGGCGATATGTAGGAGAATGTGGCCCAAAGGAGAGGACCTAATGTTGATCTGAAGTGGATATCTGTAGGGGGTAGGGGATGTGCATGGTAGAAACCAAGGCACATGAAATAAGGTGTATAGTAACATGTGTTAGTAGAAAAAGTAGTGAGCATACAATAGAAGAAAATGTAACAAGAAAGTGTGAAAAACAATTTGACGACAAAAAGTCAGGTTTCAAACATGGGACATCACTCACAATGTCACAAGACAATTAGAGACGAAGCGGCCAAAAGCATACAATGAGCATACAAGACATAGGGCATAGCCCACAAACAATAGCATATAATGACAAACAATATGAAGCACAATGTTAGATAACCATGTTGGAATATGGTCATGCAAAGAAAATGCTACACATGAAGCACCCATTAGCATGTTAGAAAGATAAATATTTTGTCAAGAGAATGTATATAGTAGCAAAAAGTAAAATAATTTTACTAAGAAGTAGTGAAATAATGTAGTAATAGAACCTGTGATAGTATGTGATAACAAAGAAAATATATTCCCCTAGGAGCCTCGGTGGGACTAGTAAAAGGTACAGTGCCAAGCATCATTGCAGTGTGTAAGAACCTATAAGAGATCTACATTCACAATCTAGAGACCAAGTGAATGTGCATGTGTATATATAGAAAAATTATGACATATTAAGAATTTGTCTAGCATGGAAAACAAAGTGTAACATGTAAATATAATAATTTGTTAAGAGTAAATGCAACCAATATATGCAAATGTCATGTATGAGTGTGATGGAATGGTATGCAAAGTTTGAATATTATAGGAGCTACGTGCTCCCCAACAAATGTGTATGAGATGAGGTTCATTTATAGGAACCCTCAACAGTCAATAATGAACCATAGAACAAGAGTGTGTCATCAGGTAATGGTTTGAGAATGTGCACTAGAAAGATGTATCATGAAGCATAGAGCATGAAAGAGTGAATGTGATGAGGTTCATTTCAAATTTACACCCTCAACAGTCAAGTATGAACTGTGGAACTAGAGTTGTCATAGGGTAATGATGATACAAGGTGTGTATCAAGATGTGTAAGTATCCTGAGAAAGGTTAAGTGTGAAGTATGGAAAGCATGATAGTAGATGCTATAGACAATTGAATGATTTTATGAGGGGAAAGAAGGGTGATCCCCACCAAGTTTCAGGAGGATATAAGGCTATCCAATGATAGTGAATGGAAATTTCCCTCCACCCGATATCTGAGGATATAAAGGCATGTGATGATGCTCTAAGATCAGTGGAGTGTGGGAGTAATGATGTACATGTAATGGAGACCTATGTGGTGAAGGAGGTGGTGAACACCTATGTGAAGGGGCTTCTCGAGTAGGGAACTTAAGCCAACAAGATGGGCTAGTGGATAGATACAGATGACAAGGTTGTGAAGTAGGTCATGTGTGAATAGGATAACTAGATGTAGATTGTGCCTTAGATTTGAGAGGCCCAGGAGGCCTAGATGTTGTAACTGGTGTAAATATATCATCAAGATTAGGTTTAGGTAATGGTTTGCATGGTGGGAACACCTTTACAAAACAACTTACTGTAAATGAACTTGATGCATAAATGATTCATATATGGAATGATTTGGCTTGGCACGGAGATAAGGAAGACCTAATAGCATGTCAGATCCTTTGATCGAAGATGCCGCAACAAATGAAACAAGCATGGTAAGAGGCCCAACTGTAAAGGAAGCATGATGTAGCCAAAATAATTAGGAATTGTATATAGGATATTAGATAGTGGACATTTGATAGCCATGAGAAGTGTAATGGAACATACACTGATAGGAGCCGCTGGATAGATCATGGTGTTATTGACAGTATATGAACTGATAAAAGCATTGATATGTAATGAATCAGAAGTGAATGCAAGCATGATAATCATGATATGAAAATGAAATGACTGGTGGTGATGCATCAGCAAAAGTGACAAAGAAATCAAGGGGTCCCGATGAAGGAGGGGGCACAATTTGATATGTATGATTAGCAGAAGAATAGGGAGCTTGCATATCATGCTTGGGAAAAGGTCATTAAATATTTTAGATTTTTATTATCATTGACTGACTTAGAAGTATATTGCTCATGGAGATCAAGTGAATTATTATCAATAATATATTCAATGATATGCATGAGTTTTAAGTAACAATTAGTAGAATGACCAACACATTGGTGATAGTCACATTTAGCATTTTCATCATAATTACGGCCACGGGGTGAGATGGATCAAGATTGAGCAGTGGTGGAAGAGTGATTAGATTGTTTTTGATGAGTTGAGGCAATATAAATCAAGTTACATAGGTTAATTTGGTAAAATTACACTTTTAAGGTTGTCATTGAAGCATTTCAGGTGGAGATACGACATCAAATTAATTATGGCCTTTGCTTTCAGTGGGCTTAGGAGATGGCCTGAACGCAGATTTAGCTTGAAACCTATTAGAAGAAGATGAAGGAGTGACATGATATTTTAGTTTTCCCATAAATAGGAGTTTTATTTTGTGCATTTTGAGTGTATGGCATAATTGATCAAATGAACAAGAGGTCTCAAAGATAACACTCTCTTGAAGGGTGGTAAGAGAGCTTTGAACAAAAAGATCTTACAATTCAGAATCAACAAGTACATTGGTTCATCTTAGCTAGATTGTTCTTGTATCGCAAAACATAGTCAGCTAGATGCTCATTAGATATTTGTTTGATTTGATCAAGTTGTACATAAGAGATCTAGGTGCCGATATTGATGGAAAAGTGAGCAAGAAAAGCATTGACTAAATGCATGTAAAATAAGTTACTGGATGAACAGGTAGATCATAAAACCAATGCATGGCATAATCTTGAATACTTTTAGGAAATAGCTTAGCTAGCAATGTATGATCATCTGCATAGTCGAGACATGCCACATGAAAGTATCTGAGATGGTCTTGAGGTTCACCATGGCCATTGAAGGTGGGAAGCTTAGGGGTGAAAAAGTTAGGAGGAAGTGGATAAGCATAAATGGTGGGTACGAAGGGGGTATGAAGGAGCAATGAGGAATCAAAATATGGAGAGGAGTGTGAAGTAGTTTACTGTAACTAATAAATTTGAACTTATAGGTCTTGGTATAAGGAAGCTAGGTCTTGAGTGCCAGAAGAGGAGACTTTCTGTGTGTGAGAAATAAGAGGTGGAGTGAAATGGTTGGTAGGAGTAGGAACATACATGTGAACAGTAGAGGTAGGTGGAAGGTTGGAGTTGGGAGGTTGTGTAGCAATAGGAATTGGAAGCAATATTAGAGATGGGAGGATTGAGATCAGCTAGTTTGGTGGCCTCCTCACGAGAAATAAATAAAATAAGATCTAAGTATTAAGGATGTTTAGCAAGATGAACTTAGAGATCATGAATGTCTTCATTAGTAAAGGGTGCATAGGTTTCAGCCATGTTAGAAAATATGATAAAATTCCTAGAAGCAAGGTTGGGTTCGAGCGATGGGTTCACCAAATGATTTAATTTAATTTAAATTAAATCTAATTGCAGAGTAACTATTGAAATAAATGAATATATAAATGATAAATCACAATAATGACACAAAAAAACTAAGATGTAAAATATGAAACCCTAAGAAAGAGAGAGAGATAATATGACTTAGCTGATATGCGTATAATCTGGAAGTGATCTAATAATGGAGAAGTAATGAACAAGATGTAAGAAACGTCGTTATGATCTCTGTAAATTCTGGAGTTCACAAACAAGGCCGGACAGGGGTGCCTCCAGCATGACAGGGGTGCCTAGGTGCTGATGACTATATCTGGGCACTGTTGACTACGTAAAATATCTGGATCTTATTTCTTCTATGTCACAGGGGTGTCCAATTTTTCTCTATTGATCACCTGATGTTCGCACTATAATCGTCGATGATACATGTAACCTGTAAAATAGATTTTCAACTGCACAAGCCCACAAACAACATCAAACCTAAAAAATAAAATGTAGAATGGGGAGTCGAACTGACCCTTGGGAGTCACCCTGAAGAGTGAACTTACAATGGAGTGTTGTGCTACATCTCATACTCCATGAAGTTCTTGTGAGTATGTGTAGAAATTGTGCCCTAAGATGCCCTTGTGTAAGTTGCACTTAATAACGGGTTGTAGCTAGAATGTGACAATGTACTAAAATGTGTGGATGGAATATAATGAACTTCCCCTTCCTATGGTATGTATGCAAAATGATGCATCCCTTGTCCCTTGAATAGATGCTAGATGAATGCCTTGGAGTGCTTTATGTGCCTTTTGAATGCAAGCTTAGGTGATAATAGTAATGCTTAGTGCTTGGTCCTTAATTTTAAACATGTAATTATGTATTTATATGATTCCCTTGTTTTAATTTTTAATTGACAACTAGAAGGTTGATCCATAAGTGAAAAAGATTCCCAAAATATAAAAAAGACCCAAAAAGAGTGTGTAAGGTAGAAAAGGGTCAGTGGCGCCTAGAGGGGACATAAGCACTTGGGTGTTGTTATCCTTTCTAGATGCTAGTGTCTGAAGCATAAAAGATAAATTAGTTAAATTCTGACTTGGTTGTAGGGCATGGAATACCAAATAGAAAACAAGAGACAAATAAAAGAGGCCAAAGATAGTTGTTAACCACTAATTTTCTTGCTTACGAATCATGTAAATGCTAGCATGCTTTTAGGACCAAGAAATGTACCCAAGTGCGTGATTTTGTGTCTACAATGCCATAATTTCAAAATGCATTTATATCAATTCACCAAAAAATCCAATTTTACTTTTTTAACAAGTCTTAGAATATTCCCTAGTGAAAACACATATGGGATTTGAGTATATTTGGTCAGTTAATAAAAGCACTTACCTCTGGAATGTGACACATGTTGATCATTGGTGCAAATTTAACAAATAACATCAAAAGGACAAGTTGATAAAAAATTTTGGGGTATCATATGAGGTACAACCCCATATTCATGATGTTAAAATAGTGAAAGAAGCTTGGGATAAGCTTATTGTATTATACGAAGCCAAAAGTTAGAATACATTTCTTTATCTCCAAATTCAACTATACTATCTCTAATTAAAGGAAGATGAAAATTTTGAATCCTTTCTGAGGTTTGTTGCAAAGTTGGGGGCCTCGCTCCAAGCATTGTGTGAGTATATTACAAACTAGTCTCTCATACTAATCATCTTGAGAGCACACCCTCTTAATGAATTTTTATGACTGCATTGAATGTCACCAAATAGAATCCAACTTTTGAATATTTGGTTAATATGTTTCAACAAGAATAATCCATGCATGCAACAAAAGAGACAAATGTACATGCTCTTACCTTGCAACAAAAAAGGAAGAGGCCCACGAAGTCTTTAAAACACTCTAAGAAGTAGAGTGATCAATAAAACCAATAAGATAACACATGTCAATAATAATGTCATATTTTTGGTTAAATAAGTATGATATGAAATATTATTGGTACAATGTATTCCAATAGGGTTCTTCTAGTAAAAAGAATCCCAATACTCAATATTCATCATAAGGACAATCAGATAAGTCACATGGATAGAAAAAGGGATTCTAGAAAAAGATGTCACAACAACAAGGAAACATTATGAAATAGGAAGAATAACCATATAAAGAAGGAATATCTATACGCTATTGTTGTCATGCTAAATGTATCGTGTTTACAGTTTAAAATTTTGGTCATAATAACCAAGCCCCCACTTGAAAATCTCCTCCCTCGGTCATTGTAAACCCTTCTTTCAACCATCCTATCAAATGTGTCATCCTCATTCTGCACTGAGAAGAACATGCTAACATGGTTTTCAAGTGTATTTAATTTATAGGGAATCATATTTAGTTTGACCTCATGAAGTTGTTGAGATCCAAGGTGCAGTAGTTGTTCTTTGGGGCATAAAAAGGGATATTTTAGCCATTTTGCAACAAAGGATACCCTCTAGAGGATGATTGCAATGTATCAACCCATCCATGGGTTGTGTAGAGGATTATTTAAGATATCTAAGGTAGTTTTTAAGAATTTTTTGGGGTCATATGGAATTGGGATCCATTCAAGCAAAACCAAGTCATTTTAGGTACATGGAAAGCATAGCTTCAATGAAGAAATTGACTTTGTTATGAAGCTTTTGAGAATTCTAGGAGGAGTTTGAAGATAACAAATAATCAATGGAAATTTATTATATTCCACTACATGGTGTCTATATTAGTTTTTATATGTAGGGCCCACTATTCTCCATCATAGTTGGGGTTGTTGTCTTTGCTCCTTTGTGCTAAAAGGGTGACTATGCCTAAAAATAAAATTTTAAGCATAATAACATCTTTAAAATGTTAAAATGAACTTAGAATGTATTTCAGAGTCAAAATCATATAATTTTTGGCCTCCAAACTACAATATTTCTCCTGGGGTGGAAAAAGCAATCTCCATGTTCTATTCTCGCGTTTGTAGCATGTGATTCAAAAAAATATGTATATTTTATTAAAATATGAATGTAAAGATTGCTACAATGATATATAATAAAATACAAGTGCTAAGAAATTTCCATTAAGAACTTATGAAATAAAATGAGAGAGTTAGGGAACTTATCTAAATTTTGCTTATCCCAAAGTATGTATGAGCTGAAAGAATTGATGAAACATAGACTTAGGGTATCACATCCATGCTCAAAAAAATGCAAAAGTGTCAGGAGTGCCTAGACTAGAGCACCTATGGAAATTCAGGGGTTCATGAGGCACCATAGAACTATGGGTTTGAAGAGCTCTAAAATCCAGTTTCACTTCATCGTAATATGTTCGTTATCCTTCACTTCTTATCGATAGTATGTGACACCAAGTTCACAGATGTCACTTGTAACCTGTAATGAAGAAATGACCTACAAAACCCCAAACACATCAAATCCCAAAAAAAAATAATAAAAATGAGGGGTCAAACTTTACTCGGCTGTCAGGTAGTGAACTTACGACTGAGCGTTGCACTACATCTTCAGACCCAATGTAGTTTTGTGTTCTGTGTGTGTGTGTGTGTGTGTGTGTGTGGAATTGTTCCCTAGGTGGCTCTTGTGTGTGTCACACTTGATAGTGAGCAAATAGCTAGATGTAAAAAATGTAAATAGATGTGTGCATGAAAGAATGAACTTCCCCTCCTATGCATGTATGCAGGAAGCATCAATCCCTTTGTCCTTGTGTGTGGATGTTATATGGATGCTTGAATGCTCTTGATAATGGCCTTTGAATGTAACCTTAGGTTGTGATAATTAATGCTTAATGATGGGTCATTTATTATGATCACATAACTTTACATTTATATGATTCCCTTTCTTGAATTTTGTAATTAACCCCAAAAATGACAACTACCAAAAAGATAAGATGCCCAAATGGCTAGAAAGGACCCAAAAGATGTGGACAAAGTACAAAGAGGTCGAGGGCACCCAAAGTGGATGGGGGCGCCTGACACTGGCGTCTTGATTGGGTGTTAGTGTCCAAGATGAGAAATGTCAAAGTATGAAAAGATATACTGGGATACAAAAAGTGTAAGATCAATAGAACAAATAGAAGCCAAGAAAAGATGGCCAGAGACAGGGATCAATTAGTACTTTTCTCACTTAGGAATCATACGAATAGTAGTATGTGATCATGACTAGATATATACCCAAAGTGCATGATTTAGTGTCTACATCTGCCCCCACTTTATGTTGTTGAGGGATTTCTTGATAACATAAGGTAGATAAGAGATGTGTACTTGATAACCATGTATATCGATGGCAAAAAAGTGTGTTGAGAGATAAGGAAAAATGTGGAATGATAAAAAAATGTGAAGAGTGGAAGCTAGAGAAGAGGAAGTGAAAAGTGATGATGATGACCCTAGGGAGAGAGTATGTGTAGATGTCATGATTGTGTCTACTGTTGATGTTTTGATTTTGATGGATGTGTGAATGATGTTGTTGATGTGATGTGACTACCTCTTCCCATAAGGATGGAATTGCAAAAGAGAAGAATGATCAAGTAGTCAAATACGCGAGTATATGATTGAAACGAGTAAAAAATATGTAAAGAAATATGTAAAATTGTAAAAAGGAAAAAATAAAACATGTGCACTTGATCCATGATGAGAAAAAAGTGTAAAAAGATCTCATAGATGATGTAGAAGAACACATTTTTCGGGTGATCTCACGCCAATTACGTTGAATGCAAGTTTTTTAGGCGATCTCATGTTAAGAACGAAAGAACTATAGGGAGAAAATCCTGGTGTCATCCTCCAACCTTTAACTACTTCCTAAAGTATGAACACCAATACAAATGGTGTGTAAAAATCTGATTTGTTTCAAATAGTTTCAATCCAACACAAAAGTATAAAATGTTATGTAGTGCATACATATCGACTGCTGAAGCAATTTTGTCCTATATACATCATTGTGTGAATTTTTGTAGATTTTGTTGAATTGAAAAATGTTGTGTAACTACCCCCTAGTCATAGGCATCCAAAAAGGGTTAGTGGTACCTAGGACATACTATCTAGGTTTGGGCGTTGGTGATTGTGCTGTGGTAAGAACCCAAGTTAGGATCTGGGTTGTTGTTGTGACTGATGAATTTTTTGTACTGGTACTAAACTGTGTTGTGTGATGAATGTGAACTATTGTATGGGGTGACTAATTCACCCAATTGATGCCCCTCCTCATTTTGAGTGCATATAACCTTGTTGAGGAGTGTGTGGCCTAAAGGAGGACCAACTGTTGTGCTGAAACTATGCCCTGTAGGGGGGGTGTGCTTGGTAGAAACCAAGGCACATGCAAACAAAGTGGCTAAGAAAAAAAAATTTGGTACAAGCAAGATAAACAAACATGTAGAAAAGGATGTGTAAGATAATCACACAAGAAGACAATGTAAACACACAAGAAGATAAAGTGGGTTTCAAACGAGAGGCATCACTCACAATGTCGCAAGACAATCAAGGCCATAGTGGCCTCAAGCATATAGACAGTCAAAGAACAAGTAAGACATAGGTAAAATCCTGTACAAAATGGCATACAATGATAAGCAGAAGCAAACAAATAATAACAGACAACCATGGAAGCAAGTAGACCTGCAAGAAAAAATGTTGCATATAAAGCACCCGTTAGCATGTTAGAAAGATAAAAAGTATGTCAAAGCATGTATAATCTGATGCAATAATGTGTTATGCAAAATGAAACAATAGCACATATAGCGTACAAAAGTGGATGCCCCCAGGAGCCATTGTGGGACTAGTAAGAGGTGCAGCGCCAAGCATCCATGTTGCATGTGTGGATCTATAGAATCTGCGATCAGAACTAGAAAGAAAGTGAACATGTGTGATCAGGGGATAATTTTTGAAAACATTCCCTAAACATCCCTAAATGGTATCAGTACAGAATATCATCTCGAGAGCTTTCCAACGACTGTAAGAATGCGACAAACGGACATCGGGAGCTCTAGATATGTCCGGTCAAAGTTCGGTCAACGAGAAAGTCAAGTCTAGTCAACTGGTCAATAATGGACCAATCACACTGCGACACGTCGGAAAAAAGACAAAAGGGAGTTGTTTGTTGGTTTTCGATCACCAGTCTTTGACGAGCGTAAAAAAAAAGGGTACATGGGAACAAGAGGCTCAACTTTTATTACGGAGGGGAGCCTGGCCGCCGTGTGGACTAAGGTATTATCGCTGACGTGGTGGGTCCACAAGCCACCACGTGGCTTGCCACCACTAGTCGAATTCGCTCGATTTGCCTATCGAGGGTCGACAAGTGGTATTTATTGCCATATTTCATAATTGAAATATCATATTATTGTGTGGTCGAATTTCATAGTGCTTTGGTAATTATTCATCATGCATTACCATATGGTTCCATGTCATACGTTTTGAATTGACTGAGTTCTTACTATGTTTGCTCGGTGTGATTTCCACATGGCACATATGTTCATATTTATATCCCATATTATTCAGGATGGGTTTGGAATGTATCCCCTCGAATGACTTGGTGATTTCACAAACAAAGCTCGGCCCATATCACGGGCTGTTAAACAAACCAATGTAAAGCTCGATTCAATGGGCGAATAACTATCTAGCTCGCCACATGGAGTGGCCGACACAATCCCCAAACAGAACCCACATGACTCGGTGGGAGAAGAATGTACAGCCTGAGTAAAATGGGGGAGGACGTGACCTTAGTCACGTATTACATGGGTCAACATGCCCATTTTAAACCATAAATTATTCCTTTTAGCGAAGAATGTGGGATTCTTATCCCCCAAACAAAATAAACTCCGCCAAAAAAAGATGGCCACTGGGTTTTGAACCCACGACCTCTACTTTCAAAGACCCATCCGCCCAACCAATTCGGCTACAAGCCCGGATGAGATAAGACAACGCTCAGTGTTATTTAAATAACACTCAGGCAGGTCTATGGGGAAGAGGCTTAAGGACCAGATTGCAGAGAACTCCATTTTTGAAGGCCGTGCACTCAGATTGAGCATTTGGAGTAAAAAGATGAAATGAAGGAAATTCTAAGACAATTCCAACGATGTAAGGTTTGATCTTTTTTGATGATTTTTAACCTATTTTTGGAAGCTTTGAATGCATATTTTAACAGGGATCTTCAAGACAGCTAGTTGGAAAACACGAATTTCAATGCACTTCTAGTCTGAATTGTGACTTGGTGTAAACATGAAAAGTGTTCAGAATTCAGATCTGATCTCAGAAATATGATTTTTTTTCATATATTGTTTTTAAATCTCCATTTGTAGGTGTTTTTCTAACATAGTTGCAGGGAGATCACATTGTGAAAACACTGTAGGAGCCACGGATCGTTCTTGGGACATTGATCAACTCATTTGCATGTTGTGATTCATTATTGGTTGTTTGTAAGATTTATTGTACTTGAATTTAAATATTATTAATGGATCGGTTCAATCTAAACTCGGGGACGTAGGAATTTCTGAACCCCGTAAACAATCTCTTTTGTTATCTGAATGTTTCAGTTTTCTGATTATTTCTTTGCTACACAAGTTTTCCGCACTTCTATGGATGCAAAATAATCATAATTTAATCAATTTGTGGATTCAATAATACTTAAAATTGGTTAAAAAAATCACGATCTTTGGAAAGTTTTAAAAGTGATAAAAATTATAACACATGTTTTCAGATCAATGTGTGTCTATATGAAAAATATAATGACATACAATGTATCTAGCTAACATAGTAAGCAAGATGTATCATGTGAGTATAGGTAAAAAAGAGTAAATTCATCCAAGATATTTAGTATGTTATGGAGTGTAGATGGAATGGAATGCAGAGTGAATGTGATGGGATCCTCATCACCCCCAAGTGAGTTTGAATGTGTATCCATGTGATGAGGTTCATTTATACATGGACCCTTACCAGTCAAGAATGAACTATAGAACAAGAGTGAATCATCGGAAAATGGTTTGATAGTGCACTAGAAAGATGTGATCGATAAAGCATAGAGTGTAAAAAGCACATGGGTGAGTGAATGCATGAGTGTGGTGAGGTCCATTTGATATGTAGACCCTCAAAAATTGAGTATGGACCATGGAACTCAGAGTGTGTCGTAGGGTAATGAAGACATTGTGTAGAAGTAGATGCTAGAAAGATATGTCGTGAATGCGTAGAGTAGATGTTAAGTAGAAAGAGATGAATGCATGAAATGTAAAGTGTGTAGTGTGTAATGTGTAGTATGTAATGTGTAATATGTAATGTGTAGTGTAGTGTGTGAGGTTCATGTGTATAGGATTCTCTCAATAGTCAAGCATGAATCGTAGCATGTGTGTGCATCATCGGGTAGTGGTTTGATAGTGCACTAGAAAGATGGGATCGATAAAGCATAGAGTGTAAAGAGCGTGTGAGTGACTGAATGCAATGAGTGTGGTGAGGTCCATTTGAGATGTATACCCTCAAAAATTGAGTATGGACCATGGAACTAGAGTGTGT
This sequence comes from Taxus chinensis, assembly GCA_019776745.2. NCBI lineage: Eukaryota > Viridiplantae > Streptophyta > Pinopsida > Cupressales > Taxaceae > Taxus > Taxus chinensis. The sequence goes on from CM034146.1 coordinate 839,718,329, forward strand.
CATAGGGTAATGACGACATCGTGTAGAAGTAGATGCTAGAAAGATATGTCATGAATACGTAGAGTAAATGTTACATAGAAAGATATGAATGCATGAAATGTAAAGTGTGTAGTGTGTAATGTGTAGTATGTCATGTGTAGTGTAGTGTGTGAGGTTCATGTGTATAGGATTCTCTCAATAGTCAACCGTGAATCATAGCATGTGAGTGCATCATCGGGTAATGGTTTGATAGTGCACTAGAAAGATGGGATCAATAAAGCATATAGTGTAAAGAGCGTGTGAGTGAGTGAATGCGTGAGTGTGGTGAGGTCCATTTGAGATGTATACCCTCAACAACCGATTATGGACCATGGAAGTAGAGTGTGTCATAGGGTAATCATGAAAGTGTGTAGAAGTAGATGTCAGAAATATATGCCATGAATGCATAGTGTAGATGTGACATAGAAAGAGATGAATGCATAAAATGTAAAGTGTGTAGTGTGTAATGTGTTTCATGTAATGTGTAGTATAGTGTGCAGTGTGTTAAGTTCATGTGTATAGGATGCCCTCAACAGTCAAGTGTGAATCGTAGCATGAGAGTGTGTCATCGGGTAATGGTTTGATAGTGCGCTAGAAAGATGTGATTGATAAAATGTAGATTGTAAAGACCTTGCGAGTGAGTGTGGTGAAGTCCATTTGAGATGTATACCCTCAATAATCGAGTCTTAACCATGGAACTAAAGTGGTTCATAGGGTAATGATGATAGTGTGTAGAAGTAGATGTCATAAAGATATGTCATGAATGCATAGAGTAGATGTTGTGTAGAAAATGATGAATCCGTGAAATGTAAAGTGTGTATTTTGTAATGTGTAATATGTAATGTGTAGTGTAGTGTTTAGTGTGTAGTGTGTATTGGATGAGGTTCATGTGTATAGGATGCCCTCAATAGTGAAGTGTGAATCATAGCACGAGAGTAAGTCATCAGGTAGTGAGGTGAGAAAAGTCACATACTAGAGATTAAGCGAGCGCAGACTAGTGGAAGCACATGAAGTGGAAGCAGTATGAGTGTATAAGCCAAATTGAATGCCTAATGAGATGGTGCCAATTATGGGAGATATAATGGTGGGAAGCACAAATACTAACAACTTATGGAGCCAATGTGAAGTAGGAGCATTGTGTCACAGACGAGATGGTGCAATGGTGGATGAGAGAGATGGATATTATGAATGAAGAATGACCTTAGTGGAAGAACAAATACCTTATAAGTATGAGAAGTTGACCAGGGAACTAAAGAAATACCACAGTTGTGTGGAATTGGAGAAATGGACAGCTCATGGGAGTGATAGTCAAAGAAAATGACACCCTTTTCTTCTAATTATTGTAATTTTCATGAAGGGTGTAATAATCATTATCACGATGACCATTTATGTGATGTGTTGTCTTACAAATGTGCAACAAGGAAATTGACAATTTCCTAGCATGACAGTTATACCCTTGTACCAAAATTTTCACGTTTTATCATTCTGAGGCACCTCGGGTCTATCTAGTTAGTCCACTAACCTCCCAATTGGTGTTAATTAATTCCCTTAGTTGATTTAGGAAATTTAAATCAACCCCCTAGGTAATTTTAGGAGTTCATTAAAAATTGCAAGCTTTAAGCAACTGTGGGAAGGGCTATCACTGGCCTTCCTTAGGACTAGAGCAACCCCATGGAGTGGAATAGAAAAATCCAAACTAGACACATAGGTGATTCAAAGGCCTTGGGACATCATGGAAGTGATTTACGAAGATTCAGGAAAGATTTAGAGAGTTTGGGGTAGTTTCACAAAAATTGGGGTTCACAGACCTAGGTAGTGCACAAGCTAAAACAACCAGCTGAGCTTTCGAAGGTGATTTCGAGAGCTTCGGATGGAGTTAAGAGAAAAAAACATTACCATAAAGTTAATTCCAAGCCCTAAAATATGGTGAAATTATTTTTTTCTCAACACTTTGACGCAATGGGTTTGAAAGTAGTTTTTCTCATGCACAAGTGGAGCACCAGATCAAAAATCAGATTTTTTAGGGATAAAATGGAATAATCAAGACATGAGATAACCCCATAATTAGATTAAGAAGGATATTAAAATTCAAGATAATATAACATTTCATCAAAAACGTCCATCAGGAGCTCAAGTTATTGCCATTTCAAGTTGCCCTCTTGGAGTGAATTTGGGAGTTAGTCAAATTTTAGGAGGACACGTGTCAGCTCCAAGAGCCTGGTAGGATTTTACATCCCTCAAGGCTAGGGAAATCACACATGTAAAAATTTTCCTAGCCCTCATAAGACCTTTGGACCCTCATACGGCCTCCACGATCACCAGCTCAACTCCTAAGTGTTTACCAGAGCTCAAAGCCTCAAGTGTCAGATCATTGCCACGTGTCATCATCTGGAGCACCATGGCATTTGATGTCCCTCATCTCCCTTTGAGGTCAGGGAAATTAAACATGGAAAAATTCACCCATCCCCTAAGGAGACTTCTGGTCACCCATATGACCAGCTTCCAGCCCCTCAGTGCTTTACAGCTAATTTTTTAGTCTTCACTCCCTATCATTGGATCTCGGCCACGTGTCGTCGCATTTCTCGCCATGGAATTTGATGTCCCTCATATACCTTTGAGGTTAGGGACATCAGGGACATAAAAATTCACCTCATTCCTTCTCATATTTATTTCAAAATTTAAAAATCCCCACCTATTTCCCACTTCTAACTTCTAACATTCCCGTGCAATTCCATATCTACAAACTCCTCTGCAAATTCCTACCACCACTCCGCCATTGCCAAAGATTGAACCAACTCCACCAAAGTGAATAAATCCTCTTTATCATGGTGATATGTAGGTCCCAAAAGAATATTTCATCGAGCTAAGGAGAAGAAACAAAGAACATAGAAGAAGAATAGTAGAAATCCCGAAGAAGAATAATAGAATTCCCCATTGTTGTGAAATTGAAATTTAAAGAAATATTGCAAAGAGATGCACGGATTGATAAACCATTTTTTTATGTTCTTTCCTCTATCCAATACCATTAGAACCATACCTTCAAAACCTCCTCTCATGTCATAAAAATTTCACAGCAAAGAAATCTTCTTTCTAGCCCAACGGAGAAAGAAGTTGGATTTCCCATTAAACCAATAGTTGGATCGAAGCAAGATTTCACTGGAAGCACAAGAGGAAAAAACCCATATCAAAAATATAATTTGATCAGAAAAAAGGAGAAAACTAGACTTATAATTTTCGAGGTCCATTAATGGTTGTCATGTCCAAAAGCACTGTTAGGTCGAAAAATTAAAAGTTTAAAATATCCTAAACTATTGAGCGGGTAGGTCTAAAATTTTAGAGGGGCGATATTGGGGAAACAAAACCATATCAAAAAACTTTTTTCCACATCAATGTGACCTCTAGAAGTATCCTTTCTAAAAATATTAGGTCCTCTGCATTGGGGACTACTATTTTTGGGAAAGTCATCAACAAAAGAACTTGAGAAGGAGACAAAGACATTGAAGATGCACTGCAGCTGAAAATTCACCAGAATGGGCATTTTGGTCCAATTTTAGAACTTACTAGAAATAGCAAGTGGTCCCACGAGCACCTAGCAAAAATAGAAAGTTGATCTAGAATATGAGAGAAACACAGGGAGAAGAGGAAATCAAAGTCGCAACATCCAGTTGAAGTTTGAGGGAGTGTCTTTTCATACTTACTAAAAATAGTAAGTTTCTCTTTCTAAGGAAAACATGAAGCAGAAGTGGATGGGATAGAAACTGGCACAACCCTTCACCTGCAAGTATGAGATAGAAGAAATTGATGTCTTGTACATGGACCTGAATGACCTTAGAACTTGCATGGTAGCCAAAGACTGAAAGAATATTGAAGTATCATATATTCATAAGTGGCTTGTTTTCTGTCGTAGGACACCCAATGTCTATGTAAAGTCTTGAGTTGGTCCTAGCCTGCTCTCACCACTATGAGCCTGAAACACGAACCATCCAAGATGAAAATGGAACATAGATGGTGTTCATTATCCCTAGAATCATCTCACTTTCTCTGTATGGATACCTTCATCACCCATCATGGTCGTCATCTCAAAGGACAGAGCCTTGAATGATTGGGAAATGATGGATGCCTACATGTAAGGGGTTACACTTGGTTCATGGTTGAAAATAGGGAGAAATCCCTCAAGGATTCCCAAGAACCTTCCAAGGTGTGATTTTCAAGAATAATATTCAAATTCCATCACTCTCCTTAGCAGAGTTATGGGCGAAGCAAGCACAAGAGACTTCCAAGACTAGATGGGACTTTTCATCTTGATGTTGATAGAAGGAAAGAAGATAATTAACTGGGGGTAGATCATTGATGATAATCTCCATCTGTAACTATTCCAGATACCCATGACAAAGAATATCCACAAGATTTCTTACTTGGTGTATCTCCTCACTAGCTCAAGATCTTTCAAAGGATTGTCCCTCATGTAGAATATCACTGCCAAGGTACCTGCATTTGAGAAGCTTCCACAATTGGTAATGGAGAAAATCCATAGACATTTGGCAATGTATATGGTCTGAAGCTTAGAAGGGGGTCTGGAAGATAGGATGTCACCACAAACAATGTCCTTGATTAAGAAATATGGACTCTTATTTCATACAATTCTCAACCTTATCCTACCTGCGAGTTATTAGCTTCGACTAAGCCCTGCTAAGGCTTCCCAAGTACCTTAGTGACCAAATTGTATTGTTCAAGATCTGTGCAGAAAGATCATTCAAGTGAATAATAGGCTATAGGAATAGGAGGAAGAAGTTGATTTCATTTCCTATCTCTCTCAACGTATTCATGTGCAAGAGCTCCAATGACTCATTTGAATTTGCATTCTTATATTTCCAGGCCAAATTTTGACATATGAGAAAATCCTGACTCTTTCTATATCCCATAATTGCAACATGAGCCATAATTTGAGGACTACTGGACCAATTGTACTGATGAATTTGAAGTGTATGAAAAGGACCATATGAGGATGACATTTAGTGAGATGAAGAAATTCAATTTCTCTTGGTATGAAGATATTTTCCACGATAATGGGATAGAGATGTATGATCCTAAGTACACAGTAGTCAAGATGTACCACTTGCCTCCAGCTAACTAGTATGTTCATGAATCAAGGGATATAAAGGAGTGGAATGAGAAAGTGGTAAGGAGAATGAGAAATTGGTTTCAGAAGAAGAGAACCATGATCATCTAGTCACGAGGAATTCCTCCAAGACAGAAGCAAGCCTCTCATCAGTCATCTTCAAAATTCGTAGAGGTGATTTCTAGTTCTAAACACTTTGGAGTAAGTTCAAAAAGGAAGGTCATAGAGTTGGAAGCTTCTCTTCATGACAAGACACCAAAGAAATTAAGGGTAGAATAAGACCCATTTACGTCACTATGAGAGGATGACTTGATCATAGAAATGTAGGAAGAAAATATAGTGGTAGAAACACAAGTGGATGAAGAACACATGGTTCAAGACCTAGTCTTTGAGTCACCACAGGAGGTCTCACCTCTTGTTGACACCCATACCTCTCTCATTCAGGATTTTCCTCCTCTAGAATAGGGAATGGTTGGTACACCTATCACCGAGCCCAAATCCGATGAGATGTTTCCCTGGATGTAGGAAATGATTGTCCCTGACACCTGTACTATGTAACAAGTGGCAGCCCCCTGATCTATCAATGATTTTCTCATTAGGTAAAGAAAAAAGATCAAGAAATCTCACACATACAGCCTCATGGTTCTACAGTGGGGAAATGGGTAATCAATACATTGAAGTAAATCAACTGAAGGTAATCAAGCTAGTGGATGAGATGACACTAGACGACTATGAGATAAGCATGATCCAATTGGGTTTGGAAACTCATGAAGGGTATTTGCACATGTATCAACAATATTCTGCTCACATGGTGGTCGAGGAATAAAGAGTACAAGAACAAGATTGATGAACTAAAGGAACATGTACAAACTCTGTGATTCTATGTGCAACATCTAGTTGATCTAAATGCCATGAAAATCCCCATGGAGGAAGTTGCACCCATCATTAGCTTCAATCTAGAGTCCATCAAGAGGACGCATGAGTTCACAATGTAGGGGCAAGTGAATAATGAATGGATCGACTTGATTTCTGAAAAAGGGAAGCTAATGCTCCAAGAATCGGTCAAACTCTTTGCTTACATGTGTGCGACAACAAATAGGACACAGGAACTCAAGGAGGACTTGGAGAAAGAAAGGGGCTATTGGGAACCTTTGGGTCTAGTAGTAGATGAAATGAGCAACACTCTGTTAGGAGTTGATCCATAGGAATATTCTTGAAACTCCTGTTGAAGACTTGTCATGTGTATGGGAGAGGGCCTTGGAAATCAGGTTTGAGGAAATAAATCGGGCCATCACAAAGCTAGAGGAAAAAGAGAAACAATCATACAATTGTAGGATAGTGTAAATTAGAATAGTACAAAAACATGAAGTACCTTCAATGGGTGAGGACACAACTGCTGATGAGTTGATTGGTCCATTTGAAAAATTTTTCAAGAAAGAGGTAGGCAATCCATTTTCCTTCACTAAGGGCACCCTCGACTTCATCTAAGAGATTCGGGCCTCTATTGCACTTATCATAGAGAAACATTCATCATGGTTCGGGAAGTGTAAAGATATCAACAATGTGGCTAATGGATGGAAAGATACCTTGAATTGTGTTTACATTCCTCATGCCAACAAAGTGGAACTTGCAACATCTCATTTCAGTAAGGATCTTAGAGGGATAGAGGCCTTCTTAGGAGCGTCAGGTGGAAACAAGCCAAGGAGCAAGATCAAATCCACTGCAACGGCTCATTCTTCTACATAATTCTTCCTCTTTCTCTCTTCTTCTTCTTCCTTTTCTTTCTCTCTCTCTCTCTCTCTCTCTTCTCTTCTCACCCAACACTCTCTCTCATCAATGTTATATTTTTTTCTAGAGGTTTTAACTTTGTAATCTAGAATTTAAGTTCACCACAGAGAGCGATAATGTATAATTTCTCACCTTACCTTGTATAAATAGGGATCTATAACATATCTTAAGTCTATGAACCTTGCTCATATGGTTTGATTAAAGCTCATTTGAACAATTGATCCCTATGATACCTGAATAGTTCTTTCTCCAGTTCTAACATGTGTGGCATGAGCATCCTCATTTGCTTTGCTTAAATTCTGATGTTTGCCTAGAAGTTGGCTACTCCTTCATTGTTCACTATAGTTGGAGCACGTGGCATATGCTTAGACATTAGCCTAGCATATGTTGACTCCAACCACTTTTTCTTTTAATTGTTCGTACTGTATGTCTTCTCTTCATTTTTCCTATGTAATGTCATTAATTTCATTCAAATGACTTGCAAATGACCATGGATATTAAGGCAACTAGCCTTGTTTGACTAAGGATTCAGTGGTCTTTGTCTTACAAAATTTCTATTAAGAAAAACTAGTTGTTATGGGGTTTTCCTCTAAATTCAATTGCATGTAATGAAGTTCAAGAATGAGTTTATGCAAGGCCCTAATTGTTGAATCGACAACATTTGTTTCTCATCTCTTCTAACTTTTTCAGCTCCCGGTCCTGCTGTGAAAACAAATATCCTACCTTGCAAATCAATAAAAACAACAATTTCATCTTCCACCTTTGATAGCATTGTTGACAAACAACGATATTACACTCCCATTTTAAATTATTGCCCCTGTTAAAGGTTCATATCATCCTATGAGCATTAGAGGGACTTGTATTAACATTATTACAAGATTGTTGAGTTGGCTCAACATGACTTGTATGTTTTCACCTAGTACATGTCGTCTTGACATTACAATCTTGTATGCATGGAAACTCAGGTCCCTTTTTGTGCAACTGTGAGGCATCCTTGGGAGACTAGTTAATGGCATGTTTGAGCTTATATCATGTCTCAACAAGATATAACAAACATTTTCAACAATTGTAATATAGGCTAATAGTAGTCATGGCCTATTAAGGGATTTTTTACCTTTTCTATAAGGGAGTCCTAGCCATGAACTTAAGGTTTGGTGCATTCTATTTGGGTGGTTTAGTGGGATGGTGAATGAGTTGTATTGCCTTGTTTTTATTTATAGAGGAAGTTATAGATGTTAGTTATGCAAATGCGTAGTTATATCCTACCTGAATATGTCATTTTTTGAAATCATGGGACAATATTTTAGGATTGTGATCAATGTCAAGAGATGTGATTAAATGGAAAATCGACAATTGTTTAAAAATACCAATAATCATGCCTGGAAAGTGAGGACTTCATTAGGATCCATTCAAGGTCATTATGATCAAATCTTATGATAAGAATATCTATGATTTCCTAGAGATCTTTGATGCTAAACCTCCATATCTGCAAACCATGTGTTATGCTTCTACAATCCACCATCTTCAAATTAACAGTTGTTCAAACACACTAAAACAATATTGATTCATATAAATGATCTAGATTTGATTGGCCATATGATGGACAACACTACTAAATTGTATAAAACAAAGAAAATCCTTGATAATGTAGTAGGACATAAGCAAGAATATAGATTGACAGTTGTATGAGAAATCTCCAGCACTACAAAGAAGAGATAGATTTCAAACTAAATTTCGATGTCAGATAGAAGATAGGCAACCTCAACTTGAATGTCTATTTTGAGATGAAACAAGTCAACCAATTATGAAGTAACTTCACATTTGATGCAAGTAACATAACAAATAATCATAATTGAAGGGCTATCCTTGCTAAAACCATTAGAACTAATCACATTCAAAGGAGTTGGAACCAATTCATTGTGGAAGGAGACTCACATATTTGAAGTAAAGGAATGACTACCTGATGAAATTTCACTGACTTAGAGTCTTGAAGCATAATTTGAGACAAAGCCCAAGGATCATAGGTAAGCTAGATGAAGTAAAGTTTCAACCCTAAAAAGAAATGGAAATCAAGTAACAAATAAACTAGTCAATCTTGGAGTTCACCTATTAGCCTTTGCAGGTACCTCAAATCAATATTAGTTCATTAACTTACTAACAAAATTGAATATATCAGTACTAGAAGATGCAATGCCATTCTTATCCAATTAAGGGTTCTAAGGTACCTCATAATTCTAGCGCTCATTCCCTCCAACCTGATTAAGAAACTATTAAGTTTAAATACAATTATGACACAAGTCTTATTTGTTGACACATGCATGAAAATTAAAGTTAGTCATTTCATAATAACACAGTGAGCCTCGAATCCCATCAACAACACTCGCCATCATTTCTGGATAACAACACATGAAAAATAAGGGGATTAAGGGCTATTAATAACATTGGAAACAAATTTTATTGAGGCATTATATAAGCCCCATTCACATCCCTTTCTTTTGCATTTTTCTATTCCATAATGTCTCTTGACAAGCGGAAAATGGTGGAGGAGGAGGAAGACAACCAAGGTAAGAAGAGAAAGGTCACAAATGAGGTGGTGGGTGATTCCTTTGCCGATGTCTCAAATAGGGAAATTAAACACCTTGAATGAGGCTTTGGATGGAGAAAATTTAAAGGGTTGCTAAATAATTTGAGGGCACAAATATGAATAAACTGAAGGGGATAATGAAGAATCTCTTGGGCAATCCTAGCCAATCCATTGACAGTTGAAACGTGTTTGAAATGGCCCAAAACATGAATGCCACCAACATCCTATCTAACATGACTCGGAGCTTCCTAATTCACAAGGATCACTCACACTTGGGATCAACCATGTTTTCTAGTCAAGGTGGAATAACTTCCACTTTCATGACATAATGAAGGGTATGCAAGGTTTGGTTCAAGGTTAAAAAGAGATGGCTGAAACAACTTGAATTTTGGCTTTCCCCTACTGCCTTGGTGGACCCTCGTCATTTCTCATATGAGCCATCTTTAGAGAAAGATGAGGTAGTTATTATAGACTGGTGTAATAAGACTTTATTTTTTGTTTGTCAGTCATAAAAGGTTGTGGATTTTTCCTTGGCTTGACTTTGGGGTTTCAGCTATGCCCTTTTTTGGCAAACCTACAAACCCCCATCGACAATGTAATATATAAGTAACTCATGTACAAACTACTTAATATAAATAAAATATGCATATGGTTTCTTTTTCTTGTTATATAAACACAATGAATATACACAGAGTAAAGACTATGCCACACAGTTTCACTGCAACACCCATAAGTAACAAAGCACACACATACTTGTCTCATTTTTCTATTCCAATACGAATTTCTGGATGCATTACAAGGTCTCGATGTAAACCTCTTAACACTTCTATCAACACATCACACTTCGCACTCTAAAAGCATTTCTTATATTCTACACATATAGATGCACTTACAACCCAATATACAACTGCAATTCACTTATAGAAACTTCATAGTATGGCTAGTTTTTTGTGTAGAATTGTTTTCGTGCAAATGTGCAATAGGGAAATTGGAAGTTTCTAAGCATGACAACTATACCCTTGTGCTGAAATTTTCATGTTTTATCATTCCTAGGCACCCCAGGTCAAATCCGTTAGTCCAAATGACCTCCCAAATAATGTTATATCATCCCCCTAGTTGATTTAGGAAATTCCAATCATTCCCCCTAGGTGATTTTAGGAAGTTCTGAAAAGATGCTATCTTCTGGTAGTATCGGGAAGGGTTATTGCTAGCCTTCCTAGGACTGGATCAACTCCTCTGAAGCAAAACAGGAGGGAAAAATTCAACATGGAGGTGAATTGAAGACCCTAGAACATCATGGAAATTAGTTTGGAAGGTTTAGGGAAGTTTTGAAATACTTGGAGTAATCTGAGTAAAAAGCAGGGTTCACAAGCCTAGGCAGTACACACGCCTAAAACAACTGCTGGGCTTTAGAAGAAGATTCTGGGAGTTCTGAACGGAGTTAGAAGTAAAAAAAACATTGCCGGAAATAGGATTCCAAGACCTACATGATGGTGAAATCAATTTTTTCACAACACCTTGGCGCATAGGATTTGTAGGCATTTTTATCAAGCACAAATGTAGTCTCAAATCACAAATCCAATTTTTCAGGGATCAGATGGATGAATAAAGACATGATAAGCCCACCATTGGATTAAAAATTTCATTTCCAGTCAGAATCATATAAAATTTCACCAATAAATTCCATCGGGAGCTCAGGTTATCATTGTTCCAAGTTACCCTCTCAAAGGCAGTTCAGGACTTAGTCATTTTTCGAGAGGACACGTGTCAGCACTAGGAGCCTGGCGGGATTTCATGTCCCCGACGTCCCTGAGGTTAGGTACACCAACCCTTGAAAATTTCACCCAACCCCCATGTGACCTCTTGGGCCCTCATATGACCTCTAGACTTGACAGTTCAGCCCCCAGGTGCATTTTTGGAGCATCCATTCCCTACTGTCGGATCAAACTCCACGTGTCAGCTCCAGGACCACTGTGGAAAATGATGTCCCTTATGTCCCTGAGGTGAGGGACATAAGACCTTGAAAAATGTGCACATACCCTATGGGAAGTCTTTTGGACACCCATGTGACCGACTTTTAGCCCCCAGGTGCATTTTTGGAGCATTCATTCCCTGTCGTTGGATCAAGTACCACCTGTCAGCTCCAAGACCACCGTGGAAACTGATGTCCCTTATGTCCCCAAGGTGAGGGACATCAAACCTTGAAAAATGTTCCCAGCCCCTATGGGGAGTCTTTTGGACACCCACGTGACTGACTTTCAGCCCCCATGTGCATTTTTCAAGCAAATCCCCTACCATCAGATCGAGGACACATGGCATCACCTTGACCACCGCGGAAATTGATGTCCCTCATGTCCCTGAGGTTAGGGACATCAGGGACACAAAAATTCGTCTAGCCCCTCCATGTGCATTTCTTTGAAAATTTAAATCCGGCACTTAGCCTTTTCTTCCCCCTCATTTCTCCTTCACAACTTCATACCTTGCTATGGCTCCATGCATGATTGTCCAGACACCCGGTCCACCATTGTTGCTCCTAACCAACTTTGCCATGGCCACATAAACACCCAGTTCATGAAAATACATAGATTTTAGGGGAAGGAATGACCAAAAGTACTGAAGAAACAAAGAACGGGAAGAAAATAAAGGTTTTTAGCTAGATAACCGTAAAGTCACCCGATTGAGAAATCTTCATATCTCACAAGATACACATTCGATTGAGATGTCGTCTTTTGCAGGATTTCAAATTTTGCAAGAAAATCAAGATGCAACAAACAAGAGGTCAAATGGTGCCTAGAATCATTTTCTCCAACAAAATCCTCACTTCATGCACCAACTCACATTCGTCGGATTTTCCATCACTTCGGTAATGGAAACAAACTAAAAACTTGCACATGGGCTCCAAATAAAAAACCTATCGCAATGCAGTTGTTTTCATCTCAAACGGAGACAAAAACTAGACCTACAAATTTCAAGCTCCATTAATGGCCGCCATGGTAGCTGCGTGGCCGAAGCCACTGCCAGGTCAAAGTTTCAAAAATTATTTCCAATCATTCTAGTTGGTAAAACTATGTGAAATTCAGAGGGTGTGATCGTAATGACAAGACGAGTCCAAAAAAGTATGTTCCGTCGCAAATCGAGCACTGAAAACACACTTTCTAAAAATAGTAAGTATTCTTATATAGACTTGCTATGTTTGGAAAGTCATCATCAAAAGAAGCTGAGACAGGCAACATGCATTGAGGATCACGAGGAAGCCAAAATGAGTGTTCAAAGCAGAAAATAGTGAAAATGACCACTTACCAAAAATAGTAAGTCCATTATATGGGGTGCTTACTAAAAATAGTAAGTCACCCCAAAGAAGCGGATGAGGCAAGGCTAGGGTGCACAGTATCGAATGAGGGAGTTCATCACATCATGATGGTCGAGAAGAGGCAAAAATCACCTCTCACTAAAAGTAGTATATCATACACAGGTTGGGAGTTGCGGTCATCAGCGAAACAATTCACTCAACTTGGCAAGCATTCATGAGCTGATTTGAAGGAGATTAACAATGTGCAAGGGATTCAAAGATTCAGAGTTTCACTACTTTTGGAGCTTTCCATCAACGAAGATCAATGGACTTCATCGAAAACGACATCTCCTCTTCTTCTTCTCTTTCTCTTTCTCTCTCCTCTTCCCCCCAACTTTCTTTCACTTTCCAATATTCTAATTTAACGTTGGGATTGTAGTTTTTCATATGTCCTAATGTTCCTAATGTAATAAGTCGCCCTTACGTTATAAAAAGAGACTTAAAATTTTCCTAGGAAGTTGAAAAGTTTTAAGTTGTGCAAGGACATGAAAATACATTGGGGGTAGATGATGAGTCACATTCTACTCTATAAATTGTAATGCCATTCCCATTTCAAAGGGTTGGCGATTTATCTTGTAAACTCAAGAGTGCATTGTACTTAGAGAAAGTAAAGGATATAGCCATTTTCTTCTCATTTCCTCCACTCTCAAAATTCTTATATTCCCACACTATGTACAACTTCTGTTTAAGCATCAATACAAGAAGAAGGATTTGGTAGCCTTTTGATGAGTAAATTTTAGAAACTATAAGTTCGTAATCTTATCTCATCTTGTTTCCATTTGCAAGGTTGTTTCTTCTCATAAATGCATGTGTTGAAGTTTCTAACTAGTGTGTGCAAGAATCTGATTTCCTACTTGTAACATTAGTTCCCCTATCTCATTTCTCGCTCCCCTTTCCCGCTTTTCAGACAAATTCTTCCCTATCAAGAGATTGCTTAGCTTTGCCGTAGGGTCAGTGGAGTGCCTCTGTTGTATTCCCGGTCAAAAGGCCACCACAGAAATCCCCATTTTCGCGTGCATGCACACACGAAAGTTGCACCAGTTAAGTACAACGACTTACATTCCCAAAGCATTGGCAAGAAATCTAAAAGTTTGTCCACCCAAAAAAATTTCTTGCCAACAGTTTTTGGCACCCACCGTGGGGTATATTTAGCAACATCTACATCCAAAATATGACTGTAAGGTCCAAAAATTCAAAAAAATAAAATATATAAAAAACAGAAAAAATAGTTCATGAAATTCTGTTGCCGAAAGATACACTGTCAATTTCTTGCAAGTGACCCTTCATATTCCACAGTTTCCTTTCGTGTTATCACTTCAAGAATTTCCAAAATTTGGCTGAAGTAAGATACACCAGGTTGAACAGGTCAAGAGGCGGTATTGTTTCCAATTTTTAGGCTTTACAAAATCAGCAAGAACAAATTAGAGATAATACATAGTTCTTCTCTCAAGCCTCTTCTCCATTTGGCACTTCGAGCAGTTCACCTAGAAATCCTACCCAAACTCCCATTGATACTAACCCTTCAAATTCTCCTATTTTTCAACCACCATTAAGCATTGAATTCCCAGAAGAAGAAGAATTGTAGAATCAAGAGCTGAAGCAAAAGCAAAAATGACAATGGAAGATGAAGTATAAATACCCCAACCCATTGTTCCATAGGGAAGAAATACAGGCTCGCTTTCTCTTGAACCCCCTCTTCACGATCTACCACTGGGTTCCCACAAGAACTTGCTAAATTTAAAAGGTGACAATGCACAACATCCTGAAGAACACATCACTGCTTTCACAACATCATGTGGAATTCTTGGTGTCCAACATGAAGATGTTGCTGTGAGACTATTCGTGGAGTCCCTCCAAGAAAAATTAGTAGAATGGTTCTACCTCATGCCTACCTGATCCATCACTGGTTAGATGACATCAAGACTGCCTTCAAAGAGATATTTAAATCAAATGAAGAGTGTCAAGACCTCTTGGTGTAGTTAGCTTAATTGAAGAAAGGAGATTATGAAACCATGAGAGACTTTATGGCTTGTTTCAAATGGTTGCTTTGCTAGGATACCTAAAGAGGATTCACCATCTCAAAACAATGTCAAGAGATTCTTCATCAATTCTCAATCATCAAAAGTAATTTTTTTGCTGCGAAGAGCCCAACCAAGGAACATTATCGAAGCACAAATATTGGCCACTAAACTTGATGACAATCTCATCCTATCTAGAAAGATCAAGAATCCCTCAAAGGGTAAAGCTCAAGAATCCCTCAAAGGGTAAAGCTCGACATCCTGGAGATGAGAGAACCAATACATCATTGCAAAAAGTTGGTGAATGAGATGGCATCTTTGAAGAGGGAATTATTTGAATGAGTATCTTCTCAAATAAGCAACACAAATCAAATATCAGGAGCACCCCAAAGCCTCACCTTGGAGGCCCCACATGTGAACGTAAATTACAGATTTCAAGAAAGTGAAGATCTTGAACAAGAAAGCTTAGGTGGTGATTTCCTAGAAAATGCCGAGTTTGAGAATGATACAAAAATAAGATTTTGTGAGTATTTTGGATGTGATGAAGAAGACAAAGAGGATTATGCCTAGTTTCTCATGTGCAGTATTCACCCATTCTCAGTCTAAGAAAATAGCATCTCTCTCCACTGATGTAAAGGAAAAGAAGGTTGATGATCCTCCTGTGGAAACTCCACAAAACAAAATAATTAGTTGAGGATCCCCACTTTCATCTTCCATAAAGTCTGCTTTGTTAAAGCTTGACCCTGTAACAAGTAAGAAGAATCCCGTAAAATCCCAAGTAAGTCTTTTGATGTCTATTCCAAGTCTAAATCTAAATCTTCTCCTTTAAAATATATTACTTTGAAAGATCCTAGTGTACCTTTCAAAATACCCTCTATTCCCCAAAAATATACTCCTGCTTCCAAACTTGTCCTAAATTGAAAAATCAGTCCCTTCACCCACTTGTCTACATCTGCTCCCTTTGACTTCATAGAATATACAAAAAAATCCAAAGTACATACTATTGAAACTGAATATTTATGGACTCATCCTGAATAATTTGAGAGGTTTTTCTGATATATCATGAGTGGTAGTATAGCACCCAGTGCTGTAACTTCTGGTTCTAAAGGCATGCTACCAAACTCACCTACACCTCCCTCACAAAACATGCTTTCTCTGAGTGCATCAAAGACCGATGAATTTGAACCTTTTTACATCTCCCTTCTTGTTGGAGAATATATACTAAACAATTGCATAATAGATTTTGGTGCCTCAGACAACGTGATGCCTTTGAAGGTCAACAAGGCTCTCAAACTTACCATGACTCCACCTAGAGGATCTTATTACTCTCTAGAGTTAAAATGGGTATCACTTATAGGGAAGGTCAAATATGCATAGAGGGATCTCATCAGATTTCTAGACAAGAAATTTTCAGCAATGATTTTGGTAGTAGACATCCCATCCTCATTCAGAATGTTACTGAGTAGAAGTTTCTGTCGAGACTTGGGAGGGAAAATTAAGATGAATTAGTCATCTACAACCATACCAGTGAAGGGAGACATGGATAAATTACTTCTCGAGAAGAAGATGAGGTACATGGTATGAAAGTACCAGAAGCCAAAAAGCTAACATCTTTTATCAAGATAGCAAGTAGATGAATCACTTTGTGGCAACCAAGGAGGAAGAGGATATCCCCATCTTGATAGGTCCAAACATGCCTTATTGGAGAGATTTGGACTTTGAAGAAGCATTGAGGAGATTCAAGTTATAAGAGGGAAGCCCTGAATTTCCAGATGATGCAAACCATGAAGAAGAGGAAATGGTTCTTGATGATTTTGAAAATAGAAAAATCAGCATATGTGTGTATCTGTGATGAGGAAATATTCTCATTCCCATTTGAAGATGAATTCCTTGATCATGTTACCCAGGAAGAGACCAAGCCAGTCTGCAATGAACCCTCAAGCAATGGGAAAGAACTATCTATACAAGGACTTCTAAGAGCCGCGGAAGAAACATAAGACCCTAAAATTAGTCTTGAACTTTTAATGCAAGCCATGAATCTTGAAGAAAAGCATGAAGCTGAATTGGAAACCTCAACCAATGTGAAGATGGGATATGTTGAAATAAATCTAGATGAGAAATATGATGTCCCTCTCGAGCCAATGGTTGGTGGATATGATGACGAAATGGAGATATTTTCTTTCCCATTTGTAGAAGAAGATTCTCTCCATGATGAAGAAATAGAAGCAAGAAGTTTTGAGGCCTTTGAAGCTAAAGCCCCTATGGACAAAGGAGTGATAAAATGCAGCTCGATTCCCAAGATGATGAGGTAATCCCTCTATATAGTTTCCTTGAGATGTAAACTAAAGATTCTTCAAAGGAATACAAAGAGGAGCTACAAGAAATGACAAAGCACAACTCCATGTAAGAAATCTTGGATTCAGTTGAAGTTGCGGAAGACCCCGAGTTGATTCTTGATCTCTTCACTTGTGTCATGGACATACAAGACAAGTACGAGGTCATGTCCAATCCTTCCGTCAATACTCAAACACTTCACAGTGGTGTAAAGGAAAAGGAAAAGTCTAAGGTTTCTCATGGAAAAGATGTCAATGAGAATAGACATGGGAAAGAAAAGAATCCAAAATTTTCAAGAAATTTGAATGAAAAGAAGCCTTGGGGTAGTGATAGCGTGCTCAGTGAAGAATCATCTATGTGGATAAACGTGGAATGCAACTGGTACTATGAAACCAATTTCAAAGAGGATGAAGGAAATGAAATTTCCAAGAAATTACCTAAGAATCAAGAAGCTCACATGGAATCACTCCTACAAAGTACATAGACAATTGTGAAATCACATGGCTTTCATAAGCAGCTGAGGAGGGGAGGGTAATTTCTGGAACCCGTCAACGATTTCGCAGAACATCATCATTTGGTGTTACCTCTTCCAGGGTAACTTTTGAGAGATGAAAAGTGCTTCAGTGAAAGTGGGTTATCCCACGTCTTGTATCATAGGTGATTTCTATGTGTGTTTCCACTTTGTGTGTCATGTGTTTCCTTTTCTATCTTTGTGTGTGTGTGTGTTTCCTGTCTTCGCTTCTCTCTCTCTCTCTCTCTTATTGTAAGTTGTGCATGACTCTGCAAGGACCCAATGGATAAGGCACTGGTCATATATGTTGTAAGATTAGATTATGGGAGTTCTCATGCCATGTCTTCACTACACTTATTCCATGTCATGTTCCCAAGCTAGAGCCAGTTGTTGTCATGCAAATGTGCAACAGGTAAATTGACAATTTTTGAGCATGAAAACTATACCCCTATGCCAAAATTTTCATGTTTTATCACTCCAAGACACCCTGAATCTTTCCAGTAAGTCCAATGGTGACCTCCCCAATAATGTTATACCATTCCCCCAGGTGATTTAGGAAATTCCATTCATTCCCCCTAGGTGATTTTAGGAGTTCATTTCCAAATCTATAGGCAATTATGGGAAGGGCTATCACTGGCCTTCCTAGAGCTGGAGCAAACCTCATGAAGTAGATCAAAAGAGCCTAAGTGGATGTGGAGATGATCCAAAGGTCTTGGGACATCATGGATATTATTTAGGAATATTTTGGAAAGTCTCGGAGAAGATGGAACGGTTTCACCAGAATTAGGGTTCATAAGCCTAGGAAATACACATGCCTAAAACAACTATCGGGCTTCAAAAGATGATTATGGGAGCTCCAGATGGAGTTAGGAGTAAAACAAAATATCTCTGGAAGGATAATTCCAATCCCTACAAGATGGTGAAATCATATTTCTCACAAACCTTTGGCGCATTAGGTTTGCAGGAAGATTTTCTTAGGCATAAGTGGAGTACCAAATCAAAATTATAATTTTTAAGAGATCACATGGATGAGTCAAGACATGAGACCCCCATTATTGGATTCAAAATTCCATTTCCAGTCAGAATAATATAAAAAATTTCCAATAAATTCCACCAGGCGCTCAAATTATCATTATTCTCAAGTCACCCTCTTGGATACAGTCTAAGGAGTTAGTCAATTTTCAGGAGGACATGTGTCAGCACCAGGAGCATAGTCAGGATTTTATGTCCATGATGTCCCTGAGGTTAGGTACATCAGCCCTTGAAAAAAATTTCCCATCCCCTATGGGGAGTCTTTTGGTCACCCATGTGACCGAATTTCAGCCCCCAAGTGCATTTTTGGAGCTCAAAATCCCTGTCGTCGGATCGAGGACACGTGTCATCTCCAGGACCACTGTGGAATTTGATTTTCCATCACATCCCCTTGAGGTTATGGACAAAAAAAATGGAAAAATACACCCATACCCTATGGGGAGTGTTTTGGTGACCCATATGACCAGTTTCCAGCCCCTCAGGTGCTTGTCAGGCCCTTTTGCTCAAATCCCCTACCGTCAGATTAAGTGCCACGTATCACCTCCAGGATCGCCATGGAAATTGATGTCCCTCACATGTTGCTTGAGGTGAGGGACATCAAGGACACAAAAATTCACCCCATCCCCTCCATGTGCATTTTTTTTTAATATTCAAATCCGTCACTTAGTCGTTTTCTTCCCCCTCATTTCTCCTTCACCGCTCCTCACCATGCCATGGCTTTGCTCAAGCTTGTTCAGACACCCAGTCCACCATTGCTGATCTCCAAAACTCAGATCCATCATGATCAGAAAAATCTCCACACCATTAATGCACAGTAATATGCATGCCTCATATAAGAAAAATGGAGTGAAATGACAAAGAATGAAGAGAAAATGGAGATTTTTCGCCAGATAACTACAAAGCCACCCAATCAAAAACTCCTCATATCTTGCAAAGTACAAGGTCAGATTGAGATGTTCATATTTTTACATAATTTCACATTTTTCAAGACAATCAAGATGTAATAAACAAGAGGTCAAATGGTTCCCAGAATCATTTTCTCCAACAAAATCCTCACTTCATGCACCAGCTCACATTCCTCGGATTTCCCATCACTCCGGAAATGGAAATAAACTAAAAACTTGCACATGGGATCCAAATAAAAAACCTATCGCAATGGAGTTTTTTTCATCACAAATGGTGACAAAAACCAGACCTACAAATTTCAAGCTCCATTAATGGCTTCCATGGTAGCTTCGTGCCCGAAGCCACTGCCAGGTCAAAATTTCAAAATTTATTTCCAATCCTTCTAGTGGGAAAAACTATGTGAAATTTGGGGGGTGTGATCGTAATGACAAGAAGAGTCCAAAAAATTATGTTCCATCACAAATCGAGCACTAGAAACACACTTTCTAAAAATAGTAAGTTTTCCTATATAGACTTTGCTATGTTTGGAAAGTCATCATCAAAAGCAGCTGAGACAAAGGCAACAGCCATTAAAGATCACAAGGAAGCCAAAATGAGTGTTCTGAGCATAAAACAATGAAAATAACCACTTACTAAAAATAGTAAGTCCCTTATATGGGTGCTTACTAAAAATAGTAAGTCACCCCAAAGAAGCGGTTGAGGAAAGGGTATGCGTACACAAGATCGAATGAGGGATTTGATCACATCATGATGGTTGAGAAGAGGAAAAAATCACCTCCCACTAAAAATAGTATATCATACATAGGATGGGATTTGCAGTCATTAGCGAGAATAATTCACTCAACTTGGAAAGCATTCACGAGCTGATTAGAAGGAAATTCACAATGTGCAAGAAGTTTGAAGATACAAAGTTTCATTGCATTTGGATATTTCCATCAACAAGGATCAACAGACTTCATTAGAAATGATGTCTCCTCTTCTTATTCTCTCTCTCTTTCTCTCTCCTCTTCCCCCCAACTTTCTCTCACTTTCCAATATTCTAATTTTGCATGTTGGGATTGCAATTTTTCATATGTCCTAATTTTCTTAATGTAATAAGTCACCCTTACGTTATAAAAAAGGTACTTAAAAGTTTCCAAGGAATTTGAAAAGTTTTGAAGTTTGTGCAAGGACATATGAAAAAAGCAAATAGGGGCTAGATGAAGAATCTTGAGGAAGATGATCAGTCACCTCTCACTCTATAAATTGTAACGCCATTCCCATTTCAAAGGGTTGGTCAGTAGTGATCTTGTAAACTCAAGAGTATATTGTACTTTGAGAGAAAACAAAGGAGATAACCATTTTCTTCCATTTCCCCCCCTTCTCAAATTTCCTCCATTTCTCCACTATGTACACCCTTTTTTTTGAGAAATTAATAAAAGGATTTTCTAGCTTTCTTCGACTAAGATATTTCTTGATACTTTGTGTTCATCAAATTTCATTTGGTCTTAATGATGCTTACAAAGTTGTTTATTCTCATAAATGCATGTGATGATACTTTTAACTAGTGTGCATGTAGGAATCTGATTTCCTACCTACAACAGTAGCTCTCCTACCTCTTTTCTCACTTACCTTTCCCTCTCTACAAACAAAGTCCTCCCTAGCAAGATATTGCTAGCTTTGCTGCAGATTTAGTGGAGTTCCCTTGTTTGATCCCTGGTCGAAAAGGCCACCACAAAAATCCACATTTTCTTGTGCATGCATATACGGTAGCTGCACCGGT
Source organism: Taxus chinensis (assembly GCA_019776745.2). Classification (NCBI taxonomy): domain Eukaryota; kingdom Viridiplantae; phylum Streptophyta; class Pinopsida; order Cupressales; family Taxaceae; genus Taxus; species Taxus chinensis. Next base: position 839,739,750 of record CM034146.1, read on the forward strand.
TAAGTATAGGGACTTATATTCCCAAAGCATTGGTAAGAAATCCATAAGTTTATCCACCTAAAAAAATTTCTCGCCAACACCCGTGAAGGAAAATCCAATCCCCAAAGTAGTAAAACCTTCACCATGTACATATTCTATCATTCCTAGATCTTTTCCTTGCCCACCATAACCCCATTTGACTTTGTAGAACATGCAAGCAAAACTTAAGTCCAGCTCACAGAAATAGATTACCTAGAAATGCATCTTTCCCAATTTGATAGGTTCATTGATGTAGTATGTTGTGGTAATCCTATAACCTCTAGTCCAAATTCCAAAGGATTACCCCCCACACCATCCACACCACCTTCTCAAAACATGCTTGCCTTCAGTGCCTCTAAAACCAACAAGGATGAACCTTTCTACCTGTCACTCCTCATTAAAGGATTTTAACTAAATAATTGCATCATAGATTTCATAATCTCAAATAATGTGATGCCCATCAAATTTTCAAATTCCCTAGGCCTCATCTTGACTCGGGAAAATGGAACATGATATTCAATGGAATCCAAACAAGTGACATTGGTAGGAAGAATCAAACATGTGTAGGTAGCACTAGTTGATTTTTTAGATAATAAAGTGCTCCTCACCATCCTGGTGGAAAACATTCTATCATCCTTTGGGATGCTACTGAGCCATAGATTTTGCAGAGATTTGGGTGGAGAGATAAAAATGGATTGGTCATCTGCAACTATCCCAGTAAAGGGTGAAATGAAGAAATTGTTTCCAGTAAGGAAGATGAAGTACACGGTATGAAAGTCATATGATCCAAAGGTAAACATTTTATTTCAAGACAACAAGCTAGGAAATTACTTCCTCACATCCGAAAAATATGAGAACTTACAAATTCTTATGGAGGAGGAAGAAGACCAAGTTTGGACAATGGAATTCGATGGCAGTCACTCTAGGGAAAGTTTGGGAGCAGGCGTAGTGCTACACTCTCCTTCTGGAAAATTGTACCCATTTTCCTATAAGCTAAAATTTGATAATACGAATAACACGACGGAGTATGAAGCTTTCCTCTTAGGTGTGGGCATGGCAGAAGATATGGGAATCAATAATCTGAGATGCCAAGGTGATGCGGGAGTGATAGTAAAACAAGTTTGGCAGCAATATCAGGTGAAAAATCCAAGACTTTGGCATTATAGAAATAGAGTATGGGACTGCATTGAGTCTTTTTATGCATTTTCCATCGAGTATATCCCAAGAGAGAAGAATTAAAAATTTGATTCCCTTGCAGTGTTAGCTTCCCTAGTAACACCTAATCCTTCTTTTGGAAAAGATAAAGTAACCATTGAGATAGTGTTCAGACCTAGTATACCAAATAATGTAAATCATTGACAGGTCTTTAATGATGATAATCAGATTCTGACATTCTTAGAAAAAAGGGATAGTTTCAATAATCTCTTCTTTGAAGGAAGCGACAATCCATACCGAGAAGTGGTAGCCGAAGTAGAGAAATAAGGAACTAAAGGGATCGATGAAGAAGGATTGATTAAATTGAAAGGAAACAAGATTCCCAAAGGCCTAGTTTCTCTGGAGGACCTCTTTGATAAACATGACATATTCATTCAAGAGAAACCAAAACAATCTTCTTGGTGCCCAATTGATTTTGAGAAGGAAAACATTGGCACCTAGTAAGAGCCAAGGATGGTCAATATCGAAAAGTTTTTTTCACCTAAGGAGAAGAGAAGGTTTGTTTCATTACTCAAGAAATATTTAGATGTTTTTTCCTACTCTTATGATGATCTCAAATTCTTCCAACCAAAATAAATGCATCACTCAATTCCTTTGAAGAAAGATGCCAAGCCATTCAAGAAAAAACAAAGGCCATATAACCCAAATATTTTTGATACCATAAAAAAGGAGGTAATAAAGATGCTTGATGTAAGGATTATCTTTCCCATCCATCATTCAACATGGGTGGCCAACATTTTGGCGGTACAAAAGAATAATGGTGAAACAATAATATGTGTAGATTTATGTAACTTGAACCAGGTATCGCTGAAAGACAATTATCCTCTCCCTATCATGGACTATATTTTGCAGGAAGTCACCGGATATGAAATTATTTCATTTCTCGATGGATTATCAGGGTACAATAAAATCAAAGTGATAGAGGAGGATTGCACCAAGACAACCTTCATAATGCCTTGGAGCACTTTTGTGTACAACATAATGCCTTTTGGCCTAATCAATGTAGGAGCTACATTTCAAAAGGTGATAGATTTGGCATTGAAAGATTTAAAACATTTCATCATCATATATCTTGATGATCTCATGGTATTTCAATATCATCGAATACCATCACTTGGAACATCTACTTGCAAGTGATGGATATGGTCTTCCCTTCTCAAAAAAATGGGAAGACCATATCCTTCACTTGGAACAAGTACTTGTAAGGTGTAGAAAACATGGCATATCGCTAAACCCATAAAAGTGCATTTTTGGAGTCACAGAAGGCAAGTTGTTGGGGTACATTGTGAAAAAACATGGAGCATGCATTGATCCTAAGAGATTACGATCCATTCAAGCACTATCTCTACCCACAAGCAAGAAAGGAGTCCACTCTTTCTTTGGCAAGGTAAACTTCCATTGCCGCTTCATTCTGGAGTTTTCACAATTGACAAATCATAGCACTACCATGATGAAATCTCAATTAAACTTCAAATAGAATAATGAAGGAAAATCATATTTTGAATAAATCAAGAAATCCATTGCTAAAGCCCCAACTCTCATGTATCCATATTTCAATAAAAAATTGTTATGCATCGGGACACATGCTCTCTTCCATTATAGTCCAAAAGAATGGTGAAGGTGTAGAGGCACCCACTACTTTCATGGGCTACCCATTGAAGAACCATGAAATAAAATATAGCTAGTTGGAGAAACATGTTTATGCCGTAGTCAAGGCTGTAAATAATTTCAGCTTTTACATACTCAAATCTCATATCTTGGAGCTAAAAGAGGAAACTAGGTTGCAAAAATTCAAGAGTATGATTTGGATATCTGGCCCTCCAATTTTTTACTAAGAAATGGCTTGTGTAGTTTGATCACTGAATATGAAGCACCCAAGGCTCAACACGGTGAAGACAACTGTGCTTTCCTAACTTGTTCTGAAAATAATCCACAGGTTCTCTTTGTAACCACTACTGATGAGTGGTATGTTGATATTTCCTATTACCTAACTTATGGAGAATTCCCTTCTCATCTTGATTACAATAAAAAGAGAACACTCAAGATGAAGGCAAAAAAAATTTATAATCTATAACCACAAACTTTACAAGAGAGGTCTTGATGGATGCTTTCTCAAATGTGTAGACGAAGAGCAATAAGAAATTTTTTTTGAAGCATACTGTGACCAAGCATGTTGTGGAAATTTCTTGGCGATGGTCATTGCACAAAATATCATCCAAGGAAGGTATTATTATACCACCCTCTTTGTAGACACTCAAAAATGGGTTTTCAAATGTGAAGCATGTCAACAATTTGTTATGAGACCACAACTTACAACACTACCACTTAGGTCAGTTGTTATTGAAAAACCATTTCAGTAGTGGGGATTAGATTTCATAAGTGTTCTAAATCCTCACTCAAGCATGGGGCACACCTATGTGCTCACAACGACATACTACAAAAAATGGGTGGAAGCCATTCTGGCCAAGCAAGCCAACACTAAAATAGTATGTAAATTCATCAAGGAGAATATCATAGTATGTTTCGAAGTGCCACTGAAGATTGTATTGGAAAATGCTACCTATTTCTCTTCAAGGGAGTTGACTGTTTTTTTCTATGGCTATAAAATATATTTGTCTCATTCATTAGACTACTATTCACAAGGAAAGGGGCAGGCCAAATCAAGCAACAAGAACATCGTAACCATCGTCCAAAAGCTTGTAGATGAAAACCAAAGGAATTAGCACAAAACATTATATGATGCATTGTGGGAAGACAAGATCACTCCCAAGAAGGCAATAAATATTTCACCATTCCAATTGTTGCATGGAGTTGAAGCAAAAATTCTCATCATGGTTGAGATGTCAACTCTCAAGTTGCTCTAGGGAATAGAAGATGGACAATATAAGGATTTCATTAACAAGAGGATCCTCTTTCTTGAGAAGCTAGAATAAAATAGACTCTAAGTGGTGGACCGTATCAAGGAGCACCAATTTAAAGTAAATAAGCTATTCGACAAGAAAGCCAAAGTGAGAGAATTTAAAGTTGGAGACCTCATCCTGCTATGGGACAAGAGAAGAGGAACCAAAAGGCAACCATGAAAAGTTTGATTCATTATGGCTTGTCCCATTCTAGGTTCATGAAGCTTTTTGTGAGAATGTTTTTTCTACTCTCATATTTGGATGGAACACCACTAGAATTGCCTCACAGTGGGCAATACCTAAAATTGTATCATCAGTGAAAGCGGGTTGTCCCCCCACCTTATACCTTAGGTAATTTCTAGGGGTGTTTCCCTTTATTTTTCATGTGTTTCCCTTCTTTTTGTGTGTCATGTGTTTCCTTTATGTCATTTTATGTGTGTGTGTGTGTTTCCTTCTTCGCTCTCCTTCTCTCTTGTAAACTATACATGACTTCACAGGTCCCATTGGATAAGGCACTGGTCAATGGATCATATGGTCTAAAGTTGATATTCTAGATTCCCATGTTATGTCTTCACTACACTCAGTCCATGTCATGTCCCCAAGCTAGATCCAGTTTTTTTCATGCAAATGTGCAACAAGGAAACAGACAATTTCCAAGCATGATAACTATACCCTTGTGAAAACGTTTTCATGTTTTATCATTCTGAGGTGCCCTAGGTCCTCCCAGTCAGTCTAGTAATCTCCCAATTTTTTTAATTCATTCCCCTATATGGTTTAAGAAATTCAAATCAACTCCCCTAAGTGATTTTAGGAGTTCATTGAAAATTGCAAGCTTCGGGCAACTGTGGGAAGGGCTATCATTGGCCTTCCTAGGACTAGAGAAACCCCATGGAGCAGGATAGAAAATCCAAACCATACATGGAGGTGATTCAAAGGCTTTCAGACATAATGGAAGTGATTCAAGAAGACTTGGGAAGGAACCGGAGAAGTTGGGGCAGTTTCACCAAAATTACGGTTCATAGGCCTAGGCAGTGCACAGGATAAAACAACTACTAAGATTCAGAAGGTGATTCTGGGAACTCTGGATGGAGTTAGGAGAAAAATTAAAGATCATCAAAAATGGAATTCCAAGCCCTAATATATGGTGAGATTATTTTTTTCACAATGGGTCTGCAAGCAATTTTTCTCGTGCACATGTGGAGTATTAAATAAAAAATCCATTTTTAGGGACACAATGGAATAATTAAGACTTTATACTACCACCATTGAATTCAAAAGGAAATTTCCAATCAATATCATAAAAACTTTCATCAAAAACGTCCATCGAGAGCTCAAGTTATCACCGTTTCAAGTTTCCCTCTTGAAGCGAGCTAGAGAGTTAGTCAAGTTTTGGAAGGACACGTGTCAGCTCTAGGATCTTGGTGGGAATTTGTGTCCCCCACATCCATCAAGTTCATGGATATAAAGGTTGGAAAAATTCACCTATCCCCCATAATAATTTTAAATCCTCATACAACTTTCAGGATCACTAGTTCCGCCCCAAGTGCTTGTCAGAGCCTTCATTCTCAACCATCGGATCTCCGCCACATGTCATCACCTTGCTCACTATGGAATTTTATGTCCCTCGCGTCCCTTTTAGGTGAGGGACATAAAACATGAAAAAAAAATTCCAACCCCTAAGGAGACTTCTGGTCACCCATGTGACCATCTTTCAGCCCCTTAGTGCTTTAAAGTTACTTTTTTGGCTTTAATCCCCTGCCATTGGATCTCCACCACATGTCACCTCCTTGCTTTCCATGGAATTTTATGTCCTTCATGTACCTTTGAGGTGAGGGACATCAGGGACATGAAAATTTACCTATCTCCCATTTGTGCTTTATTTCAAAATTTTAAAAACCCACCAGGTTCCTGCTTCTAACATCTAACATTCTCGTGCACAACCATATCTATAAACTCCCTCTGCAACTTCCTACCACCACTCCGTCATTGCCAAATATAAAACCAGCTCCACCAAATAAATAAAATCCCTTTCCCATGGATATATTCAGGTCTCAAAAGAATATTTCATCAAGCTAAGGAGAAGAAATGAAGAACAAAGAAGCAGAACACTGCAAATCCCCATTTTTCGTGAAATCGAAATTTGAATAAATCTTGCAAGCAAATGCACAGATTGATGAACTATTTTTTTGTGTTCATTACTCTATCCAAAACCATTAGAAACACACCTTTATACCCTCCTCTCACACCATAAAACATTCACGGAGAAGAAATCCTCTTTCCGTCCTAACTGAGAAAAAAGCTTGATTTCCCGTCAAACCGGCAGTCGGATCGCAACAAGATTTCTTGGGAAGCACAAGAAGAAAAATCCCATATTAAAAATATATTTTTTTTGGAAATGGGGGATAAAAACATACCTACAATTTTCAAGGTCTATTAATGGTTGTCTTACCCAGAAGAACTGCAAGGCCAAAAACATAAAATTTTAAAATCTCCTAAATTGTTGATCGGGTAAGCACAAAATTTCAGAGGGGAAATATTGGGGAAAAAATCATATCATAAAACTCCATTCCACATCAATCTGACCTCCAGAAGCCCAATTTTTAAAAATAGCAAGTCTTCTCCATAGGGTACTGCTATTTTGGGAAAGTCTTCAATAGAAGAGCCTGCGAAGGAGATGTTGTACAAAGATGATGCACTCAGCTGAGAATTCATCAGAATGAGCATTTTTGTCCAATTTTGGAACTTACTAAAAATATTAAGTGATCCCATGAGTACCATCCAAAGATAGAAATTTGATCCAGAAGGTGAGAGAAACGTAGGGAGAAGAGGAAATCAAATCCGCAACATCGAGTTGAGTTTTGAGGGAGTTGTTATTTCATACTTACTAAAAATAGTAAGTTATTCTTTCTAAATAAAACATGAAGCATAAGTGGAAAGGACAGAAGTTGGAACATCCATTCACATGTGAGTATGAGATAGAAGATAGTGATGTCTCATACATGGACCTAAACAACCTAAGAACTCATATGGTAGAAAAGGAATGAGGAAAGATCGAAGATAAGATATTCACAAGTCGTTTGGTCGTTGCCGCAGGACACCCAGTGTCTGTGCAAAGTCTTGAGTTAGTCATAGCTTGTTCTCACCACTCTGCTCCCAAAACATGAACCATCTGAGCTGAAAATGGTACAGCAATGGTGGTCATTAGTCCTAAAACCATCTCCCTCTCTATGTAAATCCCGACATCACCCAGCATGGTCTTCATCTCAAAGGACAGGGCCTTGAAAAATTGGGAAATGATGGATGCATATGTACAAGGGGTAGCACTTGGTCTGTGGTTGAAAATAGGAATAAATCCCTTAAGGATGCCCAAGAACCTTCCAAGGTGTGAGTTTTGAGAAGGATATTCAGATGTCATCACTCTCCTCAACAAAGTTATGGGCAAAGCAAGCACAAGAGACTTCCAAGACTGGATGGGCCTTTTCATCTTGACGTTGATAGAAGGAAAATAGAGAATTGACTCAGGGCAGATCAACAGAAAAAATCTCCATCTGTAACTAATCCAGGTACACATGATGAAGCAATTCCACATGACTTCTTACTTGGTGTATCTCTTCGCTAGCTCAAGATCTATCAAAGGATTAGCTCTCACGCAAAACATTACTACCAAGGTTCCTGCATTCGAGAATCTTCCACTGTTGGTAATGGAGGAAATCCATAGATATTTCACTCACGTGAATGATGCATTCACAATGTATGTGGTCCAAATCCTATAAGGGGATCTGGAAGCTAAGATGTCACCACAAGTAGTGTCCTTGATCAAGAAATATGGCTCTTATTTCATACAATTCTTGACCTTCTCTTACCTACAAGTTGCTTGCTTCGACCAAGTTGCACTAAGGATGCCCATGTACCTTAGTGACCAAATTCTATTGTTTGAGCTATGTAGGCAGATCATTCAAGTGAATAACAGGCTTAGGAGTAGGAGGAAGAAGTTGATTTCATTTCCTATCTCTCTTGGGGTATTCATGTGCAAGAGCTCAAATGACGCATCTCATCTGGAGTTTTTTTTTTCTCATTTGAATTTGAATTCCTACATTTTCAAGCCTAATTTTGACATATAAGAAGATCGCAACTCTTTCTACATCCTAGAATTGCAACATGAGCTTGAATTTAAGGACTACTGGGCTAATTATGCTGATGAATTTGAAGTCTGTGAAAAGGACCATATGAGGATGACAATCAATGAGATGAAGAAATTTGAGTTCTCTTGGTATGAAGATATTTTACATGATGATGGGATAGAGATGTATGATCCTGAGTGTGTGGCAGTCAATATGTCCCCTTTTCCTCCAGTCAACTGGTATGTTTGTGAATTAAGGGATATAAAGGAATGGAATGAGAAAGTGGTAACGAAAATAAGAAATTACTTTCAAAAGAAGAGAACCATGATCATCCAGTCATGAGGAATTCCTCCAAGTCATAATCAAGCCTCCCATTAGTCATATTCAAAAGTCATAAAGCTAACTTCCAATTCTAAACACTCTGAAGCAAGTTCAAAAATGAAGGCCACGAAGTTGGAAACTTCTCCTCATGAGAAGATGCCAAAGAAAGCCGGGGTAGAAGAAGTCTCATTTGCGTCACTGCGAGAGGAAGACTTGATCATAGAAATGTAGGGAGAAAATATAGCAGAAGAAACACAAGTAGATAAAGAAAAAATGGTTCAATACCCAATATTTAAGGCACCACAAGAGGTCTCACCTCTTGTTGACACCCATACCTCTCTCATTCAGGATTTTCCTCCTCCAGAATAGGGAATGGTTATTACACCTATCATCGAGCCCAAATCTAATGAGATGTTTCCTTGGATGTAAGAAATGATTTTCCCTAACACCCACACTATGCAATAACTGGCAGCCTTGATCTATCAACAATTATCTCATTGGCTAAAGAAAAAATATCAAGAAAGCTCGCACATACAACCTTATGGTTCTATAGTGGGGAAATGGGTAATCAATACATTGAAGTATCTCATACGAAGGTAATCAAGCCAGTGGATGAGATGACACCGGCCAACTATGAGATGAGCACGATCCAACTAGGACCGGAAACTCGTGAAGGGGATTTTCACATGTATCAGCAATCTTCTGCTCATATGGTGGCAAGGAATAAGGAGTATAAGAAGAACATTGATGAACTAAAAGAGAACAATATGAAATCTATCATTCTATGTACAACATCTAGTTGATCGTAATGCCATGAAAATCCCCATTGAGGAAGTTACACCCATCAGTAGCTTCAATCCATAGTCCATCAGGAGGATGCATTTCACAATGTAGGGGCGAGCGAATAATGAATGGATCAACTCAGTTTCTAAAAAACGGAAGTCGGTGCTCCAAAAATTAGTCAAACTCTTCTCTTACATGTGTGTTATAGACAAATGGGATGTGGTAACTCAAGGAGGACTTGGAGAAAGAAAGGGACTATTGGGAACCTTTGGTTCTAGTAATAGATGAAATGAGAAACACTCATTGCCAGGAGTTGATCGATGGGAATATTTTTAAAACTTCTACAGAAGAATTTTCACGTGTATGGGTGAAGGCCTTTGTAATCAGGTTTGAGATAATTAATGGGGCCATCACATAGCTGGAGGAAAAAGAGGAACAAGCATACAAATTGTAGGATAGTATAAATTAGAAAACTCATAAACTTGGAGTACTTGTAATGGGCAAGGACACGGGTGTTGATGATTTGATTGGTCCATTTGAGTAATATGTTAAGAAAGAAGTAGGCAATTAGTTTTCCTTCACTAAGGGTACCCTTGACTTCCTATCATAGATTCGGGCCTCTACTACACTTATCATAGAGAAACATTCATCATGGTTTAGGATGTGCAAAGACATCAAGAGTGTGGCTTATGGATGGACAAATACCTTGAGTTATATTCGCATTCCTCATGCTCGAACAAAGTGAGAACCTACAGCATCTCGTTTCAACAAGGAGATTGGAGGGATAGAGGCCTTCTCAGGAGCATGAGGTGGAAACCAGTTAGGGAGTGAGATCAAATCCACTATAGCGGCTCATTCTTCCACATAATTCTTCCTCTTTCTCTCTTCTTTTTCTTCCTCTTTTTTCTCTCTCTCTCCTCTTCTCACCCAACTCTCTCTCATCAATGTTATATTTTTGCGTTGAGGTTTTCAATTTTTAATATAAATTTAAGTGACTTTAGAAACGTTATGTAAACTTTAAGTCTCATTGCTTTTATAAAAGGGACTTGAATATTTAAATGGAATATGAATAGTCTAAAGTCAGATTAAATTATTTGAAAAGTCATTGGGAAGATGAAGAGTTACATTCTCTTCTATAAATTTTAACAAGCTCCTCATTTGAACTTCTTCTTAGATGAACTTCTTAGACTTCTTAGATTTTGGAGCTGTTTTTTGTGAATTCATGAGAGAGATATCCTTGTGAAGAGAGCAAAGAGATAGCAAATTTCTTCCATTTTCCCTACTCTAAAATGTCTTCCATTTCTATGTTATGTATAAATTCTTTCTTGAGCTTCAATAAAGGAAGAAGGAATTTTAGCCTTTTTTGACTAAGGGGTTTAGTGTTACTTTGTACTCATTAAACGACTATTTGGTCTTGTTGTTGTTATGCAGATTTGTTTTCTTCTGAATTCAAGTGCATGTAATGAAATTTCTGACTGGTGTATACAAGTGTTTGATTTTCTACTTGCAGCATTAGTTTTTCTTTTCTAACTTTCTCACTCCCTTTCCTGCTTTCCAAGAAAAATCCTCCCTTGCAGATATCTGCAAGATTTTTTCCACAGGGTCAGTGGAGTGCCCTTGTTAGATCCTTAGTCAAAAGGCCATTAGGATAAAACTGAATTTTTACTCATGCATGCACATACGTAAGCTGCACCAGTTAAGTAGAGGGATTTAGACTCCCAGAATGTTGGCAAGATAACCACCAATTTTTCCCTTGACAAATTTTCTCACCAATAGATGATAATCGTAATAAGGACAATCATTTTGCTATGATGAAATAAATGCTTAGGATGATGTTCATTAGAAGGTAAGTGTATTAGGTGCTTATCAAGTAAAGCACTAGCACATCATGAGGCCTAGCAGAATGTGATAAATGCAACATCTTTCGAGTAAGAGATGATGATGACTTAAGTGTAGAATGATGCGGTATCGAAGATGAAGGATGTTTATATGATGGAGGATATGGAATATGATATCAAGGAAGGGGAGATGGAGACTTGGGGGATGATTGACTGTAGTGGATTTTGATGTCAAGACTATACCCATAGGTGATGCAACATCAACAGAGTAGAAGGAGGATCTACAACATGTGTAGAAATTAGATCTTATTCTAGATTGATAACCTTATAGAATAAGAATGTGAATTATTTGCATATGTCATATTGTAAGCATTGTTTTAAAGTAGGAATAAATCCTTGACAAAAGATAAATTAATTTTCTAGATCAATAGGCTAAAACATTAACTAATGCATGTAAGAATTAAATCATAAGATGTGATCGATAATGGGCTATGTCTTGCCTTGATGTAAGCTAGGTAGGTGATCATGTGTGACTCTAGGACCATTGTTGAGCATAAAACATCTGAGAAAAATATCTTCCATGTCATAATATGTGGTGATGGATATAAAAGGTAGATGAGATGTACCATTGAAGAGCTTCACCTACTAGACTATGATTAAAAAAAATTGAGAAATAATTGATCATTCGAGTAGAATGCCATAGGACACCAACGATAATGCTTGAGATGTAGATATGGATTTCTAGTACCATCAAATAATGAGAATGTATGCATGATGAAATTCATAGGATAATGTTGAATTGTAAATTTTCTTTAGAATGGGTTTGGTATAGCGCCCCTCCGTCATCTCACATTCATGGAATTTCCATTCTCACTTCTTTTTTTATTAAATTAAATTAAATCCTATCCATTTACTCACCTTATTTGATTAATTATCAAATGGGATCCATGTAGACCCATTTGATGATTCGACTGTTGGCATTATCCCCCATCTCTCACAAATTATTAATCCATGGGTATTAATATACCTATCTGACACCCCTTTCTAAATGAACTCTATCATCTCACATAACATTTCAATCATACTCCCCACTCCATCTAATAATTCAAGTTGTTGTCCCCACATGATCACATCATATATCTTAACTCAGGTTACTTTACTCAACCCTGAGTATCATTTAACATGTAGTCTAACCTCACATCCAATCTATAAATATGGGTTTTTTTCGCATATTTCATGGACCCAAAAGGATATATTTTTCAAAGATGGATATGTTTCAAGAAGACCTGGAGAGACATAGGACTAGAGAAGAGAAGAAAGATCTTAATTAAGTTCTACCATCTTGAGGAAGAAATATTTTCCATGGTTCATTATCTTGCCATCTTGATGCCCGGTTCATCTCCATAGAAGAGCACAATCTAAGTTCTCTTGTCATTTTAGTTATTTGTCATTTTATATTCCATTACTACTGCTCATGATCTATTATTATCTTGTCTATCACAGGGGTTGACATCCATCAAGGGAGTTAAAATCCTCTTATAACCAACACTATCTAGAAAACCATGCATATTTTTATCTAATCTTATCTATTTCAGTTTTGGAGATATAGATTCTTTATATCATGCATCTATGTTCTTTGTGCCCATAGATCCACATCTGCATCTGCTGTCCTAAGCCCTCCGTCATTCAAAGTTGTTGGTGGCTCATAGTATCTGCCTTCACCCCACTTGAGAATAAAGTTTCTTGTACAACATTTTTGACATGCTCGGTGGGACCAGATCCTAGATCTGGTAATTTTGTTTGTTATTTTATTCATCTTCTCTAACTTGCTTGCTTGCAACATCTTAGTATTTGTCAAATTTCAGGCTAGTATGGTCACTCATTGAAATCATCAGGAGGTACATGCTCTACTTTTTTTCTATTAACATCTACACGTATGGGATATAAATCTTGGAAATTAACCTTGTTCTTCTAGTTGTCATCACATCTTATATTTTGTATCTTTCATTTTTCCGACTCACCTGTTCATAGGATTGAGTATTATCTTTGTTTGTTTTGCATGTTACTTACACTTTATCATCTTTCTCCATCACGAAATACATGGTTTTGTTATTTAGAATGTATTTTTATTTGGTGGTTTATAATCGGTCGATAGTTTTATTATTGTTGTAATAAAATAATTAATAATAATATATAAATAAATAAATAAATGTAATCTATACTTAAAATATATAATAATAAAATAAATATAAATTAAATTAAAAAATAACTATCCTAAATTACCCCTCCCCTACCTATCACCCCATTTCACCCTAACCAAGCTCCCAAATCTCCCTTCTGACCTCACGTACCCTCCTTCCCACTCGACTCACCACCTCTCCCTTACTCTCACACACCCCCATCCTCACTCTACTCTCCCCATCATCCCACTCGGCCTACCTCGACATCCCGTCCTGCTCTCTACCCACCTAAATACCCTACTCCCCACATCTCACCTCACCATCCACCGTGTCCCCATCTTCCCAAGCTTCCATATCACCCTTCTCACTCCATCCGAGCTCCTTATCTCCATATCCAACTCAACTCCCTCCTACCAAATTCACAACTCCCTTTTTCTTCTCCTCGGCCACTAATCCTATAAATCCATCCCCACCTCAAGCTCTGCTTCACCGATACCTCTTTCCTTCACCTTTCAATCATTGTCTCCCACGAAAAACCTTCAATCCACTCCATCCTCACTGACACCTATCACTCGCTCTACTCATTATTTATCCCTTCATCTTGCCCAATCTCCACATCAAGCTCATCCACACCCACATCTCTACATCCCCATCTCCTTCACACTCCCCTATCTCACACTCCCTTCCCTCACTGACCTCGAGCCATCCGCATCACTCTCTCAACGTTAACCTTTACATCCACTCGACTCTCCCCATCCTTACCATCTTGCCTCTCGAGATCTTCCATCCTGTATTCCTCTCCGTATTCAATCCCCATCTCCTCTACCTCACTCCATCCTCACAGGAAGCTCCCATCTCTCCTCTTCAAGTCCCTCTTTCCTAGCCACTTATCTCCATAAGCCAATCCATGTCGCTTCATCATACTCCCTCTCCTACGCCGAGATACACCCTGAGTCCTCTCTCTGAACCCCAATCTCCACCATCCTCTTCCTGAGTTCCCATCCAAATTCCTCCTCTACACAAATCCCATCTCACCTCTCCCTAAATCTCTTATCCCCAACTCCATAGCCCATACTCAGCCACACCCCTCCACTCGCAACTATCCAACTGCCTCACCTCTCCCTTTCTCCCGACTCTACAATTTCCCGATCCATCTTACCAATTATTTTTCCTTCCTGACCCACCCCTGTTGGTCGAAGCTATCTCCAATCAGCACCACCCCACATGGGATGTGGGGTCACCCTCCACTTTATATCATTTCACCAAAAAAATTTAGGCATCTTATTTCAAAACACAAACAAACTTATCATTTCAAACAACCTAGAGCATTTTATAGTATAAGTCTATCTTGTTTATATTTTATTCTTATTTATAGTTCACTAAACAAATTAACACAACACATGTCTTGATATTCATCATTTGTGTTATCAACAATCATTTCTTTCATTTTGATTTCCAATCAATAGTTTATCCTTTTATAGATTATTTTTATAGTTTTTATTTTGTTTTGTCATTTTATAGTTCATATCGTAGTTTATCATGTCGGATCCATTACCACATTGCATAGTTTTTCATTCTATAGTTTAATTCATAGTTCCTCATTTCTATTTAATAGTTTTTTTTCATCGTTATTTCATAGTTTAGTTTATCTTCTAGTTGATTAGTTTTCATATCTTGTACATTATAAGTACATACGAACGTCGAACTAATTTTCATAAAATTAATTTTCTATGTGTAGGGATTTCTTTTGCATACAAATATTAGAATGTTTTTTATTGTCTTTCTTGTACCTTTTTAACCCATTTCCACTAATTGTCTTATTTGATTTTGCACAGGTGAATTTAACGACCTTGCAGCCATTAAATCACGTCGTCAAAGACCATTTTGCAAAACAAAAAAACATCATTTTCACTGGCCTCATCCATAACTCTAAACAGTGCCATTTCAGGGTACTCAAATGTTCCAGGACACTAACTTGGTACTTTCAAAATAAATCACTATCACATGTACTTAAATAACTAGGAAAATTGATTCTCAGGTATTCCTCATTTTTTTATTTTCTCTTTTCTGCATTGAACTTTCCCTTTTTTGAGTGATCTGTCCACATCGAATATCATATTTCATTTTGGTCTAAAATGAACATTTTTCATCCTTGCTTGCTTACATAGCTTAAGTAAAGGATTTAACTCTCTGCATTTCACTTATCACACACTACTTAAGACTACAAAAACATAATTAACACATCAAAATTTTCCTCTCACCTGGTTAACTGATTGGGACTTAAACACCCAACAAGAAACCGTCTCAGACATCTCCCAATCCAAAACTACTTGAAACCAACCTTAGAATTCTGTTCTTTAGGCACCTTCATTATCCAATGTTTTACCTTCACATCCCATAATTAATCATGATGATAAAAAATATTCTGCTTGATTTTTTTGTCAACAACATACATAAATAGATGTTTCTCTATTTCACACCTGTTGTCTCTCTCTCTCAAATCGAGACAAAAAAACAATCTTCTCTATCCAATGATAGTTACTTCTTCTGATGATCTCACCTGACAAGATTCTAAACTCAAAACCACGTCGTCAGTCACCCAACCTCCAGTCTACATGGTCTCACCTCATGAGAACCATGTCATACAAAATTTTCCCCACCTTAACACCAATCCTCATATCCCTTGTCAAGCTAATCTTCCTAAACCAATTGCACCACCATCTCCCACTCCTCTAGATACACTTAAGCCTCCTCCTAACCCATATATGACTTCTTACTCCAAAAATCTCCTATAATCTCTCAATCCTCCCAATCTCCTAAATTGGTGGATCGCATTCCACCCACATCCCATTTTGACAATTCCATTAATAGTTCATCCAACCATCCAACCATACATTCCTAATTGTATGATCTAACCATCGCAAACTCTTACACACATATCCCCACTTATCATCATGCCCCTATCGTTCAACACAACCTATATGCAGCAATCCCAACCTGTAACACATTTTATTCCTTACAAATCAGCTCCCCAAACATTTACATATCCACAAATTAATCAACTGTCTTATCAAACCATTCCGCAAACATTCTATCCACAAACTTATCAACCACCTTATCAGACGCTTCCCCAACTACCCACACACTCACAAACACATCATTCCCTTATCAAACTACTTTTCAAACCACACAGCCGATCCAATTCAACCTTACAATACCTTAAGTGATTCAATTCATGCCTTAATGAATCAGTTGGCTAGTTTAGAAACCCTTACCGTAGTACCCAAGAACACCTTATCCTATGAACACATCTATAATGAACTGATTCATCCATTAGTTCCAATCAAACCCTATCCCTTCTCATTGGAAACTTCCTACATTTACTAAATTCAACAACAAAGAAGTATCCCCAACAAAATCTCCTCACATTTAAACATGCATGTTGTCTTATTGCACATGATCATGATCTACTTCTTTACACTTTCCCCATGTCTTTCTCTGGTCTTGGGTTGGATTGGTACAACAGTATCCCACGTGACATTCTATATTCTCTTCACCCAACTTACACAGTTGTTCTTAGAACACTTTTCTATTAATATCACATGCAAAACCACTATCACTGATCTATATACCATTCAATAGTTTGAAGATGAGCCCATCACCGACTTCGTCACACGATGGTATGATGTTATAAACCAACTATCCTTCACTATCCCGCAAACTGAACTCATTGAATTATTCTCACATTCTTGTGCCAAACATATATCATCCACTTTGTCAGATCCAATCATTCTGAACCTTTGATGAAGCTTTCACAATGGCTTGTAAGCTTAAAACCCATGCCATTGAGCAGGGTCATCTTAAACTAAGTTCAATTAAACCTAAAATTTGAATCCACTAAACCATTCACACATAATGACGAGTTCAAGGCTGTGGCCAACACTGTGGTCATTGAACCCTCATCCCCATCTACATCAAGCACATGGTCTCAACAACGATCTCCTCAATCAATATCCAACTACACTCCCTTAGGAGAATCATATAGTTTTGTATTTGATAAGTTGATGAGTGTAAACTCCATCCAAATTCCTCCCATACGACCCGTGGACAACTCACAAGCCAAGCCTATTTGGTATCACGAACCCCACTATTGTAAATATCATTGAGTCAAAGGTCATGACATTGAGAGATGTCGTTCCTTCAAAGATCATGTCCAAAAACTCGTAAATCAAGGGGATATCCAAATTGATACCTCCACTGCGCAAACTAATCAACCACCAACAAATCAAGCCACCCCCTTTACATCTCAACTATCAAATGCTTATATGATTGACACTATGTCAGTCAAGATCTTATCTTATCACCAACTCTGCATGTTCCCCAGTGGACATTATTCCCACTCCTTATTCAGAACCTGTCACACCTACATCAACTTGCACTACCTATCCTGAACCTACACCTTCTCCTATCCTTATCACATCCACATCAAATTTGACTATACCATCCACTTATGCCACTTCAAACATACCCCAATATACCACATTAGATTCCTCCTTAGCACCCATTTCAGCCCCACTCATATCCACACATAACCCTACGTCTCTCACACCTATTCATTCACCAGCATCTTCATCAAATACACCTGTTACTACACCTACATTACTCACAACCATCCCAAATAAACTTAGTTCTACTACATGCACCCTTATAACCCTACCTTCTGACATCAACCCCCTTAGCAAACATATCATTCTTACCCCTTGAAACATTTATGAAACAATCAGTCCCTTCTACTTCTACATCTGAAAATTCCTGCATTACCCATTACCCATAAGGTCTACTCCATCGATTATCACATCACTCACATCTCCATATATTTCAAATATTCCTACATCCCTATCTATCCCAGCTACCCCTATATCTATCATACCAACAAATACACCTATCCTTACCTTGACATCTTTACCTGTATCTTCGCCCATGGCCACATCATCAGTTTATCCCAATACTCTTTACCTAATTTATCTATCACACCAACCCAATCCTCTCGATCTGTAACTTTATCAAAGATACCCTTTGGATCATCTACTGAACCAACACATCCACCTAAATCAAATGAATAGGGTTTACCTTCTCCCTCTACAAAATCAACTCTTTCCATGCCAAAACCGAAAACAATCCACATCTCACATAGATATCATTAATCACATCATACAAACACCTATCTCTCCATTAACATTCTCATCTTGTTTTAGGAAATTTTCTCCATTAATAACCACACCACCACTATCAGATCCTCCGGTTGAAATTATTATCATCCCTGCTAGAGGTAAATCTTCTCAGTTGAAGTCTAAGGCTTAGGGAAAACATCCCTGATAGTCCCCTGTGCATCCTTGAAAACATTCAGGTTTCCCTCTTCTCAACAATCCAATGCCACAACATCTATTTTAGGATCAGTCTTTCCATCTATGACATCTTGCAATAATCAATCCACATCCAAGCAATACAATCCTCCAACCAAATTTTATTTGTCCTCCAAAACATGAAATTCATCCATCCAATCTACATCCACTTTTTACTCCTAACTTCAATCTGAGATATCCTATCAAAACCCACAAGAGTTACCTTCCCCATGACACTTCAATGGGGTCTTACGCAGATATCTTTTGACATTTAACTCAAACATCTACCATTAAAACTTCCTCCTATTAAATCCTTTAATCCCTATGGTCCCAAACCATCATGGTTCAATCCTAATTACAGTTGCACTTATCATCATACCCCAGGCCATGACATCGAACATTGTAAGGCATTTCGGTCAATCATCAACAACCTTATTGAGAAAGATGATTTCCTCATTTAGGGGAAAGTTCCTTCTCCATCTACCTTGAATCCAATCCATATCCCATATGTTGGTCTTCCATGAATCTCTGCATCCATATCATCCCTTAACATCCCTCCTGCACATGACATTCCTCCTAAGGAAGGTCCTCCATTGTTCATCAATACCACTTATCTTACTAAGCACACTTGTGGTCTCCAATCATTTATCCCATCCAAATCTAAAACAATCTCATCTAAACTCTTTTGACATCCTTTAAATCCTTCACATTTAACTTATTGGGGGAAAAACCTTCCCTCACCCTTGAGCATATCATCCATACAACTCCCTTGTTACTAGGGACTTCACTTTTTGACATTGTTTTGTCTACCTCCTTCACATTCATCCAATCTAAACTATTTCTTCCCAAATCCTCACTCATTTTAAGTCCACCATTGTGGCCATATTTATGTCCTCTTTTGGGGCATCTTATTTTTCATTCAAGTCCTCTTTTGAGGCCATCTTTGTCCTCTCCTTTGAGGGACCCCTTTTTACCAAAGTCCACCATTGTGGCCATATTTGTGTCTCTTCTGGGACACCATCTATTTCTAAGTTCCTCCTTTTTGGCTATATTTGTCTCTCTTTTGGGACACTGTTTATTTCACCGAAGTCCAGGCCATATTGTGGCTATATTTGTGTCTCTTTTGGGACACTGTTTATTTCATCAAGTCCTCCTTTGAGGCCATGATTGTCATTACTGTTTATGTCTCTCTTGGGGCATCATTTATTTTCATCTAAATCCACCATTGTGGTCATATGTTCATTTCCTTCAGGACATAGTTTTGTTTCCTTCTTGGCTATCATCTCATCTTATTGCAACTTCACTGTCTTCCCTCTCATGGTGGTAAACCAGAGATGTAACCTCTTAATGCATTACACTTATGACTAGTCTACTGTTAGCATATCTACCAATGATCACTTAGTTACATCCTTAGATTATTCTCCATCCTTAGCCCCTTCCATTTTTCATTGTAATGATCTGAATTATGTGATCTTCCTTCACTAATTTGATGTGACCCCATAACCATTACATTCATCACCTTCTCATTCTCCTATTATAGCCATGTGAAGGGTCTAGGGTGTCTCTTGTACATTCCTTATCCCCTCCTAAGTGGTTTACTTGACTATTCCCAGCTCTCCCCCATGTGAAACTCAAATTCACTTATGAAAAAGGAAAAATCAAAGTTATCAAAAATAGACTGATCCCTCGAAGGACATATGTTCATGCAAAACATAAGAGAAAAAGAAAAAGCATACACATACAAATCAAAATCAAAAGAAATATACCGATCCCTTGAAGGATGGCTATCATATTATTCTTGTCATTTATATTATGTAAAAATTAGACCATACCCTCGAAGGATGGCTACTCTGTTATTATGGCATCTGGAAGGTTTTCCACATTGATCAGCCTTCCTTTATCAACATTTTCTGAAATCTTCCCGCTTTGATCAGAAGGCTTTCTGTTATTGTTCTTTCCCTTTCCCAAAGCTGGGGCATAGAATTAAGGAACACCACCTTTGGAGATCCCTCTTCCCATGTACAAGTCACATCTTTGATCCCTTTGTCATGTCAATATTAGGATTACGAGCATCTTTCATCCATATTTCCCTCATGGTCTTTTGGTATAACTAACTATCGTTGGTTATGTATTAACACTTGCTATCGGCTGCAAGTGCAATGCCTCGAGTGGTAACCTTTTCTTGTTTATCTCCAATCCAGTTCGAAACATAGTTTCCCTATACGCCCTTGCTACAACTATGTTCCATTCATCTCATCCAGATCATCTTTTATAAAAATCACATCAAATTTCACACTATGAATTTTATATCTATCCATCATCTCCATGAATGCGTTTGTAAATACACTTTTCAGTTTGTGAATTCTACTTGATCACCATTGCAGTTTACAAATCCTACTTGAGGGATCCTTCTCAAGGAAAGTTTCATTATCTTGCAGCTCCTTGTCTCTCAACATGTTCAACGATGTCTTTGATCCATTGCTCCTTGCTCCCCATTTCCACTTATCACCATTTGTCTCCACATCATCCTTCTCACCTTTCTGTCCCCTTGCATGACATGCCAGATATCTTACTTGTCTTTCCTCTTGAGTTTCCCTTTTAATCTTCACTTTTAGTTTGAGAATCTTACTTAACCATCCATACAGCTAGCAAATCTTAGTTAAGGTATATCTTCTTCCTTGGATTATCCTGTTGTATTAGCTTCTCCACCATTTCCTCTTTCAATAGATGACAATCACCACCACAAACATCTTTCCACTCCTCATTTTCCACTTGACAATCTTGCATCATCACTCCACCACGTGGGCATCCCAGTTAAGGATTTCCCTTACACTCTCCATCTACATTGCATATGTTCCTCCATCCACTCATGTCACACTCCTTTGTTTCCTTTTTATCACTTTTATATCATCTCCTTTCATCTCTTGTTCCATTTTGGTATACACTGCTCAATATTTTCATCATCCTTCATCTTCTTTGGTTTGGCAATCCTACTTAACCATCCCCATCGTAGGGCAATCTTACTTAAGAGTTCCTCTTAAGAATGGTTTTTCGTCTGACCCTTTCACCTCCCATCATATCTTCCTCATCTTCTATCTCCCGCCTCTCATCATACTCATCCACTCCAACCAATCCTTCCACACCTGTATCTAATAAAATGTTGTCTTTCTCCTTCCATATCGTCACTTCTGGTTTGGTGATCTTACTTAATTCTTCCTATGGCATGGCGATCTTACTTAAGAGTCCCTCTTAAGCATGATTAGTCATCCTGCACTCACCCACTACCCCACATTCTCTTCATCTACATTTTCTCGTCATTCCCCATCATCACATCCTCTCACCTCTTCTTCCATTCACGCAAACACCACTTCCTACTGGTCCCTTTTTCATCTCCATCATCCATCACTGGGTAATCTTACTTAACTATTGCTTCTCCATTTATTTCTTGTCTTGTTTCTTCATTTTTCTCTCATTCATTCACATCCATTGCATCCTCTCCTCATTCATTCATCTTCCTACACATCATTATCCTTGTCTCTTTTCTTTACTCTTTCCACTCCATCTTCTAGAGTTCTCCCACATATCTACCCCCATATTTACCCATCATTGTCATTGGTCTTCCTCTAACATTCTTTCATCATCACCTTCTATTTCCGCACTAGTAATTATCGGTGGACTTCTCCTAAAAATCACTCATCCCCATTCTGCACAGCCTGAATCCTTTTCTTTGACCTCCTCCATTATATCTTCATTCCTTCCTTCCTTTGTGTCCTCTGATCATTATCAGGGAACTTCTCCTAACGTCCCTTCATTGGCGTTCCCCCTCCCATTCTTCATTTACTTTCTACCTCGTCTCATCTGTTGTCCCATATTTTCCTACTGATCATTATTGGTGGATTTCTCCTAACATCCATTCACTGGCATTTCCTCTCTTATCCCTTCCTTTATTTTTCCTCACTACTTCTCCATCTTCCATTCTTCCTTTCCAATTTCTTCATTGTCTTCATCATGCACCCTCTCTCTATTTTCACGTCATCAACTTATCCTCATCTCATACATCTTTTTTTCTTTTCTAATCGATGTCATTCCTCCCCTCAAGATTCTCTTTACAGTTCCTTGTGTTTCTCACTCTTTATCAAATATCTTCACTCTTGGTTCCCTTCCATCTCCATAATTTTCTTCGTTGTCTTCTCCTCCTTTCTGATATTCATCTTATTTCACTTCCTCTACATCATCCTTCTCCCCATTTTACCTTGCACTTCCTCCTTACTTCCCCATCAAGAACCTGACTCTTCAGTGTTATCCCATATCCTTTATCATCTCATCATCCACATGCATTTCCATGTGGTCAGTTCCATATTCTTTGCCTTGTATTTCCTCACTATGATATGTTTCCCTCAATTTTCTCTGTTATGTCATCTCTTTCATTTTCTATTACCTCTATGTTTTCCTCTACTCCATCCTTCTTCAAACCTTTCATCTTGAATAACTCTCTCTCTCTTTCATAATTTCATCCTCAACTCTGTTCTTTTCTTGTCTTCTCTTTGTTTGTCCTTCTTCATTTCCCTATTTCTCTATAATCCTTCTTTGTTATCTTCTTCCTCCCCTTTCATTCCTTATTTTCTCCTCCTTCGTCTCTGTCCCTCTATTCCATACCCATGTCACCTTCATATTCAATCATTTCTTGATCTTCTCATAATCAACCAATCCTCTTGTCTATTCCTTTTTCTCTTTCTCAACATCCCTCACATCTGGCATTCACAGTCAATGCCATTATTTCTCCATTTATGTACCACCAATCTATTTCATTAGCATTCTTGTTCTTCTCTTTGCAATATTGACCTCTTCTCTTTTTGAGAACCTTGTCACATCTTTTATCTTTGTCAGTCCTCTCACAAGGACATCATCATATCCATTTCTAAGAATCTCTTCCCATCTTCCTTTGACGTTTTTGTCTTGGAAGATACCATAATGGCCATCACCTATCTGATCTTATTCTCTTCTATGCATATTTTCTCTGCTTTTGTTTTGTCTCAAAATTATCTTGACTTCTTGTCCTACTTATCGAACAAGTAGGACTGCATTTACTCTCTAATATGCTAACACTTATGCATCTTTCCTATGAAACATGATTACCATCATATTTATTACCCTTTTAGGGAATTTTATCTCACCTTTCTATCTTATCTGCTCATCATGTCCACATTTATGAATATTCCCCTAGGATATCTTATTTCAACATCCATCTATGTCTTATGTTGGGGCACCTTTTCATCCTTGTACTTGTCAACACATATAGCTCACTTTGGGTCATTCTCATGCCCTGTGTTGGGGCATCATTATCTTCATCCACATCCCTTTTGTGGACGCATGATTTTTTTTGCATGATTCCTCGCAAACAAAGGATTGTGCACATCTTTCACATTTAGTTACACATATTTCGATGTTTTCCTATGACCCATTAGTCATCATGGTTTACATCCATACTGCAGTGGTCTTCACCCACTCACTAGTCTATAAAATTTTGTCATTTGTCTCCGTTGAGACTACAATTGTCCTCTACTGATGTGATATTGAAGTCACCACCATACATTTTGTTTTTCATTGTTATTGCAATCCTTTTTTGCCTGAGGCATCTTTCCTTTGGTCATGTCTTCATCCATCCTCAGACACATATCTCATCTAATCCTTTTTGTTTTTGTCTCATGGCTTGTTATCGCAAACCACTCAACAAAAAGGGGCAAATGTAGACACCAATTTTTGGTATAGCACCCCTCCGTCATCTCACATTCATGCAATTTCCATTCTCACTTCTCTTTTTCTTAAATTAAATGAAATCCCATCTATTTTCTCACCTTGTTTAATTAATTATTAAATGGGCTCCATATAAACCCATTTAATAATTGGATTTTGGCATTATCCCCATCTCTCAAAATTATTTAATCCATGGGTATTAATATACCCATCCGACACCCTTTTCTAAATGGAATCTATCATCTCACCTACCATGTCAATCATGCTCCCCACTTCATCTAATAATTCAAGCCGTGGTCCCTACGTGATCACATCATATCTCTTAACTTGGGTTACTCAACCCAACCCCAATTACTTGTTAACCCCAATCTAACCTCACATCCAAGCTATAAATATGGGTTTTCCCCCATATTTGGAAAAAGAAGGAAAAGTTAAAAAAATTGGGTGAATGCTGAGGAATTTTAGCCATCTATCACAATATCATTATTATTCTATCTTTTTGATGACATGTGGAATTTCCACAGTACTCTACTCATGATTTGATTCATTTAGTGAGATTCATGTTGCACACATCAGATCAATAACACCATCTGCATAGTGGCATCTTTCAAGTTCTTTTGTTTATAAATTTGCATGTTATCTATTTTGACTCTATTTTTATCATTATTCTTATCACACGGGGGTTGACAGCCACCGAGGGAGTTAACGCTTCCCAGATCTGCTTTGTCAGGAATCCCCCGCATAAAATCTCTAATCAATATTTCTCTAGTATATGTGAACTACAGGATTGTTGGGATCACACCGAGGAGTTTGACATCAAATTTTCACCCAAATCATCCATCGTCATCTCCAAGGTACTAAGACCTTTTATACTCAACATTTTTTTGAGTTTCTTGATCACTCGTACACTCATCTAGATAGGAAGAAGGAAACTTAGATCAACATGTACACTAGGGGGAATATAAGAAGCAATAGGAATAACTTCTAGAGAAGAAGAATAAATAGGTGGAGATGAACATGGAACATCAAGGGGAACATTAGGAGTAACTTCAAAATAAGTGATAAAAGACGACACAATAGACAAAGAAGAATAATCATGCATGCTAGTAGACACAACCTCATAAAGAGATGAAATCAGAGTAGAAAATTCACATCAATAGAATCCAGAGATACAAAATGCTCACTAATAGAATCATCTTCGCTAGTAGATAAAGTTTCACATGTAAGTATTTCATCAAATGAATCATCAACATATATAGAACTAGGAGAAGAACAGTCAAAATATGTATTATGAAAATCATTAGAAGCATTTTCAAAAATAGGAGAAGCATGAGATATAACGTTACACTCATCCTAATTATTTTGAGAACTAGAATTATTCGTATGTATATTTGCATCAATACCAAGCATATAATAAATGATAGCATCATCAAAAGTTTCAGCAAAAAATAGAAGAAGGAAGAGTATTCCTAGAGCCCTCAGAATAACGAGTATAGCCCAAAAAATTGTCTTCTAGAGAAACAATGTTGAAATAAGAATGGGAAAAACTAGTAGGAATATTACATTCAATGGCCAGAAGGTGTTTTATAAGCTTATCATCAACATAACGAATGTGATAAAGAGCACTAAGTTCAGCGTCGGTAACCTCATCAGGAATAGGGTTGGCACTCTCATGACGCATTGCTTTCCTTGAAGAATAAGAACTACTTTTAGCCATCAGGGTTTAGTAGATCCTAGGGAATTTAAATTTAATATTTGGGTTCAGCAAAATGATTCAGTAAAGTCCATATATTTTATTAAAATCTGAATGTAAATATTTCTACAATGAAATAAAAATGCTAAGAAATTTTCATTGATGATTTATGAAATCAAATGAGAGAGTTAGGGCACTTATCTCAATTTTGCTTATCTCGAAGTATGTCTGAGCTAGAAGAATTGATGAAACAGAGACTCAGGGTGTCACATATATGCTCAAAAAAATGTAGAAGTGTCAGGAGTTCCTAGAATGGGGCACCTAGGGCATCATATACCTATTTTGGGTGCCCATGACTGCTAAGAAGCTCTGAATCTAGTTTGGCTAGGTCACAATATGTTCTCTCTCCTTTGCTTCTTGTTACTAGTATGTTGCACCAAGTTCATAGATGTCACCTATAACCTGTAATGAAGAAATGACATGTAGTTTCCCAAAATGCATCAAATCCCAAAAATAAAATAATGCAAATGAGGGGTCATACTATCCTTAGTTGTCATGCAGTGAACTTACGTCTGAGTATTGCACTACATCTCAGACCCAATGTAGTTCCATGTGTGTGGGTGTGGAATTATTCCCTATGTGGCTCTTATGCGTGTCACACTTGATAACAAGAAAATAAATAGATGTAAGAAATGTAAATAGATGTGTGTAATTTTCCCAAATGGTACACTTTAACCCCTACTTGGATTTTGGGAAAATCCAAAACCATGACCACTTATAAAAATATTTTTTCAGTCACTATTATGCAAATCTGGAATTTATTTCAGAAATTGTGACTAGGGTTGAGTATGAAACTCCACAAAATCAGGAATAAAATTCATACCCATTCACCCCAAACTAATTTATATATTTTTAACATCCCATGCATAAATAAAAAATACATATTTTTGAAGGTAAAATAGGTTGCAATAAGTTATAAAAGTATGCATATTTGCTTCCCTTAAATTTGACTGAAAATGAAACTTTTAAGCAACCAAAAAATTAGAGAATGGGTTGATGTAACCACTAAAATTTAGCTTTATTACCATATTCCAAAATCAGATCCAAAAACAGCCTTGAACATAGCGGATTTGACAAAAGATGGGTCATTCCACTAGAGATAAATTAAAAAACACTGCTATAATATTCCTTCAAACCCTTGATATAGAAATCTACAAAATCCATTCAAACAAGTACTAGAAATAACTAAAATATCCTTGCAAGCACAATACATTCCCTTGTGTAGAGATCCCTCACTTTCTCTAAGAGGTTTTTTGTCCTCTAGAGGTAATTTCTAAGGGTTTTCATCCTTGGAATAAATTATACAAAATCCCCAAGCTTCAGACATAAAATTAGAAATTAGAAAATGATCATAGCATGAATGCCTAAGCAAGTCGAATCCTCCTTATAAAAAAGAAGAGACCCAAAGGAAACCTCTTAAACATCTAATCAACATTCATTAAATTTCTCTATGCATTTTCCACCCTCCATTTTCCTTCCTAAGACAAGTTGTCATTTCCCTTAGGGAGAATACAAAAGATATTTAATACTTATTTTTCCCTCCCAAAAATGGTTGTATTTTTCTTAGAGGGAATACACAATGAAATGGTATTTTATCCTTTCTAAGTTCACATTTCCCCTTCTAAGGCAAGTGACCATTTCACCTAGGATGGATGACAAATTATATTTAGGCCTTTTCCATCCTAGATTCAATAATTATTAAGTCATATAAATTATAATAAGTGCTCTATATATATTTTTATTTTATTAATGAAACTTTATAATAACTTACAATTGACTTAATTCACCCTTAGGATCTCCCCTTAGCCATCGGGTAAATAAAATAGGCTAATGGTATTTGATTGGGAAGGGGATATTACAATGTGTGGATGAAAGAATCAACTTCCCCTCCTATGTGTTTATGCAGAAGTATCAGTCCCTTTCCCTTGTGTGTGGATGCTAGATGGATGGTTGAATGCTCTTGATAATGGCCTTTGAATGCAACCTTAGGTGGTGATATCTAATGCTTAGTGTTTGGTCCTTTATTATAATCACATAACTTTCTATTTATATGATTCCCTTGCTTGAATTTCATAATTAACCTAAAAAATTCTAACTACCAAAAAGATAAAATGTCCAAACGGCTAGAAATTACCTAGAATATATGGAGAAAGTACTAAGGGGTCAGGGAGGCCAGAGTGGATGGAGGTGCCTGGCGCAGGTGTCTTGGCTGAGCGCTAGTGTCCAGAATGAGAAATGTCTAAGTATGAAAAGATAGACTAGGCTAGAAAAAGTGTAAGATCAACAGAAGCAATAAAAGGAAAGAAAATATGGCTAGAGATAGGGATCCTTTAGTAATTTTCTCACTTAGGAATCATACGAATAGTAGTATGTGATCGGGACTAGATAGATACCCAAAGTATGGGATTTAGTGTCTAAAGGATGACATAAACATTCTTCATAATATTAAGTACACTTTTTCACCTCAATTTTACCTTCTACTTTATAACATGGTTTAAGGGGATATTGGGAACACAAAAGTGTGTCCCCTTACTATTGGTTGAGTTTGTGTCAATTAAAACATCACAACTTGTCTCCTAGGTTCATTTTATAACTTCAAATCATGACCCCTTCACCCTTGGCACACTTTTTCATGCATTTTGTCCATTTTCCATTATACTGTGGTGCAAGGGTACATTAGGGACACAAAATTATGTCCCCTATTGGAAATATGTTTTTTTCACTTAAAATGACAACTTAGGTTTCTAGGAGGCTATAACTTGTGTTTTCAACTCACCTGACCCCCTCCTCGTGAGAAAATCCACCCATAACACATTTTTTGTTGTTTTTTATCCCTTGTCCCAAAAGATAAGGGGGAAAATGGGACTCAAAAGTGAGCCCAAACTCATGGAGATGGCCTTCGGTCACATGTGGAACCTCATCTCAGCTCTCAAAAGCTCATTTTTCAGCCCCTCATCTTCCTCACATTTTTCCACATGGCGAAACTTGTTAAAATTTGGTGTAAATTTCAAATTAGTGTCCCCATTTTCCCATAACCTCATATTTCCCCTATTTTCATGGGTAAAACTCACTCTCTAACCCCCAAATGACCCTATTTAAGCATGTATAGCTAATCATGAGTTAAAATGCTAAAAAAGGTGAAATAGTTATTACACTTAAGCACCAAGTCATTTTTGAAAACTAGTTTCCCCCCAAAAATAACCTCAACATGAAAATAGATTAACTTTAACATGAAACTCTACTAAAACTCCATATTTTTCCTCCATGTAATCCATTAAAACTATCTCCATGCTCTAGTTCCTAAATATGGTCTTTTGCTCAATGTTAGTGATTCCATAGTAAAAAAAACCTTGAAACTTTGTCCAAAGTGCTCCATTTTAAAATGAATTTCACATGATCTATCACTTGGGGGATGTCATGAAATTATTTATTTTCTATTTTAGAAAGAAATTTCCAGCCATGAACTCCATTTTTTCCCAAAATAGTTGTAAATGTAATTACATTTTCTCAATGACTCAGATTGCCTAAAACTTGGAGTAGATGATCCTCATAAAATCAGCTTTCATTTGACCCATTTCTTGCATGATGAGGTGGATTATTTTTGGAGATATGGAGGACTAATTTTTCTCTCAGTATTCTACCTTCTTCAATGAAATTTGCATTTTCCTGGTGATCCAATAAGCCAAATTGCCTAAAGTTTAGAGTAAATGTTCTTCATAAAATTAGTTTCCATTTAATTTATTGCTTGTATAATGAGGTGAATTATTTTTTAAGATATGGAAG
Organism: Taxus chinensis; assembly: GCA_019776745.2. Lineage (NCBI taxonomy): Eukaryota > Viridiplantae > Streptophyta > Pinopsida > Cupressales > Taxaceae > Taxus > Taxus chinensis. Next base: position 839,769,818 of record CM034146.1, read on the forward strand.
ACTTATTTTTCTCTCGTTATTCTTCCCTATTTGATGAATTTTCACTTTCCTAATAATCTGGACGAGAGAATCATCTAGAACTTGGAGTAGAGCATCCCAGAATGAAAATGAAACTTTTGAGACCACCATCATCTCATTATAACATCCAAAAGACCACTTTCTAAAAATAGATATCTGAGGTAGGAATTACTAAAAATAGTAAGTGTTGGGATTTTAGTTAATTTTTTCAAATCCATCCATCTCCCATCTATTTCACTAGCTTCCTTCATTATGAAGTTCAAATACTCAGGTTTTGAGCTAATTTCCACATTAAACACCAAGTATCCCAATGTGGGCAATAATGACATGACAAGAATAAAATTGGAGGACCTAAAAAAAAAGGATGTTGAGAGTACCTTGCAAAGCTATGAAAGAAAATACATTCTCAAATGATCAAGAAAGGTCATTCGGGTAGTGTTTCCCCATTGATATTTGAGATGAGTTGTCTTGATTATGCAAGAGTATCCCATAGGAAAATAAGGTTACACTCATATTGGATTGGTTCAAAAAAGAGGTCAAGGGCTGATTTAACAAATATTGAAATAAATAGATTCTAAATTCTGATTAAGTACTAGCATAGATATAGATATGCAATAACGTACATATTTTGACACAAAAAGAGTAAGCTAGAAAATATGAAACCCTAGTTGTAAGAGGGGATAAAATACGTAGTTGATTCGTAATAAATTTGAAGCTGGAGAACTACTAGAAGAATGCATTCCCTTGTCCCTTATGTGGAATCTAGATGGATGTCTTTGATGCTCTTGTAATGCCTTTGGATGCAACCTTAGGTGATGATAGTAGATTCTCAGATGCTTGGTCCTTTATTATGATCACATGGCTTTGTATTTATATGATTCCCTTTCTTAAATTTCGTAATTAACCACTAAAACGTCTGAATAGTAAGAAATAAAGATGCATAAGAGCTAGAAAGGACCCAAAAGATGTGAGCATGATACAAAGTGGTCGAGGGCCATCCTAGAGTGGAATGGGGGCACCTAGGTGTTGGTGTCTTGGCTTGGCGACTGGTGTCCAGACTCATAAAAAATAAAGTGTTCAAAGGTCATATTGGGCAAGAAGGTGTGTAAGACCAAAAAGGAAAATATAAAAAAGGCAAAGAGGCCAAAGAAAGTCAGTTAATTAGTACTTTTCTAACTTATGAACCATATGAATAGTGGTATGTGATCGGGACTAGAAATATACCCAAAGTGTGTGATTTAGTGTCTACATTTTCCCCCACTTTATGTTTTTGAGTGAATGCTTGATAACATAAGTAGATAAGAGATGCATACCTGATAACCATGTAGATCGATGGGGAAAACCTTGCTGAGGAGATAAGAAAAAGCATGGAGTTATTAAAATGAAGCATGGAAGATAGAGAAGAGGAAGTGAAAAAAATGATGACCCTAGGGTGAAAGCATATGTGTGAATGTTGCATTGTACATGTTGTTGATATCACTTAACGTGTGATTGATGTGACTACTACTTCCCATAAGGACATACCTACAAACGATAAGAATGAATAAGTAGTCAAATATGTGTATATATGAAAAATTGATCAAAATGTGTAAGAAGTATTACAAAAAAGGGAACATGTGCACCTAATTCATGATGAGTGAAAGAGATAGAAATGATCCTAAAGAGGTTTCAGGAGAACATTTTTTTGGGCAATATCACGCCACTTGTACTAAGTGTGAGTTTTTTGGGCAATCTCATGCCAACTACGCCAAGTACGAAATAAGTGTAGGGAGAAAAGTCAAGTGTTATTCTCCAACCTTTGACTTCTTCCTAAAGTGTGAAAACCACTGTAGATAGTGTGTTCAAATCCTATCCATTTCAATCCATTTCGACCCAATGAAAAATTAGAAAAGAAGGTGTAATGCATGCATGTCTAGCACTGAAGGATTGTGTCTGTCCTGTAAAAGTCATTGTGTAAACTGTTGTGAACTATTTGAAATTGAGAAAAGTGTTGTAACTTCCCCCTGATCATAGACACACAGGAAGGGTCAGGGGCACCCTGGTGCTACTATTTGTGTTTGGGTGCTAGTTTTTGTGCTATGGTGAAGGCCTAAGTCAGGTTTTGGGTCATTTATGAGACCGAATATTGTGTTGTGATGGTACTAAAATATGTTCAATTGTGGCTGTAAAATGTTATTTAGGGTGATTGTTTCACCCAATGATGCCCCCCTCGTTTGGGGTGCATGTAACATCGCAAGGAGTATGTGGCCCAAAGGAGGACTAGACATTGTGTTGAAATTGATGTCTTGTAGGGGGATGGAGTGTGCTTGGTAGAAACCAAGGCACACGCAAAAAAAGTGGTTGAAAACAAGTGTTAGTGCAAACAAGACAAAATACACATGTAGAACACCATATGTAAGCTAGCAAGCAAGAATATAATATGCAATAATATAATTTCGACCAAGAAAAGTGAGTTACAAACATGGAACATCACTCATGATGTCATAAGACAATCAAGGCCGCAGTGGACAAAAGCATACAATGTGCACACAAGATAAAGGGAAAATCCCGCAAATAATTTCAAACAATGACAGTCAATAATAAGCAAAGTAATAGACAACCATAGTGGAAAATGGTTCCTGCAAAGAAAATGTTGCACATGAAGCACACGTTAGCATGTTGGAAAGATAGAAAGTATTTCAAAGCATGTATGGTCTAATATAGTAGTGTGCTAGTATGAATATGTAGTATAAATCAAAATAATAACACTTATGATGTGTACAAAAGTTGATGGCCTTAGGATCCTACTGCAGGATGGGTAAGTGGTACAATGCCAAGCATCTATGTTGTTTGTAATGATCTATGTAAATTATGTAATCACAAATAGCAGGAAAGTGAACATGCATGTGTGCATATAAAATATAATGACATGAAATATGTGTCTAACCTATTAAGAAATGTGTAACATGTGAGAATAAGTAAACAAGAACAATGTGCAACCAAGATATGCAGTATATAGGGAGTTTGAAATTGAATGGAATGTAGAGTGAGTGTGATAGGATTGGTGTGCCCCCCAATCGATATGAATGAGTATGCATGAGATGAGGTTCATTTACAAATGTCCCCTCAGTAGTTGAGAATGAACCATAGAACATGAGTGTGTCATCAGGAAATGGTTTGAATTACACACTAGATATATGTGACCGAGAAAGCATAAAGCATAGAAAGTGTATGAGTGTGGTGAGGTTCATTTCAAATTGAGACCCTTAGCAATCAAGTATGAACCATGGAACTAGAATGTGTCATAGGGTAGTTTTTCATGTTGACTATGCGCGAGCAAGATGTGTCGTGAATTCACCGAGTGTGAAATGTGTCATGCGATGTGATTGTGAGGTTCATGAATGTAGTGAGACCTCAATAGTAAAGTGTGAACCATAGCACAATAGTGTGTCATTGGATAATGATGATAAACATGTATCAAGATGTGCAAGATTCAAAGTGTAGAGTGAACAAGTAGAAATGAAAGACACTTGATAATACTAGAAGGGGAAGGAGAGAATAAGCATGATTCCCCCCAAGTGTATAGTGATGAGTATGGTATCTAATAAAATTGAAAGTCGATGGTCCTCCACCTGATGCTTGCAGAGATAAATGCATATGATCATGCTCTAAGATCATCGGTGTAGGAGATATATGATGTGTCAGTGAATGAGGCCTATGTGAAGGAGAGTGAGGAGGTGATGGACACTTATATGAGGTAGAGCATAGAGGCGATGAACACTTATGTGAAGTAGAACATGGAGGTAATGAACACCTATGTGAATTAAAATGAGGTGGTGATGTATACCTATGTGAAGGAGTTTTCTGAGTGATGGAACTAGACTAATGAGATGGAATAGTAGACCTTTGAGACTGAGTAGGGCATGTGCGAACATGTGAGCTAGGAGTAGATTGTGCTTTTGATTTGAGAGGTCATGGGGACTTATATGCTCTAGCAAGTGCAATGGCAACATCAATAGGAGGTTGTGGTCATATTGTGGAGGGTGGAATTCCATTAATAGTAATGATGTAATGAAATTACTTGTATAATTCAGATCATGAGCAGAAATATAACACCAAATAACACAATATTCCATAATAATGATCTCAATATGCAATTAGAATAGCTTCGCCACTTCGAGGGGGAAACCTCCAAACCATACAATAAGACTCAAATGCTCCAAATGATGACAAAATACTACCTGAAATCCCCTATATATACTATTCATATGTTATGGCCATCACCAAGGCCAACCTACTAAGCATGAGAAAGTATAAATGATATAATAAAATAATATGGTAAGCCACAAGTCGGCTACTCATATCCTAATACAAGAAATAGGTTAAGGGTGTAGCATGCCCTTCCCCTTCAAAGCAACATTGTCCCCAATGTTGAGAAGCTCTGGGTGTTGCTACAGGAATGTCATATCTTCCCACGTTGCATCTTCATTGTCCATATTCTTCCACTTGATTAGGTACTCAGTAATAACCCGTATCCTCAATCTTTTAGTGTGTATTTAAAGGATGCATTCATGTTCTAAGATGACTCTCCCCTCCTCATCGAGCTCAGGTAACACTTTTTGGGCTAATACTCTCTGTCTAATTAATTTCTTTAGGCAAGAAACATGAAAGACTCGATGTATTTTGGTTGATTGTGGAAGTTCTAATTCGTATGCTATAGTACCAATCTTCTGCAATACTTGATAGGGGCCATAATACTTTGGTGAATTTTTTATCCTTTTTTTGTTGTTTCAAAGACATTTTCTTATATGGTTGTAACTGCACAAAAACCCAATCACCGACTTTAAAATTCCTTTCTGCACAATGTTGATCAACCTATTGCTTCATGTGGTTTTGTGCCATGACCAAATTCTCCTTGAGACTAGAGAGGACCTCCTGTTGATGTTGAATGTGTTCTTCTACTGCTCTAACCCGTGGTTGTCCTCTCAATGATGATGTGATGGATGGGTGGATGGTACCCATAGAGTGCCAAAAAAGGAGACATTTTAGATGAAGTATGGAAGGAAGTGTTATACCCACCATTCTGCAAGTGGCAACCATTGGACCCATCTTTCTTGTTTATCTGATGTAAGAGTAACGGAGATATCCCTCCAAACACTTATTTACAACTTCTTTTTTCCCATTAGACTGGGGATGATAGAAGAGCTACGAGCTAATTGAGTACCCAAACATGAGAATAAATCAGTCCAAAAATTACTAGTAAATATAGGGTCTCGATCACTTACTATAATCTTCGGTGTCCCTTGAAGCTTTTGAATTGTGTCCATGAAGGTTGTTGCTACCATGCTTACAGCAAATGGTTGTGCCAAGGCACAAAAATGAGCATATTTTGTGAGTCTATCCACCATAACCATGATGACATTTTTTCCTTCATATTTAGGCAATCCTGTGATAAATTCCATGGAAACCTCTTCCCACCACTGGCTAGGAATGAATAGAGGTTGTAGAAGACCTGGGAATCGAATTGTTTCACCCTTATTTTACTGACAAACCATGCATTCTACCACAAATTTTTAGACATCCCCTTTGAGACCTTCCCAAAAGAAATCTTGTATGACTTGATGATAAGTCTTCAAGAATCCAGAGTGCCCCCTATTGGAGAACAGTGAAGCTCAAATAGAATCCTATTTTTAAGAGTGGAGTTCTTACATAGGTATAATCTATATTTATACCATAAAGCATCCCCTTTTAATAAAAAAATTTTAGACATGCTTGGATCATTCTGGAGATGATGAATGAGGTTTTGTGTAGTTGGGTCATTTCTCCATTCAGACCTTGCCTCATCTATCCAATCTTTCTATAATATGGATATGGCACATAACAAGGATGCAGTTGATTCATCCTTCCGTGACAGAGCATCCGCAACTACATTCTCCTTCCCTTTCTTATAGATAATCTCAAAATCATATCCCAATATCTTGGAGACCCATTTTTTTTGTTCTTCAAATGATAAACGCTGCTCCAAGAATTATTTCAGACTATCATGATTTGTCTTCACTTTAAAGTGTCTTCCTATGAGATATGGTCTCCATTGATTTATTGCATGAAGTATGGCTAGCATTTCCTTCTCATAAATCAGCTTGGAAATATTATTACCTTTGAATTGACGGCTCAAAAAGGAAATAGGATGGCCTTCTTGCATGAGAACTACCCTCATACCCACCCCTGATGCATCACATTCAACAATGAATGTTTTGGAAAAATCTGGAGTAGCCAAGACTGTAGTGGTGCACATGGCCCCCTTTAGTTGCTCAAATTCTTTGGTTGCATCCTCACTCCAATGGAAGGATTCCTTCTTTAATAAAGCTATGAGAGGTGCATATATGCTTCCATAATGTATTACAAATATTTGGTAATAACCTGTAAGCCCCAAAAATCCTCGTAGATTCTTTAGGGTTTTTGGAACATTCCACTCCATCATGGCTTTGATCTTATTAGGATCCACTTTAACCCCTTCATGAGAGACAATGTGACCCAAATATTCAACCTCCTTGAGTCCAAAAGAACACTTAGAGGGCTTTGCATAAAGTTGATGTTGCTCAAGGGTTTCCAAAACCTTATTTACATGATGCAAATGTTCCTCCCATGTTTTTCTATAAATTAATATATCATCAAAAAACACTAAGACAAACTTCCGTAGGAATGACTTAAAAATAGAATTCATCAAACTTTGAAATGTAGAAGGTGCATTTGTGAGTCCAAAAGGCATTACCAAGAATTCATAATGGCCTTCATGTATCCGAAAGGTAGTTTTATGTACATCCTCATCCTTGATTCTGATTTGGTGGTATCCCGAACGAAGATCAAGCTTTGTAAAATAAATAGCACCATGCAACTCATCAAGCAAATCATCAATTACAGGAATATAAAACTTATCTTTGATTGTGTACTTATTAGGTTCCCTATAATCAGGACACATGCGCCACATGTCATCTTTCTTCCGTACCATCACTACTGGAGAATAATAAGCACTCTAACTATGATGGATAATTCCTACTTCCAACATCTCTTGTACAATCTTTTCAATTTCACTCTTTTGCACATATGGGTACCTATAAGGTCTGATGTTAGGTGGTTAACTTCCTAGTAATAACTAAATAGCATGATCATGATATCTCTTTGAAGGTAATCCCTTTGGTATATTTTCAAATACAACAGAGTGTGCATCTAACACTGCTTGCATATCTGATGGTATAATGTCCTTAGAATGATGAGCCTCCAATGAAAATAGTTGTGCCATAAATCCCTCTGCACCCTTTTTTAAAATTTTGTGCATCTGATGAAAACTTAATATTTGTGGAGACTTTTCTCTTAAGCCTCTTAGCTCAAAAGTCCTTCCTTCAGAGTGAAATCGCATGAGCAAGTCTTGGAAGTTCATCTCAATGGTTCCCAAAGTGGTAAGTCATTGAACCCCTAACACAATCTCTGCTCCTCCCATAGAAATGGCATACATGGGACTATTTAGTATGTAATCTCCCATGGAAATCTTAATGATATGGAATTTTCTAGAACAAGTAACAATACCTCTATCAGAAATCATTACTTGACATTCAAGAGCTGGATAATTGAAGCAGTTTAGGTGCACTGCTAACTTATGATTGATAAAGTTGTGAGTACTTCTTGAATCAATCAACACTGTGACCCTCTATTTTTTTAGGAATCCAACCACCTTTAGGGTTTGGGGGTTCTAAAACCTAAAATTGCATGGCAAGAGATTGTTGGCTGAGGATCTCCTGACTCCTCCTCTGGCTCAACCAAGACCTCTGACTCTAAATTTTCATCTTCACTAGGCCCATCAATGTAGAACAACTTCTTTTCAGCACATTTATGTCCTGGTCCAAATTTACTGTCATAGTTAAAACATAAACCTTTTTCTCTTTTTTCTTCAATTTGTTGAGGTGTCAATCCAATTGGTCAAGGGAGTGTTGGGGCCAAGGTGTTGCAATCTTTGGTATAAATGAAATGTTGTCTCCTACTTGAAACAAATTTCTCCTCTACCCTTCTTTCCATAATCATTGAATCAGAAACCTTATGAGGATTAAACATATGCACCTCATGCTCAATGTGATCCTTAAGACCCCCAAGAAATAGGTCATTCAGATTATCTTCAGTAATATTTTCCACCCATAGAGAAAGGTTTTGGAAGTGATTAATGTAATCCTTAACAAATCTTTTCTGTCTCAATTTTGCTAATTGGCTGAAGTAATTATCTGACGCACTAGAACTATAGTGTAATTGAAACTCTTCAGTGAACACTATCCATGTAACATTGAGACCACTCTTCTACCTTTGAGCACATAACCATTGATACCAGACGAATTGGTCAGGTTCGAGATACAAAGCTGCCATGGTCACCTTTTGTCCTGGTGGAATCTGATGTAGTTCAAAGAAATTCTCCATTTGGTTGATCCAATTGAGTGGATCCTTTCCATCAAAATTACGCATGTCCACTTTTGGAAACATAGTACGGGTCTGCAAAGTTCTCATATTTGGATTGTGCACACTTGAAGATCCACTCTGACTCATGTGTCTATTATGTTGATCTAAGGATCCACCTTGATTGACATAAGTATGATTACCCATCATATACGTACTGAATTTTTGCATGAAATCCTCCAATATTTTTCCAATCCTATCCACATCTTCTTTGCTGGCCACCCAAGATTCAAGGTCTCTCAGGTTAAACTCAAGTTGGCTTACTTTATGGTCTGTCAAAGTAAACCCTAACCCTGAGGAATCTATAGTTATATCTTCTATCTCCAACTCCTCAACTACTATCTCATCCTTTTCTGGTGTTTTACCTCAGAGTGATGGGATTCTTTTTTCCTCTTGTGGAAGGCCCCGCCATGATGCCCCAAAATAGTAGGATGTAGGGATCACAGTCAAATTGTAGGGTTTCGTATTTCGATATTAATTTGGCCAAATATAAAAAACTTAAAGAACAAACCCAAAATAATTTTTTTGTGCTTTTTGAAAATTTAATGAATTTGAAAAAATTCCACAATTTGCACCCTAGGGAGCAATTTTCTGAAAAAACCCTAAATTTGTAATAAATTTTTCAAAATAAATCAAAAAATTCTAAAAATTTTAGGGACCCTTACTTGAAATGTTTTGCAACTCTGGTAAAAATATCTCCCACCAATTCACTTTGGTTAGAAAATATATGGTGGAAACAAAAAAATTAGGGTTTTTTACCCTAATTTTGGCCCAGATCGCAGCTCTGATACCACTTGTAATGAAATTACTTGTATAATTCAAATCATCAGAAGAAATATAACACAAAATAACACAATATTCTAGAATAATGATCTCAATATGCAATTAGAATATCTTCGCCACTTCGAGGGGGCAACCTCCAAATCATACAATAAGACTCAAATGCTCCAAATGATGATGAACTACTACCTAAAAATCCCCTATATATACTATTTGTATGTTATGGCCATCACCAAGTCCGACCTACTAAGCATGAGAAAGTATAAATTATATGATAAAATGATATGGTAAGCCACAAGTCGGCTACTCATATCCTAATACAAGCAATAGGTTAAGGGCATGAGCAAATGAATTTCCTATTATGAATGAACTTTACACACAGGTGATTCATGGATACATTAGCATGAATTACATGGAGCCAAGGAATATCTAAAACCATGTCACACCCTTTGAAAAAAGGTGCCATAAGAAAAGGAACAAGCATAGTAAGAGGACTGATAGTAACTGTAAGCTCGACTTTAACCATATGATTTAGGAATTAGTTTATGAAATTTACGAGAGTGGATAACCAATAGTGATAAGAAGTGCAATAGAACATGCACTTACGTGAAATTATGGATCAACCATAGTGTTATTGATAGATATATATCCAATAGAATCACTAATTTGCAAGTGATTAGAAGAGAATGTAACATGATATTCATGATCGGAGAAAGTAATGATCGGTGGAGATGTCTCAAAATGAGCAACTAGAAAATCAAGAGCCCGTGATGTAGGAGGAGACACTATGTGATATGAATGATTGGTTGAAGATTCATCCACTTGTTTGTAATTTTTTGGAAGAGGTTTGTTGAAGATCTTGAGCTTATGATTTTTTTTTACCGGTGTAGGTGTCATAGGCTCCAGGAAGCTCAATTCCATTATTATCGATAAGATCTTGAATAAGATGTGAAATTTTGAAACATCGATCTATAGAATGCCCAATACATTGATGATATTCACATTTGAAATTTTCATTGTAATTAAGACCTTTAGGATGAGATGGGTCTAGATTTAAGTGGAGGAGGAAGCATAATAAGATTACTCCCGATGAGATGTGGGAATAGAATATTTAGAGCATAAGGAAATTTAGTAAACGTAAGCTTAGGTGGTTTCCATTGAAGCTTTTCAAGTATTAGATACAATGTTGACAGTATCCTTTGCTTAAGTAGGTTTTGTAGATGGCTTAAAATTTGATTTAATTTGAAAGTGCGTAGAAAATAAAGCTTTCTCGTGATACTTAATCTTGGTTGATAGATAATAGTTTAGTGTCACATAGCTTAAGATTATGACATAAATGATCAAATGATGGAGATGTCTCAAAGATAACACTCTCATGGAGAGATGATTATAGAATTTGGAAAAATAAATATTGAAATGCAGAGTCTGGAAGCACATTAGACATCTTAGCTAAGTTTGTTCTTATATCACAAGACATAATCCACTAGATGTTTGTATATGTTTTCTTGAGTTGTGCACGAGTTGATAATTGGATATATTTAGAGATGATATTAATAGAAAAAATGAGCAAGAAATACATATATTAAATTCGTAGATGATAGAGCCAGTGCATTTCATAGTCATGGAGACTTATAGGAAATATTTTAGATAACAAAATATGATCATCCACAAAATCTAGATAGGCCACATGAAATGCTCATGGAGATGCTCTTGGGCTCATCATGACCATTAAAAATGGGGAGCTTGGGAGTGAAAAAATTAAGAGGAAGCACATAAGTGGAAATGGTAGGTGTGAAAGGAGTATGTAGTAACAAAGTGGAATCTAGAGATGGAGATGCATGAGAAGTACCATGTTGCAATTGAAGGATTTGAACTTAAATATATTGATAAAGAGAGACTAAGTCTTCAGTGCCAATGGAAGAGACTTGTCACATGTGAGAAACAAGAGGTGGAGTGAAATTTTTGGTGGGAGTGGGAAAAAAAATGGGAACAGTAATGGTAGGTGGAAGAGTGGAATAAGGTGGTTGAGTGTCGATAGTCATGGAAATGGGGATGGATGAAGGCACATTAAGCTCCACAAGATTGGTGGCCTCCTCACAAGCACCAAATAAAAGAAGGTCTAGATCCTAAGGATGCTCATCAAGATGAGCCACTGAGGTCACAAAGATCATCATCAATGAAGGGTATGACCATGATGAAAATAAAATAAGAATCCTAGAAGAAAATGGGGGATCGAGTGATGAGTTCACAAAATGATTTAAAAAATATTAAAAATAAATAGATGTCAAATTCTAATTAATTACCAACGACGGATATAGTTATGTAATAAAGTACATATTTTGACACAAGAAGAGTAAGCTAGAAAATATGAAACCCTAGTTGGCAAGAGAGGGGATAAAATACTTAGTTGATTTACAATAAATTTGAAGTTGTGCCGAGCTGGGGAACTACTAATAAAAGGAAAGCAAACTGTCACACTCATACCCAGAAAAATGCAGCGCTTTCGGGAATGTTGAGGACTAGGGTGCCTATGGAAGGTCAGGGGCACTTGGGGTTTCAGGGACCTTCTCTAGGTGCCTATGACTTCTCAGAAGCTATAAAACTCAATTTCGCAAGGGTCCTGAGATGTTCGTTGAATGTATCCTTTAGTCACCTGTATCTCGATGTACCTCGTTGTTACTTTCCTAAAACCTAAAAGAAGAAAGAGAACATACAAAACCCCAAAACACATCAATTCCTAAAAATAAAAAATATGTAAATGGGGATTTAGATTGACCCCCAGTGATCACTCAATTGAGTGAACTTTCAATTCGGGCGTTGTACTACATTTCAGACTCTATGTAGGTTTTACGTGAGTGTGAGTAGAATCTTGCCCTAGGTGGCTCTTTTCCAAGTTGTACTTGAATAGCGAGTAATAGCTAGATGTAAAAAATTTTAGGTAGATTTGTGCATGGAAAAATGAACTTCCCCTCCTATGAAGTGGTATGTAGAAAAATGTAGTCCCTTGTCCGTTGTGTGGATGCTAGATGGATGTTTTGATGCTCTTGTAATGCCTTTAAATGCAACCTTAGATGATGATAATAGATGCTTAGTGCTTGGTTCTTTATTATGATCACATAGATTTGCATTTATATGATTCCCTTGCTTGAATTTAGTAATTAACCACTAAAAGGCCTAATAGTAAGAAATAAATATGCCCAACAACTAGAAATGACCCAAAAGATGCGAGCAATATACAAAGAGGTTGAGGGTTCCCATAAGGGATGGGGGCACCTGGGGCGTTGGCATTCTGGGCTAGGCGTTGGTGTCTAGACTCAGAAAATAAACTAAAGTTTTGAAGGTTAGAATGGGAAAGAAGGTGTGTAAGACCAAAAAGGAAAACAGAAAGCAAGAAAGAGGCCAAATACAGTGGTCAATTAGTACGTTCTTCTCGCTTAGGAATCATATGAATAGTGGTATGCGATTAGGAATAGAAATATACCCAAAGTGCATGCTTTAGTGTCTATAAGGGAAAAGGATTTTATTCCTATATAATTTCCATAAATTCCATCAAGAGAAATCTCTTTTCTATCAAAAGTTCCTTCATCTTTGGATTGATCACTCCTCACTTCTTCTCTCTCTTCTTCCTTTATTTCTACATTTTAATTCTTTATGGGAATGTAATTTTTGGCTATTTTGTCTTATTATCTTAAGTGATCTTTGTATTTTTCATTATAAAAGTTCCTTTTCATAAATAAGAAACGAAACTTATTTTTATTTCTAGGGGAATATGAAAGGTCACAAGTGATAGGAATGTGAAAATTCACTTGAGGAGGAGAAGAAGAGGCACTTTATAAGCTATATATTGGGATGACTTCTCTATTCTAAGGGGTTGATAGCTTTTGTTCTCCTACTATAAGAAAGAATTTATTTCTTCTATCTCTTTGTCTTTGTTCTTCTACTTCCTACTTTCCAACTTTTCATGCTTTGTAATCTTGAACCAATAAATAAACTTCGTGTCTTTAAGGAATAAATTAATAGAACTTTATATCTTTGATTTGTTAATCTTTCTATTGCTTACATAGTTTCTTTCTTTTTGTTAAATTTAGAAGTACCTCTAGTTAATGTTCGTGAATCTATGCAAGTGTCCTATTTACAACCATAACCCTCTCCATATTCTATTATCTCCCCTTTACCTCTCTCTAATAAAATTCCTCCCTTGTATCCCATATAAGCAATTTGCCACAGGTTTAGTGGAGTATTCATGTGTGATACTGGCCTAATGGCCACCCACATTTTATTATTTCTTACATTCAGTAAATGGGAGCCTTCCCATTCCCAAGAGGAGGGACCTAGTCATGTGGTCATTAGTGAGAACTACTAATTTTCCCTTGTGATAAATTATTTTGGAAATAATTTTTCATGCCCACCATGGGGCGGATTTTGCCATTTTTCACCCCTATAACAATCCATGGAATAAAATTTAAAAAATCATTAAAATATAAAACTGCAAAATAACAATTAAAATATGAAACTCATTGCTTCAAAACCCACTGCTAATTTTTGTAAGAAACCTTTCATATTCCTAACTATAAATTTTCATATTCCTCATCAAAAAAAACCTTTAAGCAAACTAGAAGATAAAAGGTACCCCATAGGTGACCAAGCTAATGGAATTTTAGTCTTTCATAATCCTATACTTGAGTCGCAAGAGCAAGATGATTTCATACTTTCTCCCATATGGATTCCAGTACAATCTCATGAAGATCCATTTGAAGATCTTATCAGTATTCGTATTGCATCTCCCAATCTCTCCACCATTATTAAACACTCTTCCTCTAGAGATGGTTGATCCACTACCTTGGGGGTCTAAACACTAGTTTGTTGGATTTAACTCCTCCACATCACAAACTACCCAGAGGATTGAGAAATTAATTTTCCCAAATTATATGGAGATAGAAAACAACATCTAGTGTGAGCATATTATAGTATTTATCATTACCTATGACATTCTTAGAGTGTAACATTAAGATGCTTGCTCATATATTTGTGGATTCATTACAAGATGTTACTACATAATGGTTTCTATTATTTTCCATCTTTCTCAATCACCGATCGGGAAGATATGAAAATTAGATTTGAAGCACAGTTCAAGTCAGTGAAATATACTGCATGCCCTTCTTGCTCAGTTTGGATCAAATGAAGAAATAACCATAGGATCCCATGAGATAATTTGTGGTCAAATTCAATAACAAGATTCCTACTAGTGCCCATCTAACTACAGATAATCAAAAGAGGTTCTTCATAAATGCTTATCTTCATAAATTTAGATTCGTCTTGAGAAGAGCCCAACCAGCTACCTTGTGTGAAGCTTAATACCTTGATGGTGGAGGTATAGGATGATCTTATCATGTCTAGTTTATCAAACCATGAGAAAGTTTCAAAGTTTCTAGTTTTGTGACTATTGATCCACTTTGGGAAAAAAATTGGCTAATGAGATGATTTCTCTGAAAAAAAAAACATGCTCAAAGTACTCTATGCAAGGAGGTGCATAGGAATTGTTGGAGTTCAATCCAATTCCTTGGATTTGATTTGGTATTTTTTCATGGACTCCTCGTAAATTTAATTATTTTTATGTGCTTCATATTGTTCCACGTGCTTCAAAGACCAGTATAAGTCAAAGAGAAATATCAATTTGTACTAGATTTCATGCCTTAACAAGATAAATGAAAGGTTTTAGCAGAAATGTCAGGGAACTAGTTTAATGGACTAGTTGATCAAAGAAAAAAAATTGTGGCATATTGGTTTAGTGTTTTGTGAGTTTGTCAAAAGGGCTAGCATTTCACAGATTCCAAAAGCCACATGACGTTTAAAAATCCACTAAAACCTGTGGTAGACTACATTTAAATTCATTAGTGGGTTATGTTTTAAAAGGCCTACAGACGTGCATTTCACTGTCAATTTAAATGCCAAAAATCAGCAAGGCCACGTGGCAGAAGATCAATGATCAAAAAATAGGATATGTGTCGGCATTATGAAATTCTTTAAGCAAATGGGATCTGGTGGACCTTAATTCCACGTAATTAACCATGTTTCAAAAGCTTTTCAAGTCATGGCTTGGTTCAACAAGGAACAGGGGACACCGTGGTAAAGATAGAGGATGATAGATGGCACGTAAAGATCAAAAATCACGGGTGGACACGTGTCACCATTCTGGAAAAATTAAAAGTAGATGCATTGCGTGGACCTCAAGTTCACAGAATAAACCAAGTTCAATAAGGCTTCATGTTCAGATAGTCAACACATTCAGTAGGGATACGTGGCAACATTTTTATGAAGCCCAAAAGTTTCTAAGTTCATTCAAGTTTTACGTTGTGATGCGAAGGAAAAATCTGACAAGACTGACAACCCAAAGCTACGTGGAGTGTTCTTATTGGTCGGTATTTCACAATCTGACAAGATCCTTAGATAAAAGGTAAAATGCAAAGTAATTGTGGAGCATTTATATTGGTCTATGCTTTGCAATGGATAAAGAATGGTCTGACACTGTGAAGGTGCATGGAGATTTCTTATTGGCTCTCACTTCACAATGAGCATAACACATATCAATGAAATTAGGGTGGACCACATGGTGTCATTATGTAACACTTTAGGCTTGATAGACTCTGATGAATCTCATGCCTCTTGAGTGAATGGAATTTAGTAAAAGGCGTCAGGGTTTGGAAGAAGGAAGGTATAGTCAAAAGACAAAGAAAATAGACAAATAAGCAAACCCCAACCCCATGAGTCAACCAATTGACGTGACACATGGCGAAGGAAAACAAAATCACATGTAGGTAAAGGTAGTCCTCGAGCTAATCAAAGGCCATCATGTGTCACATTCATGTATCATCCTGACACACAACTTTAGATGGCCATGTCTTTTGATTCCCTACTCCAAATCTTGTAAAATTTATATTGTTGGAAATGTCTCTTCAAGCCCTTAACTTTGGGTGTCATCAGATTTAGAAATTGATGATATTTGGTGGGAGAAAAAGTAGAAAATGTTTTTTTTCATTCAAGTTGCAATCCCAATGTTAGTAAACCACCTAAATTGATGAAGTATGGTGTTTTCTTTTTCTCTAAACACGCAAGATAGAATGAAAGAATGATATGAAAGGCATCCCATACTCCTTTAAAGGGTTTTAATGCTTCTCGTTTGTGGTTGTAGAAGGAGACTATATTTTTCTTCTTTTCTCTCTCTCTCATCTGTTATATATTGTAAACATATTTCATTTTCCTGAGGGGGGTGGATTGTGGGTAGTTGTAGATCTTTTTATTAAATTTTTAGGTTTCATTTTATATTTTCTTGCAAATTATGTGTTTGTATCTAGTCTGTAAGGAAGAGCTAAGGTTCTTGTGTTGTACATCCATTCAAAATTTTTTGAGGGAATTGTTTGTGTCCCCTAGCCAAAACTTACATGAGTATATCCTCTCTATTTTGATCAAGCCTATACTTTCTTGTTTTAAAGAATGAAAGAGGAAATATTGGTTCTATTACTATCTTGCATTGGATTTACTTTGTTAATTTTGTGAGGGTATTTCTTAGTTGTTTTGTTCTTCTGGTACTGTGAGACTATTGTAGAATAGTGTATATTTTGTAATAATTTGGTTTCGTTGTAAAATCCTTAAGACAAGATCACTTTTGAAGAGTTTTTGTTATCCCTTAAGGTTATTTTGGGTGTATAAGACATATATAACAAGTACTTTATCTCGGCTCTAACTCCATGATTTGGAGTTAGGATTGTCAAGATTGTCTGTAACATTTGTGCAAATTGAGCATCAATGAATGTAAACGTTATTTCAGAAATCATGTTAAGTTTATTTTTCTTTTCAAGCATCTTAGTTAAGGATGGATTCTTTCCATGGGAATATTAAGACACCAAGGTCATAAAATCAATTACCCTCCCCCCTTCAAATCTCAATTAAAAAAAATCAGTGATCTTCATACTTACTAATAATATCATACCTACATACCATACATATGCTTATTCTACAAGGCTGAGTTCAATTTTTTCCATTATCAGTAAGCTTTTCTAAGAATCCCACCAAGTATGTGACCCGATCATTCAAAGAATCCTTGTTTAATAATTTTATGCAAAGGAAATATCTGAAGTTGGTCATTATAGGTTTATTATATTTGTATTTTATCGTCAAGTGCTTACAATAAATCAAGTGAAAAATATTTTGAGAGAAGTATTGTATTTGTAGATGCACTTGCTTCAGATTAGGATGCACTAACCATGAAGGAAACCAAACCATGAAATCTTTTCCTTTATTCATGTCATCCAACTAGGTCATCTCACCTTGGTCAAGGCAGAGCCAGATGTAGCAGGGTCAAACCATCCCCTTTGTGAAGGTTCCTCTTGATCACCTCCCAGATTTTAGTCATTGATTTAAGTGCTAAAAAAATCCCCGACTATCAATGATAAATTAATTTTCATTAGTCATCATTCTCTCAAAGCCAACCCACGTAGACTAGCTTCTCATCTTTTAGGGGTGTTATTTTTGGATCCAACAACTGAGTGGCATCAATTTTAGGGACTATTACAGAGATTATACATGTTTAAAGGTTCCATCTATTTCTAGAATTGGATATTCTAGTAACGACTACCCAAAGAAAAGGTTGGGATATATTGGTTTCACCTATTGTAACTATTGATTTGATTCCTACTTTGCAAAATTGGAAGGATTGCGGTCTTCTTTCAAATATGATCCCACAAAGAAGTTACTTCTCGAGTTAGAGTCTATTAAGAAAAGAAAGTAGACATATAATTATGTAATTGGTCAAATTTCAAAGAATATTTGTAGTCAAGTTAATAAGTTGGATATTCCACTGGTTGAGGACTGCTCTAGCACATCTAAATTTTTTGAAGCATCTAGTAAGCCTAATCATATTCTTTCATTTACTAAGGAAAATAAGGGATTTAATCTAGAATTTATTCCTCCCTCAATCTTTCATCAGACTTTTCAAGATTAATTTGATCAGTAAGCTCTTGTTCAACATTGGCTACACCATCCTCCACTTATAATTCCTGTGTAAAATAACATGGATAACCCCCCTCCTAGACAACCTTTGAGAGTTAACACATTTAAACCTATATATTTTAATGACATGGAAGGTTATCCAAATGAGGTCCCTCATGAGATCAGAATGAGGTTGCCTAAGTTTTAAGAAAATAATGCTATTAGTAGTGATCAACATTTAAAGTTATTTCAGAATCTAATAGAGTACTATGAGATTGAGTTTGAGGATGTATGTGTAAAAGTTTTTTGCACACACTCTAGAAGAAGATGTTTCTGATTGGTTAAAATCCTTACCAGATGGATCAATTGATTCATGGTAGGAGATGCAAAATTCATTCAAAGTTCATATGGTGATAGAACTGATCCAAGATTTTGGTTATCTTAGTTTGAGAACATCAAGAAGAATGCCAATGAGTGTGTCCAAGACTTCAATACCAGATTCATTAAAACTTTGAAAATATTTCCCAATAGTATGAGACCTAGTGACGAGTCTTGTCTTATTAGGTACTCAGATGCATTTGATTAGAAAGCAACATATTACTTAAGAGACAAACTCCTATAACTATGAGACAAGTTGTTACCATGGATATTCAAATTGAAAGTAATATTAAAGATGCTAGAAAGCCACCAAAGAAAGAGGGTGTGAAATTGGTTAACCCAGAAAAGCCTCAGACTAGCAAGACAGCTGACCTTGAAGAAGTTGTCAAAACTTTGGTAGGGGTTGTTGAAGAAAATTCTTATAAGTCAGCAAGAGCAGAAAAGGGATTATCTCTCAATCCTTAGAATAAACATCAAAACACTGGACACAATAGATTTGGAAATCAAGCTAGAGGACATGTTGGGCCTTAGAATATTGACTAAGTAGAAGAAGGCATGTGGGCATGCGGGGCCAATATAAAGAAAAGCGCAAGGTAAAGGCATGCACGATAGGGTTTTAGAAGGGTTTAGCAGAACCCAAGGCATGCACGCACAAGGAAAAGGAAAGGGGTTTCAGGACTTAGCCATATTCGACGTTTAAGGAAGCACATGAGAAAAGTGTGACCCAACTGAGCATGCGGAGTGGATAAGGTGCAAGCCTGACAACTCGATGGTCAAGGAAGGAATATTCCATGCGATGGAAGGATCTAGAAAGACATCATTGCAGAAAGTGGAGAGCTCGGATGGGAAGAAGCATGCTCCATTGAAGGACCACATGGACACTTGGAAACTGATCTATTACTTCAGGAAGGCATGGTGGTGGATGCTAAAGCTATATATAGAGATGCTCGGGTAGAAGAAAAGGGCATCAAGAGAGATATCAAGAGAGGTAGAGAAGAAGAAGAGGAGAGGTGAAGCTCTACAATAAATAGTAGTAGATTCTATGGGTTAAGGTTCTCATTAGGAGGACTATAGGAGAGATGACATATCTAGAGGGATGGGTCTATGAACATATTTGTAATCTAGAAAGCATAGTTTAGGATTCTGATGTATAAGTCTTATCTGCATTAAGACATTTGGTCTATAATGACCTTGAGGAATGTAATGTGGTTACTGAACAGAGAGTAATATGAATATATGGCTTTCTTTTAAAATATATACATTGTTCATGGGTATAAACCCTAGTGCCTTTTCTTTGTATTATCATATCTGTTATCTGTTTGATATTTTCCTTGTTATCTAAATGGATGCATTTATATAGTAACTCATCCTAAGACCCTTAGAATGAATGCATGGTTCTTTCCCTTCTTGCATCTAAGATTCTATCCAGTAGGGGATGTATTCTCACAAAACTCACATAAAGGAGGGGCTTGGCACCCGCACATGCCTTGGGTGAGCACCCAACCCCACTGGGTGATAGGCTGATGTGCGCATGGGATTAGACTTGTTGTTTCTAAGGACATAAAAATGACTACATCTTGGTTCCATTTCTGGGACCTCTTTTTGAAGTTGTTGTGAGAAATGGCATACATCTTGGTCCCTGTGATGCATGATGATAGAAACCTGACCTTGGAGAGTGTTGAAGCATGGTTCAAGAGCATGAAGGATGATTTTCTCAAAGATTTAGCACTGGACCTGAGTTCGATGCATGTAGATGGGTAGAAGAGAAACTGTACCATGAGTTGTATGAGACAATTTCTTCTGTTGTTTTCCAGTAGAACTATATGAATGGATTTCAACATATGCATCCAGATCGAGCTGGTACTATAGATCACGCGTATGGACCCAAGATGATTACCAGAGGCTACATGATGCAGATCTGACTTGGACGCATGTTGTTGATCACTGGTGGAAAGGAGTGCTGACCAGTTATACTCTAGAATATGCCATTTCTATGTATTCTTGCCCAGAGGTTACTGAGTTTGAGTTTATGAGGGAGCCCAGAGGATCATTTTTTACATGTTATCCCTTTGGCTATGAAGATCTTGATCATTACCCTAAGTTTAGAGGCATTTCCTATGGTCGGCTAAGCTTCTCTGAGCACTGGGCGAGGAAGCTAGGGTGGTGGAAGATGGCGGAGATTGCGGCTGAAAAAGAAAGAGAAGAGAGATGACTCAAGTATAGTGAAGCTCGTGAAAGGGAGATGGCTAGACAATGTGAGGTTGCAGGTGTGATGGATCTATGGAGGTAGATGTTGAGGGAAGGAGTTGAGGTTCATGTAGAGGACGTGGAACCTGAGCAGTCTATGCTACCCCATCTTGGAAAGTGTGGGAGAGAATCCCCTTCAGCTTCTGATGAGAGTTTTGTCACATGGAGAAAGGAGAGTCATTGGCGCGCATCTGAACCCACCTGGTGACCAACCCCTAGTGCTTGGTTTTCCAGATCAAGAAAGAAGTATTGCTAATCTGGTTGGTATCAGTGGAAGTAATTGATCTATGCCTAGGAGATATAATTTCTCATTTGGGACATCCATGGCTGTGCAAACCATTCCCGTATTTGGAGGAATTTTTGGACAAGGTGCAAATACACAAGGTTTGGGTATCACATCTAGAAGTGGCACAGGACACACAACTGGCAGTGGGACAATATCACAAACCATCAGTGCACAGTTCAGTGGGATGTTGGGGACACTAGGTGTGACCACTTCAGGCCATTTTCTGGCTACATGAGGTGGATCTAGTGGTATAGGAGCTAGAGGACCTGGTGGACCTAGCGGATCTGGAGGATCTGGTGGGTCAGGAGGGACAGGACCTGGTGGGTCTAGTGGATCTGGTGGAGGAGGAAACACCAGAGGGAACCAAGGTTCTGGATCAGGAGGGGACAAGGGTTGCAGCAACCACCTCCACAAGTATTCTTTGAGATGTCTTTGCACTTACCAGAAACTAGAGGCATTGAGGATTCCACAGAACACGTGCACAAATGTGAATTTTATGGTGCGCAAAGGGAATCACTACCCCAGAGTGAAAATCAAGTCAGTTTGCAATGACGTTGCAAGGGCATGTGCATAGCTGGTACCAGAAGTATGACCCACATCAGACGGTGGTGGATTACACTGCGTTGAAGAACACCTTCCTAGCAGAGTTCCATATCCCTGAGTTTGAGCAAAAAAGCATCAGTGCTCTGAAGGAAGATCCAACAAGGAATGGCAGAGAGTGTGTGGGAGTATGACACACGATTCAAAACTCTCTTATCAAAACTATCCTATGACATTCACCCTTCTCAACATGCTCAATGGTTTGTTGGAGGGATTGATAACACTGTTTAGAAGGGCACTGTCACACAAGACTTTCACAAACCTGTGCAAGGCCTTGGAAGTTTCCCTTGCACACTGAGGCTATTGGGAGCATTGATACTGGTGTTAGCCCTTTTCTGGAGGCTCAAATTGCTACAATGGCCAAGCAGTTGGAGAAGTTGTCTACAAATTCAGTGCATGAGGTTTGTAGTGGGCTTTGGTGCATAGATTGTGAAGTGGAAGGGCATGCAAAGGATAGTTTCCCTCAAAAGTTAGTACGTGCATCCATGCATGGTAGACTGTGAGATTTTCCATGGGGATCATGATGCAAATAGATGTCCTCTACTACAATGCACAATCCATAAGAATGTTTCTTGCTATTGCAAGATTTGTACCTCTACGACCCATGATACCAAGGATTACAGGCTGATTGACCAGATTCATGATGTTATTGATCTTGGTGTGTGCCAGACTAGCCTTGCAAGTAGTTCCAAGGATGATGATCACCACTATGAAGGGCGCACAGATGGAGGAGTGCGTGGAAGAGGATTTCATGGAGGATTTTGTGGTCGCAGTAACCATGGATGGAGGAAGAAGTGAGTTCCCTGCGTGAGGAACCTGTTATAATTGTGGGTCTACAGAGCATTATAAGTGTGAGTGTCCTGATCTATTGCAGTGCTCATGGTGTGGAAAAAAACATAAGTACGAGGAGTGCCCTGAGTTGTTTGAGCACATGAGCCAACAACACCAGGAAAGACAAAGGCACTGGGATGGTGAGCATAAAGAATGACCTGACCCTCAGTGGATGTCGAGAGTGGCACATGTGAGTCAGGATTAGAACCTGTACTAGTGACAACACGAGTAGAGGCTGCACGCGTGCCAAGGAGATACCAAGACCAAAAACTGGTTGTTAGGGAAGAAGTGGTACATGGGAAGTATCCAGACCCTACTCATCAGAAGGAAGTGTATCAAGAGACTATGGATGTGATTCAAGAGTTTACAAGGGGAGATCCAATGTCTAAAGGAGTAGTCAAGGTAGTTAGAGCAAAGGAAGAATGTTGAGGCTCCGCAGAAGGACCTGGATGAGGTCAGGGAAGTATGTAAAATGTTAAGGCAAGATAATATTATTCCCTTGCTAGGAGAATGGCTATGGGAGAAGGTACCATGCACCGAGAGAGAGCGTGAAAGGTAGGTTTTACATGTAAACCTTCCTCCTCACAGCCTTGAATATGATAAGGAGATCACCTTGAATGCAGTTGTTGATGGTTGGCTTCTGAGTAACATCCTCATTGACATGGGAGTGGAGGTCAATGTTCTTACATTGGATGCATGGCATCAAATGGGAAGGCCCACATTACAACCATCTTTGAATGTGTTGTATATGGTGAACAAGACAAAGGCAATGCCCATTAGAGTCTTGAAAGATGCAGTTATCACTATTCAAGGGGCCAAGTTCACTGGGGACTTTGAAGTCTTGGTGCTCACCGAGGTGGATAATTTCCCAACATTACTTGGGCACCCTTGGTGTTATAAGAACAATTCGACCTGTGGTTTAACAAGGGGTATATCAGTTTTGAGAACAAGGAAGAAAGGGTGATCATCCCTTTAATAGATGGGAAATCAGCACCCTATATACTGAGCCCTTAGGAGAGGAATTCCTCGATAGAATCTATGTGCACTCCATCAGAGACCCTAAAATAATTCATCCTACAGAAGGGGTTATCCAATTTGAAGATGCTCAGTCGATGAGTGATACAACTAGCATAACATGTGATAATTGGGTGCATGGGACTTATGAGTTGATTGGGTGACAATTGAGAGGATCTGTAACAAGGGTGATGAAGGCACGCTCAGTCAAGCACCTGGGAAGAAAGAAGCTACCAAGTTACTCTAGGAGGAGCAAGCCCTGATGATTTCTTACGAGAAATGGAGGCTCAGTGGAAAAATGAGGATGAAAGAAGAAGTATGCTCAGTTATAACTTGCTCAGGACTGCAGCACGTTGGTGGGAAACACATCGCGAGAGTCTCCTAGAGTGGCATGAGGTAAGAGTCACATTTTCTATAAGATTTTGTAGAAGCAATGTGCCCACTGTTATCCAAGACTACCATGGAAAGAACCCACCTCTTACCATATCCAAGCATGTGAGAAGGCCTAGATGGAGGGCACAGAAGCTTTACCACCTTCGTTATGGGTGCATAAGTTATATTCCACTTTACAAGGTTGTGCACATGCATGGTATATCCACTCAGAGACATGTTTTCAGACAGGGAATTGGCAGGAGTTAACGGTTGATCTCATTCAAGCTTTTGAGTATCAGAGTACCAAGCCATTAGTGGATAAGGCATTGCAAGTTTTCAAGCACCTTACAATGGGAGATAGTGCCATGGTAGAAGATAGGCTACTAGAGTTGTTAGGTGAACCTTAGTTTGGAGACGCGCTTCGATGAAGAAGAATCAGAAGAGATACAGCTTGAGTGCACATGTATGGAAAAGGAAAAAGGAAATATGGTCTATGTAATAGATGGTGAAGAGATGGAAAGTCTGGATGTTAACCATTCCATAGGTACACATGAAGTCATAGATAGCACTGATGAGTGAGTGCTTACAGTGCCTACCATGAGCCCTTGAAAATGAAGAAGGTTAACATTGGCTCAAAGGTAGAACCTAAGGAAGCTATCATTGGGGACTATTGGTCAAAAAAATAAGTTTCAAAGATCATTGATCTGTTATGTGAGTTTCAGGATTTATTCCCACATGGGTACCATGAACTCAAAGGCATCCACCATTCCTTGGGGGAGATGAGGATCAATTTGAAGGAAGGTGCATGCCTGATTCGGAAGAGGCCTTATTGGATGAATCTGAACTTGCGCGTATGGGTCAAGGAGGAAATAGATAAGATGATCGCTTCATGCATCATTAAGGTTGTGGAGGAATCAGAATGGATAAGCCCAATGGTCATCAGTATTAAGAAGGATGGAAGAATAAGGATCTGTGTTGACTACAGGGACCTAAATGTAGTATGTGTCATTGATCCTTTCCCAACCCCCTTTACTGAAGAAATTCTGGAGGGAGTAGCCAGGTGCGAGGTCTACTCTTTCACGGATGGGTTCTCAGGGTATCACCAAGTCAAGATTGCAAAGGAAGACCAGAGAAAGACAAATTTTTCCACTGAGTGGGGAATATTTTCCTATATGGTCATGCCTTTTGGATTGAAAAATGTGCCTATTGTATTCTCGCGCATTGTGGTACAAGCATTTCAGGACTTCATCCACAAGTTTCTTCAAGTCTACCTGGATGAATGGACTGTGTATGGGCTAGTAAAAGACCATTGTGACAATTTGAGGCTGATGTTTGAGAGATGTCGGCAGTTGAGGATATCCCTCAACATTAAGAAATGTGTCTTTTCCACTCCATTTGGAACCTTGTTGGGGCATATTATATGTAAGGAAGGCTTACTAGTAGATCCCGCCAAAGTTGTAGTTATTGTGGGATTGGGGGAGCCTACTAGTCAAAGCACAGTGCACAGATTTCTTGGGCATATACAGGTACTATAGGAAGTTCATCAAAGGATATGCCAAGATCTTTACACCCTTGGAAGAATTTCTAAAGCACAAGAGTGCCTTTCATTGGGGAGAGGCGCAACAGAAGGCATTTGACACTTTGAAGGATAGACTTGTCACTGTGCCCATACTACATTTTCCTTCTTGGGATAAGCCTTTTCATGTGCATGTTGATGCCTCAAGAACAACCATTGGAGTAGTACTAGCACATCCTAGTGAGGGATTATTGATCATCCCTTGTGTTTTGCAAGTAGGAAGTTGACACCAACAGAACAGAATTATACCACTATTGAGTGTGAGGCACTATCAATGATCTACGCGCTGCATAAGTTCAGGAATAGTACCTATTGGAAACACCTTTTATATTCTACACAGACCACATGGCACTGAAATATTTGGTAAATAAGCCATTTTGTAAGGGTGCATATGTCGTTGGGTCCTATTATTTCAAGAGTTTGAGTTCACGGTGGTTGTAAAACAAGGAAAGAATAATTCAGGACCTGACCACTTATCAAGGATTGACTCAGGGGAGGACGCATGCAAAGCATTGAGGATACCATGTCAGAACATGCAACTATTTAGGTTGTGGTGCATGCCCTCAGACTTAGAAGATATTGTGGTATTCCTTAAAATAGGTTTGGCACTGAGAAAGGGATGAAGGCTCTGGAGAGGAAGCAGTTGGCTATACACACCACACCTTACATGTTGATTAGTGGAGATCTGTATAAATTAGGTCATGATGAGGTTCTGTGCCGATGTGTATTGGAACATGAGCATGTAGAAATTATGGAGGAAGCACATGGTGGGATTACAGGAGGACACTATGTAGGAAATGCTACCATGGAAGATTCTAATGGTAGGGCTTTGGTGGGAAAGCATCTACCAGGATTGTATTGAATTTTGCAAGGCCTGTGACCATTGTCAGCACCTTGGAAAACCTGGAAAGAGGGATGAGATTCCATTAAGGCCAATAGCCAGTGCACAAGCCATTTGAAAAATGGGCAATCGACTTTGTAGGACCAATTTCACCTGCCACGTGAAGGACTGGTTCACACTACATCATTACTTGCACTGATTACTTGACAAGATGGGAAGAAGTAGCACCTACAAAGGATTTCACTGCAATGACAACTACTAGATTTTTATGGGAGAACATAATCAAGCAGGTATGGATGTCCTTTGAGCTTGACTAGTGATAGGGGTACACATTTTCTCAATGAAACGGTCAGGATTCTGCTAGCAGAGTTTATGGTGGCCCATCACAAGACTACCCCCTATCATCCCTCAAGGAATGGAACTGCTGAGGCATTTAACAAGATACTAAGTCACACATTGACCAAGATTTGTGATGTCAGAAGACAGGATTGGGATGATAAATTATCAACCATTCTATGGGCATACAAGACAACCTACAAAATATTGAACAAGGCCACACCATTTCAGTTGGTGTTTGGCACAGAGGCTGTTTTCCCCATTGAATTCATGTTACCATCATTGTGTATAGCATGCGTAGGAGGTTTAGATGATGAAAAAGTTCTCGAGGAAAGGATTGATAGATTGATGCAGTTAGACAAAAGGTGATCACTTGCTAGATGGAGTTAGAAGACTGAAAAGGCCAAACAAAAGGCATGACATGATCTTCATATCAAGAACAAAAAGTTTGAGGTTGGGAAGATGGTTTTGTTGTATGATTCCAAGTTTCTGTGCCATCCTGGGAAATTGAAATTCCATTGGTTGGGCCCTTACATCATCTCATACATCCTTGATTCAGGCACATGTCAGTTACAAGTGTTGGATGGGACAAAGCTACCTGGCCATTTCAATGGGAGTAGGTTGAAGCCCTACTATAAATAAGCCTTCCTTGGTGTTTGTAAATAAGGCAGTATTTCCAGTTAGATTAGAATTTCCCTTTATGCATTTTTTTTCTTTTCTTTGTGTTTCCCTTTCTCGTTACTTGTTCCTTTCTGTTGTTTTGTTTTGTCACCTTGTGCGCCAGTAACCACATTATTTTCAAAAGGTTGTGTATGCGCAGAGGACCATGCATCTGTTTTAGTGTGGGGTAGAGTAGTGCGAAGTGAAGTATAAGCTGGTAGTAAAATTTAAATGGCCTCGGTTGAAGGATAGAAAGCACATGGGAAATGGTGGATGAGAATGGTTGGTGTCAGGATAAGGCTTTATAAAGACCACGTACAGAGAAGGAAAAGTGCAGGAACAACATGAGGTAGGCGAGGGAAAAAATTGGTAAAGGAAATAGAAGAGGTGCCTTCGGTGCCACAAACGTGCACATAAGAGTCTTTGGTCAGTAAGGATTTTTGCATGCCAGAAGGTTGTAAAGATTTTTTTGTGCAGGATTGGGCACGTGGGTAAGGGCGCTTAAGGTCAGCTTTAGTGGAAAAATCTACATTTAATGCTAAGTACGTTGGTAGGTGGCATAGCATTTATTGCTAGAAAAGGAGGAAAAAGCTATAAGTATGAGATCAGGGTGAATCATTATTTTACCTTGCGATTATGAAGTGGAAGAGCTCTTGTGAACTAGGGCATCCAGAGAGATTTGTGTGAAGGAAGAAGAATCATAGAGATCTAAGTGCGCAACTAGGTTGATCTGTGAACTAGAGTGGAAGGAGTACACGAGCATGGGGAGAGTTCTTTTGGAGTACGCCATCTTGTGGAAGGGTTTTCCTAGTTAGGGTTTGGTAGCTAGGGCATGGAGGTAGGAGGATTCTTTGTGGAATTGAGCCTTAGAGTTGAGAAGAGTAGTAGAGTAGAGCAAGGAGGAATTTAAGTTTTAACCTGACAAGTAGAATGGCACCAAAGAAGGCAACCATCTCACCAAAGAAACATAAGGGCAAGGGAAAAGGAAAACAAACCACTACCATCGCTAGTTCCAATGAAGAGTGGTATGCAGAGATGCAGTACCCAGATGGATGTTGCTAGGAAAAGAGTGGGAATCACACTTGAGGAAGATGGTCATAAGTGACTACAATCATCACATGAGCACTACAGAAAAAGAGATGGCATTGGAACTGGTTCATCCAACTAACAAGAGGACACCAGAAGGAATGTCGATCTACAATGATGAAGTGAAGGTGAAGTTGGAGAAGGCTGGGTTGCTACAACTATATGAGTTGCCCTATTTTGGCAAGCCTGAGTGGTTATACCAGTGGTTGATGTCACGTGTACATGAAGACCACTTCTATTTTACAGGCCACAAAATGTGCATAACTCCTCAACTCATATCAAATTTCACTGGCCTGATTTGCGAAGGAGACTCCATAGACGATGACTTGGATGATAAGGAGGCCATCAATAGAAACTATGGAGGCTTATGACTACAAAAAGGGTTCACGCTATTTTGATATCACAGATATCCCTGACCTTGTTATGAGAATGGCCACACGCTTGGTTACCAAGCTGAATGATCAAGAAAGGTGGACACAAGTGAACAAGGCATGGCTGAATGTATGCCGGAAGATTTCTGAAGGCACCATTTACAACTTATCTACCTACATTGCAGATGAGATCATTAGCAGCGTGTAGGAAGGAGAGAAGATATTGTTTGGAAAAATTCTCCTCACCATCATCTTCTCAGAGATTGGAGTGCCCTGATGGGCCAGAGAAGTTTGTATGGGAGTATCCAGAAGAAAATCCCTTCCCTGTGAAAAAGGTTTGAGAAATATACTTGTGAGACCATGATGCCTGCTCACAAGGCACACCTGGAAAAATGGTACAAGAGGATGTGTGATGCATTCAGGGTAGAGTGGAGGATACCTGAGCAGTTTCCTCACTCGTAGATGGGGAAGTGGAGTTTGTTGTATATCAGCATTTTTGTATTGGCCAGTTCACCTTAATAGATGGGACTAAGAGTCCATGGTGCAAGCTACCAGTTTTCTTTCACTGCACAATACTTCCAAGCGGGGGTCAACCATTTTAAGGAGGCCAAGAGACTAAGGTTTGACCTTAGTGAGGTAGATCAAGACCACCGTGAGCTATGCTGAAATCTCGTATATCCAAAGAAGCACGCATATGTGGAGAAATATGTCTCCCACGAAGTGCAGATGATAAAACCAATAACATTTCAATCACCAAAAGGGCTACAACAAGGGTATATCTGTGCATAAGGCCAAACTTTGAGAAAGGTGCATACCTAGAAAATGATATCTCCATTCCAGAAGACCCCACAGGAAGAAAGAAGGTGACACCAAAGAAGAGGGAGAGAGAAGAGGTGTAGGAGAAGAAGGCACCAAGTGTGCAAACAACACAATCTGTGGGTGTGCTAGAAACAAGTGCTAAGCCAAGCACTTATGCACATAGGAAGAAGTCCCCAGTTAAGGAGAAGACCCCAGAAGAAGAGGTTCCAAAGCAAGAGGATCCCATCACAAGAGAAGAGTCACCAAGGAAGGAGTCACCTGCTGAAGAGAAAGAGAGGGAAGAGTCTCTTATACTGGAATCACCAGTTAGGAAGAAACAGAAGGTGACAGAGAAGGTAGACTCAGAGGAAATGGAGGACTTGGAGGCCTACAGGGGCGAGAGGGACGACGATGAGGATGAAGAAGTTCATAATCATCCTGTGTATGATATACATGATTCAAAAGAAGAAGGAAGTGAAGGGAAGAATGGCGAGGAAGAAGCAGATGCTCAAGGAAAAGGGGTGAGCAGAAGAAGTAAACACAAGAGATCAAAGGACCCCAAGCCTCACCAAGGAACAAATAGAAGAAGCCATAGAGAGAGAAGTGGCAGGACATCATCGAAAATTTAGTAGAACATGAAGTAGAGCATAGTGTAGATGAATTGATGAAGGATATTAAGGAAGAAATCATTAGAAAGGAGTATGGCAGCATGGGTGGGGATCCCAATTTGGTTGTGAGCTTTCCAAAGGTTACACGCACAGGTGGGAAGAGCATGGTGGTAGCACAAGGGCAAGGAATGGGTTACATCAATGATCCAAGTAAGGTGTTATGCATGCACTTCCAGAGCACCATGTTAACAAAATAACTCCTGGCCATGCCCTCATTTGACGTAGAAGGTGCATACCCATGAACCAGGAAAATGTTATCTTGGGTGTTTGAATCCCATGTCGATGAACTTGAGTTCGAGGTAAGCCAAGGGGTGCTAATGAAGATGCCAGAGACAAAAGGGATAAACCCCTTGGTTAATGCTCAACAATTGTCAGATGAGCAATTCTGTAATGCACTCAACAAAGTTTTAGTTGAGGTTGAGGCCAAAATTTTTGGGAGGAATGATAGGGTGAGATTCCTAGAGGTGGAGTTGGAGAAGGAGGAGGAGCTTCTCAAGAAAAGAAAGGACTTGAAACAAGAAGAACTAATCAATGTGTAGTTAAGGCATGAACTGAAAGAGGAAAAGGCAAGGGTGCACGAATTACACAAGAAAATTGAGATGATTACAGATGTTATTGTCTTAAAGCATCCTGACCTAGCACCACTTGAGCAAAAATATGAATCAACCTTACAGTTCCTGGAGGATTTGACTTGCATCCTCACTATGGAGAGGCATCCACTCACCTTAGAGTCCACAGAAGAAGTTTTGGCATGCCAAGAGAGAGAAGACAAGCTGAAGGTCATAGGGATTGTTTCTCAGTATACCAAACTCCTTTCTGATGTGAAGGCCATCACGCAAGTTGTTGAAGCTACCTATGATAATTATGTTGATAGAGATAGAGTAGCAAGCATCTTGGTCACTACACATGAGATGGAACTCAAGGATTTCTAGGAGAAGAATAAGGGGAATAGAGAAGAGTCGGGATAGGATCTTGGTCTGAGGTGGAGAAGAAATCAGAGGCTATCGAGACCTTGTGGGGCTTGATCAAAAACTGGCTGAAGGAATTATACCCCAGATCACCCACAGGATGGACAGCCCTTGAGGATTTGGGAAAACAACTAGAAGGAATTGTTGAAATAATGAGCACCAAGGGGGAAGGGCTAAGCTTTGAGGAGGTAAGCACCCTAATAGGTGACCTCTGTCAGTAAGCACAGAGTGAGGTTAATGCCTAGGAGAAGCTAGAGGTAGATATAGGGAAGGATTTCCCTCTCCTCCTTCAACAATGAACATGTTCTCCTTCATTTCCCCATTCTTTCATTCTTTCTCCCAATTATTCATTCCTTCATTCTTTTTCCAACTATTCAAAACCCACAATTCTTTATTCATTGAAGAGAAGTGTTTTCAAGGATGGAGAACAGGTGTAGTGTGGGGTGATGTTGGGCCTCAAAATATTGGCTAAGTACAAGAAGGCGCATGGGTGCGGGGACCTATATGAAGAAGGGTGTGTAGGGTGAAGATGCACAGGACAGGGTTTTAGAAGGGTTTAGTAGAACCCAAGGCGTGCACATGCAAGGAAAAGGAAAGGGTTTCAGGACTTAGCCATATTCGGCGTTTAAGGAAGCACATGAGAAAAGTGTGACCCGACTGAGCATGCGGAGTGGATAAGGTGCCAGCCTGGAAACTCGATGGTCAAGGAAGGAATATTCCATGTGATGGAAGGATCCAGAAAGACATCATTACAGAAAGTAGAGAGCTCGGATGTGAAGAAGCATGCTCCATTTAAGGACCACATGGACACTTGGCAACTGATCTATTACTTCAGAAGGCATGGTGGTGGATGTTAAAGCTATATATAGAGATGCTCCAGTAGAAGGAAAGGATGGCGTCATTGAGAGATATCAAGAGATTTTGAGAAAAGTGTGTGGTCACTGGAATCACATACATTAAATAGGTGAATCTCTGTAGAAATAGTATGGGTTCTAGGGATTCTCATTAGGAAGGCTATAGGAGAGATGACATATCTAGAGGGATGGGTCTATGAACATCTTTGTAATCTAGAAAGCATAGTTTAGGATTCTGATGTATAATTCTTATTTGCATTAAGACATTTGGTCTGTAATGACCTTGAGGAATGTAATGTGGTTACTTAACAGAGAGTAATATGAATATATGGATTTCTTTTAAAATATATACATTGTTCATGGGTATAAACCCTAATGCCTTTTCTTTGTATTATCAGATCTGTTATCTGTTTGATATTTTCCTTGTTATCTAAATGGATGCATTTATATAGTAACTCATCCTAAGACCCTTAGAATGAATGCATGGTTCTTTCCCTTCTTGCATCTAAGCTTCTGTCAGTAGGGGATGTATTCTCACAAAACTCACATAAAGGAGGGGCTTGGCACCCGTGCATGCCTTGGTTGAGCACCCAGCACCCACTGGGTGATAGGTTGGCAATGTGCATGGGATTAGACTATGAGCTAGATGTATCTTCTATCGATCTCCTCCTTTCTTGAAATGTAGTTGACTTTTGGACTTGTGTTGAAAAGGTTAGATCTCTCCCTATTTAAATAAATGTTGAGGATAATATAGCCCAATATTTTGAATTACTTAATCATGATTTTGAGTATTTAATAGCATTGATGATCAAGAAATGTGATGGTGATGCTCCTTCTAGCAGGGATAGAAAGTTATTGATCAATGATATAGTTGCTCAAGAAAAGGAGTACAATCCCATAAATAGATAAATTAAAAGGGATTGTTCATGCAACCAAAGAAAGGATTCATATTCTTTCTAATATCCCCAAAGGTGTTCCTTAGAAAAATGTATTGAATAAAACCATTGTAATTCATCCTAAGTCAAGAATTTCTTCCCAAAACCCCACTAAAAAGAACCTTTTATCATCTAACAAAACTATAACAGTGCCTTCCAATTCTCTTCTTCCCAAATATAATGTATGCGATATGGATTAGAATTTAAGTCAAATAAACATTACATTTCCCATTTTGGAATTACTAAGGATCCCTGAGCATAGAAAGCGGACCTTTGAGTATTTGGGTTTTAAGGAAGATGAGATTTTTTCCAATAAGGGTCATGTTGATGAGAAATCATCCCCCATAATTGTTGAAGTTGAAGTACAAGGAACTGAAGAAGATATGGAAACTCCTCTTGAGGTGTATCTAGGAACTTCTTTAGTAGAAACACAATTGAATGTTGACCCCCTTTTCACATCACTTATTATAAATGGGTGGCTCTTGCACATACCGTATGTTTGATTCTGGAGCTTCATGTAACATCATGCCTATTACAGTCATTAATGAGTTAAACCTTAAGATAAATGTTACTTTTAGGTGATGTTATGTTATAGATTCGAGAGAATTTATTGTGGTGGGCTATGTGAAAGGATTTGATTGTACAAATGGTAGCACATCAAGGAAAGTAATTAACTATGAATATTGCCATTGTTGACTACCTTGCCAAATGGGGGATGTTGTTGTCAAGAAAGTGGGAAATTAGTGTGGGAGGAAGTGTCCAAATGGATATTGTCCTATGCTTTCATACCTTTGGAATGGAAATTGATCAAGTTATACAGAGAAGATAAGATGCTACATCTCATTGAAGATCCTAAAAATGCTTCTTATGAAGTACTTTTTACTGATGTTGACATGGAGAATTTTATTGGCAATGCCAATTTTGAAGACCAGTGTATGGATGCAAATAATCAGTTTGAATACCATGATGTCTCATGGACCATGACCTTTTATGGAGCTTTCTCAAGTAGTGGTAATGGGGTAGGAGTGGTGTTGAGTTATCCAAACAGTGAGTCTTTCAATTTTTCCTTTAAATTTAATTTTGAATGCACCAACAACATGGTTAAATATGAGGCACTCTTGTTAGGATTGATAATTTCTTGGAGACATGGGATAAAGGACCTCATATTCGAAGGGGATTTTAAGCTAGTTATTAAGAAAATAAGAAATTTATATATAGCAAAACTCAGAGGTTAAAACAATACAATAATTCAGTATTGTATCTCATTGAATATTTTGATTCATTCAATATTGAATACCTTGAAAGAATTCAAAATGTGGTAACTCGATAGATTGGAAGTCTCGGGATCACAGTATGAAAATCAAGATTTATCCCCTTATTGCAAGTTTGAAGTGGAAATATTGGTTCGACCCTCTATACCTGATAATATACAACACTGGCAAGAATTTGATAATGCCTCACACATCAAAATAATTCTGAATTGTCAAGATGAGTTCACTAACCAGGTCATTGATTTGGAACCAATGGTAGAGGGTGTGTGAGAGGAAAGAGAAACCATCTTTGGAAAATAAGTAATTCAATTAAAAACTAATGTAATCCCAAGAGGATTAGTTATTTTAGAATTTAACTTTGATAGTAATGACAGAGCAATTTGTATATATGTTACTTTATTAAGAGATGTTGTGGAGTGCAATCTGGGTTTATGTCAAGATTTTCCCCACCTTTTCAAATCTAAATTCATGAAAATTGGAGCCCTGCCATGGAAGAAATTCATGTTTTAAAACTCCTCATGATGCTTGTTCTCATTTCCCACGGGTTTTTAATCATTTTCCTCAGTCTGCTGCCGTTAAAATGTTTTACCTATTTTCAGTAGGTGGGAAATGATTTTGGTTCTCCTTTGATGAGTTGGAATGTGTGGGAACTTGCATCTTTTGTTTCTAACCTTTTGCAGAGAAAGAAATCCTTCATCGGGAGCAGAAATGGTGTTTTCCCATTTCCTGCAACTTTCTACGTTCTTTTCCCCATCAAATTCTTGCTCAGGAAGGCGAGGCTACGCATTTGTTTCCCATTGGATGCGGTCAGGTGCAGGTTTCTTTGTGAACTTATAACTTTTGGTGATTTTGGGAAAAATGCCAGATTTTCCCCGCATCCCCGCGGTCCCTGATTGGCTGGAGTAGTTTTGGTGGAGGTTCGGGCCGGTGGATCCATTTTATTTTCTAAGGCATTGTGGAAAAAGGAAAATTTCTAAGTTGAGGCCCGCAACCAATTAGAGAAGGACACATGTCTACGTTGAATAGTCAATGGCGGGGACATGGACTTCGGGGGGAAAGTTGGAATTTTTCCTTAAACAGATAAAAAGTGAGGCACATCCCCACAACCAATCAGGTGGCTCCATGTGTCACCAATCAGAGAAGGACACGTGGTTGTTTCTCAGTTCATAGGCACCTTGGCGGACCGGTGGGAAACTTTGAGAATTTTAGCCTTGTTTCCACAAAAGGCGAAGAGTTCTAAAATGGCCCGTGGCCCCACCCAAGTGAAAGGAAAAATTCTAAGTTGAGGCCCGCACCAATCAGAGAAGGACACGTGTCCATGTTGAAAAGTCAATGGCAGGGGGGTGGGACCTTCGGGGAAAAGTTGGAATTCTTCCCTTTTCTCAAAATAGATAAAGTCTAAAGCAGAAGTGCATCCCCGCAACCAATCACATGGTGCCATGTGTCCACGTTGAAAAGTCAAAGTGGGCTGGTGAGAGATTTTTGAGAATTTGAGCCTTTTTGTTAAAAAAGTTCAAATGGTAGTTTTGACCCGCATTTCCTCAGCCACTCAGATGATGCCACGTGTCCGGCCTTTGGCAGAGCTGCGGGGGGGCGGAGCAAATCGAGAAAATGCACTTTTTCTCCCAAATGTCAGGAAATGCAAAATTTCTCCCCAGGGCTGTCCTTGCTTGGATCTTGCCACGTGTAGGGTCCAAATTTGAAGGTAAAAGGGGGAAAAGATAGCCAAATGCCCTCTTCTAGTTTTTATCACCATTAACGAACCAGAGCTCTACAAAACATGAAAAATGGCTCATTCTTCATTCTTTTCTCTGTATTCCTTGTCGTTTCTTCATGAGATGCATTTTTGGATTGGTTTTGAAGCTGAATTGATAAGTTTAAAGGGTGTAAAGTTTAATCATCAGAAAACAGATTTTATCGGGCATACGTGATAAAATGGGATAAAACTTATCAATAAGCACTTGAGTGCTATGAAAGTGGTTAAAAGGTGGAAATGGCAGGACCACGTGAAGGAGAAAATCATGAGATGTCCCCTGCTAAAATAATCATGCTCAAACTGACGAGATATTCACCTTTTTGAACCTCCTGTTTTCATGAGTGTTTGTTTCATGTCACTTTCCAAAAGAGGATCTGCAACAAACATTATCCCTTTCGGATATTCTTTTCTTGGGAACAAAGTATGGATGTAAACAAATTGTTATAAATATATGGCTTTGGCCATGGGAAAAGGGATTCTGGTTTTTCTGGGAAAGTTGTAAATTCTGAAGTAATTCAATACAAAAGTTCTTTCTTTCTTATTTTCCTCTGTTATACCTTTCTCTCTCCTCCTTGCTCGATTCAATGGATCTTTTATTTTGCATTCAATAGAAACTTTGTGTTCTGGTTTGTGTGAATCTTTAGAACTTTGTGTCTATAGATTTGTGCAGGTGGTGAAGTAATTGATCCTTTTCTATATTTTCTTGGTTCAATGTGAGTAGGGAGATACTCTGCTATCTATATTTCCCAAAAGCATTGTTGTTTTCTTCCTTCTCCCATCTCTATATTCTTCCATTCCTTCTGATTGATAATCTTTTAGTATGAAAACATTCCAAGATATCAGGGTCCAAACATTGAGAGTTGTATATCTGTACATTTGTTTTTCTTGCTTTCAATAAGGGAACCTCTCCCATTAAAGAGGAGGGACTTGTTGTCCCCTGACTGTGGTTTCAACCCATGTTCCATTCTGAAACCCAACAGTTTTTGGTGACTCCACTGGGGAATTCATTGCAAATGGATTCCAAGTTTTAATAACAACTTCTTGATCATCTTTGATCTGGTGACTCCAAGATACACTCGGGGTAGAAGAACCCTTGGGGAAGAAGACCCTCATTTCCAAATTTTGGATCATCAAGGTTTCTCCCTCCCTTCTTCATCAAGAAAAAGAAGAGGAACAAGATCTGTAAGCACTCCTCCTGCTAGAGACAAAACTTCTAGGAGTGGCATCCCTCAAGATCAAATCAGTCCTATTTTGCATGCTTTGATTCTCGCTGGTGTTTCAGTCCCTCTCCAAACAATCTTTCCAAGGATGGCAGCTCATCTGCCTTGGGGCCAAAGGGTTGGGCCTCTTGCTCTTCCCCAAGCCATTGCATGAATTTCCTAGAGGCAATAGAAATAATTTCCCTAAATTCAGAGGTGATGGGAAGGTTCATCCAGATGAACATATTACAGCCTTCATTGTTGCTTGTGGTGTTCTCGGGGTTGAACATGAGGATATCTCTGTTAGAATTTTTGTGGAGACATTACAAGATAATGCTGCTGATTGGTTTTATCATCTCCCTACTTGGATCCATCACTAATTGGGACACCATGACAACCTAGTTTGAGCAGCGTTTCAAACATGTTGAGGATGTGCATGCCCTCTTGGCCCAGATTTCTCAAATCAAGAAAGAGTCACATGAGCCCATGAGGGAATTTGTGGCCAAATTCAACAGGCTGGTTAACAAGATCCCACTAAACACACGCCCTGTGGATCAGATTCAGAGATGTTTCTTCCTTAATGCCCAATTTCCTGAAGTGAGCTATGCACTTAGGAGAGCCAATCTTGCCACCTTGGATGCTGATAAGAGATTTTTTGTTAGTGTTGAAGATGATCTGATCATGTCTGACAAGCTAAGGAGAGATTCATCCAAATCCAAAGCATCCCTTCTTCCACATCTTCTCCTGGGGCTAGTGCAGATCAGTTGGTACAAGAAACTTGCTAATGATCTTATTTCCCTCAAGAAGTAGTTCACCCAGCATGCTCCTTATCAGGATGTTCCTAGGAAGAATTTTCAACCCAGAAATCGTTTGCCCTCTACTCAGACCAGACTGGCAATTGAAGGTCCACCTGTTAAAGTTCCAGTCAATGCAGCATGTGAAGTGTTGGAGCCTGATGATGAGGAAGAGGATGTAATCTGTGAAGAACATGAAGAGGAAGCTGATGAAGAATTAGAAGAGTTGAATGGATCTCATGTCCATTTTCTCACCACTGAAGGTATAGATGAAGAGGATGATTATGAAGAAAGAGTCACAGAGATGAACAATGAATCATATGTTGTCATGACTTGTGAGAAAGCCAACAAGAAGGAGAAAGTGGTGCAGCCTGCTAAAAGATCTAAGGAGCCTCCTATAGTCATTCCAGTGATTGCAAAGAGAGGATATCCTATTCCAACTTCTTCCACATCCAAGGTAAGTTCTGTTATTCCTTCCTCCTCTGTTTCTGCTCCTAAAGCTTCTTTGCCCTTCAAATGATAGAGTTGATAAGTCAAAAGTTTCATCTACTCCTATCAATGATGCTCCATCTACCTCTGGTTCTTTTGACATTATTGACCATCTTAAGAAAACTAAGATCCAGATCTCAGAGGCTGAATTCTACCAAACCCATCCCAAGGCCTTTGCTAAGATGGTAGACTTTGTGAACTCCAAATCCAAGCCTTCATCCTCTAGTTCCAAAGGTATCTTTCCCACTCCATCTCCTTCACCTCAACCCAGCCTTGTGGCTACAGTCACTTCATCTGATGGGAAGATCGAACCATTTTATGTCACCCTCCTCATAGCTGGCCACAAACTCAACAATTGTGTTATTGATTCTGGTGCTTCAGACAATGTGATGCCTGCTAAGGTAGCTCATGCCCTAGGCTTAACCCTAACCCATGCTTTTGGCTCATGTTACTCAATGGAAAGTAGAGAAGTGCCATTGGTTGGAAGGATCAAGGATGCACAAGTAGCCTTTGCTGCTTTGCCAGAGAAGAGAGTTTTAGCCACCATCTTGGTAGTTGATATTCCCCCTTCCTACGACATGCTGCTGAGTAGAAATTTTTGCAAAAATGTGGGAGGAGAAATCATGATGGATTGGTCACATGCTCTTATTCCAGTGAATGGGAAAATGAAGAAGCTACTACCTGAGAAACAAACTGAATATATTGTGCAAAAAATGGATGACCCAAAGGCACAAATACTTTATGCAGACATTGGTCATGGTAACTACATGATCATGTCACAAGATGAGGCTAACCATCCTAAGGAGGTGTTTCTTGATCCTAATGGCGTTTGGACCTTGGAATTTGATGGAAGATGCTCCTCAGCTGGTTCTAGAGCTGGTGTGGTGCTTATTTCTCCTGAAGGGAAAATCACCCTTTCTCTTTCAAGCTCTAATTCAAAAACACAAATAATACAACTGAGTATGAAGCTCTCATCCTCGGTTTAAGCATGGAAAAAGAGATGGGGATCAAGAATCTCCTTGCTCGTGGAGATGCAGAGCTGATTGTAAAACAGGTCAGAGATCTCTATCAGGTGAAGAATAGAAGGTTGAAGCATTACAGGACCCTTGGTTTGGGATTCCATTGAGTTCCTTGATGCCTTTTCAATTGAAGCCATGCCAAGGGAAAGGAACACCAGGGCTGATTCCTTGGCTATCTCAGGGTCTCTATTGATCCCTCATCCAGATTTCTCCCAAGATAAATTCACCATTGAGATGATTCATAGGCCTAGTGTGCCTGACAATGCAAACAACTGGCAGGTCTTTAATGATGATCAACACTTGCTTTCCTTCCTTGAACTCAGAGATAATTTTGATCAGCTGTACTTTGAAGGAGGTGGGAATCTTCCTAGAGAGTGTGTGCCTCCAAATGAAGGAGATATCAAAGAAGAAATGGATCATGATGGTTGCATAAAACTAAAAGGTAATAAGATACCTAAAGGACTGGTAAGTTTGGAAGAGTTATTTGATAAACATGATGGGTACATCAAGTCCAAAGCTTCCAAAGGAGCTCAACAGTCTGCTGACTATGAAAAGATAAACATAGGGAGTCTTAACAAACCTATGCTGGTAAACATTGGAAAGTGCTGCACACAAGAGGAGAGGAAGAAAGTAAAAAATCTATTGAAAAGGTATGTTGATGTTCTTGCATATTCTTATGATGATCTTAAATCTTTTCAACCAAAAGAGATGCAACATTTCATTCCTCTAAATCCTGGGATCAAGCCCTTCCAGAAAAAGCAGAGGCAGTATAACCCTAAAATTGCTGATACAATTTTTCAAGAGATCCAAAAGTTATTGAAGGCTAAGATCATTTTCCCCATTCACCATTCAATGTGGATTGCTAATATTGTGCCTGTCAGGAAGAAGAATGGTGAGATCCAGATTTGTGTTGATTTTAGGAACTTGAATCAAGCCTCTTTGAAGGATAATTATCCTCTCCCTGTAATGGATCAAGTGTTGCAGGAAGTTACAGGTTCAGAAATGTTGTCCATGCTTGATGGATTCTCAGGATATAATCAAGTAGAAGTAAGTGCTGCAGATCAGCATAAGACTGCCTTTACCACTCCTTGGGGCACCTTTGCTTACAGGAGAATGCCTTTTGGCCTCATCAATGTTGGTGCCACCTTTCAGAGGGCAATGGACCTGGCCTTTGGCAGTCTCAAGGGAAAATGCATAGTTGTATATCTTGATGATCTGACTGTGTTTTCAAAAACCAGAGCTGATCATTTCCAACACCTTGAAACTATTCTCCAAAAGTGTAGAGAGCATGACATCTCCTTGAATCCCAAGAAATATGTCTTTTGTGTCACTGAGGGAAAATTATTGGGACACATTGTCTCCAAGGAGGGAATCAAAATTGATCAGAAAGAGTCCAGATGATTCAGCAAATCCCTCTCCCCACAAGCAAGAAGGGTGTGCACTCTTTCTTTGGCAAGATCAACTTCTTAAGAAGATTCATACCTGATTTTGCTGAACTTACTTTGAACATAGCCCACATGATGAAAGGGAAGCAGACTTTTGGTTGGTCCTCTGAAGGAAAGGTTACATTTGAAGACATCAAGAGAGCTATAGCAAAGACTCCAATCTTGGCATGCCCTGATTATAGCAAAGACTTCATTATCTATTGCTATGCCACTGAAAGTACTCTAGCTGCTGTGTTAACCCAGGAGAATGCTGAAGGTCATGAACTCCCCATAGCATTCATGAGTTATATTTTGAAATCCCATGAGATGAAGTACACCATGATGGAGAAACATGCTTTTGCAGTGGTCAAAGCTGTGAAACAGTTTCGTTTTTACATCCTCAACTCTCATTCTATTGTGCTTGTGCCTGATACAACTATTAAATCCATTCTTACACAACAAGAATTTGGAACCAAGAGAGGCAATTGGGTAGCCAAAGTTCAGGAGTATGATCTTGACATCAAACCCACCAAGCTAGTGTGAGGAAAGGGCTTATGTGAACTTATTGCTGAAGGAGCTGATGCCAAATTGTCTAAGGAGGAAGTTGATATCCCTGTTGTTCTTTTCCTCAGCTCAACTGATGAATGGTATGCTAGCATTGCACACTTTCTTACTTATGGAGAATGTCCATCCCATTTGAGTGCCAAGGAAAAGAGAGCCATCAAATTAAGGTCTGCCCAATATGTGTTGTGGGAAAATGCATTGTTCAAATGAGGCATAGATGGAAGGTTTTTAAAATGTGTTGACAAAGAGAAGCAAAAGAAGTTGTTCTCATATTTTCATGACCAGGCCTGTGGAGGTCATTTCTCTTCTGCTGTCACAAGCCCACAAAATCCTCCGTGCTAGATATTATTGGCCTACCTTGTTCAAAGATGCATCAAAGTGGGTAGGAAAGTGTGAAGCATGTCAAACCTTTGTTGGAAGACCCAAATTGGCTGCTTTACCTCTCAAACCAGTAGTGATTGAGGAACCTTTTCAACAATGGGGTTTGGACTTCATTGGGACACTCAATCCACCTTCAAGTGTAGGGCATACCCATGTTTTGACTGCCACTGATTATTTCACCAAGTGGGTGGAAGCCATTCCAGTTAAAAGTACTACTTCTAAAGTAGTATGCAACTTCATCAAGGAGCACATCTTAATAAGGTTTGGGATACCAAACAAGATTGTCACTGACAATGCTTCCAATTTTTCTTCTGCTGAGATGATGGATTTTGCTATGGCTATGGAATTTCCCTTGCTCACTCTTCATATTACTATCCCCAAGGGAATGGGCAAGCAGAATCAACTAACAAGAACTTGGTCACCATTGTTCGGAAGCTTGTTAATGACTCTCAGAGAAATTGGCATAAGAAACTATATGATGCTTTATGGGCAGATAGGATTACACCTAAGAGAGCCATTGGAATGTCTCCTTTTCAAGTGGTATATGGAGTTGAAGCTCAGCTGCCAGTGACATTGGAACTTCTAGCCTTACATTTGATGAA
This sequence comes from Taxus chinensis, assembly GCA_019776745.2. Taxonomy (NCBI): domain Eukaryota; kingdom Viridiplantae; phylum Streptophyta; class Pinopsida; order Cupressales; family Taxaceae; genus Taxus; species Taxus chinensis. The sequence continues at coordinate 839,812,396 of CM034146.1, forward strand.
GGCCATTGAGGATGCCAACTTTACCAATTCATTAGACAAAAGAATTATGTACCTCCAGAAGTTGAATGAAGACAGATTGCAAGTGGTTGACAGGATATCAGCTCATCAACTCAAGGTAAAAGCTTTGTTTGACAAAAAGGCTAAACCCAGAACTTTTCAAGTGGGAGACAATGTTCTTCTTTGGGACAAAAGACATGAACCTCGAGGCAGCCATGGTAAATTTGATTCCCTTTGGCTCGGTCCTTTCAAAATCAGACATTTTCCTGGTGAGAATTCTTTTTACCTGGACTACATGGATGGATCTCCTCTCCCACTTCCTTATAGTGGGAAATTTTGAAGTTGTTCAAAACCTAGCAGTTTTGGCGGTCCCTCTGTACATTCTGTATAGCATTTTTTCTTTCCTTGTTTTTGTTTTGGTTGTTTCCCTTTCTGCGTTCTCTTCTATGTTGGTTTTTCTTCTTTTTGACTCCGTTACCCAATGGCTAAGACACTGATCCAATCTGATTACCCAGAATTCTCTAAGGTTCTTGATTTTGCCTCTTTCCTCTGCCAAATCATCCCTAGAAGGAGCCAACTATTGTCCTTTCAATTTTCCCCACCTTTTCAAATCTAAATTCATGAAAATTGGAGCCCTTGCCATGGAAGAAATTCATGTTTTAAACTCCTCATGACTCTTGTTCTCATTTCCCATGGGTTTTTAATCATTTTCCTCAGTCTGCTGTCGTTAAAATGTTTTACCTATTTTCAGTAGGTGGGAAATGATTTTGGTTCTCCTTTGATGAGTTGGAATGCGTGGGAACTTGCATCTTTTGTTTCTAACCTTTTGCAGAGAAAGAAATCCTTCATCAGGAGAAGAAATGGTGTTTTCCCATTTCCTGAAACTTTCTACGTTCTTTTCCCCGTCAAATTCTTGCTTGGGAAGGCGAGGCTATGCGTTTGTTTCCCATTGGATGCGGTCGGGTGGGTTTCTTTGTGAACTTATTACTTTTGGTGATTTTGGGAAAAATGCCAATTTTCCTTGCATCCCCGCCGGTCCCTGATTGGCTGGAGTAGTTTTGGAGGAGGTTCGGGTCGCGGATCCATTTTATTTTCTAAGGCATTGTGGCAAAAGGAAAATTTCTAAGTTGAGGCCCGCAACCAATCAGAGAAGGACACATGCATGTTGAATATTCAATGGCAGGGACATGGACTTCGGGGGGAAAGTTGGAATTTTTCCTTAAACAGATAAAAAGTGAAGCACATCCCACAACCAATCAGGTGGCTCCACGTGTCACCAATCAGAGAAGGACACGTGGTGTTTCTCAGTTCATAGGTGCTTCAATGGACTGGTGGGAGACTTTGAGAATTTTAGCCTTGTTTCCACAAAAGGTGAAGAATTCTAAAATGGCTTGCGGCCCCGCCCGAATGAAAGGATAAATTTCTAAGTTGAGGCCCATAACCAATCAGATGGTGACACGTGTCCATGTTGAAAAGTCAATGGCGGGCCAGCGGGATTTTCAAGGGAAAATTTGGAATTCTTCCCTTTTCTCAAAATAGATAAAGTCTTAGAAGCGCATCCCTGCAATCAATCACATGGTGCCACGTGTCCACATTGAAAAGTCAAAATGGGCCGTGGAGATTTTTGAGAATTTGAGCCTTTTTGTTAAAAAACAGTTTTGACCCACATTTCCTTAGCCACTCAGATGATGCCATGTGTCTGGCCTTTGGCAGAGCTGCGGGGGGCAGAGAAAATCGAGAAAATGCGCTTTTTCTCCCAAATGTCAGGAAATGCAAAATTTCTCCCCCAGGGCCATCCTTGCTTGGATCTTGCCACGTGTAGGGTCCAAATTTGAAGGTAAAAGGGGGAAAAGATAGCCAAATGCCCTCTTCTAGTTTTTATCACCATTAACGAACCAGAGCTCTACAAAACATGAAAAATGGCTCATTCTTCATTCTTTTCCTTGTATTCCTTGTCATTTCTTCATGAGATGTTTTTTGGATTGGTTTTGAAGCCGAATTGATAAATTTAAAGAGGTGTAAAGTTTAATCATCAGAAAATAGATTTTATCAGGCATACGCGATAAAATGGGATAAAACTTATCAATAAGCACTTGAGTGCTATGAAAGTGGTTAAAAGGTGGAAATGGCAGGACCACGTGAAGGAGAAAATCATGAGATATCCCCTGCTAAAATAATCATGCTCAAACTGATGAGATATTCACCCTTTTGAACCTCCTGTTTTCATGAGTGTTTGTTTCATGTCACTTTCCAAAAGCGGATTTCCAACAAACATTATCCCTTTCGGATATTCTTTTCTTGGGGACAAAGTATGGATGTAAACAAATTGTTATAAATATATGGCTTTGGCCACGGGTAAAAGGATTTTGGTTTTCTGGGAAAGTTGTAAATTCTGAAGTAATTCAATAAAAAAGTTCTTTCTTTCTTATTTTCCTATGTTATACCTTTCTCTCTCCTTGCTCGATTCAATGGATCTTTTATTTTGCATTCAATAGAAACTTTGTGTTCTGGTCTGTGTGAATCTTTAGAACTTTGTGTCTACAGATTTGTGCCGGTGGTGAAGTAATTGATCCTTTTCTATAGTTTCTTGGTTCAATGTGAGTAGGGAGATACTCTGCTATCTATATTTCCCAAAAATCATTGTTGTTTTCTTCCTTCTCCCATCTCTATATTCTTCCATTCCTTCTGATTGATAATCTTTTAGTATGAAAATGTTCCAAGATATCAGGGTCCTAAACATTGAGAGTTGTATATCTGTACATTTTTTTTCCTGCTTTCAATAAGGGAACCTCTCCCATTAAAGAGGAGGGACTTGTTGTCCCCTGAATGTGGTTTCCACCCATGTTCCATTCTGAAATGTGGGTTTTAGAAATCTCAACAAAACATCACTTAAAGATAATTATCCATTTCCAAATATGGAAAATTTATTGCAAAAGGTAACAAGATTAGATTTGTTATCTACATTAGATGTTTTCTCTGGATATAACCAGGTGGTAGTGAAACAATCAGATAAATTCAAAACTACCTTCACTACCCATGGGGAACATATGTCTATGCCAAGATAACTTTTAGGTTAATGAATGTTCGAGCAAATTTTCAAAGGGTCATGGATGTGGCTTTCTATGGTATTATCAATGAATTTATCATATTGTATCAGGATGATATAACTATTTTCTCTAAAAAAATGGGTAACCACTTGGGGCACCTTGAAAAAATGTTTCTCAGATGTAGAAAGTATGGGATTTCACTAAATCCTAAAAAGTGTCATTTTGGTGTGCTAAAGGAAAAGCTACCTGGACACATAATGTCACATGAAGGATTCATGATAGACCCTGAAAGCGTAGAAGTAATTAGTAAGGTTCCCATCCTTATGTCCAAAAAAAGGCATTCGATCCTTATTTGGATAGATAAATTTTGTGAGAAGGTTCATCTCTAATTTTTTCAAGATCACTATCCCCATCACAAGTATGCTAAAAAAGGATCAGTTCATTAAGTGGGAAGAAGGGGTTGTCCAAGAATTTAAAGGAATAAAGGAGGAACTCAAAATTGCCCCTGTATTGAATAACTCTAATTGTAGAAAGGAGTTCCAATTTTTTTCATTTGCATTTGAATTCACTATTTTGTCTGCATTATTACAAAAGAATGAAGAAGGTCGTGCAAATCATATTTCCTTTTTTAGCAAAGCATTACAAGGATCTAAACTAAAATATTCTTTCATGGAAAAGAAAGATTTTTCTCTAGTCAAAGTAAGCAAGATCTTCAGACCTTATATTCTAAGATCATAGATTATAGCATATGTACCTTACAAAATGGTAAAAGACATCTTATCTCAGATGGAGGTATCAAGTAAAAGATGTCGCTAGGTTAACAAGATTCAAGAATATGACATGGATATAAACTACCAAGTTGGTGTGGGTTCTAGGCCTTGAAAATTTGATAACAGAGAGAAATCTATAGGTATTTGACATACACAATGTTGAAGAAGGAGGGCCACACCTTCATGAAAAGGTAAGAACTTCAGTTTTGTATAAAGATATAGTCTTTTACTTGATGAACTTAAATTGTCCTATGCACTTAGACAAGAATCAAAGAAGGAACCTCAAGCTAGTTTCCCAAAAGTATATCTTGACTGATCATGTGGACTAGCTTGGAAGAACCTAGAGGGAGTTTTGCTAAGATGTATCATTGAAGAAGAGGCACCTAAGGTAATTACAAAATTCCATGGGGGAGTATGTGGAGGTCATTTTTCTGGGAGATTCATTACTCATAAAATTTTGAGGGTAGTTTATTGGTGGCCTTCATTGTTCAAGGATACTTCCTTTTTGGTTAGAAGGTGTGAGATTTGTCAACATTTTTTTGGAATATTGAAGGCCTCTAGGGCCTTGCCCCTACAACTTTTGTCAATAAAAGCTCCATTTAAACAATGGGGACTGGATTTTATTGGTGAAATATAAGACTCTTCAAGTGCTGGTCATAAATGGATATTAGTAGCCACTGATTACTTCACCAAATGGGTTGAATCCATTCCTACCAGGAAAGAAACTCATCAAGTAGTCATGGAATTTATTCTTAATAATATAATTTGTAGATTTGGGGTGCCTGCCAAGATAGTTGTTGAAAATGCCATGAGCTTAGGAGATAAACCATTGACAAAAATGTGTAAAGAATATGGAATAAACTTAGATTATGCATCAAATTATAATCCTCAATGGAATTATCAAGCATAATCGAGCAATAAGAACCTGCTTAAGATCCTTAGGAGAGAAATAGAGAAAAACAAAAGGAAATGGGGTGAGAAACTAAAATTTGCATCATAGGAAGACAAAGTTACCACTAAAAGGTCTATTGGAAAGATTCCTTTTGAGTTAGTTTATGGATTTCAATCCATTTTTCCCTTGTACTTGTAACTTTCTGCATATCATTTCATTTGCAAATTGAAGATGGAGAAGAAGTAATTCCATATGAGACAAGGATCAACCATATTATGGAATTGGATGAGGAAAGAAGAGAGTCCCATCAAATAAATGTGAAATTAAGAGCAAATCTCAAGAAAATATTTAACAAGAAGGTTACTCCAAGATTTTTCAATGTTGGATACTTGGTCCTATTATGGGACAACAAACATGAAGACAAAGGGGATAACATGGAAAATTTGATGCCCTATGGATGGGACCATATTCTACTGACATTAGGATTGGAGAGCATACTTCCTTTCTGAAAGACTTAGAAGGAAATTTACTGAAGTTTCACATCAATGACATGCATCTCAAACATTTATTGTACTAATTTGGAAGGTTGGGTATAATTTTGTATAGTGTACAACTCTGCTTTAGTTGTTTGTGTTGTGTTTGTGTTGTTTTTTCCCTTTTTGTGGTTTGGTCTACACTGACCAGGTTTATGTAGTTGTCTATTTTCCCCCAGCATGTTTTGTGTTTATTTTAAAATCCCCATGTGTTTCATCTCCCTGACTCCTTGCCCAATGGACTAAGCATCTGGTCTTTGTTCTTGTGATACCCACAGGGAGTTCCCATCCCCAAGCAGGAGCCATTGTTGGAGCTCAATTGAGTTCCTTGGATTGAGCTGGTATTTTTCATAAACTCCCCATAAATTTAATTGTTTTTATGTGCTTCATATTGTTCCCCGTGCTTCAAATATTGGTCTAAGTCAAAGTGAAGTATCAATTTGTCCTATATTTCATGTCTTAGAAAGATAAATGAAAGGATTCGATAGAATTGCCAGGGAACTGGTTTAATGGACTAGTTGATCAAAGAACAAAAAACCACGACACTTTGTTTTAGTGTTTTGTGGGTTTGTCAAAAGAGATAGCATTCTGTAGATTCCAAAAGCCGCTGGACACTTAGAAATCTACCAAAACCCATAGGATACTACATTTAAATTCATTAGCGGGTTATGTTTTAAAAGGCCAACGAATGTGCATGTGGCTGTCAATTTCAACGCTAAAAGTCAATAGGGCCACATGGTAGAAGATCAATGATAAAATACAGGACATGTGTTGACATTTTGACACTCTTCAAGAAGATGGGCTCCGGTGGACCTCAAGTCTGCGGAATCAACCATATTTCAAAGCTTTTTGGGTCTAGGTTTGGGTCAACAAGGGTCAAGGGAAACATGGTGGAGATAGAAGATGACAGATGTATCAAGATCAATGACCATAAGTGGAAACATGTCACCATTCCAAAAAAATTCAAAGCAGATGCATTACATGGACCTCAAGTTCACAGAATAAACCAAGTTCAATAGGATTAGGGTTTGAATAGTCAACAAAGTTAGCAGGGATACGTGGCAACATTTTTATGAAGCCCAAAATTTTCTAAGTTCGCTCAAGTTTGAAGTTATGACACGAAGGTAAAATTTGACAAGACTTAAAACTTGAAGCTACATGGAGTGTTTTTATAGGTTGATGTTTCACAGTCTGACAAGATCCTTAGCTAAAAGGTAAAATGTGAAGTAATCATGGAGATTTTCTATTGGTCTATGCTTCACGATGGATAAAGAATGGTCTAACACTGTAAAGGTGTATGAAGCTTTCTCATTGGCTCACACTTCACAATGAGCATAGCACAGATCAATGATATCAGGGTAGACACATGGTGTCATTCTGCCACACTTCAGATTGATAGACTCTAACGGATCTCAAGCCTTAGAGTGAATGGAATTTAGTAAAAAGCATCGGGTCTAGAAGAAGGAAGGAATAGTAAAAAGATAAAGCAAGCAGACACGTAAGAAAATCCCGAACCTATGAGCCAACCAATGATCAACACGTGGCAAAGGAAAATAAAAGAAAACATAGGTAGATGTATTCCTTGAGCTAATCAAAGGTTGCCACGTGTCACATTTTTTTTCATCTAGACACACAAAACTTTATAAGGCCATATCTTTCGATTCCCTACTCCAAATATTGCAAAATTTATATAATTGGAAAGGCCTCTTCAAGGCCTTCACTTTGGTGTCATAAGATTCAGAAATTTATGACATTTGGTGGGAGAAAAAGTAGAAAATGTATTTTATAGTCAAGTTATAGTCCCAATGTTGGTCAACCACCTAAATTGATGAAGTATGGTGTCTGCTTCTTCCTTGAACACACAAGACAAGGAATGAATGATTTGGTAGGAAGCCCATGCTCCTTTGTAGGATTTTAATGCTTCTTGTTGGTGGTTGTAGAAGGAGATCATAATTTTCTTCTCTCTCTCTTTATCATCTGCTATATATTGTAAAAGTCTTTCATTTTCACAAGAAGGCAGATTGGGGGTAGTTATAGAATTTTTTATTAAATTTTAGGTTCCATTTTCTAGTGTCTTGCAAATCATGTGCTTGTATCCAAGCTATAAGGAAGGGCTAATTTAGTTTTGTTATACATACATTAGTATGTTTGAGGGCATTTGTTTATGTCCCCTAGCCAAAACATAAATGAATAGACCCTCTTTGCTTTGATCAAGCTATACTTTCCCGTTTCTCTTGTTTTAAAGGAATTAAAGAGGCGATATTGGTTCTGTTACTATCTTGTATTGGATTTACTTTGTTAAGTACGTGAGGGTATTTCTTAGTTGTCGTGTTCTTCTGATCATTGTGAGACTATTGTAGAATACTGTATATTTTGCAATAGTTCAGTCTGGTTATAAAATCCTTAAGACAACATCACTTTTTAAGAATTTTGTTATCCCTTAATGGAATTTTGGGTGTATAAGACAAATATAGCAAGTGCTTTATCTCAACTCTAACTCCATGATTTGTAGTTAGGATTTTGAAGATTATCTATAACATTTGTGTAAATTGAGTATCAATGAATGCAAATGTTATTTCACAAATCATGTTAAGTTGATTTTTCTTTTCAAGCATCGTAGTTAAGGATGGATTCTTTCCATGGGAACATTAAGACACTAAGGTCATAAAAATCAATTACCCTCCCCCCTCCAAATATCAATTAAAAAAAATCAGTGATCTTCATACTTACTAAGCATATCATACCTGCGTACCATATATATGTTTATTCTGCAAGGATGAGTTCAAATTTTTTCTGTTATCAATAAGAGATTCTAAGAATCCCACCAAGTATGTGACCCAATATCATTCAAAGCATCCTTGGTCAATAATGTTATGCAAACAAAATATCTGAAGTTGGTCATTATCTGCCTGTTAGATCTGTATTTGATTATCAAGTGCTTACAATAAATCAAGTGACAAATATTTTGAGAGAAGTATTGTATATGTGGTTGCACTTGCTTCAAATTAGGTTGCATCAACCATAAAGGAAACCAAGTCATGAAATATTTTCCTTTATTCATATCATCCAACTAGGTCCTCTCACCTTAGTCAAGGCAAATCCAGAAGTAGCAGGGTCAAGTCATCCCCTTTGTGAAGGTGACTCCTGATCACCTCCCATATTTGAGTCATTGAGTTGAGTTTTGAACAAATCCCCTACTATCAATGACAAAGAAATTTTCATTGTTCATAATTCTCTTAGATCCAACCCACTCAGGCTAGCTTCCCTTCTCCTAAGGGTGTTATTTTGGAAGCCAACAGGAAGAATGTTCAAAATCAAAATTAGATTGTTATAACACCACATAGGATTTCCTTAGAAGCTCCACTTATTAATGCAATTTGTGAATTTCAACAAGAAGAATATTCCTTATAGGTTGAAGAAATTGGATATGTTAGCATTGGCTACTCTAAATTATCTATAGATGATGAAGAGGTAGAGGATTCCATGGATGATTTGAATAGTTACTCTTGTGCAATTCTCACTCACTCACAAACACAAAAATGGGCCTCTTCCTTTGTTGCCCAAGTGAAGTACTCTAATCCTCAAACGAGGACTCTAAAAAAACAAAAAAGTGAGGATCATTGTAACCCACTTCCATGGATTTGGCTAAGAATTATCTTGATAATACCTTCACAAAAGTTATATCTATTCTCTGGGAAAGTCTCTTTCTCCTTCTTTAGTCAAATTAGTTTCCACTTATACTTCTAAGAATGTAGTTTCTACACCTTCCAAGGATATCATTATTCCCCAATATTTAACCTCTTCATTATTTTAAATTATTGATCATGTCAATAAGGCCAAAATCCAAAATTTTGAAGTTGAGTATCTAAGAACTCATCCTAAACAGTTTGATAAAATTATCTAGTTTATCAAAGGAAGTAGTTCAAGGTCCGATTTTAGAAACTCCATTTCCAAAGAACCACTTCCCACCCTTCATGTCACTCCTTATAATCTTATTTCTCCCACATCTTTTGCTTCTTAACAAATTAAATCTTTCTATCTTTCTTTATTAATCAATGGGTACAATTTGAGTAATTGCATCATTGATGCCAATGCTTCTAACAATATCATTCCAGCCAAAGTAGCCAAAGCTCTTAGTCTCACCCTCATTCATATTACTAGACAATGTTAATCCATGGAGACCAAAGAATTACCTCTCATTGGTCAAGTTGAAGATGTTCAAGTGATATTGGTGGACTTCCCTAATAAGAAATTTGAGATTAACATACTTGTAACATACATCCCAACTTCTTATGGGATGTTATTGAGTTGGAGTTTCTGTCAAGATGTTGGTGGAGAGATACAAATAGATTGGTCATATGACACCATATCAATCAATGGAAAAATAAATAATCTCCTTCCCATAAGAAAAATTAGATACATCGTTCAGAGAGAGGATGATCCAAGAGAAGACATTTTGTACTAAGGTTCAAGATATTACAACTTTGTCATGACTTTAGAAGAAGATGTTGAGCTTCCCATACTAATGGAGGGGTACCCAATTTTGATTGAGAAAATTAAGAAACAACATGATGATGTTCTTGACCAAAAATTTAATTGTATGCACTTCTCATTAGACATGGATAGAATTTATCTACTTGGTGATGATGAAGATCATGGAGATCTTGACTTGCCTTAAATAAATCATGAGATGATAAGTAATACTAACCAAAAAAAAAGAGTGGTGTAAAATGACTTCTGGAAATGTGAACCCCATTGTTCCAATCATCTTCTCAATATCCATACCGAAGACTTACTCCAAGAATATGAACATGATTATGAAGCTTTCTCTTTTCCATTTGGAGAAGAAGACCTTATCAATGAGGAACAAATGGATGAGAAGGTGCTTAAGCCTCTCAAGAATGATTATGTTAAAGGAGAGGATATCTCAATCATAGAGATGACTGAGGTAGCTCAATATTATCAAATGAGGATAATGCTAAACTTTATTTTTCATCTCCTACATCGTGCTCATTATCCTTTCAAGAATATGACGCATCATGTGAGTCATACCATATCAAGGATGAGTTGGTGTGTGCAAAAACGAACCATTTGGAACATCAAGTAAATGTGAAACATCAAGAAGGATATGACGATGATGAAAATGTCAAAATCTCTATCAATAACCAGTTCCTGGAGATAATGATCATATAGAGTATGAAAAATAGAGAACAAATGTCCATTGGAAAGAAAAAACCTAGTTGTGAACATGAAAAGTATGGTATGATCAAAAATTAATCTCGTAGCAATAAAGTGGAAAATGAGAAATAAGAAGCATGGTTGAATTTGAAAATGGACTAGAAAATGGAAGTGAATTTCAAAGTAGAAATGACAATGAACTAATCATGTGGATCCCCACTTGTAAGAGGAGTCATATAGAATTTTTAAAAATAAAAACACAAACTTCTCTTTCTCAAGTAGATGGAGACCTCTTACATCAATTTGTTTTCTCAATCAATTGAGAAAAAGATCATATTTCATTGAACCATTCAATAGATTTGCAAAAAAAATTCATATTGTGTTATCTATACATGGGTGAAATTAAGAAAAGACTAAGTAATGTAGTGAAAGTAGGATATCTCCCACATGTACATAGGTGAGCTAGGTTTATTTTTCTGTTTTTCATTTGTTTGTTTCCCTTTTCTATTGTGTGTTTGTTTTGTTTTTCCCTTGGGTGTGTCTATTGTTTGTATTAGTTGTTTAATAGTGACTCTATTTCCCAAATGATAAAACAGTGGTTTTCTCCCCCATGATACTTCATAGGTCCTTCATTATCCCTTATGATCTATGTCCCTGAGTTAGAGCCAGTTGTTTTCATGCTAAATGTCCAACACATAAAATTAAAAAAATTGATCATGAAAACCAAGCCCCCACTTGAAAACCTCCTTCCTTGGTCATTGTAAACCCTTATTCCAACCAACCTATCAATTGTACATCCTTATTCTGGATAAGAAGAATGTGCTAATAAATTTTCAAGTGTGTTTCATGTGTAAGGAAGTATATCTAGTTTGACTCATGAAGTTGTTGAGATCTAAGTAGGAGTAATTGTTCCCCAAGGCATGAAAAGGGCTATTTTTAGCCATTTTGTAACAAAGAAATACCATCTAGAGGATGATTGCAAGGGCTTAACCCATCTGGGAGTTGTAAAAAAGGAGTATTGAAGAGATCCATGAAATATTTTAAGAATTTTGTGGGGTCATATGGTGTTGAGATCTATTCAAGAAAAACTGGGTCATTTCATGTACATGGAAAGCAGGCTTCAACAAAGAAAGTGACCTTGTTCTGAAGATTAAGGGAGTTTTAGGAAGATTTGGAAGCTAAAAAAATAATCAATGGAAATATCTTGGATTCCACTATATGGTGGATATATCATTTTTTCTTAGGTCAGACTATTCTCCTTGATCGATGGGGTCACTTTCGTTGTATTCCTTTGTGCTAAAAGGGTGAATATGATCAAAAATTAAATTAAAAAAGAAGAATCATATCTTTAACATGGTTGTAATGAACTCAAAAAGTGTTTTAGAGTCAAAATATTACAAGGTTTTGGCCTCTAAACTTCAAGATTTTCACCTAGGGCCTGAAAAAACAATCTCTATGTTCTATTCTTGTGTTAACAGGATGACATTAACATTCTTTATAAACTTGAACACACTTTTTCACCTCAAATGGATCCCTTTTACTTTGTCTCATGGTGAAAGGGGATAGTGGGGACACAAATGTGTTCCCCTCTTGTTGTTGGTTGAGTTTGTCACTTAAAACATCACAACTTGTCTCCTAGGTTCATTTTACAACTTCAAATCATGACCCGTTCACCATTGGCACATTTTTTCATGCATTATGTCCCTTGTCCTTTGTTCATTGGTGTAAGGGGATAGTAGGACACAAAATTATGTGCCCCCCTCTTGGAAATATGTTTTTTTCACTTAAAATGATAACTTAGGTTACTTAGAAGGTTGTAACTTGTGTTTTCAACTCACCTGAACCCCTCCTCATGAGAAACTCCACCCATGACACATTTTTTGATGTTTGGTGTCCCTTGTACCTTTTCAAAACAGCCAAGGGGAAAAAGGAGGGAAAAAAATTCACCCAAGATCATAGAGATATCCCTTAGTCACGTGTGAAACCTCATCTCAGCTCCTGGAAGCTCATTTTTTGCCCCTCATCTTCCTCACATGTTTCCACATGGTGACACTTGTCACAATACGATGCAAAGTGAAACTTAGTGTCCCTATGTCCCCTCACCTCAAATTTTTTCTATTTTCATGGGTGCAACTCACCCTCTAACCCCTAACTAACCTTGGTTAAGCATGTATAGTTAAACATGTGAGTTAAAATGCTAAAAGGGTGAAAGGGCACTAAGTCATTTTTGAAAACTAGTTTCCCCCAAAAAAGAACCTCAACATGAAAATAGATGAAGTGTAACATGAAAATCTATTGAAAATACATATTTTTTCTCCATGGAATCCATTAAAATCAGCTTATGTGCTCTAGTTCCTAAAAAGTGGTCTTTTGCTCATTGTCGGTGATTATGTAGTTGAAAAACCTTGAAACTTTATCAAAGTGCTCCATTTGAAAACACCTTTCACATGATCTATCACTTGGTGGATGTTATGGAATGATTTATTTTCTATTTAACTAAGAGGTTTCCATCCATGAACTCCATTTTCCCCCAAACAGTTGAAAATGTATTTACATTTTCTCAGTGACTCGGCAAGCCAAATTGCCTAAAAATTGGAGCATATGATCCTCATAAAATAATATTTCATTTGATCCATTTATTTCATGATGAAGGTGGATTTTTTTTGGAGATATAGAGGATTTATTTTTCTCTCAGTATTATGACCTCTTCGATGAAATTTATATTTTCCCAGTGATCCAATGAGCTAAACTGCCTAAAATTTGGAGTAAATATTCTTCATAAAATCAGCTTCCATTTGAGCTATTACTTGCATGACGAGGTGGAGTATTTTTAAATATATGGAAAATGATGTTTCTCTTAGTATTCTACCCTCTTTGATGAAGTTTTCACTTTTCCACTAATCCAGATGAGATAATCATCTAAAATTTGGAGTAGAAACATCCTAGAATGATAACAAAACTTTTGAGACCACTCTCATCTCATTCTGACAACCAAAAGACCACTTTATAAAAATAGACATCTGAGGTAGGGCTTACTAAAAATGGTAAGTGTTGGGATTTTGGTCAAATTTTTCACATCCATCCATCTCTTTTCTATTTCACTAGCTTCCGTCATTATGAAACTCAAATACTCTAGTTTTGAGCTAATTTTTGCATTAAACATCGAGTACCCAAATGTGGGTAATAATGACGTGACAAGAATGAATATGAAGGACCTAAAAACAAGGATTTTGAGAGTACCTCACCAATGAAAATACATTCTCAAGTGATCAAGAGAACATGTTAGGGTAGTGTTTCTCCATTGACATTCGAGATGAGTTGTCTTGATTCTCACTCTTTGGTGAGCAAGAGTATCTCGTAGGAAAAGAAGTTACACTCAAAATTCATCGGTTCAACAAAGAGGTCAAGGGAAAGGATTTCATCTCTAGAGCATTTCCACAAAGTCCATCAAGAGCAAGATCTTTTCTATCAAGAGCTCCTTTGTCTCCCGATTGATCACTCTCTCTTCTCTTCTTCTCTCTACATTCTAATTCTTCATTGGAAATGTAATTTTTGGCTATTTGTCTTATTCACTTAAGTGACCTTTGTATTTTATCATTGTAAAAGTCCATTTTCATAAATAAGAAAAGAACTTATTTTTATTCCTATAAGAATATGAAAGGTCACAAGTGGCAGGAATGGGAAAAGTCACTTGAGGAGGATAAGAAGAGACATTTTGTAAGCTATATATTGGGATGACTTCTCCATTCCAAGGGGTTGATAGATTTTATTCTCCTACTACATGCAAGAAGTTATTTCTTCTATCTCTTTTTATTTGTTCTTCTACTTCCTACTTTTCAATTTTGTAAGCTTTGAAATCTTGAACAACCAAGAAAGAACTTCATTTCTTTAATGAATAAATCAATAGAACTTTATGTCTTTGATTTGTTAATCTTACTATTGCTTACACAGTTATTGAGTTGTGGAGCTCAATTACTTCAATTTAGCATGCAATGGAAACTTGCTGGAAAATATAGTAACCATCATCAGTTAGGTGGGAACCGGCATTGGTCACCCATGACCGACATCGATCAGTAAGGACCCGGCATCAGTCAGGCAATACGGAACCGGCATCGGTTAGGGCTAACCTACATTAGTTACTTGTGCGAGGATGTTTTAATTAACTCTCGGGAATTAGATCTATTTTTAGCATTAAAGTATATCTATTGATTGTAATTGCATGGCTAAATGCCCTAAGTCTATAAACAACTATGTAAGCATAAAAGTTAGGGTTTAGAAGTAAGGGATTAACAAGAATTAGAAAGAACTTGTAAAAGTTGGTGAGAGAAATAATTCTTGGTGATGAATCAAAAGCTTGAGTGAAAGAAAGTACTATACATCTGAGAGGTGTGGAAGATTGTAAATCTTCATTGTATATCTTGTCAAAGCTTTGGATAATAGATTGGCTTGTTTCTGGGTGGACGTAACCCACACTGGGTGAACCACGTTAAATATGGTGTTGATTTATATATCTTGTTTTGTATATTTCTTCTGGTAGAACATCCACTTTTATTTGCATGTATGCTTAGATCTAATATATTGTATGTACAATCAGTGTACTAACCCTAACAACTCGTATCAAAGCTTTGTTTGAGGGTTTTGTGTGTTGACATATTTACTCACAGAGGGTTTTCTGATTGAGTGGGAGCTACAACAATGGAAGAAGAAAAAAAATACAAGGTAGAGAAATTTGACGGCTAAAATTATCAATTATGGAAGATGTAGATTGAGGATTATTTGTATCAAAGAGATTTGTATTTACTGTTGGATGAGAAGTCTATACCTACGAAGATGACTGATGAAGAATGGAAGATTCTTGATAGAAAGGCTTTGGAATCTATAAGATTGACCCTGATAGTATCAGTGACTTCCAATATTATAGAAGCGGCTTCTACGGTAGACTCAATGAAATCTCTTGTTAATTTATATGAAAAACCTAGTGCTTCAAATAAAGTTTATTTGATGAAGAAACTATTTAGTTCTAAGATGCATGAAGGTGGATCTGCATCTAGTCATTTGAATGATTTCTGATCTATTGTAAATCAGTTAAAATCGATTGCTATACCATTTGATGATGAAGTAAAAGAACTTTAATTCTTATGTTCTTTTCCTAATAGCTGGGATAACTTGGTAATGACTGTTAGTAAGACAACATCTACTAATAATATTTTTTAAGTTTGATGGTGTGGTTAGTATAATCTTGAATGAAGAAATTCGTAGGAAGAGTACATAGGAATCATCATCTGGAAATGCTTTGAATCTAGAAAGCAGGGCCAGCTTAGAAGGAGAGATCCAAGAGTAAAAGTAATGGGAAATAAAAGTCAAGGGATAATAGATCTAAATCAATAAGTAAGGGAATTACTTGTTGGAAACGTGGAAAGAAGGGACATGCAAAGAAATATTGTTGGTCAAAGGACAAAGAGAACCAACAACCAAACAAAGGTAAAGAAGTAAATCTTGATGTATCAGAGGTAATGCAAGATGCTCTTATTCTTTCTTTAGATAATATAATTGAATCATGAGTTTTAGATTCAAGAGATTCTTTCCATACAACCCCTAATAAGGGTTATTTCAGAAATTATGTCCAGGGTAATTTTGAGCATGTTTATTTAGGTGATGATGAACCTTGCAGTATTATTGGTAAAGGGGAAGTTCATCTAAAATTACAAAATGGAATACATGGGTATTAAAAGATGTGAGGCATGTGTCAAGCCTCAGGAGGAATCTTATTTTTGTAGGGCAACTAGGTGAATCTGGTTGCATGGTTACTTTTACAAGAGACTCTTAGAAAGTAGCCAAGGGTGCTCTTGTTGTGGCAAGAGGTAAGAAGGTATGAATGTTATATTTATCTATTTGTATTATTAATTCCTTTTCTGCATTATCTACTTCATATTCAGATGCATTCATATGGCATAATCGGTTGGGTCATATGAGTCAAAAAATGAATGCAAATCTTAAAGGCTAAGGGTAAGTTATTAGATTTGAAAGATTTAGATCTTGATTTCTGTGAGCATTGTATCTTTGGAAAGCAAAAGAGAGTGAGATTTCTCAAAGTTGGGGCAACTAAGAAGGAGCAGAAATTGGAGCTTGTACACTTAGATGTATGGGGACATGCTTAGGCAGCTTCTCATAGAGGATCCCATTATTATGTTACTTTAATTGATGATGCTACAAGAAAGGTATGGGTTTATTGTATTAGACATAAATCTAATGTTTTTGAGACTTTTAAAAGATGGAAAGCCCTTTTTGAGAATGAATCAAATTCAAAGTTAAAGTTCCTTAGATCTGACAACGGTAGTGAATATTGTATCAAGGCTTTCAATGATTATTGTTCAATGAATGAGATACGTAGAGAAAGAATGGTTCCAAGAACACCACAGGAGAATGGTGTTGCAGAAAGAATGAAGATGACAATCATGGAACATGCTATAAGTATGAGGATACATTCTAGATTGTCCTTATAGTTTTAGGCATAAGCAGTTGATACAATGGTTCATTTGATTAACCATGGACCTTCAAGTTCATTAGATGGAGGAATACCAGAGGAAGCTTGGACCAAAAAAGAGGTAGATCGTTCTTTTCTTAAAGTTTTTTGGTTTAGAAGCTTTTGTACATGCTGATAAGGAAAATATGAAAAAGTTGGATGTAAAATCAAAGAGGTGCACTTTCATTGGTTATGGATCTGGTGATTTCGGTTTCCATTTTTGGGATTTACAGAATTCTAAAATTATTAGGATTCGTGATGTTGAATGGAATGAAAAGAGAATGTACATGGATCAAATTTTGGTACCCAAGGATGAACCGGTTGAGGAGTTTGTGAATGAAAATGAACTCTCATATTTAAAAGTATTACCAACAGGGTTGCACAATAACCAGTGTCAGTTAACCCCTGATCGACATGGGTCAAACGAACCAGTATCGGTTACAGAGGATCCAAACCGGCATTGGTTAGTAGAACTGGTATCAGTTATAGAGGATCCAAACTGGCATCGGTTAGTAGAACCGACGTCGGTTAGAGGTGATCGACATCAGTCACTATTAGATTTGGATAGGAATTTCTAGGAGGTCCAGATTGAGCCTCTGGTACCCCAAACTTCTGTGAGAAGGTCACAAAGGGTAAGTAAACCTCCAGAAATATTTTTATCTTCTCTATTTTATTTATTATTGATTGATAATGGTGAAATAGAGAGCTTTGAAGAAGCATTGCAGGATAAGACTCGCGTCTAGTGGGAGCATGACATGGATGAGGAGATGGACTCCTTGGAACAGAACCAAACTTGGGATTTGGTTAAGTTGCCAACAGGTAAGAGAACATTGTAGAACAAGTGGGTTTATAGGATCAAAGAAGAAGAGGGTGGACATAAAAGATACAAGGAAAGGCTTGTAGTAAAGGGATTTACATAGAAAGTAAGTATTGACTTTAGTGAAATATTTTCTCCTGTTGTTAAGATGACTTCTATTTGTACTATATTGAGCTTAGTTACAGTAGAAGATTTACATTTAGAAAAACTAGATGTGAAGATGACTTTCCTTTATGGTGATTTGGATGAAGAGATTTATATGTAGCAGCCGCTTGGATATGAAGTCAAAGGTAAGGACAAATTAGTGTGTAGGTTGAAAAAGAGCCTATATGGGCTCAAACAAGCTCCAAGGCAATGGTACACGAGGTTTGATAGTTTTATGCATGAACATGGTTACTTGCGATGTGAATCTGACCATTGTGTTTATTTCAAGAAGCTTGAAAATGGGAGCTATATTATTTTGTTACTGTATGTGGATGATATGCTTATTGCAGGATCTAGTATGGAGGATTTTGGTGAGCTTAAGGGAAAACTAACTCACACATTTTCTATGAAGGATTTAGGAGCTGCAAAAAGAATCCTAGGCATGCAAATACATAGAGACAAGAAGAACAAGAAATTGTATTTGTCTCAGGAGGATTATATCTACAAGGTGTTAGAAAGGTTCAACATGCAGAATGCTAAACCTGTTAGTACACCTATGGCTGGACACTTCAAATTGAGCAAAGATCAATGCCCATCATCACAAGAGGAGGTCAAATACATAACACGAGTGCCAATATGCTTCAACAATTGGAAGTCTCATGTATGTTATGGTTTGTACCAGAGTAGACATTGCACAGGCAGTGGGAGTTATGAGTAGATATATGGCCAATCTAGGTAAAGAGCATTGGAAAGCAGTCCACTGAATACTTAGGTATTTGAAAGGGACATCTAACATGTAGTTATGCTATGGAGATTCAGATATTTTGTTATGTGGCTGTGTTGATTTAGATATGACTGGAGATCTGTATGGTAGGAGGAGCAGTATTGGATATATTTTCACAATAGGTGGGACGAAAGTTAGCTGGATTTCAAGATTGCAAAAGGTTGTGGCTTTATCTACTATAGAGGCAGAGCATGTTGCAGCTACAAAGGCTAGAAAGGAGATGATATGGATGAGTAGGTGCATGTAAGAGTTGGGAAAGGAGCAAGGTAATTGGAAAATATTTTGTGACAGTCAGAGTGCAATTTATTTGGCAAAGAACTTAGTGTTTCATTCGAGAACAAAAACACATTCAGTTGAGGTATCACTTCATACGGCAGGTATCTGAGGATGGACAGTTGAATCAGGAAAAGATTCATACAAGCAAGAACCCTACGGATATTCTAACAAAACCATTAACAAAGGAGAAGTTGGAGCTACACTCCAATTTTGTTGGTCTTCAAGTTTGAGACTTGAAGAGGAAGAAACAAAGCTAAGGGAGGATCCAAGAATAATGTTGTATAGGTATGGTGCAGTAATTAATCTCCAAGTGAGAGATTGTTGAGTTATGGAGCTTAATTACTTCAGTTTAACATGCAATGGAAACTTGCTGAAAAATATAGTAACCGTCATCGGTTAGGTGGGAACCGGCTTTGGCCACCCATGATCGACATTAGTCAATAAGGACAGGCATCAGTCATGCAAAGCGGAACCAACATCGGTTACCTGTGCGAGGATGTTTTAATTAACTCTCGGGAATTAGATCTATTTTTAGCACTAAATTATATCTATTGATTGTAATTGCATGACTAAGTTCCCTAAGTACATAAATGACTATATAAGCATAAAAGTTAGGGTTTAGAAGTAAGAGATTAACAAGAATTAGAAAGAACTTGAAAAAGTTGGTGAGAGAAATAATTCTTAGTGATGAAGCAAAATCTTGAGTGAAAGAAAGTACTATACATCTGAGAGGTGTTGAAGATTGTAAATATTCATTGTATATCTTGTCAAAGCTTTGGATAATAAATTGGCTTGTTTCTTGGTGGACGTAGCCCACACTGGGTGAACCACGTTAAATCTGGTGTTGATTTATGTCTCTTGTTTTGTATAGTTCTTCTAGTAGAATATCCACTTTTATTTGCATGTATGCTTAATTCTGATATATTGTTTGTACGACCGGTGTGCTAACCCCAACAATGTACTTTTGGCTATTTTGTCTTATTCACTTAAGTGACCTTTGTATTTTATAAATAAGAAAAGAACTTATTTGTATTCCTACAAGAATATGAAAGATCACAAGTGGTAGGAATGGGAAAAGTCACTTGAGGAGGATAAGACGAGACATTTTGTAAGCTATATATTGGGATGACTTCTCTATTCCAAGGGGTTCATAGCTTTTATTCTCCTACTACAAACAAGAAGTTATTTCTTCTATCTCTTTTTATTTTTTCTTCTACTTCATCCTTTTCAATTTTGCAAGCTTTGAAATCTTGAACAACCAAGAAAGAACTTTGTGTCTTTGACGGATAAATCAATAGAACTTTGTGTATTTGATTTGTTAATATTACTATTGCTTACACAATTGTTTTCTTCTTGTTGAATATGGAAATACCTCTAGTTAATGTTCGTTAAAATCTACAAGTGTCTATTCACAACCTTAATCCTCTCCCTATTCTGCGATCTCCCCTCTACATCTCTCTAAGAGAATTCCTCCCTTGTATCCCATATAAGCAATTTGCCACATGTTTAATAGAGTATTCATGTGTGATCCCTGACCTAATGTCCACTTATAGATTTTATTATTTAATGCATTCAATAAATGAGTGTCTCCTCATTTCTAAAAGGAGGAACTTAGTCTTGTGAGCGTTGGGTGAAAACTACTAAATTTCCCTTGCGACAAATTATTTCGCCAACAACTATACAATTTCAGGAGCCATTAACTTCACAAAGTTCTATATGACATGTTGACTTAGGTGCAACTCGACACATGAACAAAAAAAGATTCACTCTACACTTTGAGAGATACAATTACTAGAAACCATGTCTCTTTGGGTGATGGCACGCCCTATCGTGTCCAAGGCATACGAGTATTAACTACACAATTCTCCAAATACATTTATGTGATGCTAAACTATGGAAATATCGAAAAATAAAATATATTAACTATTTTGTTGAAGAATTTTCCAATTATTTAAAGATATTATTTATGTTCAAGGAAAGTACATATTGTAGACACTAGAAAATGCACCTTGCGCATAAGGTCTCCAATTGAAAAATACCAAAACATCATAAAGCACAATAATCTCAAATTTTTTTAAATAATCTCACAAAAACAAATAAAAAATATAAAACCCCACAAAATGGTGATAAAAGACACCTCATCACTCATTTTCTAACCCTCACCCACTCACATTTAATTGTCCATCCCACCTACCCATTTTGCATGTCCAATACACTATGGGCCCTTATCATCTCATCGACCTATGCACATTGCACTCATATGTGTCACATTCCCCTATGGATTTAATTACTATAAAACACCACTCATCCCATCATTTCAAATCCATGACTCTTTGTGCACTTGAGCCCATACTTGAGTTTTTACTTCTTTGCTCACAAATTTCGATATTGCAAGTCTTGGAGAGGTGAAGACACATCACAAATGATAGGTGCAACTTGTTGGATCATTGTTTTAGCAAAATTGCAACAAAGGTGTTAGTCACAAGTGCGACTGTCTTGCGATCTTTGAGTGATTTTTAGTGAATCACAACTGCGACTGACTTGCAATCGATTCAGGTATACTTTTTATTTACATGCATTGTTTTGTCATTTTTACTTCAATAAAATGTCTTTTATTTTCTTAAATAGTTAGAGATTTGACCAAGACAGGTCACCCAACCACAAAAAAACAACTAACATTTCTTTAAGTGTGCTTGTGTGTAGGTTTTTGATTCAGGTCATGAAATTTTCTACCCACTTTATCCATTAAAAAACCCATGATTCTCCCTCATTTTTCAATCCCAACGTAAGCACATTATTCTTAGTAACATTGATTTGGTGATTGTTATATCAACTAATACATCTTATAGATGATCCAAATCTAGGCATACATATATCTTTTAACTCGGTGTTATCTATAGAATGATAAATATGTTTGAGAGGTTAATATTATTTTTTGAGTGTAACTGTGATAAATTTGTGTGGGTACCTTTTAGTCTTTTTGAGACCTTATTTTTAAAACAAGAAAAGTAAACGAATCTGCTATTAGAGACAATATGACAAATAAGTGCACTGAAATGGTATCAAAACTACCAAACTAAATTTATGGTGAAGCAAAAGGAGAGCGAGAATGAAGCACGCCAATAAAGTTGCACCACCGAATCAACATATTCCAAACCCTTACATCACCAACCACAAAAGCAACCCCATTGACAGCAGAATGTCAACACCATGATCAACCGCAAATCCATTATTTATTCCATGAATCCCTACACTGTTCCTTGCATAGGTGCTCTAAACATCAATTTTCCCTGAACATTACTGTAATTTGGGTTTTCTGGCAATGCAGTCCCTGCAGCAGAAAGCTTCGGAATGGAGCGGCTTAGCTTCGGAAGATGCATTTGCTATCGATGACACCAACTTATACCTCAAGCTTGGACATCAAACCTTCGTTGATTTATCCACAGATTTCTACAACAGGTTGCTTCATTTATAATTTTTCTCCTTTTTCCTGGTTACTTGCTTGGGTTTTCTATCCTAACTTGAATTAAAATTAGTATCCAAGATGAAAACACCGCATTCTACAATTCAGAAATGTAAACTGCGAACACCCATTTTGAAATGGTTCTCATTCTAGCATTCAGAATTGTTAACTACGGACACCCATTCTGAAATTAGTTCTCGTCCTAGCATTCAGAATTGTTAACTGCGAACACCCATTTCACATTCAGAATTGTAAACTTATGGGTTTTCACAGTTTACAATTCTGAATGCTAGAATGGTATGCACATAAATATCTACTAGAGTTGTTAAGTTTGTCCAAACCTGGAATATATCAGATAACGTCATTGAAGTTTCTGGAAGTCCACTGGACAGAAACAAGATGTTTAATGTTGTTCCCGTTTGTTACAATTCATAAACTGCTTTGTATTAAATATTCATGGTTCCTTAAGGGCCTCAAGTTTTTGTCCTGGATATTGATAATTATAATATTCTCTACTTGCAGAGATTGCTATGTGCTCGATTTGTAATAAATGGTACTATTTATTCTTTATACATGGTACTTTTTCCTGGGGTAAATATTAAGCCAGATATGTCATTTCTGAATTATGTTTTACTAATGGCTTATATTGGCTTATAGCAAGATATGCATGCACTCATTAGGGCTTATTGGCTTATAGAATGTTACAATTAACCACTTTCCAGTATTCCTGGGAAAATTGGGACAGAAAGGCATGATGTCCAGGGGATTTGTCACGAGGGAAAGAGAACACAGTAATTTGAAGGAAGAGGGGGTTACATTTTCAGATGCACATATGAGTGAAGAGATGTGGGCTAAAACCCAAGTTTGGGAAGTACCAAAGCTCCTCAGTTTTTCACTAAGAAGATGTTGAAAAAAATAGTAGCATCTGCCATCTGAGAGTTTGAGTTTCTATATGTCATTGACCGATTTATAGGTAAACTTGGCATTGATATGTCCGCCCTCGATCCTAATAGCATGATAATTTTGTGCTAAGAGATTCGTTTTTTTTTTCGTAATTCCAAGGGGTTCCTTTTTTTTGTTTTTTGTTTTTTTCTTTGGGGTAATACCAAGACGCTGGCAATCAATTGTTGTTTCTATCTTTCGATTTCAGAAGTGAACGAGTTGGTTCAGACAGGACATTGCAAACTGATCAAGCTGGTCACATAGCCATCGGATGGAACATGTGACCAAAAGCATTCTTATTATAATTTTTGAACTTCTGCTTAAGAAAACACTGTTTCCTGCAAATCAGAACATAGCATGACCCTGGATGAAGTTGCACTCAATCCACCAATCCTAAATTCTA
Source organism: Taxus chinensis (assembly GCA_019776745.2). Classification (NCBI taxonomy): domain Eukaryota; kingdom Viridiplantae; phylum Streptophyta; class Pinopsida; order Cupressales; family Taxaceae; genus Taxus; species Taxus chinensis. The sequence continues at coordinate 839,836,165 of CM034146.1, forward strand.
GAATAATGAAAGTGAGTGAAGCAGCCACATATTTTTGAACTTAAAACAGGTTCATTTGTGGCAGGGACTTGCCTGAATCTCAATCTCACTGGCCCAGTGGTCAGAGAAGGTGGAGTTATAAAGGTTGTTCTTTAGATCACACCCTAGGTCCCTACCTAGCATGCCTCTTGGGTGTATGAAACTTTCCCTGTGGGAACGAGGGAGCATTTTCACTTTAGCTTACATATATTGTTCAAATTTTGTATCCCATAGGTTGCAACCTCGTGAACAGGCTTGGGAACAAATCGAGCCTTGCCAAGCCATCTACAACAGGAGTACTGATGCAATATCTCAACAGGCGTTTATCTGCCATTGCTGTTAAAAACCTATCAAGATTTTTAACACTCAATGCACGTGCATCTCTGGAATTGATGGAATGCCCCCATTTTTTTCTCCATCGTCCAGTTATACAAGATTTAACTCCATCCATCTCCTCCTCCCCCAAAAATAATCTGGTGATGATTTTATTGGGAAGTGAAGAAGAATGTTGCGGAGAGCTAATTCTTTCATCGTGCCATCAGGCAGAATGTAATTAGAAACTAAAGTGAAATCCAAATTGAATTCAAAATAATTAAACTCACTGGACAAATCCCAAGAATGTTACTGAAATGATTTTTGATCAAAATTTCTTGCATTCCAGATGATGGCAGTGCCCTCTGATTTCCTAGTCAAATCAAGACTCAGATATGCTTTAGGACCCTGAGAGGCAGTAGAGGTTTTGGCTATATTAGCACTAGACACGGGGGTTCCTTATTATAGCATCAAATCAGAGTTGGTAGATTTGATCATGGCACGAAGAAATCTACATTTATTATTGATACCTAGGTCTCTGATATTCCAGAAGAGCACTTTCACTGAGGAGAAGTGTGCTTAATGTGCTCTGTGGCCTATTGCAATGTGAAATCCCCATTGGTGCTTGTAAGAGATTGTCTTAACAGAAAAAGCCTTTAGTAGTCAGCCATGTTCAATAGTGAGATCAAATATTGAGCTGATGGTTTTTTATTTTCCTCTGATACCTTAACCAGTTGAGCAGTGTGGTCTGATTCTTAGGGACACAAGCTTTACCCTGCGGTCCCCAGGAGAGGGAAGTAGACTTTCCTGCATAAAATTCGAAAGGTACAATCTGCAAATATTTCACATTTTGCAGATTGGGAAAAACTTTTTGCGTCTCTAAAAATTTCTGGGAAACAACAGAAGAAGCAAGAGAAAAGCTCTTCAAAACTTCTTTTCAAGGATGGCTGGGACGAGCCTAATCTTCTTTTGCAACCTCTTTTATCCTCGGAGTCAAGAATATCAAATGAGTTAGAAATTTGAAGACTTATCTGGCTCCCCCTTTGTGCTTTTGCTCTCGGAACATAAGTTTGGTTTCGTTTGATTGTCCATGATCAATTAAGCATATCTCTTGGTTGATTTGCCTTCAGACTGCTCGTATCCATAGGAATTGAAGTGCCTGGATGGATGCCTTAGGTATTTGGAGCTGAAGTATCCATAAGGGCATCTTTAGTGGTGTTAGGGATAGTGTCAGACTCATAAATTTGGGATGTGAGTGAAAAAAATGTGGCCAGATGATCATGCTGATGGCAGAAGCTTACACCGGAAGGCTGCCTTTTATATTTGGAGCTGAAGTATCCATAAGGGCATCTTTAGTGGCATGAAGGATAGGGTCAAGCTCATAAATCATGTGATGGGAGAGGAAAAATGTGGCCAGATGACCACGCTGATGGCAGAAGCGTACACGGGAAGGGGATGTTTTCACAGTTGACAGGTTGCTCCCACCAAATTCCTTCGGATTTGAGGAAGAATCTGTCAAGCAAAGGCTTCACCAAGTCTGTGTTCCCCAAATTCGGCATAGTGTAGAATCCTGGTTGTATAGTGAGTTTAGAAGCAGGTATTTACCCTGCAATTGCATTCTCAGTTCGCCTCCTTGAATTCTCTCTCCAAATTGCACTTGGGAGCATAGGGAGTCTGACCCAAACAAGGAACAGTAATTGGTCGATCATCTCTGGGTTTAAAATATGGGAACCTTGGTTTCATAAAAGGACCTGTTTTGTTCAAGAACCTTGAGCCTCCTTAGAAGATGGCATGCATCTCAATCTTTTTGGAAAAGAATGACATAAAGTACCCCTTGGGTATCATCAAAATAGCTATAGAGCCTGAGGGATTACTTTTTCTAGACCCAAGATCTTAAGGTGTTAGATCTGGGGTATGCTTCCATGAATCAAAAAATAAGGGCACATTCCTTTAAGATACCACAGGCATTCATTTTCCTCAACAGGGAAGTGAATTTTGGAGGGGTTTCCATCTTTAAATTGCATGCATCAGCTTTGTTGTCTGGGAAATTTGGCTTGAACACAGAATTCTGAGCATGCTGGTTATGAATTTCAGTAGCTCATCCCTGGAGATCTATGAGCTTGTTGAGAAAGAATAGCTTTGATAGACGGAAGTGGCTTTGTGGAGGAGGCTATGGCCTTCACACACTCGGGCTCCAATGGGTAGGAGATTTAGGAAAAACAGATCTGGTATAAGATGCGAGAGGGAAGGAGGGAAGGAAGCACTGAAGGTTTGACGCAAGCAGCCTCAAATCATTCCAAAAAACTCCACACTGAAACTCTTCTCATTCTTAAGAACTTCTAAAAATTATAGTCAAAAACACCATTGTCTTTAATGAATGACTTGGTTTCCAAGGTCTTTAGAGATAAGCCCGACTTCACGTATCCATCCATCCAGCAGTTAATAAAATTAGATTCCTGCCCATCTGCCTTGATTCACTGCAACATCTTCGGGATCCATTTCACAGCTTTATTACAATCACATACACATGCCGATGCTACTCATACCACCCAACGACAGAGTAGAAGTATATAACTGAATGCACCATTGCCTAAAAAGTCTTATCCAACTGAAAAGAGTATTTGTGTAATTAATTGAACATGAAACTACAAGATCCTGAAGAAGGCTTTTGTAGCAAATATGAATTCCATCCTTCAAGTTCCTATACACATAGTCTAGGGCCATTTCCCTAACAATTTTGTAGAAGCAAACAAATGAGAAACGGAATCCATTTGTATCATTGATGATATTGGGGGTGATAGGTTCTCCCACGGTAGACCTTAGGTACAAATTTCACTCATTTTGCACGATTGCTTACATTCAAACCAAACCATCCAGTTTTTCCTTTAATTGAATGATTCTGTTCTAGTTGGTGACTTGAGAAGTTTGTCATTCAGAAAAGAGATCTGCACTTGCAGACTTCTTGGTGCTTGTGCTTGCTTGAATGATCTCCCTGTTATTGTTAGTTTTCTTATACCATTTTTTAAGTTAAGCTGATTATTTTCAAAAACAATACTTCTTATGCGCTATCCGACCCTGCTTCTTTTCATGTTAACACAAAAGTGCATTTTGTTCCTGTGTTTGTTTTTTCTAACTCAAGGGAACAAATTTTTCAAATAGCAGAAAGAAAGTCAGCTCTTCACTTAATTTCTTTATGAATAATCTGAATTATTCCCTGGAGCAGGGTCTTTGCTGATGATCAGGAATGGTTCCGATCTATTTTTTCCAACTCAAACAAAGAAGATGCCATCCAAAACCAATATGAATTTTTTATCCAGAGAATGGGAGGTCCACCACTTTATTCTCAACGGAAAGGTATCTCCATGGAAATGTTATATTTGATATGCTCATCTTCTTTTGTCAATTCTTGTGTTTTCTACTTCTGTTTTAGAACTATATTATCTTTTATTTCAGAAAAAAAACACTGGAAAATTTGTAGTGATTGTGAATAATGTTAAAATTACTGCTTAAAGAAATTTAAAGAAATTGATAAGTATAACTTTTAATGTTCTGATTATGTTGTTCTAAAGGTCATCTCATCTAGGGCAGGTGGTTAAAATTCAATTTTTTTAAAATTTTATTTCTGCTAAAACAAACTAGACTAGATATTTATGTAATAAAAGAATAAAAAACCAGTACAAAAATGGTAACATTCTTTATATATACGGCACTGAGTTATCCAGTCCTCTTAACTTAAAGCTTGTGATGGTAAGTAATGCCCAAATTTCTAAACTAAGAAAATCTTTGCTATGTCTATTTCCAACCTGAAAACCACGGGAATCTAAGATGCATCATTATGGGCCCTGCCCTGGTTGATTGTCAGAATCCATAAAACAAATCCTTACAGTGGCTTTCATAAATCTAGACTACTAGTAGGGTAATAGAGGTAGGAAGCCTTATCAATAGGTTGACCTCAGATTGCATTTCCTCTAATAATAATTTAGTCAATGGTCTCTAGCATTGTAAACCCCGAATCCCCTGAATGAGGGATTCTGGAAATACTTCAATCATTAAAATTGTGTAGGGGTCCTGTAATTAAATAACCAGAGGTCTTTGACAATTTTGTTTGTGCCCATTAACAATTTCATTGTCCTTCAGGGTTTCTTTAATGCCATAAAATTCCCTATCACTTGGTTCAAGATTTCTGGTATCTTCTTTGTTGGGAGGATAAGACCAGATCTAAGCATGTGCTTGATAGTATTCAGGTGATTCTCCAAATATTGTTGACATGTCTCTACCCAAAATTCCTCTCCCACTATCATTTAGACAAGCATCCATATGCTTAAAATTTACAATGAGATATGCCTCAGCTTCAACACATACATTTAACTGGGATATGTGATTTTAAGGATCCATATAGAGAAAACAGGTAGGCAGTGGTTTGTAGCAAGTGAGAGGGTTGTAGTCTCTGTTATTGAAGTTCCTAGAGCTGACTATTAGTAGTTACATTTAATTGTATGGATCTGGATATGGTTTTATATGAAATGTATTTTTCCTCAATAATTTTTTCTACGTCTACTGTGAACTTGAAAAAAAGAAACATCAAAATGAGTAGAGCCAAAAAAATATAGATAGGGTATAAGTACCCAAATAATTGTACTTCATAAATAAAAGTGATTCGTCTTGGTATATGTGACAATTTGGGATATATGATCCCTTTAAATACACATGTAATCAATAATCCATAGTCACTATTTACAAAGCCAACTTAGAGAAAACCTTGACTTTATTCATTTCCAATGATGCCACAAGCTGACATTTCAACGGACACCAAATCAAATTTTACACACATACTAACATCCCCCTTAAACTCGACTTGGGAGCAAAAGATGCAAAGTTATCATTACATAACATCATCTGTTGTTGATAACAATTTTCCCAAGAACAATATATCTTCCAAAACATGATTGCACTGAAGAAAGGTTGAAGCCATCAAGATATGGCTGATATTTTATGCAGAACTACCTGTCCTAAACTTCACCCTATTGTATTCTTTTTGTTGCAGGTTATAAATTATGATATTATGTTTAAATAGGTGATTTCTCATCTTAGACTTCCTGTATATAAGGCATTATGTTACGTTTATGAGGATTGACAGTATGTTTTAGTTATATGGATAAGACAATATATTGTGTCTATTTATCGTTAAATTTCATCTAGTTTTTATTTCTTATTGGAATTTCTGGTGATTATGTAGAATATGAAACCAAAATTTCAACATTTCTGGTTATCTTTGTTGTTTCTATTGAACAAAGCTCAAACAAATATAAGGTGCAATATGCAATTACAATCTGCATTGATTAATAGAGATTTTGATATTACCACTCAAAACTCGAGGAAGTAATCAATCACACCAAGTAAATAAAATATAAATTGATAGCTTGGGATGGTGGTCATTTCCAGCTACTAGTGCATCATTCGAGTTCAACACAACTATGAATCATCACCATTTTGGGATTATATATTAGTGACAACAATTAGTTATAGAACTAATGTAGAGGCACAGTTTCTAGGAATCATGTATCTTGTTCTGTTGCATACTTTTCTCTGCTCAACATGTTCAGTTGTGTGCTCAGAAGCTTATTCTGGATTTCAAAAATGAATCCGTTGAATCTGATTCTAACAAAAAATTGTATGGAAGTGTATACCTAAGTAGATAGGTTTTCCAATAGGGAATACAGACAATAGGTCTGTAGATAGATGCATGGAAAATGAAAAAAGGATTGTATACATGTTGATAGGGTTTATTTGAAATCAGATTTTTGAGTTACAGCGAATTCAATGTCCAAGGATCTTAACAAGAAATGGATGGTGTGCTTAACTTTCCTGGTTATAGGATTAATGGTTTCATGCACCAGGACCGATATCAAACAAAGGAACATGATTATATCTCTTCTTTGGATTTCTTCTAATTGAAATTGGCATGTTAGAGGGGTCAATGTAAAGAATGTTATACTGTCTTAGAAAATTCATCAAAATGCCTTGGAGAAAACCAAAAATCTGAAGCCAATTCCATTATTCGAGGTCTTTGCATATCTATTAATATGGTCTTGGTCTCTACTCACACCATACAACTTATGAAAAAGGTACCGACTCCAAAGTGGAAGCTATGACGTAAATATGGTTAGATTAATTTCCACACGTAATAGAAAGGTGTAACATCTATGGTGTATCGTTATCTATATTTGTCAGACATGATGAATGAATACATTTGTCTTGTCATATTTATGCCTTTTTTTGAATGACAACCTCAAATGAAATCTTAACTCAATTTTTTTCCCTCGATTAAAATTCTCTTCTATGCTATGGAGTAAAAAACTTCAAGCCCCAGGCATGGATTGCAAGGCTAAAAATGCTTTTTTGGTAATTCTTTTGATTTCCTTTTGATCAAAGGCTATACAATAACTTATGTAGTGGCAGTAACTCAAGTATGCTAATTTAATGAGTTATAGAATTCACCTAGTTTTGATTTGTGACAATGTCGTTTCTTCTTTATCAATAATTTCTCTGACAATATATCCAGGAAATTCTCTCTCTAACAAAAGGCAAATGCTTTGATTTCTCAAATTCAAATAATTTAAGTTTTGAATTATATAGCAAACCATGGATGTGATGGTTGAAATATCAACAAATTCTGAATGATAATGGTTTTCAGAAGATTTCATATAACCTATCCTTCAAAGTCATAAATGGTAATTTCCTGGAATGGGGTTTGACTCCTGAAATTAGGCTTGCGATGTGACCTTGTGAGAGGCTGTGAAATTCATTTTGTACTTTTTATTCATCAAATACTTCTTACATGATTTACTCTTGATATGTAATGCAATCTATGTTCAGGTTGTCTTGGTATTAGTAGCCTCTGGCTTCAATTTTCTTGTTGTGTATCAAACTTTCAGATGACATCTGACAATGGATTTATATATTTTTGAAAGAAATCATTAAGAGTCGGTGGACTATGGATCTGTACCTTGACTGGTGGTTTTGAATTGACTATAATGATAGCTTTTTTTACTTCAAGTCATCCAGCTCTTATAGGACGCCATAGAACATTCCCTGTCACACGAGAAGCAGCAGAGAGATGGCTTCAGCACATGCAAAATGCACTAGATAGTGTTCCCAAAATTGATGCCGATTCAAAGACTTGTATGCAGAATTTTTTCAGGTATTGAACTCTTGTAATTTACAAGTCAGAATTTGAAAGTAAATGTGCTTAAGGTTGTGTTTTACTTCTAGAAGGTTGTTACTGTTAATCATGTAGGGTGTTCTGAAATGTTGATGGTTAAATAATTTTTCACATAGGCCATTTCCAGAAGATTCCAAAATTAAGGACCCTCAAAGCCTCCAAGCCTTTTATTAAGGTTGTAATTGTTGTTTCTCTTTACAGGCACACTGCATTTTTTCTTGTAGCGGGAAATGAAATGATGTGCGATCAACAAAGGGGTGCTCACAATATGCAGCGTAAACCATGAAGTGAATTTTACCCACTCAGTCAAAACTGAACTTGATTAAGCTAATATACTCAATGTTGAAAATTAAATTTTTGGAAGAATTCACAATTCAGTAGTTACTCTGCTTAGGTTACTACAGATAGTTCATCCTATGAAGTTTTCTTGTAATGTAGAAATCTTTGCATTTATTTGAATTGTATTTAACATGATAAACAAAATGAATATGTATTCAGAAGGCCTGAATATATTTCTAGTATCACGACAACCATATATTTCCAGATGTAACAACATGCTTAACTGATTGTAAGGAAAGCTAAAAACAGAAAACATGATTCATCTTGTTAAAGTTTGTAAGCTTCCACAGTCCATAACATTGATAAGAAAGGGCTTCCAGAAGAAATTGTGTGAAAAGAAATGTGATTTTCGATGTTTGGGGCATTATCCATAATCACGATGACACATCCATAGTTATTTCTTGGTCACACTAAAGAATTCAGAATGACATGGTAGCAAAAACTTTCTAAATCGAAAAGAATAAACCCTAGAAATTTTAAGTTTCTTTTGGCTGTAAGAAAAAATGTCACACTTTTTTTGAGCTGGGTGAATGTTGACCATTCTTGGTTTGTATAGGAAATCCTGTCGGCTAACTAGCATTTTTTCCAATGCACCGATTGACTTCCCTTGTGGCCAGACCCTATAAGACTGCAGTTTAAAATCTCTTCACACGATTGTGGTGTAGTAGCAATAAACAGTCCACGCTAAAAGGAAAACACCATTAGAAAACATCTGGTTTAATTCCTGACTATTTAAATATGCCATATATGTGATCATTGTAGAGCATGAATTCCAAATTGTATTATTTGAAGCTTTTAATACAATAACAGAAACAAAATTATTCCAAAATTTATTATTCAATTCGTGTTAACGGGTGAATAATCTAAACATGTTATTAAAATGGCATGGTATGTAGCCAGAAAGGAAAAATATTATATCATTTTTCTAATGCATTTTTTCCAAGTTCGTTTTACTTATTGAATTTTACCCATTATTTTTTGTTCCATGGCTCTTTATTTGTTTCTTCCCTTTTCTTCTACACACTGCTATAATGCATACCGGTTACTCTGATCAAGCCATAAGAGAGAAAGTTACAAAGCCTTGTCAGATACTGGAATATTTTGGAGTATGAAATCTTCTTATAGTGGAGTTCATGATGCAAAACCAAATTTGTTTGATTTAGTAATAGTAAGCCGTTCATGTGGGAGAAAGGCTCATAACTGACAGAGGTGCTGAAAGTGTCCTGCAACCGGTTTCTTCCCTGTGACTGAATCTTGGGAGGATTTGGCCACTCTCCTTCCCCATTGTTCAATAAAATGCTCATAGCAGTCATAACATAGGCGTCAAAATCAGAGCACGAGGCAAACCTGCTGGCTGTAACAGAACATGTGAGAGAAACATTAGTAATAGAAGACAAGACTGCCAAGAATTTTGACGGGTGCCATCAAATTGTTTCCAATTGCATTGAGAACCCCCTTCCTTCTCAATTTGCAATCAACTTAAAGCATATCCTTGTTGTTTGTTAGTGCATTTTAATTGCTCGACTCTGTTGTTTTTGGGATTGGCAAAGGCTCCATCTTGTAAAATGTTTTCTAGGCCCATATCGCTTTTTGAGTATGGGCCATTTTCCCATTATTCTGAAGCCTATTGGGAGAAGGATATAAGACTATGAATCTGCATATTAGGGTTTGTTATTGAATGACTAGATGCATATTTGGTACTTCGTTGGTGATAGCAATGTTAATGATGCATTTATGCAGCAGAAATATCCTGAAAAGAGGCAAGAATGCCAATAATTTGGACGAAGTCTTTATGGTGGCAGCTGTCCAAAATTTTGGCATTCTTGACTCTATTGCATGTTTCTATTGTAGAGGTGCTTTTTATTGACATTCCCATGACCAATGATATGCAAAAGATACATCCGGTCATTCAAGAACAGATCCTAATATGCAGATTCATCTCTCTCTGACCCTTCCAAACTCTCTGGGAATGTTTTTCTTCTTCTCCCTCCTCTCTTTTTGGTCCCTTTTACTAATTAGCATGGTGTCACCGCGGCGGTTCCAACCACCTCCGTGGGCATTTTGTATTCGCACGTGGTGGCTCTCTTAGGGACTGATGGTTATGTCCCTTGCCACACGATTTTCGTTCATAATAACCAGCAGTTACATGTCCAGTTCATCTTCAATTCAACTCACACTTGTCATTCGTGTTTTATCCTTTTTTGACCATGCATGCATTTGACATCGTTTTTGATACTCAGTTCACTACTTCTACCCCCTCGCACTTGAGTCCACCATTTAGAGATCTAATTTAAGCCATACATTTGATTTTTGTTCTAGAGTTAAGATTGACACCACTTAGAGGGTTTCTATCGAGGAAAATTGAACGCTCATTTGCTGCCCCTTTAGTTTTTTAATATTTTTTTAGATAATACTGTTGCTACTATTCTTTTGATCTAGAAAGAGAGAAACCAAGCCCAAGGGAGATTCTTCTAGTACTAGGCACCCTAAGGACTTTGTGTTGTTGTTGTCACTCATAAAGAGAACACTAGGGTTTCCATACCAACCTTTTGCCCCCTTAAAGCATCCGCATATTTGTTGATCGTTCATATTCCAAAGTTCTGCCCCCTTGAACCATCCGCATATTTGTTGATTGTTCATCTTCCAAAGTGCACAAAGCTTCCAACTTCCCCCTATTGAACAAATTACCATCACACCGGTCTTCATGAACATCAATTAGAGTAGTCCATTGAGATTATAAGCAAGAAAAATCCAACATTAGTTCCATTTTGTTTGTAGAAAGAGGTTGGGATTGCATTAAGTTTGTGTATTTGCATAGTTAATTCATATTTCATTTTATTTCCTTAGGATTAATTAAAAAATAAAAAAAGAGTTAAAAATTGTGTTGGATAAAATATGTTCAATTGAATTATATTTTGTAGTATAATAGTTTGAACTCTTCATGCTTTAGGATATTCTCATCTCTCAGATTAGACCCTAGATTTAGAATAGAGTTATAATCTTTTGTATTTAAAATTTATGTTAGTCTAGTTTTAGAGATTGCTCTTACAAAACACAAAAACTCAAAAAAGATAGTTTCAATTGCTAGATCCGTTTGTGAAATGTAATTGTAAATTAGATACATTCAATTTTAGGATAGATAAATCATAGTTTGATTTGTAGATATTATTTTACACAACATTTATCTTCAAAAATCAACACATAGTTTAGATGATTATGATGGGTCGTTGTAACTTCAAATCATTTAATCAACCTATTCAAACGTTGATGTCATTATAGACTAGGGTTGTGTTCAAGGTTGTGTTCAACGCTGTATGCAGAGAAGTTGATTTGCAACTCAGTATTATGGTGGTTTTTTTTTTTGGGGTTTTTTTTAGTATCAGTTTTCTTGTTCTACACTGCTCAACTACTGAAAGCGAGTAACGGTCTAAACTGTTGAATATCAAAATCTTCCAAACTATCAAATAGAAAGCAAAGTATATCAAATGCATCTATGCCACGGAAACTAAGTTACTAAATGAAATGTTTGTTAAAGGAAATTTTTGCTTGAAATGAAATACTTGCTTAAATCAAATGACAGTAAAGGGAATGTGCTGAAGCAAATAAATACAAGATTGCATTCAGATAATCATCAAACCAAGATATTGAAACTAAAACTGAGAAAATATAAAGATCTTGCATGAAATACCAGTCCTTCAATCTCCTCAGTCGAGTGGGTCCTTGCTCTACTTCGGGATTGAGGTTCTCAACACAAATGTATACTCAAAATAACATGTATTATATTGATCAAAATAAGTTCATCACATACTCCAGAGTGCAATTGAAAATAACTTCTATTAACTACTGTAATACTGTAAAAATACTAACTAAGAAACAATTCACGGAGGTGTCTTATAGACACAGTTGATTACAAAACATGCCAAAAATATAGGCAACATATTAACCGATAACAATTTCATAAAAGTTCCATGGCACCCTATAATTCTGTTGGAAAGAGGGGGCCTCGTTTATAGTTGGTTGTGGGTCAATCCTTCAAAATTGCGCAGTGTTTGTGGACTTGGTCTCCTTGACTGCAGTTGCTCAAAATGGGAGAAAATGTGCCTCATAAGCCTGCATATGTCACCAAATCAATCGACAAAGTAGTTAGTGAAAGTTCCATTGGTCATTAGTTCACATAAGACAAAATAAATGGAAATGCATCACTTTCTACTTTATATACAACTATTTAGAATATTCCCATGCATAGATTAACATTTTTAGGAGTAAAATCTATAGTTATATAGATACTATGATGAGTCGATTTATGGACTCATCATCTTCGATGCACTTTACCTTTTGCAACTACTCGTGCAAACTATCTCTGACCTAATCTCTACCCAAGCTGTTGTGCCATGTCATACTATTCAAATTGATGTGCATACTATTTTTTGGGGCCGTTACATCCTTTAGGTTTGCAACATAATATTAGCCCATGATTTAAAGATTTCATGTGATTGAGGAGCACTGTTTTGCCAAGTGTTCATTGCGATAAGGACCAGGGGAGGCCTTACCTGCATACCAACCCATTCACAACTATACTCATTTTTCCCTTTCTCTGTTAATCGCCGAATAATCTCCACAAGTGCATCCCCCTTCGCATACTCCAGCTAAGATTCTGAGGAGAGATAACTTCTCTTTGTTTCAATGGCAATTTCAGAGTGTCCCATCTCTTATCATAGGCTATCATAGCCTTGCCAAAGTTTTGTTGAAAGTAAGTTTCAAATTCTTGGACACATTTGGCCAAGATATCCAATGTGTTTATATCAATTCCAGCCTGATAATAAAGAGATCTAAAATCTTTTTTCATAGAAACATCATTATGGTGTTGAGGCTGAATGTAAAATCCAACGGATTTGTCCTGCTGAGTAAAGAGATTGGTTTGTTTTTTCCACCAAATTTGATTCCTTACCAATGATTGAAAGGATTTCAAATGAAACTCTCCTAATGATAGATTTATAAAGAAATTAGGAACATTTGTAACCAACCTATTATGCAGATAAAATTCACATAATAAGTGTTGGAATTCTGGAGTACAACCTTGATAAATTTGTAAGAATGTTTTTTCATCAGGAGCCTCATCATTCACGAGGCTCTCCACAACAAAGTCTATGCAACTGCCATGAATAAAATTGTTCTTGAAGAAATAAACTATAAATTGAAGATGGTTTTTTGCAAGCCAGAAGTTTACAAGCCAAAGGACAAAAAAAATCAACAATTGTTTCCAATTTTCTCTTTGCATTAGAACTTGACTCAACCTCTTGTTCAAGTTTTCTATTTTTTCCTACCGACTTTGTATTTCTAAGAGATAGTTGGGCATAATGATAGGACAAATCTTCCCATGCTTTCAAACCAATATTTTTGTCTTTTTCAAACTATCAATTTCCATTCTCAAAGCAATTATTTCTTTATCTTTTTCTACACTCTTTTGCACAAACTCATATTGAAGAGACAAATGAGTTGTTTTCATACCTTTTAGTTATGTAAGAGCAAAAATTTCATCTTGGCGTCGCCTCAAAACATCATATCTTTTTGATTTTGTTCGACCAACCTCTTATGTAGCAGTTTCTGTAGCTTTTGTTTGGATTTTCGGAGTTGCAAGAATAATTTCTAGAGCTTCCAAAGGATTTTTCGGTGCCTAAGCAACATGGCTTTGTTATTCAAGAATGACCAATGTAATCTCAAAATCTCGTGACCGTTATCCTAGTGCAAAGGAAGTCTCAGTTCCAACAAACTCTTCAAAAATCTAGACTGGACCTTCATTAGATAATGTAGGTTGACAAACTTCAGCTTTCTTTGCAAGACAAAACCTTCTTTTTTCCAACGAACTCTGAGTAGGGGTTGACAGTGAAAGGAACGATAATCAGATCGTACCAAGCCAAGAACACAGATGCTAATCAAACACCACGATCTATAAGATGAAAGCAATTCGCTAGAATAACTTTACATAAAAACTTTGCAAATAAATGAGCAGTAATATCATATATTATTATAGAACTCAATGCAATACATTGAGAATGGGCCTTGCTTAAATAGGCAAGGAATAACAATCTAAGAACAAGTCAAGGTCGTAGATCAAGCCATAAATCAAGGAAATAACTAGTCATCAAAGAACTAGTCAAGACCATAGATTTAGGAGAGAACTAGACATCAAGGATCTAGTCAATACCATGGATCAAGGAAAGAACTATACCTAACAACTAGATAATATCTCCTAATATCTAAATAAGATAAAAGAAATATCCACACACATAAGTGGGTGAGGATAAATACAATAAAGGTAAATAAAGTACCTAGGTGAACATGAGCTAAGGTAAATACCTACTCTAACACCCCCCTCAAGTGAAGCTAGGGGCCAAAATAGAAGTGGCATGTCCACAGTATGAGTCCCGACAACTAGGTCTAATGAGGTACTCATGTACAATAATTGGGAAAAATGGACATCGCAAGGTACCCAAAACCAGTAACAACGAAGTAAAGAGAGTAAAGACTCACTCCAAGGCATCCTAAGAAACTCGACTCAAAAAACTCGTAAAATGCTGAAGAAGTTTGGTGTGCACTGTGGTCTGAATCCACTACTCGATCACAAAACTCAAAAACAAATGACACTGGGTTTCACCAGAATAGCTCCATATAAGGAGACTGTCAATGGAGTGATGTCGAAATGTCGAAAGTGCAAAAAAAATACCAAACATAATTCGATCAACTGCTGCAAATAGGTGTGCCACGATCCAAGAACAATAACCAAAGCAACAAGGCAAGGACACAAACTCCAGAGTGTCATGATCCAAGAAAAGCCAAGGTAACAAGGCAAGGACACGAAACCCAAAGAAGTAGGATCAACACCACACCCTCCCATATTGCTGAATGGGTGGAGTGACGCTACAAATCTGTATGAGTTGTCAAAGTAACTACTCAAACACTGAAAAACTAACACTGGAATGCACCAGAATAGATCCCCCATAAGAGATATTGTCAACATGCCAAAAGTGTCGAAAATACATATACAAAATCTCTCAACAAACAAAAGAGATACACTACACTTGCTAAAGAAAAATGTTCAAAACAAGAAGCATCACAATGCATAAGGTATAGAAAGTGGAACAAGAGGCCTAATGGTGGAGGAGCCACGCCTGTAGAGTCCTCTCAACGAATGCCTATGTTGCCGCCACGAGTGATCAAATATCCACCCTAAATCAACACAGATGGATGAAGAAGATGCTTGCATATGACTTGGTGCAAAATGCACAATGGGTGCATGCAAAAGAACATCAGAATGTGTGTCAGGTTGATCATGTATGACAGTTGAAATCTCAGGTTTCTCAAATCTGAGTGAAGGTGCAGAACTCATGTGTTGCTCATGATCCTCAGAAAGAGTTGAGCGAAAAAAAGGAGCTCTGTTAATGTGTGATCCCAATGAAGTATCTGCTCGAAAACTAATGGCATGATGAGAATTCCACGTAACATGTGGAATAGAGGAAAAAATACCCTATGAATGTCTGCTAATAACTCCACTAGTGAGACCCATAGAACGAAGCATGCAAGATCTGAATGCAGTGGTATGTTTCTAAAAAAAAGCCATGCAGCTGAGCAGAAGTAGGATACACAACATGTGGTACTGTAATAGGCACAAATGTGGAAGATCATGCAGTAACAAGCCTCACATGTTTAGAAGCATCAAAAGCAGGGTCAGGCTCAAAGACTGGCAGATCAATGTTAGTGGGTACAAGAGCAACAACTGTAAGTGGACTAGGAGCATGGATATGGTTGTCCACAATATGATGGTGATGTTGTAGGCTAGCAAGTTTGTTCTGCAGGGAGTGTATTATTGTATCCTTATCATGAATGAGTGATTGTAAAAGAGAATTTCGCTTCCTGAGCGATCTATTTTATTCCACAAATTTTACAATATCCTCTTGAAGTCCACATTATTCAGAGAAAAACATATCATTCTCAGAATCCATGATAGGTACAAACTGCAACTTCTAAAATTTTAGGACATTGGGCTCAGCCGAAATTGCATCCACAATTGATTATAACACTCCTTCATAGTTGACACTTTATAATTATAGTGCAAGTCTCAAAATAAATATTTCCAATGGAAATATCACGAAAAAACAAGCACTTTACAAAATACGACACTCAAAACCGAGTTACCAATCAAAAGTTACAAACTTTTTAAGATTTTGCTCTGTTATTTATTTTAGTTGCCATTAAAACAAAATCAATTGTTGTTGCCTTCACCACATAAATAAAATTAAAGGGGGCTTAAGTTAAGCACATACTAGTAAGAATCACAAGCTTTAAACCCTCATATGACCATACCATATGACCAAGGGCTAAGGATTTTAATGGGTGTTGCGTGTTTTCGAGAAAGTCACAATTTCTTGAATGTGTAGATAGTAACCTTTGTTTGCCAAAAAAGCAACCTCTAGATTTGCTCAAAATAGTAAAAAACATGCACAACATCCGTGGACCCTTGCCAAAAAAGGAAAGAAACGAAATTCATTTGCACGCAACCCGAAAATGATCTGCCGTACCGGAAAACAACCCAATGTAGATCTCGCAAAATCCAAAAAACCCAATAAAAAGTTTCCTTGGTTTCTTAACCATGTGGCACGAATCCCGAGGCAAACCTGTGTATTTCATTGCAACCATAGAAAAAAACACAAAAACTGACTGTCTCTAGAAATGGTCGAGTTTACAGTTGATCTTACGGTTTTCACACCTTTTGGATCCAATGGAAGACTCTGTTTTGCATAAAAATACACACAGCAACAAAATACGAACAAATCCCAAATATATGAATATACAAAGATTTTATTTGTAAAATAAAACTTACAGATAGATGTCAACAGCAATCTCCTGCTCTGATACCATGAAAGGAACGATAACTAGATCATACCAAGCCAAGAACACAAATACTAATCAAACACCACGATCTATAAGATGAAAACAATTCGCCAGGATAACTTTACATAAAAACTTTGCAAATAAATGAGCAACAATATCATATATTATTATGGAACTCAATGCAATACATTGAGAATGGGCCTTGCTTAAATAGGCAAGGAATAACAATCTAAGAACCAGTCAAAGTAGTAGATCAAACCATAAATCAAAGAAATAACTAGCCATCAAAGAACTAGTCAAGACCATAGATTTAGGAGAGAACTAGACATCAAGGATCTAGTCAATACCATAGATCAAGGAAAGAACTAGTCAATACCATGGATCAAGGAAAGAACTATACCTAAAAACTAGACAATATCTCCTAATATCTAAATAAGATAAAAGAAATATCTACACACAAGTGGGTGAGGATAAATACAATAAAGGTAAATAAAGTACCTAGGTGAACATGAGCTAAGGTAAATACCTACTCTAACAGACGGGATAGTGTTTTTCTTTAAATCTCGAGGCTCAGAGGGAGGCTCAACTTCATCTGCATAATATTTAATAAAACTGGGGTAGAGTGAGGAGTGGAGCGAATCTTAAGCTGCGAGTTATAGGTTGGTTTGGTAGAGATTAGTGTAGGATCCCCTTTAACCCTCTTCTTCCCGGAACTTTATCCTATAATCACCTTTTCTATTTTTCTTTTGGGTTTCCTAGAGGTTTGGTGTGCGCAAATCAACTAAATAAGCCCTGGGTGCTTAATTGTAGCGTCACTACCCCCACTCCTATAATTTTGTCCCACCTTTATGACATCATCCACAAGGTATTATGGAAGATTCACCTTAAGCTTAGTATTTTCCATGCCTTTCTTCAAATGGGTTAGAATCTTCCGTGTATCACCCCCTAATATCGATGGTTTCCCATCATAAATGAAATACTTGTTTACCTAAGAATCAACCTCCCTCCAATGTCCTGGAAAACTCTCCCTCTTAATACCCTTCTGAATTCCTTGGGGATTAATAATTATCTCAGGAAGATTTTCCCCTTTCTCATGAAAAAGGGCTAACAAATCTTTAAGGGGGGAGTTAGTGACAATCTTAAGCCAAAAATCTGGAAGATCAGAGATTGTGCTAACAATTTAGCTGTCTACTTAAATTCTTTCCCCTCCTATTCTAGAATAGTTTTCTTCAAAATTTGACAAAAATTCTTCAACTAAATCCTCATCAAACCCCTCAATTTTTTGAATAAAATCCAACCAACCTACATCATGGAATACTTGAGAGATGACGACATTCCGTAGCAGTGGCTCCGTAGATTCTGGCTTGAACTTCTTCTTCTTCCCCATAGCACATACTGATTTACAAAAAAAATGAAAAAGGCAATGAGGGGGTATTTTTAGAATAATGATGATGGTTTTGTGAGAGAGAAAGAGTAGTATCCAATGTCAGTAGCTTAAATTTAAACTACTCGTGATTTTATAATGGCATCAAGTTGGCATAAAATGGTGGCAGAAAGGACAGATGGGACTATTTGAGGTGGCAAGATTTTAATTCATTTGTATGGCCCCCATACTACTATCCTTATCACTCATGCCGTATGTCATTCCTAAAAAAAAAGTGACAACATGCCTTTATTCATCATCATTACCCATTATATCTCCATTTACTCCATTATATTTACTTTTATGGTTTTAATAAATGCATTGGGACATTTAAACATAGTTAATATCCATAATAAAAAGTAAATACACATCACCTTACCAGCTCAACATCATTTTGACCATTGGCGCTCCACTTCCTACATTTGAAAAGAAATCATGGTTAATACACATTTGTATAAATTACATCTCTAACCTTTATTTTCATGCATGAAAGAAAACAATTTTTTGTATTTTTTAGATATAGGAGGGAAGATGACAATAATTAGACATATGGTCTTCTTCCTTTATTTGGATATTCCTAACAAACTACTCATGGTTGGAAGAAATGAAGTCTTCCACTGAATCAAATTCCTGACACAAATGCATGTCCTTAGTGAAGGTTTCTTTATCCCGGGGTCATGGATGCAGCCTCAGTCTATGGCCGTTCACTAACAAAGTTCTCTTGTCACCATCAATTGTCAATAGTTTCACACATCCATTATCATATATATTTTCAATTTGGTACGGTCCTAGCCATCTTGTTCTCAGCTTCCCTTTGAATTTTTGGTATTTTGAGTCAAATAGCAAGGCCCAATCTCTTTTTTTGAATCTCTGTTTTTTTTTTTTGAGATTCATGCCATACCTTCCTCTGATCTTGAAGGATCTCTCAGTTTGTTGTTGTGCCTCCACCCACATCTCATCTAGTTCATTCAGCTGCATAATTCTATCTCGCTGAGCTTCATCCAAATCAATTCCTATCTTCAGTGCTATCCTCCAGGTTTGTAATTCAAATTCCACTGGGAGCAATGGCTTCTTCCTATATACTAGTTCATATGGGGAGAAACTAGTGATGGTTTTCCAAGTTGTTTTGTATGCCTAGACTGCTCCAGGAAGTCTTGGCACCCAATTCTTTCTATCTACATTGATAACCTTAGTTAAGATGTTTTCCATTTTTCTATTGGTGAATTTCACCTGCCCATTGGTTTGGGGGTGGTATGGTGATAAATTCCAATGATTGATATGGTAAATCTTCAAAAATGCCTCAATCATGTTAGACACAAACTAAGGTCCTTGATCAGATACTATAGCTTTGGGAGCTCCAAACCTTAGGTCATACAAAAAGTCATCTACAATGTCCTCATTGGTAGATGTCATTTCTTAAACCTCGGCCCATTTTGTAACATAGTGGGTGCACACCAACAAGTACTCTTTTCCATAAGATGAGGGGTCTATAGGTCCAACAAAATTGATCCCCCATTTCTCAAATGACCCTAAGACCTGCTGAGGATTGAGGGGCATTTCAGAAGACAAAGTAGGCTTCCCCATTATTTGACATACATCACATTGCCATACATATTTATTGACAACTTTGTGGAGAGAGGGCTAGTAGTACCCAGCTCCAAGGACCTTATGAATTTTTTTCTTTTCTGAGTAGTTCCCTCCTCAAGGTTCATCATGCTATGATTTCAATATGTCATATACTCCATCTTCTCAAACACACCTACGAAGAATCATGTCAGGACAATATTTAAATAATATTCCATTGCACCACTTATATGTAGCACTATTTCTGACTAATCTCTTGACTTCTTTATTAGTGAAATAAGTTGGAAACTTCCCTGTAGTTAGATAATTGGCAAGATCAGCAAACCATGAAGGGTGTGCTGATATTGCAAACAAGTGCTCATCCGGAAAGTGATCTTGAACTACCTCACTTTCTCCTGAAAAATTCAATCTTGAAAGGAACTCTACAACAACATTATCCTTTCCAGGCTTATCAATAATGGTCAAGTTAAACTCTTGAAAAAGAAGAAACCACCTGATAATTCTTCCCCCTACTACTGGTTTGTTCATTAAGTATCTTATGGCTGAATGGTCTATATACAAAAAGATTTTATATCTAGTAATGTAGTGTCTAAATTTGTTCAGAGAGTAAACAAAAAATAAAAATTCCTTTTCCATAGTGGTATAATTTCTCTTTGTAGGGGTCAGGTTTTTGCTGATAAAGTATATGGAATATATTTTCTCTTCCCCATCTTTCTATCCAAGAAAAACTCCCATTGTAGTCATAGAAGCATCCAATGTGAATATGAAAAGGCTGGCCCCAATTAGGTCCTTTCAAGACTGGGGTAGTGGTCAATTTCTCCTTTATAACTTCAAAAGCTTGTTGACATTGGGGAGTCCATTAAAAACACAGTCTTTTTCCAACAAAGAGAACCTTGGTGCAACAATCTTACTAAAATATTTTATAAACCGTTTCTAATAACATGCATGTCCAAGGAAACTTTTGATGTCTATATGATTTTTTGGTGTAGGAAACTTAGTAATGACTTCTATATTTTTAAGATCAACTTGGATACCCTTAGTAGAGATATGATGACCCAAGACAACCTCCTAGTCAACTATTATCAATAATTTTTCACGACTTAAGAAGAGTTGGTGTTTCTCACATCTGGTTAACACTTTTTCAAGATTTCTTGAAGATTCCTCAAAGGTAGATCCATAGACAGTGGAATCATCCATATAAAATTCAACACAATCATTTGTTAGGTTTGCAAAAATAGCTAAAACTGCTATTTGAAAGGTGGCAGGTGCATTATAAAGTTCAAATGGTAGAACTCTGTATGTTAATGTACCCCAAGGACAAGTGAAGGTGGTCTTATCCCGAACAACAAATGTTATACTAATTTTGTTGCATCCGCTAAACCCATCCAAGAAGGAGAAGTATCTCTTACCTGCTAGATTGTCCAAAACCTCATCTATAAAGGGTAGGGGAAAGTAATCTTTCTTGGTGGCTTTATTAAGATCCCTATAATCTATATAGATT
Source organism: Taxus chinensis (assembly GCA_019776745.2). Taxonomy (NCBI): domain Eukaryota; kingdom Viridiplantae; phylum Streptophyta; class Pinopsida; order Cupressales; family Taxaceae; genus Taxus; species Taxus chinensis. Next base: position 839,857,453 of record CM034146.1, read on the forward strand.
CTCCACTTACCATTTTTCTTGGGAACTATAACAAGATGTGATACCCACTGACTATCAAATATTGGATAGACGAATCCTATCTCAACAGTTTCTCTATTTCATTTTTGAAAATGTCTCTAGTGTCGGGTTAATCCTTCATTGTAACTATTTGAATGGTTTGAAAACCTCAGTGTAAATATGATGAGTACATATGCTTGGAAAAATCCCTTTCATGTCGGTATAATCCCAAGAAAAATATTTCGAATGATTCCTTAAGATGTCTATGACCCTAGTCTCTTGGTTGTCTTCTAAGTTGTTACCAATGGTCAATTCTTTACCTATCTCAACAGTTACTAGTTTGGTGTCTTTCAAAATAGCAAGCTATGTCTCAGAAATTAGAGAGTTTAAAGGACAAGCATGAGGCTATAGCGTGTGAAGAATAGTCATGTTCTCAAAAGATACAATCTTGGCTAAAGGAAAATGAAAATCAGTTGATGTTTGGCCTTTATGGTAATCATAGGTCTCTCCACAACCTTCTATAGACATTTCACTTACCAAGGTGATGTTGTTCTCTTCTGAGTTCAACACAGTCATTTCCGTAGCCATAGTTTTAGATTTCGTGGCCAGATTTTTGGTTTCCATGGCCACAGTATCATCTTCAACAAACACTGGGTATGTCTCAGTAATTTCTTCCATAAGATTTTTTACTGCAATGGTGGCCAGATAAGAAGAATTTATATTGTTATTATCTGAAAAATATACCCACACACATTCAAAAACATCTACATATGACTGGGCATGAGGATAATGAGAAATATTATTTTCTTTTTGCCCATTTGAAATAGTCATTTTTTTTGACCTACAATCAATGTATGCAACAACAGTTGCTAGCCAGGATCTTCCTAAGATAGCTGGATATCCCATATTTTGAGTTTTAGGCTATAAGACTATAAAATCTACTGGATACTTCCATAATTCAACCATAACCATCACGTCCTCAATTATTCCATCTAGAACAACAATAGATTGATCTACTAATTAGAGGATAGTATTGGTTTGTTGTAATCCTATCAATGACAAAAAATTAAATGTATCTCTTGTTATGACATTGATGGAAACACCAACATCCACCTAAACGTTAGATATTGACTGACCATTTATGAAATAGTGATGACTGGACTCCCATGGTCCCCATATTTTGGTGAAAGAAGTTTTCCAGCTACAAGGTCAGCTAGATTTCCTTCTAATTTGACTGTTTTTGGCTATTTCTTCTTCCTTCCTGGTGTCTTTATACATTGGTTCCTAATAGTCTAGTTTAATTCGGGAATGTCCCTTATTTCTATTAAGAGTGGGACCTCAATATTCAACTTTTTCAGCTCTTGAACCAATATCGTTTCTTCCCCATGTTGCATTTCTTTTAATCTCTCTGGGAAAGGAGCTACATGCACATTCTTGTCTTTCTCTCAATCATCCCTAGTGGCTTGTGTTTTTGGAACATGCTCAGTTTTCTCACTTTCCTCAAGTACCTTAGTAATAATTGTTGGAGGATTGTTCACTGTTTTTGTAGATCTCAACTGTAAGTTATTAATGACATTAACTTACATTGTCTCACCCTAGCTTGCTTCATTAATTGAAGTTGTTTGTTGATTTTTGGGGTTTGAGACAAGCTGGGCTGGAAGTTAGGTTTTTGTCACCTACCCTTGCTGGTAATTGTTTTGTGGTGTAGGCATTAAATCTTGTTGTCGTGTAAACCTCCTTGGCTGATTATAGGTCAACTAGGGTGACCAGTGTTGGTTTGGCCATGAATGTGCATTAGTTGATGGTGTCTAACCTTGCTAATTATATGGAGTCATCCATGGTTGTGGATTTGGGTAGGCCATCCAGTTTGGTGGTGTCCAATCAAGATGTCAAGATGTCTGTTTTCATATTAGCCATCTCTTCTAGAAGTTCTGAGGTACCAAAGGCATGTTTTTATGTTTTCCTTCTTCTAATGTCTCCCCTTGTTCTAGAGTAGATCCTACATAAGTCAACAATCTATGCCATGGTGAGTTTATGTACATCACCTCCTCCCATGAGATGGAGGGATTATTTGGTTTCATCATCAAGTCCTTTAAGGAAGCTTGTCTTGGTAATTTATGCATTCAACTAATAACCACTTCTCCTATGGACAAAAGGAATCTATCTAGGTAATCTTCCAAATTTTCATCTTCTTTTTGTCTCATCTGAAAGAAATATTCCCTCAATTATTTCGTCCCCTGCAATAGTTTTGGTATTTGTCTAAAAATTAAGTCTCCATCTGTTCCCATGAATGAATGGAGTTAGAGGGTAATCCCATAAATCACTTCATGGAAGAGTCCTTGAGGGTGAAAGGAAAGAGATTGAGTTTTTGGTTATCTTTTTTATATTCATATGTTTGGTAGAGGACTTTGAATTTAAACAAGAATTGTGCTAGATCTTATGTGGAAAATCCTTGAAAGATAGACATTGGGGAAATGTTTTTCATAGGTGCTTCCTCTTCCTCATTTAAGATAATGGGGTAGGTAAAGGTTTTACCCAAGGGTCTATCATCATTGTTTTCCATTTCTGCAAGCTCTTCAGGTTTTGCATAAGTTGATTGAGACTGTCCAGTATCACTGTCGGGAGTAGTATTAGATTGAGTGTCACTCTCAGGAGTAGTGTTATCATTTTAACTACACATTCTCCTGTTGGGGATATTATTTTAGTGTTGCGAGTTATATATCTCCCTCTAGCATCCCTTGGCCTATGCATCAATGTTTATCATTAAGGAAAGGCTTAGGATTGTTACTGGTGGCATAAATTAACTTCAATAACACCCATATCATAAAGTGTGAATAGAATGGTGTGTTTTTCTTATGGTGTCCCTGGAAATGACCCCAAAAATTATGGGTCATTGTAAATTCCATTCATTTAATCAGCCTATTCAAACGTCGATGTCATTATAGACCAAGTTTATGTTCAAGGCTATATCTAGAGAATTTAATTTGTAACTCAGTATTATGGTGTTTCTAATTTTTGGGGGTTTTTGTTTAGTGTTAGTTTTCTTGTTCTACTCTACTTAACTACTGAAAGTGAGTAAAGGTCTAAACTATTGAATATCAAAATCTTCTAAAATATCAAACATAAATCAAAGTATATCCAATGCATCTATGCTAAAGAAATGAAGTTACTAAATGAATTGATTGTTAAAGGAAATGTTTTCTTGAAATGAAATACTTGCTTAAATCAAATGAAAGTAAAGGGAATGTGCTGAAACAAAGAAATAAAATATTGCATTCAGAGAATCATCAAACCAAGATACTGAAATAGAAACTGAGAAAATATAAAGATCTTGCATAAAATACTAGTCCTTCAATCTCATCAGTCGAGTGGGTCCTTGCTCTACTTTGGGATTGAGGCTCTCAACAGAAATGTATACTCAAAATAACATGTATTATATTGATAAAAATACGTTCATCACATACTCCAGAGTGTATTTGAAAATAACTTCTTTTATTAACTACCGTAATACTATAAAAAAAACTAACTAAGAAACAATTCAAGGAGGTGTCTTATAGACACAATTTATTACAACATATGCCACAAATATAGGCAACAAATTAAGCGATAACAATTTAATAAAAGTTCCATGACACCCTATAATTCTGTTGGAAATAGGTGCCCTCATTTATAGTTGGCTATGGTTCAATCCTCCAAAATGGCATAGTGTCTATGGACTTGGTCTCCTTGACTGTAGTTGCTCAAAATGGTAGAAAATGTGCCTCATAAGCATGCATATGTCACCAAATCACTCTACAAAGAAGTTAGTGAAAGTTCCATTAGCCATTAGTTCACATAAGACAAAATAAGGGTAAATGCATCACTTTCTACTTTAGATATAACTATTTAGAACATTCACATGCATAGATTAACGTTTTTAGGAGTAAAATTTATAGTTATATAGATGATATGATGAGTCAATTTATGGACTCATTAGATTGCATCCAAACAACGTACAAAATTAGGATTTGAAAAACAGTGGCTATGTAATAATAATGGTGTTATAAATTTTTAGTTTTTAACACATTTCAAATTAGTAAAACAAACTTTAATTTGTTGTTGTAGATTTTTTTTTGTTTTCACATACATTTCATATTACAAATTCAAAAAAACAGCAAAAACACATTTGTTTATATTTTCATCAACTAGAGTAGTGAAAAAGAAGCATTAATTGTCATATCTATTTTGTGTGCATCGTGAAATTAAGCTATTGTAACTTCTTTTTTAGCAATCATTTCATTTTACTTGGTTGCATTTAATTGTGTTGAAATAATTCATACAAAAACGAATCAGGACAAACATAGACAACATACCTGAAATTTAAGTCAAATACAACAAAACACATGACCTTCAATCCTAAGCACGCACAAAAATATCCAAAAACAATATTTCAACAACCATAATACATATTTATACTATTTCAGGTGAAATAAAATGAAAAAAAAAGAAAAAGACGCTCAAATATCTGCATGAAAACAAACTATAATTTTGATTAAAAATTATTACAACACATCTCCACAGCTCTGGTAATTTTCCGAGATCATCTCGAAACAAATTTCAACACAAAATCTTATTGTGATTTTCTCCAAATAATGGAAAACACCAAAAAATGATTGTATATTCTCCAATGTGAATTAATTTGGATAGCTAGAAATTACCAGGAAGAGTTAGACATTTCTCTTATGTTCCCCCTCCATTTGGAAAACAAAACATCCAGGGTGACACCTTATCTGGACTCAGGTGAAAGGTGTTTCATTCTTCACCATGTACAACACACATAATTCCCCAACTCGTTATTCTTGATGGTGAAGCCCCACAAGATAACAATCAATTTCTTCATCTTATCAGATAACTAATTTCATTAGATATTTTAGTGTTCTTAGCTTGTATAACATATCTCACCACACCATCCTATACGACGTTTCCAGATCAAGGCTAACCATCTTCAAAAAACCATTTCATCCAATTTGCACAACCCAACATCCTCTTTTCATAGACCAAGATGAAGATTTAGAGTTTCACACTAGAATCATTCTTGACTACACCATCCACCATGAATAAGCTTGTAAGAGCTTTGTTTCCCTGACGAGTAGGAATTTCTCTCTTAAGTGCTTAGAAAGATTTTACTGTCTTGTTTACATTTCTCCACACTATCATTATAAAATCCATATAATTTTCCCACAAACATCCTATCATTCTCTGCATTGACTGCATTGGGCCAAACTCATGAGGATTCAAGTATGCATGAAAGGCATTTATGCTTTTTAGGGTGTACAAATTTGGTGAACTCAACACGAAGGACTAGTTTAGTATTTTTTACACATATTCTGTTTCTTTCTTTTCACTCTCCCATTATTCTGCAAGTGTTTATACATGCCCTAAATATGTTGGGTCAAGAATTTAACAAGCCTATCTTTGGCCTCGAGGCTTACTATACTTGCATGCACTCCCAACAGTCAGCTTCATTATCAGTTTGGGTTGATAGCTATTCTTAAAGTGCATGATTTCCTATGTCTCTTCCGTTCAAATGCCAAACTTCTCTTCCAATGTAAGGATTGAAGAAATCGATTGACCGTCGACCTATCAAGGCTCTTTCATGGACCCTTCAAATTCTAACAATATGACATTTATTGGGGAAGGCACACTCTACCTGCAAGTCATGACAAGGTCACAAATCAACATGCAGTTTGATCCCTTGCCACCTTACTTACAACCTAATGATGAACTTCTAAAGTGGTCTAATTAAAGTACCAACTGAATCAAAACCATAGATGAATTTTTAGATAGGATGCATGCATATACTCCCACCCTCTTGCAAGATAATGTTTCTTTTACTCTATCTAGGCTTGGAAGACAATATAAAAGAGGAGAAGTAACTACATAGAAATTTATCAAAGGATACCATCATTCCCCTCTACAACCAAATGCAAAGTTGAGTTTTCAACAAGATCAACAGGTTCCATCAAGTAACATCATCTCGACGCTAGTCAGAAAAATTCAAGATCTAGAAAATGTTTTACCTTCTCAAAACATAGACCAAAAAGGCCAGGACATGATTCAAATTATCGACAAAAAAGTTATGTCTAACCAATGCAATAATTTCCAAAACATAACCTTCTTGCCAATTATGTGATGTAACCACAACTAAGAGACATCCTCATAAGTACTAGTATGTTAGGCATGAGAGGGCCTTCATCATACAATTTCCCAACATATATTCCAAACGACACCACTTCATACTCTGTGTCATTGAATATAGTAAACCACACAAAAGCCTACAACTAGTTTATGTTTACATCACAAGCTTACACTTAACCATCGCAAGTATATATTTAATAACCATATGTGTATGTTCAGTCTTTCCAAGATTATCATCAACCATGACATACCTTTTCCCAACCCACTCAACAATTTGTTGATTCCTCTCCAACAGGTCCCACACCACCATACATGCACATATATTCCAAATCCACGTAACTCGATGGTTTCTTTCCCACATTTTACACACAAAATATCTCGACCCACACTTTCATGTCAAGTTCCCCTTTAATGGTAGTTATCAAATTCCACCATTAATCGTGAGCATTACAAGCAGTTATGCTACTAATTTTAGTACACTGGGGACCTTGTTATCCTGTAAAATTGACAAGGGCAATTTTACAGGTAACCATACCAAAATTTTGTCTTGGTCCCTCATCAGGGACCCCTCTGCGTTCGGAATGTTACAAAATCCCTTTCTGGGAAATCTAGTTCTTTGAACTTAGCCATTTTGTTCCTTTTTTGGCTGGGCGCACCTTTTATCTGTGTAACACAGACTAAATTTGCACCCCCTTCATTTCCTTTGGCGCACCCTTTGATGTGTTGACACATCAATTGATGCGCCTTCCCATGATGCACCTTTCTTGCATGCACCAAGGTGCATGTGCCTTCATGTTAACAACTAAATTGTTGCGCCATGTTTTGGTGTGCCAAGGCGCTAAAAATGAAGTGTTGACAGTAGTAAATTTACGCCAATGGCGCAAATATTTCCTTGTTGACACGTATTTATCCGCGCCAAAGGGCGCAAAGTTTTACGTGTCCACACACATTTTGGTGAGCCCCTTGAAAAAGTGGTTGGCGCATTTATTGCACCTTTTCCTATATATAGGCGCACCCGCCCTGTCACTTTCACAATTGAAAACATGTGATAAAATTTATTCCTCTACACCTGTCAGCACGCCTGTCCTCCTAGTATCGCGTTCGTGGACCCCGCTTCGTCTCTCACTTTCTATATATTTCTAGGTAAGTGGTCCTCATCCCTCTTGTGTTTTCTGTTGCTGCTTGTTTGTGAGGTTGAATGCATTGTGTCTGAGGCTTAAAACCCCCTGCTGTTCTTGCAAATATCTCTTCCCAAGCCATTTCCATCCTCTTTCTAGATCTGCTGGCCAAGAGGGCTCTACCTCAAAAACAAATCTAAACCTGTTTGCTTCGCCCCCTTCACCGTCTAAATCAATACAGAGTTAAGCCTAAAGGATCAAAAATCCATCAGAGAAAAATAAAAATTGAAAGATTGTTTCCGGGCTGCATTTTCCCCTTGGCGCAATTGCCACCCTTGCTACAGGAAACAAAGTCATGCCTATGGTGCACCGACCTTGATTGCAACACATAAGCTCCCTGCGCTATATATAAACCAAGTAAATCCTAAACCTGACGCAGGTGCATCCCTTCTTACAACAACAAAATGTAATGTAAGTTTCCCCTGCGCCACGCCAAAGTCCCCTTCTGCGCACCTAAAGTTAGTGCTACACACAATAAACTTGCACCCTTTGGCACACAAAAATTCCATGTTGCATGTCAAAAACTTGCACCATAGGCGCACCCTGCCCCCATGCAACACCAAAATTATTTGCGCCAAGTATAAAACTACATAAATGGCACAGGTGCATCCCCGTTTACAACAACAATAATGTCATATGAAAAATCCTTGCACCCTATGCCCTTTGGCGCTGATTAGTTCCTTGTAACACTCTGATTCAGTGCGCCATTCTATTAACTCTGCACCCTGTAGTGTTCCTGCGCACCCTGAGGCCTTAAAATTTCTAACTCCTCATTCTGTAGTGCTTTAATGGAAGATCTGATAGCTAATATGGCTCTTTGGCGTTGGACTTCTCTTCTCCTTCTTGCAGATCAACAACTGAACTCGCATCCATATATGTCTACATAAAGTAAGAAGCCAACCAAGTCAAAGGGTAAGGCTAAGCTTACAGAGGAAGAGATGAAGTATAAATAGCAGAGGGTCAGAATTCCCGAGTCCCAGGTAGAATGTGACCTGGACATAAGAGACTCCAAAATCGGTCACATCGACATGGAGGATTTCTGGGCCAGAACTAGGAGAGTCACAGGAAGTCCTTGGATGGACAAGTTGGTGGGCAGTGGACTACATTTTGCTGGGGGATCCCCGTTAGTGTAGTAAACAACGAATTTATGATGGTAGTGGCCCGCTGTTATAACAAATACACAAGGTGTGTCGAAAATGAAAAGGGTGAGGTCATAATCAACCTCACTGCCTGGCACTTCGAAATCATGCTAGGCATCCCTCACCACCGACACTTTGTGGCTGTAAGCCAAGAGGACTGCACCAAGGCATGGGAGGATAATGAAGACAAGTGCATGTAGATGATGAATGAAGTGTACTTGAAAAACAATAAGGTAATAACCAGATGGCCACAGGTTATTCACCGCAGTGACTTCTCTGAGGAATTGAGTGACACCATCACATTCCTAAGTAGAGTTTATGGGATTTCTGATGCCCATTACTTTCACAAATGGATGCTCAGGTACCTTGAAACTATGAACAAGAATGTGCTAGATCAACGCTATGAGTGGGTGGAGATCATAAGCAACACCATATCCGAGCAGCTCCAACAACTCACCACAACGAGGAGGTTCTACATGAACTCCTACGTAGTCTACGTGGCAGCTTCAGAAAGGGATTATCTAGCGCTGAGCTGATGCGGGGTTTGGCCTCAGGTAAAAATATATGAATACTACCTAGAGCTGAAGTTGGAGAACAACATCCCACAGTTTGCCAAGATCAACGATGCTTTCTTCTACGGCATCGTCTGCCTTTTGAGGCCGAATATGAATCATGGTCGGACGACCAAGAGCATAGTCACAGCAACTGAGAAGTGGGGGGCACTATTTACCCAATTCCCCACCTTCACCTATCTTAGAGCGGCCAACTTCTTGGGGGAGCCCACCAAATTGCCGAGATATGCTGGCCCCAAGTTGATCCTGTTAGAGCTGTCCAGACAACTCATAACCTACCATGAAAAATGTTTGAAGAGAAAGAAGGGTGGAACTCCTTTCCCCCTTATAGTGGGTAGATACACCTGCATTTCTCACCACAAATCCTAGGAAATGTTTACAGAGCTAGAACTGCTCAATCTAAAGCACAACTTCTCGGCGAGGCCCACTTTTGATCCAAGGAATAGCCTTCCCAAGGTAAAACTCGATCCAATCCACATTCCAAAGATCGAGGAAATCTATATCGACCTGTATCATTAGGTCAAACTTAGAAGGAAGGACCACTCCTGCTTAGCTTTGGAAGAAATTATTCAATATGGCGTGGCCATTGTTCCAAAGGGTTATCAAACTACCGATCAAGAAGTTGATCAGGTGTATCTAGACACAGATGGGGACAACTGGCCGTTCATTGTAATCGACAGAAAAAATGTGCCCCATACCATTGAAGAAAGGGTCAAGGAGACATTGCGGAGGACAGAACACTGGTGTAGAATGAATGGCCATATCTACCTCGGGACAGATTTCACTACATCCCCATTGGGAAACGCACCTATCAGGCTGAAGCATCTGCCAAAGGTCAAAGGAAAGAATAATGAGGGTGAATCAAGCTCTGCTCAAGAAGGAGCTCCTGAAAGCCCTCCTTCCACTGCACAAGAATAGGTTGTAAGTCTGGTATCCCCAGAGAGAGAAGCAGTGGAAGGTGTTCCGATGGGCACATCCCCTTAGGGTGTTGCCACTACTACAACTGCTGAGGCCCCTTCTATCCCTTCTATCCCTTCTCCCTCTCCTCCTTCTCCTCCTCGCATGACTCAAGCGACCATTCCTTTGGTCGTATCCTCTCCCCCATCTTCTACTGTTCCCCCTTCCTTGTCATCTATCTTCTCTTCTCTCGCGGAGCTGTCCCCCACCATTTCTTCTCTCATCTCTCATTTCCCTTCCATTCCCATGTCTACCTCCCCTGCAGTATCCATTCCTCCTGTGAGCACTTTCTCGGCCTCCCTCTTGATGCCACCACCAAGTGTCTCTACCCATTTCCCCTCATCCACTGAAGCTGCTCCCTCTTCTACCTCTGGTCCCATTCCGTTAAGTCCAGCATGGATATCCCAGCATCTAAGCCAACAAAAGAGGAAAGTCCCAATCGCACCGATGGACTTCTCCGTTATCCCAGCAAAGGGGGATAAGAAGCAAAAGCCTATAACCCGCTTCTCTCAGAGTGCATCGGGAGAAAGAGTAATGGAGATTGCATATCCCGATCCTTCAAAGGGTAAAAAGGATCTGTATCCGACAGATTATACAGTAACCCAAGTCACAATGGGAACGTCTTCGGAAATTCTTCATGGAGAGGTCCTATCTGCGGTGGATGCCCTTTGTAAGAAACTTCAATAAGCAAAGGAGGAGAAGAGGTTACTAAAAGAACAAAACAAACATCTTCTCCACGCCCTACAGAAAATGGGCAGTGCACCTCTTACAACTGCCACTAAAACTCCTGAGGTCCTAAGCCAGGATAAGATAAACGAGTATGCCAAAATTGGCAAACAAGGTATGGCAGTTTCTGCCTGGAGAGATCAAATCCTCAAAGACAGCGAGGAGGTAATAGTCAAGTTCATCGAATTATATCAGAATATCAGTCGGGTGAACAAAGATCTCCAGGCGATTGTAGGACCTATCTCCAAAGAATTGGACCATGCAAGGATGCAACACGAGACATCCAGAAAATGCTCGATTGCTCAGTCGACGATCTAGTGAAATTTGCATTTTCAATCACCCCAGGGTACCCAGCAAGATCCTTGCTGCGTTGGATTACCGGGTCGACCAGATGGAGTTCATCCTGGAAAAGATTGATAAAGTCAAGGAGGAAGCCTTGGATGCAATGCATCAAATGGAGCAAATTGTTCTGAGAATGTCTCCAGGCTTGCGTACCCCTTCTTTCACCTTGAGGAAGGTAGATGAAACTATCTGGATCTTTAAGGAGATCGTCTCGCAAGGGTTAGGGCCAGAATCCACTTTCGACACTGAATGTATCAACAACCTTCTGACTTGCCGTGATTTTGTGGGGTTCCTGATGGAGGCAGGCAACGAATATTTCAAGCTCCTTGAAAAACTCAGAGATGAGTGGGAGACTTGTGAGGCCATCGGCGATCATACGAAGGGTCCTGCCCCGGATCAACTTCAGCCAATGATCAGTAAATTCATGGAATATCGGACTTAGTTCCACATCACCTCTCCCGAACAACAGCAGAAGCAAGATACCCCCTTCCATCTGTGAGAAGACGATGAATAACTTTTTTCCTCTTGGCTCCCTTTTTGTAAATATCTAAGAGTATGCTGGTACAAATGATGACCTCATCCATGTTGTACCATGGGATGTTGTCATCCACCAAGTTGTCCAAAGTCAACATTGACTTTTAGATATTTTGTAATTAGTTGTTGGTTTCCTTTTGCCTTCTCTCTTCTCTTTCTTCTATATATACTTGGATACTTGTCATATGCCAAGGGAGGTGGATATTTTTTAGATGAAAAATAGAAGTTAGAAGAAAAGACTTTGAGCTTTTGTAACAGAAGAAAACATTAATACAAATATTAATACTTTGTGCTGAATATGTGTGTTATGAGCATTTTAATCTTTCTTATGTTAGATTTATGCGTTTATTCTGTTGAATCTATCTCTACTTTTTTGTCATTTATTCATTAGTATTTCTTTGTTCGTCTATGCAAGTAGGTTCGGCTCTGTTTACTACTAGCCCAAAACATAGACCCTCTGACTTTTCTGCTTTGGAATTCATTTCTTTTCTCCCTTCAGATCTATTCTATCTCCCCACCTTGTTTCTTTCCCCTTCTTTTCACAGTTGGAAATACCTCTACTGGGATGAGATCCCAACCCCCGAAGGTAGAATATTGTGAGACTTGCACATATTCCTGCTGGTAGAATAACAATAAACTAGTTTCTCTTTGTTGACTCAAAGAGGGGCAATGCCCTACACACTGTTGGCTCGTCTATCCATAGATCTGTCCACCTGACAAATTTTTGACCCAACAGTTTTTGGCGACTCCACTGGGGATCGAACAGATCTACAAGATTTATGGTAGTGGTATGTTGGAAAATCAATAAAAAATCAAAATTCACTACCTGTTTGCAAATTTGAACTTTTGTTCAAAATCCATTTTTTTTGCAAAAGTGATCCGAACTGAAAATTTTCTTTAGGGATCCATAGATCGGGACTAGTTAGAGATCTTTAGTTTGCTGAGTTTTTACAAAAACCTATATTTTTCTGTAGATCTGAGTTCTTGACTATTTTGCAAAATTTCAAACCCTTGCCAAAAGTTAACTCTAAGATCTGAAAATTAGCCTACTAAGTTAGCCATTATTTTATCCTCATTAAAATTTGTCATTAAACCGCAATCAGTTTTCAAAAGAGGGATAAAATTAAATATTTAGAAAAGTACATGCTGCTGGTTTTCGTCAGAAAATTCTGAAAATTAGAAAGTACAACCAAAAAAGAGTTTTTAGGATTTGCTCCAAATATTGCAGATCTGGAAGGTACGTTGGCGAGTGAACCGTTCACTCATAGCAGAAGAGCTTGTGGAGTAATCGATCCTACTTTTGATCTACTTCAAAGGCACAACTTCAGTGTTACACCAGGCACGCTTCCCATCACTAAGTTTAGCTAACCGGTCATCCAGGAGTGTCTCACCTCCATGAAGGAAGCATCTATCACAAGAAATATCCTCATCTCTTTGTAGTGCCTTACTGCTCAATGGAATTGTGCTTTCAGATCGCGTCCTTTTTCCAGCCATCCAAATGGTAGTGCCATGGGGAAATGCTATGGGCCCACTCGCTTTGCCACATCCTATTCATGCGCTCCCTCACAGAAACTGAAAGAATTTTCCTAAATTTGATGGTAGCAGGAAACCAAAGCACATATTCAAACATATCCATGTTCATCATGTCATGTAGTATCCTAGATGTGACCCATGAAGATGTGTCAGTTAGCCTTTTCCTAGAAACCTTGCAAGGATCAGCAGTGGAATGGTTTCAGCATTTTTCAGACGGATCTATTACTAGTTGGGCCACCTTGCGAACTACATTTGAAGAAAGATATAAGCCTTCAGAGGACGCATTTGTGTTACTATCCAAGATCACTCACCTGAAGAAGGAGGTCAATGAAACCATGCGTGATTTCATCGCCCATTTCAATTCACTGATCAACCGGGTTCCACCTACCATGCTGCCAATGCCAAAAAATCAGAAATGTTTCTTCGTGAACGCCATGAGCTCAAAAGTAAGTTTCTTACTCTTACAAGAATAGGTCACTACTTTGGTTCTCACCCAAGTTGTTGCCATACGAGATTGAAGATAACTTGCTAATATATGGCAAATTAAGGTGAGAGCCATCCAAGCTGAAAGTTTCAGCTCCTTCTCCCACCACTTCATCGAATCTGGCATTCCAAAAGATGGCAAATGACTTGCTCGCATTAAAAAAATAGCTAGTTCAATATTCTCTCGACTCTTCGTACCGGGATATCCCACGGAGGAATTTTACTTCTAATAACATCTCACAAAGGCCGCGCCTACCTACAGCTGCTCCACGGTTGGTGCTCAAGGCCCCTCCGGTCAATGCTTTAGCCAAAACCGAAAAAGAGGAGAAAAATTATGAAGAACCTTCATCGCCAGGTGAAGATGATCAAGATGTCAGTGAACCGACTGACGACTCTACTATCAGGTCTATGGAATTTGATGAGGAAGAATCTGACGAAGAAGAGGGTACCTAAGGATATGAAAGCAGGTAGTCATATGCTATTTTTACCTGCTCACAAGGAAAATATACAGAAGTGGCTGCCCATATGCAGAAAGAGAAGGCCGTGTCACACACGCCTCCAACCATTGCTAAACGAGGTAGTCCCCTTCCTGCTCAACCTGTTGTTAAGTCTTTTTCAAAAAGATATTTTTCCCCTATCTCCCCTCCGAATCAGTCCCCACATATTCCTATCAAGACTGGTAAGCCTACCCTACCATCATGAAATGAGGGACTCATTCCTTCATTAACGTAACCCTTGTCCGCATTTGACATAATCGATCATGCTAAAAAGACCAAAATCCAAATGTCTGAAGCTAAATATCTTCAGTCAAATCCCGAGCAGCTTGTAAGGTTGATCGAATACATCCAAAGACAAGCTGTCATAACTACTCAGGTTTCCCCAAAAGGAATCCTTTCTACTTCTTCTGCATCTCACATAAATGTTGCCTCGACATCCTCATTAGGCAAGATAGAACCTTTCTATCTCTCCCTCCTAATAAATGGCCACAAACTAAGCAACTGCATAATTGATTCTGGGGCTTCCGATAATGTCATGCCAGCAAAGGTCACCCATGCCCTGGGCCTCACCCTTACCAAGCCTTTTGGCATATGTTATTCCTTGGAAACCAAGCAGGTTCCGTTGATCGGTCAAATCAAAGATGCGTACAGTTTTGCATTTGCGGCGTTCCCAGAGAAAAGATTAAAGATGACCGTCCTTGTTGCCGATATTCCGGCAGCATATGAAATTCTATTAGGAAGGAGTTTTTGCAGTGAGGTTGGTGGAGAGATTCATATGGACTGGTCTAAGGCTAGAATCCCCGTCAAAGTTATAATGCAAATGTTGGAGCCGGAATCACAAAAAAAGTACTTGGTTACTAACTCCGATGACCCCAAAGCCCAAATTCTCTTCGAATCATCAGGGATGGGAAACTATTTCTTGTCTTTTGAGTCTGACAAAATGGATTTCCTCATCCAAGTAGAGGATCTTAACAAGATATGGACATTACAGTTTGATGGAAGTTGTGTGACTAGTGGGTGCGGCGCTGGAGCCGTGCTAATATCTCCCAAGGAGGAGATTATCCCTCTCTCTTTCAAGTTGCAGTTTTTTCAACATGAATAATACTGCTAAGTATGAATCCTTTGTTACTTGGCATGCAAGCCACAAGGGAAAGAGGAATCAAGAATCTAAAAGTACAAGGTGATGTAGAGCTGGTCGTAAATCAAGTTAAAAGTGTATACCAAGTAAAGAATGAAAGGCTTAGACATTACCGCAACAATGTATGGGACAACATCGAGGAGTTTGACACTTTTTCAATAAAATCCATTCCGAGAGCTCAAAATGACATGGCTGTCTCATTAGCCATCTCAGCATCCCTCATGCTCCCTCACCTAGGTTTGAAAACAGACACGTTATAGCATTGAGGTGGTTTTCCGCCCAAGCGTGCCAGAAAATTCTCAGCACTGGAAGGTATTCAACGATGACAATAAAATTATTTCCTTTCTGGAAAAGGCAGAGAATTTTAGTGAGCTTCATTTTGAAGGATCTGCTTCTGCATGCCATGAATCTGTTACTGATCAAGACGAAGAAATGCATGGAAGTGATGGCATATGTCAGCTCAAAGGAAATAAAATTATAAAAAACCTGGTTTCTCTAGAGCATTTGTTTGATAGGCACGATCGTTTTGTCAAGAAGAAAAGGTGAGATGATCCTAAATCCTCCCCAGAAACCGAACCGGTCAATCTAGGTTCGGTAGAACATCCGTAGTTTGTGAAAATTGGAAAATGTTGCACACCCGAAGAGAAGCAGAAATTTGTTAAATTGCTGAAGAAATACATGGATGTATTGGCGTGGTCCTATGCCGATCTAAAGTATTTCAAGCCAAAAGACGTCCAACATGACATCCTGTTGAAAGAGGGTGTCAAACCCTTTCACCATAAATAGAGGCACTACAATCCTAAGATCTCAGGTACTATCCAGGCTAAAATTCAGAAAATGCTGGACGCAAGGATCATTTTTCCTATCCATCACAGTACCTGGGTGGCAAAACATTGTGCCAGTATGCAAGAAGAATGGTGAGATATGCATATGCGTGGATTTTCGTAACTTGAATCAAGCCTCCTTGAAGGATAACTACCCCCTTCCCATAATGGATCAGGTTCTGCAAGAAGTAACTGGATCAGAAATGCTGTCCATGCTTGATGGTTTTTCAGGCTACAATAAGATTGAAGTCTCACCCGAAGACCAATTCAAAACAACATTCACTACCCCTTGGGGTAAATTCACTTATAGTAGGATGCCTTTTGGTCTGACCAATGCCAGTGCCACTTTTCAACGGGCCATGGACTTTTCATTCAAAGGTATGATGGGAAAAGTCATCGTAGTCTACTTGGATGACTTAACTGTGTTCTCTAAATAGCGAAATGATCATTGTGATCATTTGGAGCAAGTATTAATTAGATGTCGGGGAACATGGGATCTCCCTAAATCCAAAAAAGTTTGTTTTCGGAGTCACAGAAGGAAAGTTGCTGGGACATGTTGTTAGCAAGGAAGGGACAAAGATAGATGCCGAAAGGGTTAAGACTATCCAGAGCCTTACCTTACCCACAAGCAAAATCGGCGTTTACTCTTTCTTCGGAAAAGTGAATTTTCTCAGGCGCTTTGTTCCCGACTTTGCTGAAAAGACTCGCCACATATCAAACATGATGAAAGGATCACCAAATTTCTGGTGGAGCGAAGAAGGAAAGAAGTCGTTCGAAGATATAAAAGCCTCTGTCACTCACACACCAGTCCTGGTATGTCCTGATTTCTCCAAGGATTTTATCATGTATAGCTATGCATCCAAGCATACTGTATCGGCTATCTTAATGCAAAAGAATTCTGAAGATGTTGAATCCCCAATTGAATTCATGAGCTCTCCTCTCAAGCCTCACGAATTAAATATGCCTTAGTTGCAAAAGCATGCCTTCGCCGTTGTCAAAGCAGTCAAGAACTTCAGGTATTACATTCTAAATTCTCACACATCGGTACTGGTCCCTGACACGAAAGTCAAGTCAATCCTAACTCAACAGGAGTTAGGGATTTTATGAGGAAATTGGATTGCAAAAGTCCAGGAGTATGATCTAGATATAAAACCAACCAAGCTGGTAAGAGGCAAGGGCCTATGTCAGCTTATGGCTGAAAACTGGGATTCAGAAAACCCTGAGGAAAAGGATGATTGCACCAAGGGAGCACAAAGCCAGTTGGAGAAATCCGATTCTCTACCCATGGTTCTATTTGTCACCACCAATGACGAATGGTATTCTAATATCGTTTTCTTTCTCACTTATGGTGAGTGTCCAGCTCATCTAACTTCAAAGGAGAAACATGCTATAAAGCTCAGAGCGGCTAGATATGTCATCTAGGATGATTGTTTATACAAACGCGGAATAGATGGAATCTTCTTGCGATGTGTTGACAAGACACAACAAGTAAAGTTACTTGAGATTTTTCATGATTTAGCCTGTGGTGGTCACTTCTCCTCTTCCGTGACGGCACACAAGATCATTCAGGCTAGGTACTATTGGCTGACGCTGTTCCAGGATAGAGCCACCTGGGTGGCGAAGTGCGAGCTCTACCAAAAAATTTTCGGCAAGCCAAAACTGGCTGCTTTTCCCCTCAGGTTGGTCGTTATTGATGAACCATTCAGACAGTGGGGAATCAACTTTATCGGAGGACTCCATCCCTAATCGAGTACTGGGCATAGGTTTGTCCTGACAGCAACATATTACTTCACCAAATGGGTGGAGGCCATACCTGTCAAGCATGCCACTTCCGAGGTTGTTTGTAGTTTCATCAAAGAGAATATCATTGTTAGGTTTGGCATTCCAAACAAGATTGTTGCTGATAATGCTTCCAAATTCTCATCATGAGAAGTTGTTGGTTTTTTCTATTGAACACGAGATAATCTTGGCCCACACCTCAGATTATTACCCCCAGGGAAATGGCCAGGTAGAATCCAGTAATAAAAACTTAGTGACCATCATACGGAAGCTAGTTGATGAGAGTCAGTGGATGTGGCACAAGTCATTGTACGACGCGTTGTGGGTGGACCGCATTACTCCCAAGAGGTCTCTCGGTATGTCACCTTTTCAAGTGTTATATGGGATCGACGCCAAACTTCCCATTTTTACAGAGCTCCCTGCTCTGCACTTGGCATGAGAAATTGAAGATGAGACTTTCCAAAATTCCCTTGAAAAGAGGATCATGTATCTATTAGAGCTCGAATAAAAAAGAGTAAGAGTAGTTAACATGATCACCGAACTCTGAATCAAGTTAAGAGATTATTTGATAAAAGAGCTAAGCAAAGAGATTTCCAAGTGGGAGATCTCGTCCTTTTTGGGACAAATGAAGAGATCCGAAGGGCATGCATGGGAAATTTGATTCTCTATGGAGGGGGCCTTTCAAGATCAGGCAGCTCAACAGAGAAAATAGCTTCTATCTCTCGTATCTAGACATAACTGATCTCCCACTTCCCCATAGCGGGTGACATCTCAAAATATTCAAGAAGTAGAGCTTGCTCTCTTCCTTGTACAGTTTGCTTTATGTTGTGTGTTTTGCTTTCATCTTGTGTTTTTTTTGTCGTCGCCCTTGTTTTTGAACCTCTTTTGCCCAATGGATAGGCACATGTTGATCTGGGGTTCTCTACCCTTGAGCTTCGCTCAAAGATAGTCCCCAGAAAGAGCCAGCTGTTATCCTGTAAAATTGACAAGGGAAATTTTACAGGTAACATACCAAAATTTTGTCCCGGTCCCTCGTCAGGGACCCCTTTGCATTTGGAATGTTACAAAATCCCTTTCCAGGAAATCTAGTTCTCCGAATTTAGACATTTTGGTCCGTTTTTGGCTGGGTCGCACCTTTTATCTGTGTAACACACACTAAATTTACGCCCCCTTCATTTCCTTTGGCGCACCCTTTGATGTGTTGACACAGCAATTGATGCGCCTTCCCGTGATGCACCTTTCTTGCATGCGCCAAGGTGCATGCACCTTCATGTTAACAACTAAATTGTTACGCCGTGTTTTGGTGCGCCAAGGCGCTCAAAATGAAGTGTTGACAGTAGTAAATTTCTGCCAATGACGCAAATATTTCCGTGTTGACACGTGTTTATCCGTGCCAAAGGGCGCAAAGTTTTACATGTCAACACACGTTTTGGTGCGCCCCTTGAAAAAGTGGTTGGCACATTTATTGCACCTTTGCCTATATATAGGCGCACCCGCCCTGTCACTTTCACAATTAAAAACATGTGATAAACTTTATTCCTCTGCACCTGTCAGCACGCCTGTCCTCTTTGTATCACGTTCGTGGACCCCGCTTCGTCTCTCACTTTATATATATTTCTGGGTAAGTGGTCCTCATCCCTCTTGTGTTTTCTATTGCTGCTTGTTTGTGAGGTTGAATGCATTGTGTCTGAGGCTTAAAACACCCCCTGCTATTCTTGCAAATCTCTCTTCCCAAGCCGTTTCAATCCTCTTTCTAGATCTGCTGGCCAAGAGGGCTCTACCTTGAAAATAAATCTAAGCCTCTTTACTTCGCCCCCTTCACCGTCTAAATCAATACGGAGTTAAGCCTAAAGGATCACAAATCCATCAGAGAAAAAGAAAACTTGAAAGATTGTTTCCGGGATGCATTTTCCCCTTGGCGCAATTGCCACCCTTGCTACAGGAAACACAGTTGCACCTATGGTGCACCGACCTTGATTACAACACATAAGCTTCCTGTGCTATATATAAACCAAGTAAATCCTAAACCTGGTGCAGGCGCATCCCCTCTTACAACAACAAAATGCAATGCAAGTTTCCCCTGCGCCGCACCAAAGTCCCCTTATGTGCACCTAAAGTTAGTGCTACACACAATAAACCTGCACCCTTTAGCGCACCAAACTTCCATGTTGCATGTCAGAAACTTGTGCCATTAGGTACACCCTGCCCCCATGCAACACCAAAATTATTTGCACCAAGTATAAAACTACATAAACGGCACATGTGCATCCCCGTTTACAATAACAATAATGTCATATGCAAAATTCTTGGGCCCTGCGCCCTTTGGCACTGATTTGTTCCTTGTAACACTCTGATTCAGTGCGCCATTCTATTAACTCTGCAGCCTGTAGTGTTCCTGCGCCCCTACGCCCTGAGGCCTTAAAATTGGTAACTCCTCATTCTGTAGTGCTTTAATGGAAGATCTGACAGCTAATATGGCTCTTTGGCATTGGACTTCTCTTCTCCTTCTTGCAGATCAACAACTGAACTCAGATCCATATATGTCTACATCAAGCAAGAAGCCAACCATTTGAAAGGGTAAGACTAATCTTACAGAGGAAGAGATGAAGTATAAATACCAGAGGGTCAGAATGCCTGAGTCCCAGGAAGAATGTGACCTGGACATAAGAGACTCCAAACTCGGTCACATCGACATGGAGGATTTCTGGGCCAGAACCAGGAGAGTCACAGGAAGTCCTTGGATGGACAAGCTGGTGGGCAGTGGACTACATTTTGCTGGGGGGGATCCCCGTTAGTGCCAGTAAACAACGAATTTATGATGGTAGTGGCCTGCTTTTACAACAAAGACACAAGGTGTGTCGAAAATGAAAAGAGCGAGGTCATAATCAACCTCACTGCCCGACACTTCAAAATCATGCTAGGCATCCCTCACCACTGACACTTTGTGGCTGTAAGCCAAGAGGACTACACCAAGGCATGGGAGGATAATGAAGACAAGTTCATACAGCTGATGAATGAAGTGTACTTGAAAAACAAGAAGGTAATAACCAAATGGCAATAGGTTATTCACCGCAGTGACTTCTCTGAGGAATTGAGCGACACCATCACATTCCTAAGTAGAGTTTTTGGGCTTTCTGATGCCCATTACTTTCACAAATGGATGCTCAGGTACCTTGAAACTATGAACAAGAATGTGCTAGATCAACGCTATGAGTGGGTGGAGATCATAAGCAGCACCATATTCGAGCAGCTCCAACAACTCACCACAATGAGGAGGTTCTACATGAACTCCTACGTAGTCTATGTGGCAGCTTCAGAGAGGGATTATCCAGCACTGAGCTGATGCGGGGTTTGGCCTCAGGTAAAAATATATGAATACTACCCGGAGCTGAAGTTGGAGAACAACATCCCGTAGTTTACCAAGATCAACGATGCTTTCTTCTATGGCATTATTTGCTTTTTGAAGCCAAATATGACTCATGGTCGGATGACCAAGAGCATAGTCACAACAACTAAGAAGTGGGGGGCACTATTTACCCAATTCCCCACCTTCACCTATCTTAGAGCAGCCAAATTCTTGGGGGAGCCCACCACATTTCCGAGATATGCCGGCCCCAAGTTGATCCTGTAAGAGCTATCCAGACAACTCATAACCTACCATGAGAAATGTTTGAAGAGAAAGAAAGGTGGAACTCCTTTCCCCATACAGTGGGTAGATACACCTACATTTCTCACCACAAAGCCTGGGAAATGTTTGCAGAGCTAGAATTGCTCAATCTAAAGCACAAATTCCCAGCGAGGCCCACTTTTGATCCAAGGAATTACCTTCCCAAGGAAAAAATCGATCCAATCCACATTCCATAGATCGAGGACATCTATATTGACCTGTATCATGAGGTCAAACTTAGAAGGAAGGACCACTACCGCTTAGCTTTGGCAGAGATTATTCAATACGATGTGGCCATTGTTCCAAAGGGTTATCAAACTACCAATCAAGAAGTTGATCAGGTGTATCTAGACACAGATGGGGACAACTGGCCGTTCATTGTAATCGATAGAACAAAAGCGCCCCAGACCATTGAAGAAAGGGTCAAGGAGACATTGCGGAGGACAGAACACTGGTGTAGAATGAATGGCCCTATCTACCTCGGGAAAAATTTCACTACATCCCCATTGGGCAACGCACCTATCAGGCTGAAGCATCTGCCAAAGGTCAAAGGCAAGAATAATGAGGGTGAATCAAGCTCTGCTCAAGAAGGAGCTCCTGAAAGCCCTCCTTCCACTGCACAAGAACAGGTTGTAAGTCTGGTATCTCCAGAGAGAGAAGCGGTGGAAGGTGTTCCAACGGGAACATCCCCTTAGGGTGTCGCCACTACTACAACTGTTGAGGCCCCTTTTATCCCTTCTATCCCTTCTCCCTCTCCTCCTCCTCCTCGCGTGACTCAAGCGACCATTCCTTTGGTCCTATCCTCTCCCCCATCTTCTATTGTTCCCCCTTCCTCGTCATCTATCTTCTCTTCTCTCACAGAGCTGTCCCCCACCATTTCTTCTCTCATCTCTCATCTCCCTTCCATTCCCACGTCTACCTCCCCTGCAGTATCCCTTCCTCCTGTGAGCACTTTCTCGGCCTCCCTCTTGATGCCACCACCAAGTGTCTCTACCCATTTCCCCTCATCCACTGAAGCTGCTCCCTCTTCTACCTCTGGTCCCATTCCGTTAAGTCCAGCATGGATATCCCAGCATCTGAGCCAAAAAAAGAGGAAAGTCCCTATCACACCAATGGACTTCTCGGTTATCCCAGCAAAGGGGGATAAGAAGCAAAAGCCTATAACCCACTTCTCTCAGAGTGCATCGGGAGAAAGAGTAATGGAGATTGCATATCCCGATCCTTCAAAGGGTGAAAAGGATCTGTATTTGAACAAATTATACAGTAAACCAAGTCACAATGGGAACGTCTTCGGAAATTCTTCATGGAGAGGCCCTATCTGCGGTGGATGCCCTTTGCAAGAAACTTCAATAAGCAAAGGAGGAGAAGAGGTTACTAAAAGAACAAAACAAACATCTTCTCCACGCCCTACAGAAAATGGGCAGTGCACCTCTTACAACTGCCACTAAAACTCCTGAGGTCCTAAGCCAGGATAAGATAAACGAGTATGCCAAAATTGGCAAATAAGGTATGGCAGTTTCTGCCTGGAGAGATAAAATTCTCAAAGACAGCAAGGAGGTAATAGTCAAGTTCATCGAATTATATTAGAATATCAGTCGGGTGAACAAAGATCTCCAGGCGATTGTAGGACCTATCTCCGAAGAATTGGACCATGCAAGGATGCAACACGAGACATTCCGTAAAATGCTTGATTGCTCAGTCGACGTTCTAGTGAAATTTTGCATTTTCAATCACCCCAGGTTACCCAGTAAGATCCTTGCTGCGTTGGATTACCGGGTCGACCAGATGGAGTTCATCCTGGAAAAGATTGATAAAGTCAAGGAGGAAGCCGTGGATGTAATGCATCAAATGGAGAAAATTGTTTTGAGAATGTCTCCAGGCTTGCTTACTCCTTTCACCTTGAGGAAGGTACACGAAACTATCTGGATCTTTAAGGAGATCATCTCACAAGGGTTAGGGCCAGAAGCCACTTTCGACATTGAATGTATTAACAACCTTCTGGCTTGCTGTGATTTTGTGGGGTTCCTGATGGAAGCAGGCAACGAATATTTCAAGTTCCCTGAAAAACTCAGAGATGAGCCGGAGACTTGTGAGGTCATCGGTGATCATACGAAGGGTCCTGCCCAGGATCAACTTCAGCCAATGATCAGTAAATTCATGGAATATCAGACTTAGTTCCACATCACCTCTCCTAAACAACAACAGAAGCAAGATACCCCCTTCCAGCCGTGAGATGACGATGAATAGATTTCTTCCTCTTGGCTCCCTTTTTGTAAATATCTAAGAGTATTTTGGTACAAATGATGACCTCATCCATGTTGCACCATGGGATGTTGTCATCCACCAAGTTGTCCAAAGTCAACATTGACTTTTAGATATTTTGTAGTATGTTGTAATTAGTTGTTGGTTTCCTTTTGCCTTCTCTCTTCTCTTTCTTCTATATATACTTGGATACTTGTCGTATGCCAAGGGAGGTGGATATTTTTTAGATGAAAAATAGAAGTTAGAAGAAAAGACTTTGAGCTTTTGTAACAGAAGAAAACATTAATACAATTATTAATACTTTGTGCTGAATATGTGTGTTATGAGCATTTTAATCTTTCTTATGTTAGATTTATGCGTTTATTCTGTTGAATCTATCTCTACTTTTTTGTCATTTATTCATCAGTATTTCTTTGTTCATCTATGCAAGTAGGTTCAGCTCTATTTACTACCAGCCCAAAACATAGACCCTCTGACTTTTCTGCTTTGGAATTCATTTCTTTTCTCCCTTCAGATCTATTCTATCTCCCCACCTCGTTTTTTTCACCTTATTTTCACAGTTGGAAATACCTCTACTGGGATGAGATCCCAACCCCCGAAGGTAGAATATTGTGAGACTTGCACATATTCCTGCTGGTAGAATAACAATAAACTAGTTTCACTTTGTTGACTCAAAGAGGGGCAATGCCCTGCACACTGTTGGCTTGTCTATCCATAGATCTATCTACCTGATAGATTTTCAACCCAATAGACCTATTCCTAGTACTTCAAAGACCCTTTAGATTCTAACATGTGTATGGAAATTGTCCCTATTCCTCTCCCCGAATTACCAAAATATAAGGGTGAAGGAGATTCTGATGCTCATATAAAGGTATACGCCATTAAAAATTCATGGGAGCTACTCCTATGGGATGGGATTGTTATAAAGTATTTTCCCAAGATCCTAAAGGAAAATTACTTGATTTCTATACAAATTTTTCTAATGCTTTATACACTCATTTAGGAAGATTATAGTTGAGTTCGTTAAGGCTTTAAATATGAGAAAACTAGTAAATATTGGTATTAAGGGGTTTCTTGATATTAAAAAATAACCCAATGAGTTTTCTACACATTTTATCACGAGATGGCGAAAAGTGCTATGCTCCTCCATCATCACCCCAAACATGGATCAAAGGGAACTATGTGATATTTTCCTTCACGCCCTCAATAGGGAAACTAGGGAAGATGTGTATAAGTTCCCATACAAGTTTTTATAATGAAGATTTAGAGAGCATGTTTAAAAATTGACCACGAAACAATAGATAATAGTTGTATGACCTATGGTTTAAATGGAGGACTTATCCTTCTTAACCAAAGCTCTGGGGGATAGAAAAAAATAACAACAATAATGCACAAACTTTCCAAAATGCCCAGGGTTTGAAAGTTCTCAACCAAAACTGTAACACCACTACAAATGGTCTTATAGATCAACTGAAAAATTCCAACTTCCCTAACATGGTTAATCATCCAAATAATAATAATAACCACAAATTAAAAGAATTTTAACCAAAAATTCCTAACAAGAACCGAGAGGGAAAATATTAAAAAAATTGATCCCAATTGTTCCTACCACAATAAATTCAATAACTTCCAACAAGTTGTATATCAAAAAAACCATTGTCCACAAAACTATGATCTCGACCTATTCTACCTACTTCATAAGGTCATATGTCACAATACTATTACATATAAGGACTATAACAAACTCATTCAAAACCTCCCTAAAAATAAAAGACATTTCTTTACAAACAATTTCTAGGTGCGATACACCTTAGGGTTTGTTGGTCGTCAAAAAGAACTTCAAGAAGAGCAACAGTCAAGGGACAAGAAGTCCCTCCTCTTTAATGGGAGAGGTTCCCTTATTCAGAAATGAACTTATTTACACATATACAAGGCATGATTTTACTGTGGAACTTGGATATTATGAAAGTGTTTTCTATAAGGATCATCAATCACAAAAGGACTGAGGAATGAAAATGTGAGAATGAGCAGAAAGGCACCATTCATAGTTATAGATGACAGAGTAATTCCTTATGCATGTGAGGGTACAAGGAATTGGAATAAGATCATTTGTATCACATTAATAAGATGAAATTTGAAAAGACACAAAGTTCTGTAAATAACATTTGCAAGAATACAAAACTTCTTAGCATAATATAGACAAATGATCTAACAAGATTAAATGAATAGATTAGGAATAAAGGAAACCAGATAGACAAAGAATGAAAAATCCTTCTGTATTAATTTCTTTAAGATTTTGTTTACACTTTCAGAAATAAGCCAAGTTTTTCCTCTCCTTCAAAATGGCGAGGAGAGGCCATTATATAGTTTACAAATTAGTTACTCCCGGTAACTACTTCTTTTAACTAATGATTAGTTAAAGGGTTGCAAATCGCAATACCCCAACTAAATACAATAAATTCATGATGAAGAAGAGAAGAAGGAGAAGAATCAGGAGAAGAAGACAAGCGTTCAAGATTGGGAGGGACCCAATCTAACTTGGCAATGAGTTATCCATGCATGTTCGTTAGTTCGCTTGAGTCGGGACTGAAATGAGCTCCGCAAGCGAGTACAGTGTTTGCACATTGTACTGAAATTGGGAAGCCACCGGCGAACGCCAAGCCACTGTCATGAATCATCTGTGCCATAGCTGAAGGGTTTGCATCTGTCATCCTTGCCCAAAAATCCCCAAAATCAAGGTGGCGAACTTCACTGTCCCCGATATCGGGAACGACAGACTCGAGTGGTGAAACTTGTTCCTACCCTTGGAATTTGATCTTCATGTTGATAGCAACTCGGAGAGCAAAGCTACAAGCTAGACTTGGGATGGAATCGCGAGGGAAATGGATACGCGCGCAGAAATTTTGGTTGCAAGGGTTCGAGCAATAGATAGCATGAAAGTAGTGTGCAAAAACGCATAGGGGGTAGTTCATTATATAGCCGTTTAGGAAAGAGAAAGGAAATAAATGTGCATTAAATACATATCTACCAAATTGAAAAGAAAGATATTCGGGTAGAGCGGGAAAAATTAGCACGAATGGCACTTGGTTCATTTGGGATACGAGGGACGCGAAAGTGCGAAGTACGTGGTTCGGCCGATTCAGGCGATGCGGGGAAAAGACGCATAAATGCTTTTGGGACATGCGGGACGAAATTACATGGAATACGTGAATCGGCTGAATCGGATGAAAAGGGAACAACGGGTCTGGGTGAACTTGGGACATGTGGGAAAAAAAGTTCCGACGGGCCCGAAAAGAACGAACTTCGGGTAAACCGGCCGATCGGGGAACAGAGAGCCCGAATGAACCTGGGACACGCGGGAAAAAAATGTCCGACAGGCCCGAAAAACACACAAAATGACCCAAAAAACGTAGATTTTCCCAATTTTCTGATTTTTCACATTATCAGGACAACAGAAAAGACACTTAACCTCAAAATTTTTAATTTTCAACTTCTTAAAAGTAGGGGAATTTTGAGTGGACAATAGCTGGCTCCTTCTGGGGATGACTTGCCATAAATTCAGAGAATGAGACAAGGAAAGAATTTAGAAAAACTCAGAGAAGTAGACCAGTACCTTATCCATTGGGCCACGGAGACAAAAAATCAAACCAATACAGAAGACAACACCGCAAACAACACACAAAAACAAGGGAAGGAAAGGAGAACACACACTATACAGAATATACAAAGGACTTCCTAATCACCTACGACTTAAACAGTTTTAGGTACTGCCCACTATAAGGAAGTGGGAGAGAAGAACCTTCCATATAATTAAGGTAAAAAGAATTCTTAGCAGCGAAGTGCCTGATCTTGAAAGGTCCAAGCCAAAGGGAATCAAACTTGCCATGGCTGCCACGAGGTTCATGCCTTTTATCCCACAACAAAACAGTGTCTCCAATTTTGAAATCCCTAAACCTGGCTTTCTTATCAAATAAGACTTTTAATTTCTGTTGGTGAGAAGATATCCTATCATCAACTTCCAATCTGTCCTCATTCAATTTGTGAAGATACATGATTCTCTTATCCAAAGAATGATTGAAACTGGTATCTTCAATGGCCTTCATTAAATTCAGAGCTGGAAGCTCCACTGTAACTGGCAATTGGGCCTCCACTCAGTATACTACCTAAAAAGGAGACATCCCAATGGATCTCTTAGGTGTGATCCTATCTGCCTAAAGAGCATCATAGAGTTTCTTGTGCCAGTTCCGTTGGGATTCATTGACTAATTTCCTTATTATGGCCACCCGATTTTTATTTGTTGATTCTGCTTGTCCATTTCCCTCAGGATAGTAATCTGAGGAGTGAGCTAGGGAGATGCCATATCCATAGCAAAAATCCATCATCTCAGTTGAAGAAAAGTTTGAAGCATTATCTGTCACGATCTTGTTTGGCACACCATACCTTATCAAGATGTTTTCTTTGATAAAACTGCATACTACTTTTGAAGTAGTACTCTTTACTGGAATGGCTTCTACCCATTTGGTGAAATAATCTGTGGCAGTTAATATGTGGGTATGACCAGCTCTAGAAGAGGGATTAAGTGTTCCAATGAAATCTAAACCCCATTGCTGAAAAAGTTCTTCGATCACAACTGGTTTAAGGGGCAAGGAGGCCAATTTGGGTCTACCCACGAAAGTCTGACAAGCCTCACATTTATCAACCCATTTTGATGCATCCTTGAACAAGGTAGGCCAGTAATATCCTCCACGAAGTATTTTATGAGCAGTGACAGTTGATGAGTAATGCCCTCCACATGCTTGATCATGAAAAGCTAAGAGTAGCTTCTTCTGCTGCTCCTTGTCCACACATTTCAAAAACCTTCCATCTAACCCACGTTTAAACAAGGCATTTTCCCACAACACATATTGGGTTGACCTTAGTTTAACGGCTCTCTTCTTTTTGGCAGTCAAATGAGAGGAGAATTCTCCATAGGTGAGAAAGTGAGCGATATCAGCATACCATTCATCAACTGAGCTAAGAAACAGAATGGTAGGAAGACCAATTTTATCCTCTAGTAACTCATGTCTAGCTCCTTCAGCGATGAGTTCACACAGGCCTTTTCCACGGATGAGCTTGGTTGGTTTGATGTCAATATCATATTATTGAACCTTGGCCACCCAGTTCCCTCTCTTGGATCCAAATTCCTGCTGTGTGAGAATTGACTTGATAGTTGTATCCGGTACCAACACCGTGGAGTGAGAGTTAAGAATGTAAAAACGAAACTGCTTGACAGCTTTAACCACTGCAAAAGCATGTTTTTCCATTATGGTGTATTTTAACTCATGATTTTTAGAATATAGCTCATAAATGCAATTGGGATTTCATGCTCATTAGAATCTTCCTGAGTCAAAATAGCAGCCAAGGTGTTATCCGTGGCGTAGCAATAGATAATGAAATCTTTGCTGAAATCTGGACATGCTAAAACAGGAGTTTTAGCAATGGCCCTTTTAATACCTTCAAAGGCTTCTTTCCCTTCAGGAGACCAACCAAACGTTTGTTTTCCTTTCATCATTTGGGAGATATTCAAAGTTAGCACTGCAAAATCAGGGATGAACCTTCTCAAAAAGTTGATCTTACCAAAGAAAGAGTGCACTCCCTTTTTGCTGGTTGGAAGAGGAATTTGCTGAATAGCTTGAACTCACTCAGGATCAATTTTTATACCATCTTTGGAGACAACGTGCCCCAATAATTTCCCCTCCATGACACAAAAAATAGATTTCTTAGGATTCAAAGAGATCCCATGTTCTCTACATCTTAGCAGAACTGTCTCTAGATGCTGGAAATGATCCGCCCTTGTTTTAGAAAATACATTCAAGTTATCAAGGTATACGACGATACACTTTCCTTTCAAACTTCCAAAGGCCAAATCCATAGCCCTCTGAAAAGTGGCACCGGCATTGATGAGCCCAAAAGGCATCCTTTTGTAAGCAAAGGTACCCCAAGGGGTAGTGAAAGCCGTTTTGTGTTGGTCTGTGGTATTAACTTCTACCTGGTTATATCCTGAGAATCCATCAAGCATAGACAAAATTTCGGATCCCGTTACTGCTTGCAAGACCTGATCCATCATAGGTAAGGGATAATTATCTTTCAAGGAAGCTTGATTTAGATTCCTGAAGTCAACACAGATACGAATCTCACCATTTTTCTTTCTAACAGGCACAATATTGGCAATCCATGTTGAATGATGGATAGGAAAAATGATTTTAGCCTTTAATAACTTCTGTATTTCCTGAAAGATGGTGTCAGCTATCTTAGGATTGTATTGCCTCTGCTTCTGTTTAAAAGGCTTAATCCCAGGTTTGAGAGGGATAAAATGATGCATCTCCTTTGGTTGAAAAGCTTTTAAGTATTCATAGGAATAAGAAAGAACATCTTTATACTTTTTCAACAGACTAATTACCTTCTTCTTTTCTTCTGGGGTGCAACATTTTCCAATGTTCACGAGTTTAGGATCAGTAGAACTCCCAATATTGATTTTTTCATATTCGGCTGATTGTTGGGGTCCAGTAGAAGCTCTAAACTTTACATACCTATCATGTTTGTCAAACAATTTTTCTAAACTCACTAATCCTTTTAGAATCTTGTTTCCTTTGAGTTTGATACATCCATCCTGATCCGCTTCTTCTTCTTGGGTGGCTTCTTTGTTAAAGGGCACACTTTCACGAGGAAAATTATCGCTTCCTTCAAAGTACAACTGTTCAAAATTATCCTTGAGTTCTAAGAAAGAAAGCAAGTGTTGATCGTTATTGAAAACTTGCCAGTTACTTGTATTATCAGGTACACTGGGTCTATGAATCATTTCAATGGTGAACTTATCTTGAGAAAAGTCAGGATGAGGAATAAGCAATGACCCTGAGACTGCTAGAGAATCAGCCCTGGTATTCTTCTCCCTAGGCACTGCTTCGATGGAGAAGGCGTCAAGAAATTCAATGGAGTCCCAAACCTGATTCTTGTAATGTTTCAACCTTCCATTCTTTACCTGGAAGAGGTTTCTAACTTGCTTGACAATCAATTCCGCATCCCCACAAGCTAGAAGATTCTTCACACCTTGTTCTTTTGCCACATGGAGTCCAAGAATGAGAGCTTCATACTCTGCTGTATTATTGGTATTTTCAAATTGCAACTTGAATGAGAAAGGATGAATGCTTCCTTCAGGTGACACCAATATGACACCAGCTCCAGAACCAGCTGAAGAACAACTTCCATCAAACTCTAATATCCAAACATCATTAGGATCTTTAGGTGGGACTTTGGGGAGTTGGATTTCTTCTGGAGACATAATCATGTAGTTTCCATGCCCCATATCCTCATAGAGTATTTGTGCTTTGGGATCATCAGTTTTTTGTACAATATACTCAGACTGCTTCTCAGGCAACAACTTCTTCATTTGCCCATTAACAGGTATGAGGGCATGTGACCAATCCATTTGAATTTCTCCACCCACATCCTTACAGAAGTTCCTGCTTAGCAACATCCCGTATGAAGGAGGAATATCTGCTACTAAGATAGTAGCCAAAACTTTCTTCTCAGGCAAAGTAGCAAAAGCCACTTGTGCGTCCTTAATTCTTCCGACCAAGGGCACTTCCTTACTCTCCATGGAATAACAAGATCCGTAAGTGCATGTGAGAGTCAAGCCTAAGGCGTGAGCTACTTTGGTAGGCATTACATTGTCTGATGCTCCTGAGTCTATGACACAATTACTGAGCCTATGGCCAGCTATAAGGAGTGTTACATAAAATGGTTTGATTTTGTCATTGGGTGAGGTGACAGTGGCTACCAGATTAGGCTGTGGTGCAGAAGGAGTGGGTAAAAGGCCTTTAGAGGTAGTTTTAGAATGGGAATTGACAAAGTGAATCATTTTAGCAAAATCCTTGGGATGAGTTTGATAATATTCAGCCTCTGAGATTTGAACCTTAGTCTTTTTTAAGTGATCAATAATATCGAAAGACCCAAAAGTGGACGGGTTATCATCACTTGAGATCCTAGTTTTATCAATTTTAGGGGAAAAAGAAGTAACTTTAGTAGCAGAATTGACAGGACTCACCTTTGGTGTAGATGAAATGGGGATCGGAGATCCTCTTTTTACAATTACAGGGATAGTTGTCAGCTGCTCCTTAGATTTCTTGGTGGGCTACATCACTTTCTCCCTCTGATTTGTCTGCTCTCGAGTCATGACAATGTATGATTCGCTATTCATGTCTGCTAATACTTCGTCATAATCATCCCCTTCATCAATGCCTTCAGTGGTGAAGAAATTAACTCGAGATCCCTCAAGTTCATCTGTTTCATCATCAACCTCTTCAACCAATTCCTCACAATCTTCATTAACCTCCTCATCCTCTGGTTCCTCAACTTCACAGGTTGCATTGACAGGAACTTTAATAGGAGGTCCTTCAAGCACTAGCCTTGTTTGAGAAGCAGGCAAATGATTTCTGGGCTGAAAATTCCTCCTTGGAACGTCTGCATAGGGAGTATGCTGAGCCAATTGTTTCTTAATGGCGATGAGATCATTTGCAAGTTTTTGTACCAATGGATCAGTATTAGGTCCAGGAGTGGAAGAGGAGGAAGAAGCAGACTTAGATTTAGAAGGGTCTCTCCTTAACTTCCCTGACATGATTAAATCATCTTCAACACTAACAACAAGAGTTTGATCCTCAGCCAATGTTGCGAGATTATCCCTTCTCAGTGCATAACTAACTTCAGGAAATTGGGTGTTTAGGAAGAAGCATTTTTGAATTTGATCTACAGGTTGAGTATTTGGTGGAATTTTTTTAATCAACCTGTTGAATTGAGCCAAAAATTCTCTCATGGGCTCTTGTGATTCCTTCTTTATTTGAGAAATTTGGGCTAGCAAAGCATGCACGTCTTCCGCCGGTTTGAAACGGTTTTCAAACCTAGTTCTCATTGTGTTCCAGCTAGTGATAGCTCCGGCCGGAAGGTGATAGAACCAATCAGCAGCATTATCTTGTAAAGTCTCAACAAAAAGTCTTACGGAGACGTCTTCATGTTCAACTCCCAGAACTCCGCATGCAACTATGAAGGCTGTGATGTGTTCATCAGGATGTACTTTACCATCGCCCTTGAATTTAGGAAAGTTCTTCTGGTTACCTCTGGGTAACTCATGCAAAGGTTGAGGAAGGGAAAGAGGCCCAACACGATGGCCCCAAGGCAATGGTACCGCCATTCTTGGAAAAATGGCTTGAAGAGGAACTGAAACACCAACAAGAATCAAAGCTCGAAGATTAGGACTGATTTTCTCTGAAGGAATACCACCCGTAGGGATTCTATCTTGGACAGGTGGAGTGCTTGTTGAACGAGCCTTTCTATTTCTCCTTGTTGAAGGGAGAGGAAAACCCTGCTGTTCCAAAAGTTGAAACTGAGAATCTTCAATACCAAGGGCCCTTCTCCCTCGAGTAAAATGTGGAGTCACCAGATCAAAAGATGATCAATAAATGATTATAGAACTGGAATATGATTCCCCAGCGGAGTCGCTAAAAACTGTTGGTCGTCAAATAGGACTTCAAGAAGAGCAACAGTCAGGGGACAAGAAGTCCCTCCTCTTTAATGGGAGAGGTTCCCTTATTCAGAAACGAACTTATTTACACATATACAAGGCATGATTTTACTGTGGAACTCAGATATTATGAAAGTGTTTTCTATAAGGATCATCAATCACAAAAGGACTGAGGAATGAAAATGTGAGAACGAGCAGAAAGGCACCATTCAGAATTATAGATGACAGAGTAATTCCTTATGCATGCGAGGGTACAAGGAATTGGAATAAGATCATTTGTATCACATTAATAAGATGAAATTTGAAAAGACACAAAGTTCTGTAAATAACATCTGCAAGAATACAAAGCTTCTCAGCATAATACAGACAAATGATCTAACAAGATTAAATGAATAGCTTAGGAATAAAGGAAACCAGATAGACAAAGAATGAAAAATCCTTCTGTATTGATTTCTTTAAGATTTTATTTACACTTTCAGAAATAAGCCAAGTTCTTCCTCTCCTTCAAAATGGCGAGGAGAGGCCATTATATAGTTTACAAATTAGTTACTCCCGGTAACTAATTCTTTTAACTAATGATTAGTTAAAGGGTTGCAAATCACAATACCCCAACTAAATACAATAAATTCATGATGAAGAAGAGAAGAAGGAGAAGAATCAGGAGAAGAAGACAAGTGTTCAAGATTGGGAGGGACCCACTAATTTAAGGATCCATTGTCTGAATCTCTTCAACACCTCGGCTATGTCTCTGCCACGTGGGACTGATGTGTTGGTGGTGGCATCTAACTTGGCAATGAGTTCTCCATGCACGTTCGTTAGTTCACTTGAGTCGGGACTGAAATGAGCTCCGCAAGCGAGTACAGTGTCTGCACATTGTACTGAAATTGGGAAGCCACCGGTGAATGCCAAGCCACTATCATGAATCATCTGTGCCATAGCTGAAGGGTTTGCATCTGTCATCCTTGCCCAAAAATCCCCAAAATCAAGGTGGTGAACTTCACTGTCCCCGATATCGGGAACGACAGACTCGAGTGGTGAAACTTGTTCCTGCCCCTGGAATTTGATCTTCATGTTGATAGTAACTCAGAGAGAAAAGATGCAAGCTAGACTTGGGATGGAATCACGAGGGAAATGGATACGCACCGCAAAAATTTTGGTTGCAAGGGTTCGAGCAATAGATAACATGAAAGCAGTGTGCAAAAACACATAGGGGGTAGTTCATTATATAGCCGTTTAGGAGAGAGAAAGGCAATAAATGTGAATTAAATACATATCTACCAAATTGAAAAGCAAGATATTTGGGTAGAGAGGGAAAAATTAGCACGAATGACACTTGGTTCATTTGGGACACGAGGGATGCGAAAAAGCGCGAAGTACGCGGTTCGGCCGATTTGGGCGATGCGGGGAAAAAACGCACAAATGCTTTTGGGACATGCGGGATGAAAGTACGCGGAATACACGAATTGGCCGAATCGGATGAAAAGGGAACAACGGGTCCGGGTGAACTTGGGACATGTGGGACAAAAAATTCTGACGGGCCCGAAAAGAACGGAATTCAGGTAAACCGGCCGATCGGGGAACAGAGAGCCGGAATGAACCTGGGACACGCGGGACAAAAATGTCTGACAGGCTCGAAAAACACACAAAATGACCCAAAAAACGTAGATTTTCCCAATTTTCTGATTTTTCACATTATCAGGACAACAGAAAAGACACTTAACCTCAAAATTTTTAATTTTCAACTTCTTAAAAGTAGGGGAATTTTGAGTGGACAACAGGGTTCAACCAATGGTTCATTTAGGTCCCATTGCACCCTAAAACACCCACTTAGGAATTTATCAAAACCATTTCCCAAACAATTGGTAAAATTCCCTTCAAAATAACACATAAGAAAACAACATACAACAACAAC
Organism: Taxus chinensis; assembly: GCA_019776745.2. NCBI lineage: Eukaryota > Viridiplantae > Streptophyta > Pinopsida > Cupressales > Taxaceae > Taxus > Taxus chinensis. Next base: position 839,892,723 of record CM034146.1, read on the forward strand.
AATAAATACAATCACCTCTGCCATAAGAACAAAAAAAATAACAACCATCAATAGCCCATGTCAGAAATCATGATGTCAAAGACTCAACTTCTAACATAGTTAACCCTAATATTTCCCCAGGTTTAGGTGCACCAGGAAAAACATGCATGATTGGTGTCATTGAATTAGAAAATGATGAAGTGACCAATTTAATTACTAGAACGAGAGAATATGTAGTCTCTAATGCTCCTTTGTATGGCCCTTTAGAAGTGGAAAATAATGGAATCCCCCAAAAAATAGGGAGTTATGATATCATCGCTGACCTTGTTAAGAAATTCTCCCATATTTCATTTCTTGACATTCTAAATAATTCTCCAACCCATCGACTTGCACTTTTAGATGCCATGGGACTTGCACTTTTAGAGGCACATTTTAACCACATAGACATGGATATGTTTCCTCTAGGTTCCACGATGAGAGAAGCATGTTATTTCTTCAACTTGTGCCATTCACCCATGGATGTGGAGATTATTAGAAGAGGATATCCTGATTTCCATTTGCATATTTGGATATATGAAAATTTAGTAAAACAAGCTATGGTATATGATGGGGTATATGTTAACCTTGTCCCCCTTTCCCTTTTGTATAAATTTGGATACGATGAAACCGATTGCTGATGAATTTAAGACACTCTTTGTGGGTATGAAAGTTTTAGTGCCACATTAATTAGTACTACTATCTTCCCCATAAACTATTGGCCCCAAAATGATCATCACTAAATTTTATGCCATAGACCAGGAAACCAAATATAACATGATCTTAGGATAACCATGGATCCATAAAATGAAGGCCATTCCTTCAAGACTCTTTTAGGAAATACAATTTTTGCATTTTGGGAAAGATTTTTCATTAATAAAGGATACCTGAACACGTTCAATATAATCTAATCAATTATTATAAAGCTACCAGGAACCCATGTTCATCATAAATTGCCTACAACTAAATTAAAAATTACCACACACCCTTAAAAAGGAAAGAAACATATTACCAAGATTTATATTGAATATAAATTCACTCCCTTAGCTCTTGATCCTCCCCATGTAAGATAATCACAAAGGAGAATCATACACCAAGAAAGTAAATTTCTGTATCAATTGAAAGTCCTAAATCAAAAATCAATACTCTATCCTTGAAGATCACCACACATATTATTAAAATTCTAGAAAAGGATTCACCTCTCATACTTTTGTTTAACCTAAAGGGGTCTTCCATGTACAATTTTCCACATGAAAAAAAAAATACCAACCCTCTCTGAATATGGTGGTAGATGTGAATATGGTCAAGATTAGTGATAACTAGGTCCCTTCGTCCTTTTATCTTATGATCCCCTCCTTGAAGGAAACTTATGGACCATGTACTATGATGGAACAATATGTGCCATAGGGGCAGGGGAAAGATCATGTGTAGTTTTTATTTCTCCTAGGAGGAGGATCTTTCCCTTTGGTTTCCTTTTAAATTTTGAATGAACTAATAATATAATTTAATATAAAGTCTTGTTGAACGGTCTTCTCTTAATTCGCAGACTCAAAATTTGGAAACTTTAGATCATTGGAAATTTATATCTTATCACTAATTAAGTGGATGAGGTCTATCATATGAAGGCCTAACACTTGTAGCTATATAAAAACACCACTCAAAGGTTATTTGGGGATTTTAATTTCATATCTATTTAGTCTATTCTTAGCAGTTAAAACCAACTAGTTGATGCTATTAACACTTTTTTTGCATGGTATTTTCCCTTTCATGGGCTTCTTAAAGATGAATTTTTTGTATTGCCAAGAGGAAATCCTCTTTTCAATATGGGATCCCAACCCAAGGAAGTTTCCATCGAGATAGACAACATCTAGATGATGAATCTTGACATAGATGAGAATGACAAAGCCATTCTAGAGTATCTACACACTTAGGAACACCTGCCTCCTTTGCATCATAAGAGGATATTTTCCATGACTTGGCATCTTCACCCCCTTCGAAAATGAGTACTATTATTCTTATTACAAGATCAAATACTGGTTTTTTCATAAAACACCTTGATGTTTATGAAACTGAAGAGGAGTTTTTGACCTCCCTCTAGTGCCACTAGAGTTTGAATAAGGTAACACTTTTCTCATTGAAGATACCATCAATATAAACATAGAAATAAAGGAATAGAAAATGATCTTAAAAATCATATCTTCATTGTCACCACAATAAGTTGAAGACCACAAGATCTTGCTCATTGAATTATCCAAGGCTTTTTCTTTCTCCTATTTTGTACATAATATAGTAACAAAACCTGAAACCAAACTAGTCAAATAAAAACTAAGACCACTGAAACCTAAATTATCACTAATGGTAAAAGAGGAAGTCATCAAACTCCTCAAAGTTGGTTTCATTAGATAATGGATTACATGAATTAGTTATCTTATATTATGTTAGTTTTGAAAAATAATAACAAGATTCAAATTCGCATCTATTTCCATGATATTAACAAAGCATGTCCCAAAGATTATTTTCCATTTCCTTTTATTGACATGATTGTTGACAAGATGACCAATATAAGCTATTTTTACTCATGAATATGTTCTCAAGTTATAGTCACATCCATGTTTGTGAATAAAATCAGAAAAAAACCTTGTTTACCACCCCCTAGAAAACCTTTTATGATATAGTCATGTATTTCGGTCTTAAGAATGTAGGGAAAACCTATTAACCAATGATGGCTCATATATTTCATGACCCGATTCATAATTTTTTTGAGTCCTATGTTGATGATCTTCTAACTAAGGATATAAAAAGAGAATATCATGTAGGGGTTTTATGCATCTTTCTCATGTAACTTATTTAGGAATGGTGTGTGGAAAAATCGTAGGATATATCATATTGAAATGGGGTATCAATGTTGATCTTGTAAAAAATTGTGCTATTATAGAAATGATTCCACCAACAATTGAATCATGAATTTGATGATTCCTTGGGAAATTAGGGGATATATGTAGATTCATTTCAGATCTTAGCTATCTTGTCAACTTGATTAAAAAATTTTTAAAGAAAGAGAATGCTAACGAAGCCTTTAAATCCCTTAAACAATTCCTTTTATTTCCTCCTACTCAGATGGCTCCATGTTCTGATAGATCACTTATTCTTTATATACACATGAGTGATATGTATCTAGATTGTATGCTTTCCCAATAAGACAATGATGAAAAAGAATGGTGTGTGTATTTTATCAGATTCATGCTCTTGGACTATGAAACACGATATTATTAGGCTTAAAAGGAATGCCTCACCATAGTGTTCACCACTAAATAGTTAAAGACATTATATGTCAAATCATGAAACTATGGTGATCATTAAATATCAAGGTATTCAAAATTTTTTAACATAACCAACCCTCTCAGACAGTACCATACATCTGATCACACTTTTTGGTGAGTTTGAGTTGACTTACGTAAACCAAAAATATGTTAAGGGGAAAATGTTTACTGATTGACTAGCTAAAAAAACCCCTTAGACTCGAGAGATTTAGTAGATGTTGAGCTTCTTGATGAGTTAATTTGTTATATAGATAAGTTTGACATCAAATATTCTCCTTGGTATATAGATATAGTCACTTACCTCATCGATTGCACCTGTCTATAAAATGCTATTTTTCAATAAAAGTGGTACCTCCATGTCCTTTTACCAAGTATGTAAACTTAGATTCAATTTTGTTTAGGAGAGTTGTTGATTGGATAATCCTTCATTGTGTAAATGTGGAGGAATCTAAATGTGTATCATTCCAATGTCATGATGGGTTTGGCAACGCTTTCTTCAGTGGCCATGTAATGACCCTTAAAATTTATAGGATGGGATACTTTTTTTTCCCACCCTTGAGAATGATGCAATTGAGTATGTTTGAAAATATCCCAAATGTCAAGAATTTGCACACATTATACATGTTATGACATAAGAAATTTGACCCATTACTATTCCATGGAATTTTTCTATTTGGTGCTTGGAATTAATTAGAAAATTTACTCCTACCTTTATAGACAGAAATAATTTCAAAAAATTGGTAAAGACAATACCTCTAACCAATTTCACCGGTTTAGTCATAGGAAAGTTTGTTTCAAATCATATTATGTACAAATTTGAAATCCCACACATCATTATCTATGAAAATGGGAGATCCTTCAAGAATATACAGATGCAGGAATAATGAAAAAAATTTATCCATCTTGTACTAAACTATATCTCTTTACTACCCTCAGTCCAACAAACAAGTCGAGACAATAAACAAAAATTTAAAAACCATTTTTCTTAAAGTTGTAAAAAAACACCAAGATGGATTGATATCTACATTTATATCTTGCATTTTGGGATTATTGAACTAGTATATGCACGTCTACATGTGCTACCACTTTTTATCTAGTCTTTGGAGTTGAGGCAATCCTTCCATTGGAGGTTCAAATTCCTATCTTGTGTGTCTCTCTTCAGGGTATCCTAAATGAATACGAATACATAGAAGCACATCTACTTCCTCCAGAAAACTTAGACAAGATTTGTCTCAAATCCACACAACTTAATGAAATGTATGTTGCCCTCATGGCTCAAAGGTACACCAAGAACATCCATGAGTGTCCTATTCAAGTTAATGATCTTGTACTTCTCTGAGATAATCATATAGAAAAGAATACTAATTAAGGGTGCAATTTCAGACCAAACTAGTTAGGTCCTTACTTAGTCATTGAGGACTTTAATAATGGAGTTTTTTTGCCTCTGTACGCTTGAAAGTGAGTATATTGGTGAGTCATTCAAATCCCTTTATCTCATATGATACTATGTTTAGTGTCATGTTTTGCATTTCCCTTTGTATTTTTCATTTTTCATTTTTATTGTCTCACGTCGCCATGTTTATTATTTGAAAAAGTTGTTTAGAGTTGATATTTATTCTCCTTATATACAAGATGATTCTTCACTCTTATGTTGATATCTATTGTCTCATTTAGTAATATTTTGACCATTACTATCTTCATGATCATTTCCATGGTATAGCTTTGGTCATTGATTTTATATTGTTGCAATTCTCTTGTTCCATAGAAAAACCTTAGTGAGATGTAATGATATTGGAATGTGTAGGTCTCCATAGGCTTGTTTATGACACACTTCCCTACATCTCTCTCTTTTAATATAAAAAACATATGTATTTCATCCCTTGGGATCTTCCTTACTCATTCTAGCCTTGTGAGATGAGACGTTTGTATCTTATTGGTTACATGAAACTAGAGCATGGGAGAAAGGTATCGCCTCATTCTCAAGAAAAGAATACATATTTTGATTTTTTTTGACAAATCTACCACATTACTTGCCCTTGTTGTTCTTTGGTGATGATCCCACACGTCTTCATGGTCACATGTGGCTGATAGTTTGAAGTAATGTATTTACTTTCCCATGTATAGTATTTGGTAATAAACCCATGCTCCATGTCACATAAGTCTAGATATGGGGGTCTTAAAAACAAAAAATATATACAATAAAGAAGAAAACTTGAAATAATGAGATTTTTTAAACCTTGGAGAAAAGATAGTTGTTTACAATAAAAAAATAGATTGATAATTCCCATCACCCATTGTGTCGCAATTGGCTATTCAAAGATTTAGAATCTAGATGTCTACATCAATTCAACATCTTGTAATCCCCTAGGAGTTTCCTAAACCTATCAAAATTAAAATTCAGTTAGCTGTTTAAGTTTGCTTCATTTATCATCATTGCTTCTTGTTATCCATTTTCACAACCCCTGCAAAATGGACAAATTAGCATGTCAGAGCATTGGTAGTTGATGGAAAAAAGGAAATGCTTTGCAATATTCAGGGTAGATCGTGTTTTGGCTCGGTCGAGTTGGCATTAACTCACAGTGAGCTGGAAATACAGGGCGAATGGGGGAGTTAGCAACCAAGATTATTGTAAAATTAGTTGAGTTTGAGAAAAAGGACACCTAGGTGGGACACCTAGGTTGGTTGGCTAGGTTATTCATACAGGTGTGTCATCTATGTTGGTTAGACAAGTGTGTTGGTTGGGTTAGTTGGTTGAGATGGTCAACTAGGATGGTCAGTTGGATAAACCTATGGGTTGGTTGACCGACTGTTGTGGCAACACAGGTGATGAGCTCATGGTTGGTCGAGTCAGCAATGTACAGACAAGATAGAAAACATCCAACCCCCCTTTTTTGGATGTCATAGGGTTAAATGTCATCCAACCCCTAGGTTAGATGACACAAAGTTGGATGATGCCTGGGATGGTTGGGTGGCATATTATACGATGCATGGTTAGACGACCGTCCAAACCCATCAATTGTACGGTTCAAAGATGGAAAACCATCCAACCTCCCAAGTTGGATAGTCTACGGTATGAAGATGACAACTTCTAGGTTGGTCGGTGACCAGAAGAATGTATGGCCTAGAATTTTGACACCGTCCAACCTTCCTAGGTTAGACAGTAATAAGGTTGGATAGTCCACTCAAATTTGTACGGATCATGGATAGACGACTATTTAACCCTGATATATATAAGAGCTTGTGGGCTAGGAAATCTTCCCAAAGGAGTTTGTATGGCCCAATGAGGATGGATGATGTCCTACCTAGCAGGGTTGGACGACCAACATGGTTGGACGAGTCATAGGCTAGGAAAAGGTAGGTGGGTGAATGACAACTCAACAACCAAAATTAATGAGGCATGATGCCCATGACTACCTGTGCAAGGAAAGTACCAAATTATATGGCTCCCCATACCTCTTTAATGCACCCTTCCGGTTGGTGACCCAAATGACCTATATAATGTAAAATCTGCCCCATTTTGAGGTGAGAATTTTTGTAAAGCAAAAGAACTCTTTCAAAAAAATTATAGAGCTATTGTGAGCTAAAGGCCTCAAATTTGGGCACTTTGTAGAGAATTTGTGCCTTGTACCTATATTGTAATGGGTTGTGCATGTTTTTAGCAATAAAATTCATGTTTTTTGGCTATTTTTTCCCTAGCTTGTATGACATTACAACTTTTTCCTTCCATTATATTTATAGGTATATTGTGCATATATCTATCTCTTTGCAAGATCTATAATTTGTTGTGCTTTATGAATAAAGGAAATTAAATACTATCTTGGACTGTAGCATCTCCACTTACGCTCTCTTAACTTATTTAATCCATGTTTTTTACTTGCTTAGATTGTTTCAACCTTTCTTGATGCATCACCTTGCCTTAGATTAGGTTTACTTTTATGCATTCTTCTATCCCTGTCTCCTTAGAAAGCATTAGGGTAGGATTAGTTTAGTTTTCAATTATATACAATTTGGATAAGTTGGCACTAGGTTAGGAGAAGAAGTTGAATCTCTTTGGAGGATTATCTCAATTGCAACATACCACACTATAGGATAATCCCATGTTATGTAAGTTACACTGATTGCCTCACACACAAATCACTAGCAATTATGGGTGATGTAATTTTGCATTAATAGTTTTGGCATGCCCAGTACGACATAAGTCAATATTTTTAGGTTTATCAGGATTAGATGTGAATCATGGTGAATTTTCAGCCTTTGGAAGCTTTATAGCAGAAAATCTGGTGACTTTCAGGGTCATACTTCAACTGGTTTTAGCAGTACTAGTGGACCAAGTACATGAGAAGGATCCAAACTCAGTCCAAAGCAAGAGAAGGTGTCTTTGAATACTTATATTATCACTAGACATGGGAATGATAGGAAGAAGAGTACAAAGGTCTCCATCTCCACTAAACAAAACATTATCCACACCTCTACCTGGTCGACCCTTACTTCAATCAACTAGGGTTCTCAAGCCAATCAGGATGGCACATCAGCCACCACCACCACAAGGGCCATTGAATCCCTTTTTCAAATTTACAGGAAGTAGTCCACTTGCCCTAAATTTTCAAAATTAATTCATGGTTTCATCATTTAAAAATATCCCCTACTTCACGGGAGAAAACCATACAAATCCTATTGACCACATCTAAGACATTGCAAATGTCTATACAATTCATGAGATTAATGAAATGGATGTCGTAGTCAATTTGTTGGCTTCCTCTTTCAAGGGTAAGGCCTTACAATGGTTTAGGAGCTTAGCAATAGGTTCTATTAAAAATAAGAATCAGTTGTGTTTAGCTCTTTGTAACCAGTTTAGAGAAAAGGTAGACAACTTGTCTTTATTGGAGCAATTGACAATAATCAAGAGGGCTCCCAATGAGTAAATGGCTGATTTCAAATTTCAATTCTAGTGGACATGGGATTGGATTCTGATCTCCGTGTGGCTAGAAAAATAAGGTACATTCCTCTACTTCTTGAGGGCCCTAAATTTTTACATAGCTATGATGATACATTTAGTGGGAGGAACAACATTTCCAAGAACATATGATATAGCTATTAGAGTGGAGAACTGCTTAATTCAAGTAGGCAAGATTATGCATAGGCCACTTATGCCCCTATATCTAGTGTTGAGAAACCCTCCTACTAGTTAAGCACTGGAAATAGCCCATGTCCTAGCCCGTAGAAATTAAAGAAATAGTGAGGCATACACTTCCTCGGGAACTTATAACGAATTGCAAGAGGTTATGAAGTAGCTGCAGAATTTGGGGAATGAGTTGGTGAATATCAAAAGGCAAAAATATCAGAGCTCTAGACCATATAAGACTTAGGCTCAAGTAGAATAGGCCCTCATATCATGCTAACATGCCATTTTATCAGGAAACAAATAAAAAATAGAGTCAAGGGCATAGTCTTAAACTGTTAGGCCATTCTAGCCGTATAATCCAAATGCATTTTCAACATCCAGGGCATTGGTTCCAAATCAGAACAACATTTATCAGGAGTATGAATGGTGTTACCCCTATAATTTACCTCATAATTAATCAACATGTTTTAATGGTACACTAAATCAAGCCTTGATGGTGCAGACCATTGGGGTGGACCAAGATCCAAATGGAGAAGAAAATTAGTAGTCAACTTAGTAAGAGACTCCTCTAACTGAAAACAAACTAGTCAATCGACATACAAAGGAATTTTGCAGAGTTAATCAATCTCCTTTCCTGGGTGTAATTCCCAATACCCAGTCAAAGAAAAGGAACATAGAGGAGGGGAAATCATCTAGTACATTTTTTTCTCAGTTCACTCTCACACAACAAGGAGTTAGCATGCCAATCGTAATTCCTAATATAGAAAACAAGCCTAGGAAAACTACTATAGAAACCCCCAATGTGCATAATCAGTCCACATTACTAGTTGTAGTAGCTCATGGACTAGTCTAAATGATGGAAAAGGTCATGGACATCAAGGGACAACAAAGATAAAACCCATCCACTTTCAATATCATCGATCAGATGAAGAAGGCCAATGTCAACATTTTCATGTGGGGATCAATGGAAATTCTAGGGTAGTGAGATTTATTGCAAACAACTATGGAAAATTGGTCCCCTTCTAAAGAGCCATCCAAAAATCAAGAGAGGGATCTTACTAACACTGTGCAAGAAGGAGATGATAATTCATGTAAGAATGTGAAACCTCCACTATTTTATGTCTCATTGATCATTGGGGATAAATTAGTGCACAATTGCATGATTGACTTAGGGGTTAGTAAATCAATAATACCAAAGCAAATCATAGATAAATTAGACTTGAAATATGAGTCAATATTGAGGTAGGTAGTGCAATTGGATGGAATAATAGTAGGGATAGTTGGAGTGATCAAGGAAATGAGCCTTACACTCCATGATTTCCCAAATGTCACAGTTTTACAAGATGTATCAATGATTAACTTGCCAACACTATTTTCTTTATGCATTTCAAGGGAATTTATGGCCATTATTGACGGGTACTTATCGGCGGATTGGTCACACATGTTGTTTAAGATAAGGTATGAAGCTAAGGTCACTATCAAATAAGAACTAATCACACATTTTCACTTTGAGCCCCATGTGGCAAGTCTAATAAATGCTAATTGTGTAGTGTTTGAACTGGAGGATTATATAGATGCATATGAACCAGACACCAAGTTTGAGACTATTCTTGATGTGACACTTGATGAGTGGGCTCACAAAAGGCATGAATATGAACCATAAAGGGAGATGGAAGATGCTGAGTTAGGTGTTTATTGCCTAAATGAAGAGAACCTACCCATCCCTAGCCTCACCAAGCCAGAAAATGAGGATGTTAATGAAGTGTGGTAGCTATTATTTGATGGTTTGAGGAGCAGGTAGGGTGCTGGATGAGGTGCAATAATTTTTTCACCACAAGGTATGAATTACTATTCAATTTTCCATTTTAACTTTTCTTATTCAAACAATATAGCTGAGTATGAAGCTTTGATCCATAGATTGCATTGGGAAAAAGGGAGGGGTATTAAAAAATTACAAGTGTTTAGAGATAGTGAGCTAATTTTCAACTAGGTTAGAGAACAACATGCTGCTAAGAATGATCTGCTCAAATCCTACAAGCATCAGGTATGGGATCAAATTGAAGACCTTAAAGCGTTCAATATTTAGGGCATACAGAGGAAGAATAATGAGGCTGTATACATGCTTATGGAAATTGGAATGACATTTTATGTGGTAGACCATATTAAGAGATACAAAACACAATTACATATCCATGTAGTTGTAAGGATGGTTGTACCATATAATAACACAAGATGATAGGTGTTTGAGAATGATCAATAGATCATTTACTTTTTACAGGAGGAGGTTGAGTTCTCACCTAAAAATATATAGAAATTGGAGTAGCAGTATGGGGATCAAGTGGTGTAGCCATGAATAAAAAAAGTGTCAAAGGGTTTAGTTACTCTAGAGTCAATACTCAACCCAAATGATCAATTCCGAAAAGAGAAGGAAAAAATTCAGGTCAAAAGGGAAGATTTAGAGCCCATTTTAGTTAGAGAAGGTAAAATGCTCTAAATTGGAAAGGTGATCACAAATCAAGAAAAATATGAATTCATACAACTTTTCCACAAGTTCTCAGATGTCTTCACTTGGAGCTATGAGAATTTGATGAGATCTAATCCTAAGTTAGAAGAACACATGATTAAAATGGATTCAAGAGCTAAACCTATCAAGCAGAAGCAAAGGCCAGTCAACCCCCATATTAAGCCTCTAATGAAGAAAGAGGTGAATAAGATAATAGAGGAAAGCATCATATTTCCAATCAAACACTCGAGATGGGTAGAAAATAAGGTGTCAGTCAAGAAAAATAATGGGGAAATAATGTTGTGCATGGATTTTTGGGATTTAAATAGGGCATACCTCAAATACCACTACCCACTTCCCTCCATGGAGTAGATATTATAGGTAGTGGCCGGCTTAGGAATATTTTCCCTCTTGGATGGATATTTGGGCTACAATTAGATCATGATGAAGGAGGAAGACCAATTCAAAATGGCCTTTACATAAAATGGGGAACTTATGCATATAAGAAGATGTCATTTGGGTTTTCAAACAACGGAGAAACATTTCAGAGGGCTATGGATATGGTGTTTAAAGAGATTTTGAACAAAATAGTGCTTGTCTATCTTATTGACATCACTGTATTTTCTAAGAATGCAGATTGCCACATATTTCATCTCATGCAGGTCTTCCAGAGGTGTAGGATATTTGGGGTATATTTGAATCCCAAAAAACTACATATTCCTTGCTCATGAAGGCCGGCTACTAGGCCACATTGTATCGAAGGAAGGATTGGAGATTGATCCAGAAAGGGTTGAAGCCATTCGAAAATTTCCACTACTAAGTCACAAGAAGGATCTCAAATGTTTCTAGGGGAGGATTAACTTTGTACGAAGGTTCATGCCATTTTTTTCTACTCTTGTAAAGCCATTAACAATGATGTTGAATAAAAATTTGGCATTCAAATGGATAGTGGAGGGAAAAGAGAGTTTCAAAGCTATCAAGTCATAGACCATATCTCAAGCTCCAACTCTCATTAATATGGAATTATCCAAAGAGTTCTTCCTCTATTCCTTTGGTGGTTTAGAAACCATCTCCAAATTTTGGTACTACAGAATAAAGAAGGATTGGAACAACCTATTACATTCTTCAGCCAAGGCCTTTTAGAATATAAGGTAAGATATTAATTCATTGAGAAACATGTCCTTAATGTGATTACAAGTTTAAATAAATTCAAGCATTTAGTGTCAAATAATAAGATTCATCTACTAGTCACACATTCGGTATAAAATAATATCTTTTAAATAAGGACCTCAATGAATAACCAAGGTCATAGAATATGAAATTGATATTAAGGTGGCCAAGCTGGTTAGGGAAAGAGATTATGTGAACAGTTAGCTTCAGGAAACCATGCTAAGTCAAGTGGTAGAGAAGAGGTTGTTTTGGTGTTAAATTCTGATCAAGAGAAATTAGCCGATGCTTCACCTGATCCTTGTTGAACTTAGGATATAATCAATTTCCTTCAAATAGGTCAATGTCCTTAAGGGATGAGCAAGGAAAAAATGAGGTATTTCAAATTCCATTATATTCCATTTGAATTTTTTGACAATATCTTATTCAAGAAATATCTAAATGGTGTCCTCCTAAGGTGCATCAAGATAGAGCAGATAGAAAAGGTGCTACATGAATTTTACAATGGTGAAACATGATCCCATTTTCCCCCAAGGGTGAAAAATCTTATAATTATGAAGGCATGGTATTATTGACCTAACCTCTTTAATTATTGTTATGTGTGGATTAGGAAGTGTAAAAATTGTGCCTTCTTCACATAAAAAAGAGAGGTTAGCAACCCTTCCACTCCACCCCATTTCTATAAATGAACCATTCATATAATGGGGGTTGGATTTCATTGGGGTGATTAAGCCAAACTCTAGCTTGGGCCACAAGTGGATCCTCATAGCCACTGATTATTTCACCAAGTGGACGAAGGTAGTTGTACTCAAAGAAGAAAATAAGGCCAAAATACTGGATTTTTATGAAGGGATAGTGACTAGGTTTGAAGTACCGGTGACAATCATATAAGATAATGTTCTAGCATTCCTAGGTACCAAGATCACAAAGTGGGAAATAAAAAATGAGATATACTTGAGCACCTCATCAAATTACTACCCACAAGGTAATGAGCAGGCCGAGTCCACCAACAAAAATATTTTGAAGATTATAAGGAGGACTCTGGATGAGAATCAGAGAACATGACACACCAAGTTGAAATCAGCCTTGTCGGCTGATAGGATTACTCCCAAGAAGTCAAAAGGGAACTCTCCTTACAAGTTAGTCTATGGAAGGGAGGCAAGGTTTCCTATATCCCTTGAGTTTCCCACATTGGAGCTCATAAAGTAGTTAAAGCTATCAAAGTTTGACCCCATGGAAGCTAGGTATGCATAATTCATGGAGTTGGAGGAGTTGAGGGACCAAGCCATGTAAATAGTGGAGAAGGATCAAACTTTGATCAAGAGGTGCTTTGATAAGAAGGCTAGAAATAGATCTTTCCAACAAGGAGACTTGGTCCTTAATTGGGATGCAGACAGGGAAAAACTAGGAATGCATTCCAAATTTGATGCCATATGGAGTGGCCCCTACATGTTCACAAAATGTAAAAACAACAATACTTTCCAGCTATCTAAGTTGGACGGAGAAGAATTACAAATTCTAGTCAATGAAATCTATCTCAAACATTCCTATTGAAAGGAGATTATCACCCTTGTACATACTAGTTCAGGTTTTTAATTCCTCCAAGTGATTTAGCACATTGCATTATTTTATTTTAGGTTTGATTTGTAATAAGTGCTCGTGCACTCTCTGTTCATTTGGGATGTTTATGATTTTCTTATCTTTGTACATAGTGATTCCTTTATTTCTCTTACACTTTCTAGTTTCAGGAAATTTTGGTGAAGAAACAACTTGTCCTCAACCAGTTCAAGAAGGACCACAATAGTACTTTGGAATTGGTGGTCTAGCTTCATGATCAATATGCCTCCATGCCCAATGGATACTCTAGGATCACTAGTCTTTTATATCTAGCAGGAAGATCATCCCGTGAGTCACCAATTGTTATCCATTTTTCATACCCTTGAAAAATGGACAATCAATCAGGAAAAAACATTGACAGTTAATGGGAAAAAAGGAAATGCTTTGCATATATTCTAGGAAACTCATGTTTTGGCTTGGCGAAGTGGGTCTTAACTCACGATGAGTTGGATCACCACAGTGAATGAAAAATTTGGAGACCATGCTTATTGTAAAATTGGATGAGTTTGAGGAAAATGATGCCTAGGTTAGATACCTAGGTTGGACACCTGGGTTGGATGCCTAGGTTGGTCAGATAGGTGTGTCAGCTAGATTGGTCAGATGGGTGTGTTGGTTGGCTTAGTCAGTTGAGATGGATAGATGGGTTGGTTGACCTGGTTGGTTAGCTAACTATTGTGGTAATATAGGTGATGAGCTCATGGTTAGCCAGGTCAACAACATCCAAACTAGATAGAAGGCATCCAATCCCCTTGGGTTAGACATCACATGGTTAGACATCGTATAAACCCTAGGTTAGAGACATAGAGTTAGATGATTCCTAGGATGGTGGGTGGCATATTTTATAACGCAGGGTTAGATGACCATCCAACCCCATTAGCTATGTATGACCGTCAAACCTCCCAAGTTGGATGGTCCGCGGTATGAAGATGATGAATCCTAGGTTGGTCAGTGACTAGAAGAATGTATGACCTAGAAGTTTTATGCCATCCAACCTTCCTAGGTTAGACGAAAATGAGGTTAGACAGTCCACTCAATTTTGTAAGGATCATGGATAAACAACCATCCAACCCAGATATATAGAAGATCTTGGTGGCTAGGTAATCTATTCAAAGGAGGTTATACAACTCAATGAGGATGGACAACTCGTCCTACCAACCAGGGTTTAAATGACCAACATGGTTGGATGAGTCATAGGCCAAGCAAAGGTAGGTGGGCGAATGAAAACTCAAAAACCAAAATTAATGAGTCATGGCACCCATAACTACCCATGCAAGTAAAGTACAAAATTTTATGGCTCCTCATACCTCTTTAATGCACCCTACCATTTGGTGACTCAAATGGACTATATACTATAAAATATGCCTCATTTCAAGGTGAGACTTTCTGAAAAGAAAAGGAAATATTTCAAAAAATTTCCAGAGATGTTCTGAGCTAAAGGCCTCAAATTTGGGCATTTTGTAGAGAATTCATGCCTTGTGCCTATATTGTAATGGATTGTGCATGTTTTTAGAAATAAAATTCATGTTTTTTGGCTAGTTTCTCCCTAGCTTGTATGCCATTGCATATTTTGTCTTCCATTATATTTACATGTATATTGTGCATATATCTATCTCTTTGTAGGATCTATAATTTGTTATGCTTTACAAATATAGCGAATGAAATACTATCTTGAACTGTGGAATCTCCACCTTCCCTCTCTTGTCTTTTTTACTCCATATTTTTCACTCACTTAGATTGTTTCACCCTTTCTTGGTGCATCACCTTCGCTTAGATTATATTTAATTTTATGAATTCTTCTATCCTTGTCTCCTTGGAAAAAATTAGGGAAGGATTAGTTTAGTTTTGCATTCTTTGCACTTTGGATAAGTTGGAACTAGGTTAGGAGAAGAAGCTGGCTTTCTTTAGAGGATTATCCTACTTTTAGGGTCCCACACTATAGGATAATCCCATGTTATACAGGTTAACTGATTGCTTCACACACAAATCACAAGTAATTAAGGTTGATATAATTTTGCATTAACATCTCCCTCTCTTATTGTCATTATTTGCATGCCTTGGATCAAGTATTCTTCATTTGTCACATTGTTTCCCCAATTTGTAAGAACCATCCATGGGATTATGTGTCTCTATCTTAGTTGCAAAATAGATCGTAAGCATATATTTATATCTCATCCATTACATCATCATACATATAAGTCTAAAAGCTACATTATTTTCCATCCATTTTGTTATCTACTAGATTACATACATTTATAAGTAGGAAAAACAACCAAAACATGCATAAGTAAAGGAGTCTAAAGATTCCATGTCATCAAAATTCTAGTATATATAGATTAATCTAATGTTATACAATGTTTCATCATATCCACACTGAATGGGGAGGTGTGGGTTCAAAAATAAAAATATATACAAAAATAGGGCATAAAATCACCTCTATGTACGATATATATAAAATTTAGGTGTAATTAGAATCACTATTGTGATCCTCTAATATATTAATGTGGAATAATCCTAGTCTTCCACCTATTTGACCTTGTTGTAGAGCAACAAGGAATCCTCAACCTTCTCTTGTCAGGAGACCCACTCATGTGAGGTGTCAACATTTTCTATGCATGTCCTCCTGCTCGAAGAGGTCTATACCCACCTGATCACATGCATATAAACTCTCTCAAATTACACACCTTAACATCCAATGTTGATTTATTGGTCCTCTTAGTGGCCAAGATATGTTTACCATGGTATCCAATTGTGAAGACATCTATATGTCACCAAATGCTCCGAGGAACCCCAAAAATCTACTTATATCTCATCAGGGATCTTCCCCAAGATCGGGAAAACATGACAATAAAGTTATGCTATATAAAATTTCACCACTCACCAATAGTATCTACACACACTTACAATATCATAGAGTTATAAAATGTCTCCAAAAATTATCAACTAATTACTAGATATAACAAAGTTACTAATCTGAAATCATAGTAGTCTACATGAAACTAGGAGTGCGAATACAAAATAAATCAAAAAGAGATTTATTGGATCCCCTTCCTACCACTCAAGGTATAACCTAGCATCAGAAGAATCATAATCATCATCCTCCTACTCCTCCTCTCTGAGGTGTCCTTGGTCCTTGCTGACCTCTCCTTTTCCATCCAATCTCTCACCCTGACCAATTTGGTGCACACTTTATATAAGTGATAGTCTTTGACCATGCCCTAATGATGCTAGTTGTGGGCCTGATGGCTATGAATTCCTAGGTGGTGGTGGTGGTGGTACTAAACCTCTCCCTCGTATCCACCTCCTACAATCCATTACTTACCCACCAACATCCATAATAATAGGAACTCATGGTGTCAAGGGATTCCACTCTGACCTACTCAATCAAGTGTCCTGCCACTCACGTGCACCAATGTATACAACTGGTATGTATATAAACACAACAAATAAAAATTTCCAAAACTACTGAGGCACTCTATTGAATAGATGTACCTCAACATAACCCAATCTATCCTTGAATTTCCTAGTAAGGGAGTAGGCCATAAATGAAGCACCCTCTCTAGGATAGTGTTATAGCATAAAATATGGCTCCATGATCATATTTGTGTCTATGAGTGTGGAAAATGATTTGTTAATATATTAGAATGGGGTTGTGTTCACCTAATGACGTGCTTTAATGTATCTAGATGGGTCTACTGGAAGTTCCCTAACATATTGTCTAAACTACTTATATACCTAGCTCATAACTAATGTAGGGTAGATGAAATCCTAAATATAGCCTTAACACCCTATATAAATCCTTTTATGTGTAGGATAATATATCCTAATACTAAATGTACCTATGACCATGATGTTGGATCTCTCTGACAATAGGATCCCAATAGCAAAGAAAATGATGCATGCCCTTCTCCTTAACCACTTGAGAGAATAAGATACCAATAATCACCTTGAGGAATTTGGAATATGAGAATTCTAGACTTCCATTAATCTAATTCCCTACTTGGCTTTCCCTTTGGGTGCCTGGGCATCACCAAAATAATTGTACCACTTTAAGGTCTGGGTCACCCCTATGGAAGGGGATAATATAACCTCCCTGCCTATAACTGAGAAGCCTTTAATCCTATAAAAATCCTCAGGAGTGATTTTCCACTCTCTTGCCAAAAATGGAAAATGGAAAATGTTTAAATATGCATCCTAGTATGTAATAATGTCACATAATAGTTTCCTTGCACGAGAAACCAAGGGAGTCTCAGTTAGCTTCAAGATTTCTAAGGTAGTAAGGAGAAAAGTCTCTTATGGAGTCAATAAGCTTATCACATCTTGCAACTAATCCAACTCTCTCAATCTGATCCATATAGCATATCCACCCAATAAACACCCAAAAAAAACTATAAAACAAAAGTTAGAATATGAAAAAACCAAAAAAATGACTTCCAATAAAACAAATATAGTTTTTTGACTACATAACATGCAAACACCGCTTCTTATAGGAGGTGGTTACATTTTCGTTCCTACGGTGGTGATTACATGTTTGATAGTGTTAGAAACACCTTTAGTGGAAAATATTACCTTAGCATGGGGTCACGTTTTTGACATGGTAAAGCACATAACCATTGGTCTGCATAGACCATTAGTTCCATACTATAAGAAAAGGTTTTGCCTCATCGTACCCTAAAAGAAAAAATTGACAAAAAAACTACCCAAAGCCAGCCAAAACCATTTTTTTGCATATTCATAACCTATGTCTCCTACCCAACATTCCTACACTAATTTTGCAAGAAATAATTCCCTCACATAACAAATAAAGGTAAAATAAACATCCGCCCAAAACAAAAATGCATAAAACTCACATGTTTGTGTATCCTTCTCGCTGCCTTTAGTGCTACTACCATCATATCACTCTCACCATCTCGTAGCCTACCTCCATTCACCAAATGGTCACCATTTTTCTAGAGCTCAAAAATTCCTATATTCTCTCTTACATAAATGATTTCCAAATTTTGCAAATTTTGGTATATATTAAGGTTAATTTTGGCCAAAATTTGTAAAGTTTATAATTTTAATATTTTTTGTTTGGTGTACTCCATTATGGATTCCATGAAAACCATATATTTTCTATAATTATTTCTTTCCACTTTACTTTTCAATGTATTATTAGATAGCTATGTTTTCAAATGTTTTGACAAGTCATAGAGGCATGAACAAAAAAGTAGTATTTCTAACCCCACTTAAATGGTAAGTCTACTATTTTGATTTCAATTACGTAATAATTTTATAATTATTTTTGATATGTTGCACTTGATTATATATTTTTTCATCTTGTAGGACAACACAGGTTGCAACTAGTTTCACTCCATTAAAAGGTAAGCCAATTAAGTAAAGTGCATGAGAACAAACTTGGAAAAGAGAGTAAAAAGAAGGAAATGAAAGATGAAAGAGATAATGAGGAAGCTCATGGGGAAAAGCTTGTGGACCTAGAAAAGGGTCTAAAAGAGGAAAAATTAGTTGATGAGGAAGATGAGGATAGTGAAAAGAAGAAATATGAAGAGTATGGGCAGTTTCTAGCCCACGTGAACAAAGAAAATGATGAATTTTTTGTGAGTAAAGCTTATGAAGAGGTGGAAAAGCTCAAGAATCATACGAAACAATGTATGTATGTTGTTTTTTATGTTTGATTTTACAGGTGAAGATGAAAGAGATGAAGAAGAAGCTTAAGATGAAAGGAATCCTTTTCAAGGAAGATGCAAGGTCAAAGAAGAAAGTATGGGATCCAGGTGGCCAAAAAATGAGCAAATATAGTGAGATAATGGAAAGAAGACTCAAGTCATGCAAAGAATATACAGACAAGGTGATTTAAGCAAGTGCATCGACATATTTTTCTCCTCCTTGGGAGTATGATGCAAGAGCATCACCAAGAAGACATCCCAAATGCAAATTTCCAAGGTTATGAGGTTGAGTTGAGAGTTTTAGAGTATGTGAAGTTTTGAGAGGGTAAGAAATTTAAATTTTTAGATTAGAGGGTTTCCATCCTAAATTGTACTTCAAATTATGAAAACAAGTAAAAGATAAAATGGTTGTAAAGGTGAAATGAAAGCTTGTCTAGGGAGTGGAAATAAATTTATTAATAGTGGAGCATATAGTTGATGTCTAAACAATGAACAAGAGTCCTAGAGTAAGAGTATAAGTCATGAAGTTTTCAAAATAGTACCTTCTTTGTGTTGAAAAATCATATGAAGATTCATGATGACTCAAGTAAAAGATAATTAGGGTTGATGAGAGAGGTAAAATGAGTTTAAAATTGAGTAAGAATCAGTTGAATGGCTCATTCCTCGAGGGAGAGGACGGAAGCTTGAGAAATAAGTAATTTTGAATATGTTTTTGCATAGACAAATTTGTTAACTGTAAATTGTTCTTTTTTCTTGTATGTCTAGGAGTACTCTTTGTGGACATGAAAAAATACTATGAGCCTATTAATGAGCATCTAGATGGGGGTTTGTTTCAGGTACATCTCATGGAAGTTGAGTAACATATATCTTGTTTTAACATACAATTTTATATTTGGGATATGCATGACTGTGTGTTTAATGTTGGCTTTAGAGTTTTGGATGGATTATTTGGATATTTGAATGATTAAGATGGAATAAAACTATGATGTTCTTTGGGTACCATCTTAAAGGTGAATAATAAGATTCTTGGTGTATTTCATAGTATGCATAAAATAATGTTGGGCTGTGAAACAATAAGTCTGAGTTTTGCAAGAACTTGAGATTTGTAAATTGTGGTCTCAGAGATAAGATTCTTCCAAAGATAAATATATGAATGAAGTATTATTCTATGCCTTCGAATGCCACTATATTACTTGTGTTTCAATTCTTAGTTGTTCCATTACATATTTTAAGTTTCTTCATGAATTCAAACTATGACCGGGTATTGCCCTTTTAACAAGGTTAATATTTATCATGATATAAAATGGTATGATTGTGTAAGGAAATCATGAAAAGTGAGTTGAACTAGTTGATATTGGTCTATGAATGGAGGTAAAGAAATGACCAAAGTCTTGTTCTTTTAATTTTAATGGTTGAGGGTTTGCATACCATGTCCCAATGCATGACATAGGGAAGCTTTTGATTGTTGACCCAAGAGTATTTAACTTCTCACCTTTTTGATAGAATAAGATTATAGATAGAGAAAAAATAATCCTTTATGCAAAAATTCAGGTCTTGAAAATAAAAACTTTGTATTCTATAAGCCTTTAAAGCTCTCGGGTTCTCACATTGACTAGACCAAGATTTAAGAGTTGAGGTGTTGAACCATCAAATTTTGGGTTGAAATTTGAAATAAAATACTGTGTCAAGGTGTATTTGAATATTTTTGAGGAAATTTGGGTGTCCACGATGTATATGAGAAGATACTTTTACCAATCTATAACTGAGACAAAAATCATAGTTAGAGGCATAGTTAAAGATTGACAGTTTAAAAAGGGAGTATAATTTGGATTGATCATTCAATTTTGAAATTTTTTACTCAAATAAATAATGGAAATAGGGATATAAATGATAGAGTTTGAAATATATTATACAGAATTGAGATAATTACAGAGTTGATCAAACACACAAAAATATTTCCTTAATTTTCATACCGAGCTGGTTATAAATATATAGTTGTTTTTGCTATAACCACTCACCCAATATATGCAAGTTGTTCTAACAACTTGCATCCCTATAATCAATCCTCATTCTCATATGTAAGTTGTATTAACAACTTAGGTATATATTTAACTAACACCAATAATTAATGGAGCACTAACAACAATATTTCCTAACATTCCCCCCTTAGTGTGAAGATGGGGAAAACCTATCTTTGTACTTACACCTACTTTCATGATTAGGTGATTTTCACAGGAAAATCACAAACCCGATGGATGGTTTTACACCGACTGACCACAAATTGATATCGGTGGTTTTCAAGTGGTTTACCACAAACCACATCATGATGTGTAAAGTACTATTTTTATCCCTCATCAATATCACACTGCAGGGAACAATATAGGAAATAACAACTCACCAAACTGAAAAATAGAACACATATTGGAAATATTTCACATTTTCACCTCTAAGAATTGCAATGTTCTTAGTTACAGTCACTATTGTCGATCGCTGCCACTTGATCTCGAACAACATAGGAAACTGCCACTGCCATTGGAAGCTACCCTTGACTTTAGCCATTTTTGTGCAGAATGGGAATGGAACATTGGTTAATATTCGCCCCCACAATGTGAAATTCCAAATAGGAAGACATAAAAGGAAAATTATATTGTGTTGTATCCCATTGTATGCATCTTGTTGTCTGGATCTTGCTGCACATGATCACTATTGCTAATAAACGTATTCACTGACTAATCATCTTCCAATGAAGTATGACAGTCAGAGGATCACCATAGTCAAAGGATCACTGTAGTTCTATTCCATCCTATACAATTGATTTCAAGTATACACAGTATATAATGCAACATGAACACTACAAATAAATTCACAACAAAACTAAAGTACACTGAAAATCATATAATCATACTATATATATGTCACCACATCTGCTATGCGGCTCCATCATTGGTGACTGACGAGAGGTCATTGAATGACTTCCTTCCTCTGATGCCTCCGTCCTCCATATCATGCTACTAGCTTAACCAAATTTGATCATAAAGATTAATTTTACAAACCTCAGTCATACGTCAGATACCACCAAAAATGTGTTCGTAAGGCAATTTTTTTTACAACTTTTGGCATCATGACTTTTACAATGATATTTTTTGATGTTGATAAGACAATAGAAATTGTAGTCACTTTTGCACCCACTAAGAACAAGGGAACCTCATACGTGCCGGCCTATCACCTAGCGAGTGCTGGGCACTCACCCGAGGTGTGTGAGAGGGAGCTGAGTCTCTCTTTATGAGAGTCTAGTGGAAGGCATAGTTCATGATTCTGACTTAGTGATTTAACAGACATGAAGAGCTATAGAGCTCAGGATGACTTCTATACCCCTTCAGTCATAATAGAACCAAAGCGTGCAACAGAAATAATAGAACTAAGAGATGTAAATCCACTACTATACTTAACCATTCAAGTAAGATTCATGATTATATAAGAATAGAAGTACAATAGAAATATGCAGGTAATACAGAGAAATAGTCTTAATACATTTGACATGGTAACCTTATCACATTCATTCATAGTGTTACTTAAAAGAGATTACAGAAGGCAGACCGTAGTCATGCGCCATGTATGGATCCATACATGTATTCTCACAAGACAAAAATTTCATTCCCCATTTCCCCATTACATCCTTACTTGAATTCAGTACCCATTTTCATCCCATAGTTCTCGCAATAATTCTACAGAGATCCGCTACCTCACTTTTTTCTCCTCCTCTTCTTTGCCAAGGGTGCACATATAAATAGGTCTCTGAGCTCTAACAAACTCCTCTGCAGCATCAGATCTAGCCCCAAGTGTCAAGGTGTGGGTCGCCTTAGGCGCATGCCTCTCCATGTCATGATTAACTTTTTGGATCTTTCTATCGCAAGGTATATTTCCTTCCAGGACACCCTGTCGCTAGGCTGGAACCTTATCCAAACAGAACACGTTCTTCATGTGTTCTATCCCAAAGGCCAAAAATGGCTAAGTCCTGAATTGTTCTTCATGCGTGGCGCACGTGTCCTAGGTTCTTCAAGAAGCCTTTTAAACTCTACCTTGTGCACCTACACCTGCGCACTTCCTTTGGTCATGTCGCACCTATGCACAACCTTAAGATTTGGAAGTTAAATTAGTGGCCCAACATTACCCCACACTTCACCTGTTCTCCACCCCCAGGAACCTTCTCAAAGAATGCAGTACAAAAAGAATGCAAAGCCTTACCTTGGAAAAGAATGGGGGGGAAGGAAATAAAGAAAGGGGAAGAGAAAGAATAGGGGGGAAATTTCCTAAAGAAGGAGGAGGGGAAAGTTTTGCTAGAGGTTGGCCTCCAGTGTACTCCAAGCGCTGACTTCCTTCTACGATTTAGTGCAGATGTCACCAACCAAGGTGCTCACCTCGTTGTAAGTTAGCCCTTCCCCCTGATGTGGTAATGGTTTCCACCACAGTCTCTAGTTCTTTAGCGTGGTCTTCCAGGGAATCCATCTTCCTTGTGACGACCTTGTAGAGCTCTTTTAGCCGGGTTTTGATTGAGACTCACCAGTTCTCAATGGCTTTGGATTTCTTTTCTACCTCGGCTATGATCTTTTTCCCACTCGGCTCTATTTCCCTTATTCTTCTCTCTGAATTCGCTTTCAACTTTAGCCTCATCGCTGGCCAGCAGCATGCTTATCACTTTGTCTTGATCCGCGCAATGGTCATAAGAGACCCCCATGGTTTGTGCAATTGTTCTTACGTTGGCAGAGAACCATGTTGTATTCAAACATGAGTGCGATGACCTTCAACTTTTCTTCTTTCTCTAAGCACCCCCACAACCTCTTTTTCTGATTCTAATGCTAAGGGCTGCCTCTCTATGGTGAGGATCCGAGTCATGTCCCCTAAGCACTTCTAGGGAGGATCTATACTTTTACACAGGAGGGTTAAGGTCCAGGTTCTTCGTGATAATCGATTGGGAGATGAGCTCCACCTTCTTGGAAACTTCGCACACCCTTTCCTTTTCCTCTTGAAGCTCCCTCTGTAATTGAGCACTGATTAATTTCTCAAGGATTAGATCCTTTGTTAGTTTCACCACTTCTTTCTTCCTCTTCTCCAACTGGTCCTCCCAGACTCTGACCCTGTCATTTCTACCGAAGATTCTAGCTTTGATTTCCACTGGAGACTTTTTTCAGCACGTTACACACTTGCTCGTCTGATTAGTTACTGCATGTTTACAATGGGGTTGTCCCCCTTTCCTTCAGACAACTTCAATATTGCTCCTTGGTTAATTTCAAATTTAGGTTCATCGAGGTGGGAGTTTAATGCCCAAGATAGCATTTTCCTCATTCACCAGGTATCCTCCCACAGGGTCAAATGACTCCATGGCAGTGAGCTCCTTGGTGGGAACAATACTTTGGAAATGCACGTGCATAAAACTTTTTTGGGGTCATCAATGTAACTCATCATTGTTCTTCCCCCTTCCATGCGCTTACTTCCCACGCGCACACCCTTGGGAATAGTTACCAAGAGAGTTGATCCTTTCAGTGCTACTTCCACTCTTCTCCCTCTGCTCCTTCTTGAACTCACCAAGCACGAGCTCCACACTGCGCCCCAACTCTTCATTGACCAAGGCATCAATTATCTTCTCTGCCTCCCTTGTTGCCTTCTCATCCACCTCCTCCTGAGTGAGCTTGGGCATATCTGAGCTCCTTAGTACTAGCCCCTTCACTCCCCTCTTTGACTGCGCACACCTTCCTCCCTTTGGGCGCCTTTCCTTCTTACAAAGATGAAGGCATCATTTGCGTTCTCAGCCTCCTCTCCTTCTGAGCCATGGATATTAATTGGCTCTTGATCCACCTCCAGATCCTCCCCTTCATCGTAACATCCCTTCTCGCCTACATAGGCATTCAGGTTGTTCTATATCTTAAGACCCTTTTTCCTCCAGTTCCTTGTTCTTCTTCTCTTGGCAGAAAATTATGGAGTGGGGGATGCTGTATTTTCTTCATCAGAAGTTTCTTCAGGGGATGGTGGCTTCGTAGGCTCTAGGGTCTTTTCCTTGACCACCATTCTTCTCTTCTTCTAGACATAGGTACTCGGCCCTGCGGTACCTACATCTCTGCCTTCCCACTACCCCTTGTTCTTCCTCCTCCTCTTCTTCTTCTTTCTCCTTGTGCTTTAGCGCTGGCTTCTTCCTTCCCATGGGGTCATCTGGGATGGATATTTTAATTTCTCTACATGTATGCGACCTTCTCAAACTCTCAGCCTTATACACAGGTAAATTTTGGCAGCAGCGTTTTCAGCAATCTGATAAGGTCATTGGCCTTACGATGTGTACATGTCCTGTGACACGTACATTTCAACATATGTGCATGCTTTCCCTGGGTAGACCAGCTTCTTCCTCATCTCTTTGTGTTCATTGTCAAGGGTGGACAGGTCGAGTCTTAACTTCTTCGACTCCTTATATATGTTTACCCCTACCTCGGAAGAATTGGGCAGTAAAAGAGAAGGGGAGTTTACACCAGGGAATCCAACTACCATCCACCAAGATGAATCTGCCAATGCAGAAAGTGCTGGTACACCACGAACTCTACTTCACCCTTCAATCATCACGGGGAGTTACTCTGGGATCTGCCATTCCCTACCTCGAATGTGTTCCTAAGGTGCGTATACCATTTATCTAAGTGTGCACATTGTACACCCCCATCATTGACTCACAAGTATACTTCTGGAACCTGTCCACGAGTGAAGGGTCTTCATCGGGGTACTCCCATATGAACTTATCAAATGCATCTGACACCAAAATTTCTAAGAACACAATGGTTACTAGAATGTTCCCAAAAAATATCTTTCCTCTGTCCTCTACTTTGCTTATAATATCATCTACTATGTACTGGCATATATTGCACATGGTGCCTTCCATGACCTTTCTGCAGACATTCAACTAGGGCTTCCTCACCTGGGTCCACCTCTCTTGTCCATTTATCTTGGAAACGAGGTGCGCAGCCATTTTCATCACCATGGATCGACTGATATCCGTGATGTCGTAGTACCTCGATCCCTTATTATAATCTTGGGATGCGATGGTTTCCTTAATTGCCTCCTCATCTTGGAGGTCATCTAAAATCACATCCCCTTTACAGCTCAGGCATGTAAAGTGTGAGATTAACTATGGGGTTATGCGCATCTTGCACTCTGCGAAGCAGAATAAATATTTGTGCACGCGTGTCATTAACCATTGGTATAGGTGCTCGGGCTTCCTGAAGTAGGGAAACTCATAAATCTAGAGGATGTCCTACCTTTTCCATTTTTAACTTGACTACATCACTGTAAATCGGCATCCTGTCAGGTGTTCATTTGTTTGTGGGGCGCACTAGCTCTAGCATGCCATTTCCTTCACAATTATACTTGACCGGTGATTTTAATCAATTATGGTCATCTGTCTGATGTGGGACTCCCACTCTTGTCCTAGCAAAAGCCCCTTCCTGGTATTGCATCTCTGAGTACCATTCCTCATTGGTATCTAAGGGGATTTCATCTTCTTTCTTCTTTCCTTTTCCCTTCCCCTTTCCCTTTTTTGGATTGTACTACAGGCTTATCAACTGGTTTTGTGGCCATCATTTTACCCTTTGCTTTCATTCCTTGGGTGCCTTCGAGTTGCCTGAGAGTTTTCTCCACACGCCCCATGCCCTAGAGTCTCGAAACCCTAGCTCTTGAAAGAAAATTATTCTCCTTTGTTTTCGACACTCTTTCCCAAAATAATGAACTACCCATCCTTGTATTTATCAGCTTTTCCCATGGTTTGTACGCATTAACCAGACTGATAGGCTACTAGTTTAGGAGATTCATCCTTCGCACGAGTTAGCTCACATTATTCATATATCTTGGATGAATAATATTATGTAATATCCTATGAGTTCGCAAAGTAAACATAACTCATACTTATCATCCTTAGTATATTATAGCTTTTCCTAGTTGTTATGGGAGTTATAAGGCTAGGTTACCTACCACCATATGATATAGATTTAATGGTTGAGTTGTTTCCTACTTAATAGGAAACTATCAATCCCTATATATCCTTGCAGCTTGTTCAATTATGTACCTAATCCCGTATGAAATGAATATCACCTTGATTATATTCATGCTGCAAAATCTTTTCTATACCATTTTATTTGGCATCAGAGTGAGACTTATCCATCTTGAGAGAAGAATGATTGTGTGCCTGATACCATATCACCAAGGGGTGACCTCTTCCATCCTCATGATTATTACTATTTCCCAAGCATCGTGATTAAGCACTTAACTATACACTTTGTACATTGATTTCCAATGGAGCTTCTGCTGTGTCATACAGTCTAAGATCCTAATAGCATCTTTTCAATAGGGACAGTTCGAACTGATCTACCAATTGAATGATTCCTGCAAAATAACTTCAATGCTCTCTGTTTGCCACTGAGTTTGCTTTCCATCCAGAGGTTTACATTGCATTTGTAGTGGTCAACAAGTCACTTATTCATTATTTCTAAAACGTCATCAAGGTTTCATGGGGCCCAAGCTGCAAATCAAGATTCTATAGACATGAAAGGTGTTGTTGCGTATACGAATGGAAAAGCATATGTAAAGTGAAACTTCTAAACTGATTCTGGCAGCCAACTACCTTATTATACAGGCACCATGAAACGATTAGGCTTATAGTAGGGCTTCTGCTTACTCCCATTGAAGTGGCTAGGTAGATTCAATTGTTCCATCCAACTGCTGGCGAATCATAGCAGATGACCGAAGCTTGTCTGTAGTCAATCACTTAACATAAGGACCCAATTCTGAACCTGAGCGCCCTCGTCTTCTCCAGAATGGCATAGACATGCATGAGATCATATAGCAATACCATCTGGCCAGATTCTATAAGGACCTCAAGATACTGAGCTCCATAAAATCTGATAGCTTCTCCTAACTCCCAATGAATTCCCGTTATTGAATCAAAATCTCTGTGCAGTCTACTCATAACATAATCCAATGCACAAATCCAGTCTGCCAAGAACAGAGCATCACGTGCTAACCGGGTCTTGATAAAGCTGCACGTTGTTGCAGTCCTTGAAGAAGAATCTGATAGAGGTTCGAAAGCACATATACTAATATAATAGACCTCACACCCACCTCGCCATCAGAGCGTCATGTTGGTTTTCTATTCTCCTTGGTGCCCTATTCCAAAAGTACATCAAGTACTATGTTTTTTAATTAACTCCGCATTCACATGATAAATGTAACTAATCAAAATTTGAAATGCCAAGATTGAATCCCTTCAGATTGTGAGCTTTCCCTTATCTCCAGAAACTGGCCTATATGGTCTTAACGAATACTATAAGGGAGACATGGCATCTAGAAGGTGAACTGTGCAAGGATTCATGCATTTGACATCTTTATGCAGTCTGATCTTTATCTTCAGGATTCTATCAATACGTATTCAGAATATAACGAGTCTTGCAAATTCAACATGCTACTTCCGTTTCAGTATTATAAGACATGATTTCAAATAAGGAAGGTGCTATGGTCTTTTGCATGAATTATTGGAGATTGAGAATATCTATCAAGAGTGGTGACTTAACCATCTTATATGGAGAAGAGTGGCAGTAAAATTTAGCGGTGGCACGTAAGGAGGATTACATAATCGAGATTGGCGTAATGCATTATTTCATGCCAAATCAAATCATGCATACCAACTGGTTTGAAGAAATGTCACATATAGGCTCCATGTAAAAAAAAAGAGAAGGCATGATAAGCAATTGTCAAAGCTTCAACATGAACTTCACTTTACAATTCTTATAATGAACTTTATGCCAAATCAAATCAGCAACATGACATAATTTCCAAGAGGAACAAAATATCCTTTATACCCAAGAATGCATGCCAACCATATGACAAAATGTCATATAATGAACTTCACATATATCCAAGGAATGCATACCAATTGTATGACAAAATTTCATGTCACGAACTTCACTTCACAAGCTTAGAATGAACAATATGCCAAATCAGATCAGCAACATAATGCATTTTCAACAAGCACAACAAATCCTTTTATACTCAAAGAATGCATGAGATCCATATGACCAAATGTCATAATATAAACTTCCAATATAATCCAAGAATGCATTTCAGCAGCATGACAAAGTGTCATAAAATAATTTCACATAAATTCCAATGAATCCAATCCAACAACATAATAAAATGCCATGAAATAACTTCACATAAATTCAAACGAATTTGTTCCAGCAGTATAATAAAATGCAATAAAGATATTCACTTCAATTCCAACGAATTCATTTTAGCAGCAAATAGAATAGAAATCAAAAGATTGCATATCAACTGTTTGACGTAATGCCACAACACATGATTCTTTAAATATTCTAGCCAAATGATTGTACACTAATCATTTGACAAAATGCAGTCTATTAACAGTAAACACTGCAGCAAATAAACAACAATCAAAGGATTGCATATCAACTATTTGACGTAATGCCACAACACATGATTCTTTAAATATTCTAGCCAAATGATTGTACACTAATCATTTGACAAAATGTCATAGAAAAACATTCTTTCAAATGCTAAGCAAATGATTGCACATCAACCATTTGACAAAATGTTGAGCGTACTAGCAGCAAATACTGTAGTAAAGAAAACATCAATCTGACAACAACCTGGAGCATAGAAATCACCCAAAGCAACTGTGTTTTCACAGCTAGTGTTACAGCTAAATAACACATCAAATATTAACTACACACAGTAAGGAATTACCCAAAACTCAGCATTATAATAGCCAACACTGCAGCAAGAAATGCAGCACTAATTTAATAAAAAAACAACACTTCCAGCAGCAAATAACCCAACTTATAACAACTGAAGCAAATCAATGAATCAACAAAAATACAACATTCCAGCATTTAAAAATGCAGCCTAGAGACCAGTCTAAAACCCATAGTGAAAATGTCAAGAAATCTTCATCTCAACAACCAAATGAATAACCTCATGGATTCCATTTATCAAGTAAAGATAAAAAAAACGAGATCTTTGGCTCTCATACATGAGAGATCCTTGCAAAATATAAAATTCCCATATTAAAATAAACATATTTTCCAAATACCCATACAGGATTAACTCAGAAAATATTAATACCCACAATAGATAATCCATATTTCTCATTACCCAGAACAGGAATAAACTGAATATGCATTTACTTGTAAAATATTGCATAGACAAAAACAAGAAACCCTTACCTGAAATATTCTTGATGAAGAAGACCAAAAACCCTTTGTGATTTCCTCTTTCCTTCTCTATTTTTCTTCCTCCAGCTTCTTAGCTCCACACCACACAAAATAAACTCCAAAACCTTATTTATTTTTATAGAAACTTTCTCCCCAACATTGATGTGTAATAAAGAATGGAAAGATCCCCAAAATACAGGCCCAAAATCAGCTCCAAATGGCCGTAAAACTTCCATGAAATCCTCCAACAATTTTTTGACATGGTCTCTCCTCTACTTCCTCCTCTCTTCACGGCATGCTAAATGGTAAAAATCAAAACCTAACTCTCCTTTATTCCATGGATTCCAAAAGCCATTTAAACATAATTAAACTTCAAAAATGCCTCCAATTAACTTTTAGGCTAAATTTAATTTAATTTATTTATTTTAAATGAAACTATGTGCCACATTCCAAAAAGGAATAATTAACACATAAGTTAATGCCAAAATAACTCATAAGTCGAATTCTACAAAATATCATTCCAATTAAGCCTTATTAAAAATATTGAGTTCCAAAAGTTGGGATGTTACACCAACCTCAAACTGTTTGTTCTTAATGTGGCGGTCATGCCATGCCTTTTGTTTAGTTTTTTCAGTTGTTTGGCTCCATCTTGCTAGTGAGCACCTTTCATCTAACTTTATCAATTCATCAATTCTTTCTTCCAACGCTTGTTCATCATCCAACCCTCTGGAATGCGCTATACGTAGTGAAGTTAGTATGAATTCAACCATTAAAATAGCCTCCGTGCCAAACACCAGTTGAAATGGTGTGGCCTTGTTCAACCTTTTATATGTTGTTTTGTATGCCCAAAGAACTGTTGATACCTTGTCATCCCAATCTTGCCTACCCACATCACATATCTTAGTCAATGTGTGACCAAGGATTTTGTTAAATGCCTCTGCAATCCCATTTACCTGAGGGTGATAAGGGGTAGTCTTATGATGGGCTACCATGAATTCAACCAATAGAATCCTAATTGTTTCATTTAAGAAGTGAGCACCCTTATCACTTGTTAAACTTAATGGGCACCCATACCTGTTGATAATGTTCTCCCAAAAAAATCTAGCAGTGGTGGCTGCGGTGCAATCCCTAGTGGGCATGACCTCTACCCACCTTGTCAGATAATCAGTACATGTAATGATATACTGTGAGTTAGTCCTTCACGCAGCTGGTGAGATTGGTCTGACAAAATCTATTTCCCACTTTTCAAAAGGTTCCATGCTGGCGATGGGGCACAAGGGCATCTCATCCCTTTTTCAAGGTTTTCCAAGGTGTTGGTAGTGGTCACAGGCCTTACAGAATTCAATAAAATCCTGGTGAATCATCTCCCACCATAGTCCAATGACTAGGATCTTACACGTGCTTGCATTACCTACATAGTGTCCTCCGGAAATCCCACCATGGGCCTCTTCTATTATAGCTACACGTTCATGTTCTAATACGTAAAACCTCGTCACAGCCCATTTTATACAAATCCCCATTAATCAACATGAAGGTGTTGCGTGTATGGCTAACATTTTCCTTTTCAGAGAATTCATCCCTTCAGGCACCACACCTTCCTTGAGAAAGATAGAAATGTATTCTAGTTCTGAGGGTGCGTGCCGCAACCTGAACAGTTGTGCATCCAACATGGTTTCCTCTATACTCTGTGCATCCTCTCCCAAATCAATCATTGATAAATGATCTGGCCCACAATTGTTCTTTCCCGGTTTTACCACCACTTTGAATTCAAATTCTTGAAATAGAAGAACCCAACAGCATATGTGCCCTTGCAACACTGCTTTGTTTACCAGATGCTTCAAGGCCATATGGTCAGTGTAGAATATGAAAGGATTTTCTAGTAGATATTTCCTAAATTTTTGGAGCATGTAGATCATTGACAATGCCTCACGCTTGGTCGTTGTATAATTTTGTTCTCTGGTGTCAACTTTCTACTTGCAAAACACAGGATGATCAACAATCCCCTCTCCTGGTTAAGAAAGAATGACTCCCATCATTATACTAGATGCATCCAGGTGGACATGGAATGGTTTATCCCATGATGGGAGTCATAGAATAGGTGTGGTGATAATCCTTTCTTTTAGAGTGTCAAATGCCCTCTGCGGTGCCTCTCCCCACTGAAAGGCACTCTTTTTTCTGAGCAATATTTCCAAAGGAGTAGTGATCTTGGCATATCCCTTAATGATTTTTCTATAGTACCCAGTGTGTCCAAGAAATCTGTGCATGGCGCTTTGGCTGGTAGGCTCCCCTAACCCCACAATAACTGCAACCTTCGCAGGATCCACCAGTAAAACCCTCTTTACATATGATATGCCCCAACAATGTTCCAAAAGGAGTTGCAAAGATACATTTCTTGATGTTGAGGGAGATCTTCAACTTCCGACATATTTCAAACATCAACCTTAAGTTATCACAATGGTCCCTGACCAATCCATACACTGTCCAATCATCCAAATATACCTGAAGGAACTTTGTGGATGAAGTCCTTAAATGCTTGTACCACTATACGCAAAAATACAGTGAGCAGCATTCTTCAGCCCAAAGGGCATGACCGTATATGCAAAGCTTCCCCACTCGGTCCCGAAAAATTTGTCTTATCTTGGTCTTCCTTGGTAATCCTTACTTGGTGATATCCCGAGAATCCATCCGTAAAGGAATAGACCTCACGCCCAACAACTCCTTCCAAAAATCTCTTCAGTAAATGGGGTGGGAAAAGGATCTATGATACAAACAACATTTAATTCCCTGTAATCCACACATATCCTAATCCTCCCATCCTTCTTTATGTTGATCACCATTGATCCACTTTGATTCCTCCACAACCTCAATGATACCGGATACTATCATCTTATCTAGTTCTTCTTTAACCCTTACGCATGTTGGGATTCATCCTGTAAGGCCTCTTCCTGACTGGGCATGCACCATCTTTCAACTTTATCCTCATTTCCCCCAATAAATGGTGGACTCCTTTCAACTCATGGTATCCATGTGGGAATAAATCCTCAAATTCACGTAAGAGATTGATGATCTTCGATACTTCTTTTTCTGACCAATAGTCCCCAATGATAGCCTCCTTGGGCTCCTCTTCTGAGCCGATGTTAACTTTCTTGGTTTTGAGTGGTTCATGATACACACATGCACATGCATCTACATTGTCAATTAGTTCACGCACTCCAACCGAATGGTTGACATTCAGGCTTTCTATCTCCTCTCCATTAACAAGGTATACCATCTTTCCTTTCTCCTTTTCAGCACATGCACGCTGAAATTGTATGTCTTCTGGTTCCTCCTCTTCGAACCGTGTTTCTAAGCTAGGTCCACTGAGTAAGTTTACTAACCTATCTTCCGCCATGGCGTAATCCCCCAAAGTGAGGCACTTGATAGTCTACAATGCCTCATCAACTAGTTGCTTGGTACTTCGGTACTCAAAAGTGTGAACCAAGTTATCCGCTAATTCCCGCCAACCTCCCGTTTGGCGGCGTGTTTTAGAATGGATATACCAAGCACGTGCACAACCTTGTAGTGTTGAATACAACTTGTGCACCCAAAGGAGGGTGATAAAGCTTCAACGCCTTCTCCCTAGACCCTCTCACATGTCTGGATGTGGGAAGAGGCGGGGTCCATTTCCATTGTAATCCCTGATAGTGGTGGGTATGTTGTTTTTCAAGAAACGGATAGTGAGCACAATTCAAACTTCACACCATTCTGACAAGTTTTCACTATGCACGGCCCACCACCTTGCTACTGTGCCTATCAAAACATAACCTAGCATACTTTGTCACTCATCCTCCCTCCAGTAAGCTTCCATCTCTCTCAAAAATACCTCAGGGTATGCATCCCCATAATACTTTGTTATTGCCTTCCCTCCTAGGCACCAAACTGTATGCGCTATTGTTACCTTGGTTACTGATCCTTTCAGATGTCACCTAATCAATTCATAAGTCCCATGCGCCCAATTATCACATGCTATACTGGTAGTATCACTGACAGATTGAGCATCATCAAACTGGATGACTCCTTCTGTAGGGTGGATGGTCTCTGGATCCCTTATGGAGTGCACATATATTCTGTCCAGGAATTCTTCCCCAAGGGGTTCGGTATACGGGGTGGAATTCCCATCAACCAGCAATATAACTACCTGCTCTTCCTTATTTTTAAAGCTTATGTACCCCTTATTAAACTAGAGATCTACATTATTCTTATAACACCATGGGCACCCAAGTAGAGCTTGGAAATTATCTACCTCGGCAAGTGCCAAGACTTCAAAATCCCAGTGAACCTAGTCCCCTGAATTCTAATCGTTGCATCCTTCAAGACACCTATGGGCATCACCTTTGTCTTATTTGCCATATACAACACATTTGAAGATGGCTGTAATGCGGGTCTTCCCATTTGATGCCAGGCATCCAGAGTGAGAACATTAACCTCTGCACCTGTGTCAATGAGGATGTTGCTAAGCAACCATCCATCCACTACTGCGTTCAAGGTAATATCTTTGTCATAATCAAGGCTGTGAGGTGGGAGGTTTGCATGTAGGATCTACCTTTCGTGTTCTTCCCTGGTGCATGGAACCTTTTCTCTCAACCATGCCCCTAGTAGGGGAATAATATTCTCCTACCTCAGTAGTTTACACACCTCCTTAACCTCATCCAAGTCATCCCTTGGTGCTTCTACGGTTCTCCTTTGCTCATCCTTTCTAGTCTTCTCTTTTAAGCATTGGATCTCCCCTTGTAAACTTCAAATTACGTCCATGGTTTCCTGGTAAACTTCTTTCTGGTGAGTTGGGTTTGGATACTTCCCATGTACTACTTCTTCTCTTGAAACCAGAGGTCTCTACCTAGGTACTTCCCTTGCGTGCATGGATTCCGCCCTCATTGTTACCATAACAAGCTCTAGTTCTGATTCTCATATTACTTGCGGAAGCCATTACGTGTCATCCTTCTTAATACTCACCATGGAAGTGCCCTTATCCTTATGGTACTGCTGACTCATATGTTCGTACAACTCTGGGCATTCTTTGTACTTATGTTTTTTTCCACACCAGGAGCATTGTAGAAGATATGGACATTCACGCTTATAATGGTCTGTGGCTCCACAATTAAAACACGTCCCATGTGGGAACTCACTTCTTCCTCCATGGTTACCACGACCACGAAATCCTCCATGAAACCCTCTTCCACGTGCATCTCCATCTCTGCACTCCTCATATCGACGTTCATCTCCTTTGGAACTGCTGGCAATGCCAGTCTGGTGCACACCAAGATCAATTGCCTCATGAATCTGGTCAATCAATCTACAATCCTTGGTGTCATGTGTGGTTGAGGTACATATCTTACAATAACAAGATACATTTTTATGGATCACGCGCTGCAACAGGGGGCACCTACTTGCATCATGGTCCTTGTGACATATTTCACAGTTTATTGCTAGGGGCGCGTACCGCCTTTCGAGTACATATCCCACCATTATCCTTTGTGTGTCCTTCCACGTTACAATCCGTGCACCACATCCCTTCGCGAATCTCTGGAACTATGTTGGAAAATAATTTCTCCAATTGCTTAGCCATGGCAGCAATCTGAGCCTCCAGAAATGGGATAACACCAATGTCAACACTACTAACTGCTTTAGCGTGTAAAGCATCTTCCAATGCCTCGTGTGGGTCTGTGAATGTTTTATGAGATAAGGCCCTCCTAAAGGGCATGATCAACCCTCCGAAAAACCACTGAGCATGTTGTGAAGGGTGGATATCATAAGACAACTTAGACAAAAGTGTTTTAAAGTGCACATCATATTCCCACATGCTCTCTACCATTCCCTATTGGATTTCTTTTAGAGAGCTAATGCTCTTCTGTTCAAACTTAGGTATGTGTAATTCTGCCAAGAATGCATTTCTCAGTGTGGTATAATCCACAATAGTCTGATGAGGGTCATAATTTCTATACCAACTATGTGCATGTCCTTGCAAGGTCATCACAAATTGATTGGCCTTTCGATCCTGGGTCGTGATTCCCTTCGCACGCCATAGCAGCTCACACTTATGTACATGCTCTGTGGCATCTTCTATTCCAATGTAATCTGGTAAGTGTAGAGACATCTCAAAAAAGACTTGAGGAGGTGGCTGAGGCCCTTTCCCTCCCGATATAGTCCCTTGGTTTCCTTGGGTGTTTCCTCCTCCACCGAATCCACTGGATCCTAAGCCACTAGCTCCACCACTTCCACCTCCAGATCCTCTTGTGTTAGGCATAGGGCCTATGTTTGTCATGCTGAGTGCTCCCGTCATTCCAATGAATTATGCACAGATAGTTTGTGAAATAGTACCAATCCCAATCCTAGTTCCTCCACCACTTCCTAACAAAATTCCAAAACCATCCGTATACATGCCTTGCCCAAACATTCCACCAAATACCGGAATAGTGTGTGAATCCATAGAAGTCCCAAACAAGAAATTGTATGTTTTAGGTGCCAACTGGTTACTTCCACTGATATCAAATGGATCAACTGTACTTTTCCCTCATTCGAACAAACCAAGTGCCAAGGTTCGGTCACTAGGTTGGGTAAGATGTGTGCCAATGACTCTTCTCTCTCTACGTGATGGACTCTCATCAGAAGCTGCAAGGTTTTCTCTTCTACACTTACCAAGATGGGGTACCACAGACTGTTCGGGTTCGAAATCCTCTGTATGAACCTCAACTCCTTTCAACCACATCTGGCTCCATAACCCACTTGTAATCCCATGTTGTCTATCGATCTCCTTTTCATGCACTTCATCATACTTGAGCCGCCTCTTCTCCCTTTCCTGTTTATTCATCAGATCAACCATCCTTCCCCAACCTGGCTTCCTCGCCTAGTGCTTAGGGTGGTTTAGCCGGCCATAGGGAATGCCTCTAAACCCATGGTTACCATCAAGGTTTTGATCGCAAGGGGAATAACACACAAAAATGATCCCCTGGGCTCTCACAAGAACTCAAATTCAGCAACTTATGGATAGGAATCCGAAAAAATGGTGTATTCTAGAGTATAGCTAGTCAATACTCCCTTCCACCAATGATCTATAGCACGGGTCCACATTAGATCAACATCTTGCAGGTTATGATATGTTTCTTGGGTCCAAGGGTGTGATCTATAATGCCACCCCGATCTAGATGTATAAGCCGAGAGCCATTCGAATAACTCTACTGGGAAACAACAGAAGAAGGTTTCGTACAACTCATGATAAAGAGTGTTTTCCACCCATCTTCACGTATCAAATCCAGATCTGGTACTAAATCTCTGAGTGAATTCATCCTTCATGCTCTTAAACCAATTTTTAACACCTTCAAGTGTTAAGCACTCCGCCATCACTTTTTGTAGAGATCATGATAAATGCCATGTTCCACTACAACTTTGAAACAAGGTCCCAGAAATGGAACCAAGATGTAGTCAATTTTGCACCCACTAAGAACAAGGGAACCTCATGCGTGCCGGCCTATCACCCAGTGAGCACTGGGAACTCACTTGAGGCAAGTGAGAGGGAGCCGAGTCTCTCTTTATGTGAGTCCAGTGGAAGGAATAGTTCATGACTCTGACTTAGTGATTTAACAGACATGAGGATCTATAAAGCTCAGGACGACTTCTATACCCCTTCAGTCATAATAGAACCAAAGCCCGCAACAAGAAATAATAGAACTAAGAGATGTAAATCCACTACTATACTTAACCATTCAAGTAAGATTCACGATTATATAAGAATAGAAGTACAATAGAAATATGCAGGTAATACAGAGAAATAGTCTTAATACATTTGACATGGTAACCTTATCACATTCATTCATAGTGTTACTTATAAAAGATTATAGAAGGTAGACCATAGTCATGCGCCATGTATGGATCCATACATGTATTCTCACAAGAAAAAAATTTCATTCCCCATTTCCCCATTACATCCTTACTTGAATTCAGTACCCATTTTCATCCCATAGTTCTCACAGTAATTCTACAAATCTCTGCTACCTTTCTTCTCCTCCTCTTCTTTGCCAAGGGTGCGTGTATAAATAGGCCTCTGAGCTCTAACAAACTCCTCTATACCCTAAAATCTAGCCCCAAGTGCCAAGGTGTGGGTTGCCCCAGGTGCATGCCTCTCCATGTCATGATTAAATTTTTGGATCTTTCTATCGCAAGGTATATTCCCTCCAGGAAACCCTGTTGCCAGGCTAGAACCTTATCCAAATGGAACATGTTATTCATGTGTTCTATCCCAAAGGCTAAAAATGGTTAAGTCCCAAATTGTTCTTCACACAACGAGCGTGTCCTGGGTTATTCAAGAAGCCTTTTGAACTCTACCTTGTGTGCCTTTACTTGCGCGCTTCCTCCAGCCATGCGCGCCTACACATCCTTAATATTTGGAAGCTAAATTAGGGGCCTAACAGAAATGACCATAATAACTTGACAAATGATGATGACTTACAATAACATTTTTTGACGAAACACAACTTTGATGACGATGAAATGACAATATGACTTAAACTATTGAAACTTGAAACTTTATAATTTTTGACTACTAAACTAAATAAACATGTACTTTAACACACAATGACCCTAAATAAACTATCTCATATAAAGTTAATGATAGTACACCTATCGATCAACAACTATATTGATAATGTGATAACATTTATAGTTTTGAACTATGGAGAGACTTTGACGTGGATTATAGTCATGAAACTATAAAAAGTATTAACGTGAGGCCAAGTAAACTCTAGACCGACTCAATTTGAAATTTTGATAATTTAAAACCAATGACATATGACTGATTTGGTCAATTTTGAGCCAAAAAAACAACTTCCCAAACCTGTACACACCACGTGGAGTCAATATGCTTTGAGGTTTTATTTGGAGAGTCGGTGACTGTGACAAGAAAAAAACCAGTGTCTATCAAATACTCCCAAAAATGCATCTGATCAAAAAGAGATTTTCTGGAAAAACATCAATGCAATATGGAAAAAGACATATAGAAAATGCATATAGACTTTAAATATGTGAGAAATGTGCCACAAATCTATTCCAGACTCCTAGAAAACGTACAGATTCACATGATCCAATTCTTCTACTAATCGTTTAACTGAACCATTTGCTTGGATATGGGAATGTGACTTTGTATGACTGTAGACGAAAGCACATTACATCATATATATTTTGAACAACTCATCCTTGTGACCATTAAGAACCTTAGTTGACTCCACCAAACAATAGTTACTAGCACTATTTCCATTGGCGTGAAGATAAATATACACATTAGACTGTAGTCAAGTGGCAAATCAATAGACACTAGAGATTTTTATCAATACCATCAAATTTTTATGGATTGATAATAGCAGATGATATCAATTAATAATATACATAATATGGGGCAAAGAAGAATAAGATGTTGCCCCATATATTTTCAATTTCTCATCGTGATTGAATCGCTCTAATACCACTAATAGAGTTTGAAGGATATTATATAGAATTGAGATAATTATAGAGTTGATCAAACACATAAAAATACTTCCTTAATTTTCATACCGAGATGGCTATAAATATATAGTTGTTTTTGCTATAACCACTCACCCAAATATATGCAAGTTGTTCTAACAACTTGCATCCCTATAATCACTCCTCAATCTCCTATGTAAGTTGTATTAACAACTTACTTATATATTTTACTAACACCAATAATTAATGGAGCACTAAAAAAAATATTTCCTAACACTAAAAGCATTGGTGACATGCCTTGAAAACCTAGGAAAATACAAATATAATGGGGAAAGTTTAGAACCACGCTTAGTAAAGGTAGTTGGACCAGAAAACAACAAAGTTGAATTATGAGAGGAAGGTAACAGTTGGAGACCTGAAATTGGAGGTAAAGTTTGGCTAGTCTAAAGGGTATATGAATGTGGGTTTAGATCAAGAAGGGTTTCTTAGAAGTCTTTAAGCATAGCCCAAGAAAGAAGTATTGTTCTCAAGAAATCTTAAGGGTAGTTTGCATAGATAAATAGTAGAGGTTGAGATGAATTTATTGAAGCATGGTAGTGATAATTATAATAGTGTTGGGATCTTGTGACATAAGTAGAAGAAGTTTTAGAAATGAAAGAGCACTAAAATTTATGAGGAATGTAATGTTGGAATGAGATTTCAAGAAGGCTAGTGAAGGTAATAATAAATATGGTGAGTAAAAATCATATTTTCAGGAAATGGGATCAGTTAGATAGTTGTATTGGCACTGTATGATGCTATCAAAAAAAGGTATGGTGTTTAAGGAGTATTTTTAGGATCAAATGACCAAGATTTAACAAAGGAGATTCTCTAGCTAGTATAAGAAACTACTAAAAAAGTATTAATGAGTATTGATTGAAATTGGTTGTTTTAAAATGATGAAGGCATGTAAATGGTGTGGAGCTCTGCATTAGGCCCGTCTAATAAATTCAAAGAAATAACATCATTATTAGTAGGATTATCAAAAAAAATATTGTTTTTACGTTTAATAGGATGATTTTGGAAATCTTGTGGTATAGGCTCTTATGTAATTTTGGAGCATTCTCCAATTTCTCTCTTACCACTATCATATCCCAATCCTGCATAGTGAGGTATTTCCTCTACATGTATGGGATTAGTAATACCTTGTCCATTTATTCCGAGTCCCTTTCCATTAAAACTCATCCTATTTAGTAATTTTAATCTAATACCTTTATTTTGATTCTCAAATTTACCAAAATCAACACCTGATTCATGATGGGAGAAAGGTAAACATGGAAATTCACTTACAATGCATAACTTTATGTTTTGTACATATATCCAGTAGATGGTTATGTGTGTGTGATATAATTTTATGTCTCCTCCAATTCATTGCTAGTTTGATATCTTTCCAAGATCTTATCTTTGGCTTGCAATTCAAATTACAATGTTTCAATGACACCTAAGAATACTTCTCTTGTCTTTTCAATTTTTCTTGAAGTTCAAACTTTTCATTCTCCAAGGAATGCCATATTCTTCTCAGTTTAGAGTTATCTTCCTGAATCAAGAGATTAATGGATTCTAGCTCCTTAAATTTAAGAGCCTAACTCATGGTTAACATGTTACAACCTGTATCCAACTGTAAACTGAACCAAGCAATAATCTCAAGTGGAAAATTGTTAGAAACTCTTCAAAAATATTGATTTGATATCAAACTTAATCCAAAATTCATGTAAATGCAACTAACTCATTTAACTATTTTTAAGGATACTTGTTATATTTTCTCATTTTAACATACTAAGTTAAATTTGGCACTTAAAAACATTGAAAATGAAGTGTCAACATCAAATTTAAATTATATAATCAATTATGCAGTTAATCTCTTCATTTTCCAAATTTCTATAAAACATGCAAATTACATTTAATATTTTTATAAGCTTAAAATTCATATCAAAACTGAATAAAAAATAGAATATACAGGAAAATGAGAGACACGTAACTCCACAACTTGATAATAGAGTTTTTTCTTGATAGAATATGTATCTAGATTCAAAAAATAATGAATTAATCTTATTAATGATGCAAAAATATAAATATTACATAAAAATATCCATTATGGTTAATAGGACCTGCAAGCACTTTTGTCTCAACCTTTAGGAAGTTTCCAATATTGTTTCCTGTAAAAATTGGACAAGTACCTGCTCTTACTTCTCCAAAATGGGATTTATCTCTCTTCTCAATGCAATTTTCTCTCTACAAAATGAGAAATAATACTTTGAAAATATCATAGAACATACACCACATAAGTTTCTAGAGTTTTCAAAGTAGACAATATCAAAAATAAGTTGAAGCATGTAATATGTAAGGGCCTAGAGCATTCAAATAAGAAAATATCACAAAGTATATAATAAGTAAGTGCCTTTGCTAGTCAAAAAAATCAATATAGAACATATAGAAGCAAGCATGGATATGAATAAGGAATAAATAAGTATAATAAATAATGTGAGATTACCAAAATAGGAACCCAATACCGATAGTAACCAACTAGTATAGTATTACACAACAAAACAAATATGATCAAAAAGTGATAAATATAAATAAGCATGGAGTATAAATTTAAATATGATCATCAACTAAAGCACAATATAATATGTAACATAAGGAATAAATCAATATAAGTAGTGAAAATCCCAT
Source organism: Taxus chinensis (assembly GCA_019776745.2). Classification (NCBI taxonomy): domain Eukaryota; kingdom Viridiplantae; phylum Streptophyta; class Pinopsida; order Cupressales; family Taxaceae; genus Taxus; species Taxus chinensis. The sequence continues at coordinate 839,935,586 of CM034146.1, forward strand.
AATGGACTAGTCTATAAGGATATTATTGTAATAAGATCAGGGTTAGACTCCCCTAGTGTAGGTATACCTTCAATGTGACAAGAATCCCATGGGACTATGACTATAAGGAGCCACAATATGCTAAATATATAGTCTAATAAAGTTCAATGTGTAAAATTACCCATGTAGTATACGTTCCCCAAAGGTGATACGGTGTAGAAGTTATAATGTGTGTGATGTCCATGTGTTAAGGTATATGTAACCTCTTGATTTGTACCATGAAACTCAAGTGCTAAAGAATTTTGTAAATTTGTAGAGTGTTAAATTCTAATGACCATAAAGATTGAATCTATGAAATGATCGAACATGTCTCATGTATATCATAGTTTTATATTTTCATAATATTAAATTGCTTATGTATTTTTCTACTAGTATATTATTTTTGTATTTTTGATACATGAGATTGAAAAGATAGAACTACTAAGTATAATTGACATTGATGGTCATAGGGAACATTATATAAATGGTAAAAGAGATAATGTGGGGTCCTTCACAATAATTCTTCTCTCAATAATCAAATAGGACTAGTGAAATGTGTTACATCATTGTGACTATCTAGTGGAGTAGGGAAGAAGATGTCAAATGATTGGTAATAGTGCGAAGTGTGTGTGCATCAACAAGAATCTATTTAAAAATGATGATACATATGATGTCATAGTTAATACACATGTCACTTATGTGGAGGGTATATATTCATAGGTGTAATGAACATTTAATGTAAGGCAGAAGGATGCATAAAGACATCATCTAAATCAAATGAGCAATTATGTGAGCTATAGTAGATGATTCAACAAAAATAAACTAAAGTGTGTAGATTTACTTTGTTAAATTTTTATGTATGCTACAACAAGAAAGATATGACAGTAAAGTACAAAAATGATTCAATCAAATAGGAAAATGAAGCAAAAACCCTAAGTTCAATACAGAGTTAGGTTACATAGTTGATTTTGCAAATATCGTAACAGTGTGCAAAGGTGGAAGACTGGAAGAATGATAGTACATGACCTCAAAACTGAACCTATAAAATTATAGGAGTTTAAGAAGTGAAATGACTAAGCCGCATGGACTGGTATTAGGGCACCTAGGTTTTAGGATCCCTTCTTAGGCACTAGGGTTTGCACAAGAGTCCAGAGATGAATTTTACAGGGTCACCAGATGATCCAAAACCCTCATTGTTTGTTGTTAAATGGTCACACTATGATCATTGATGTCATTAATAACCTGAAATAAAGAGATCACCTATAAAATCCTCAAAATAACATCAAATACTAAAGAAGAAAGATGTAAAATGAGGGGTCAAAATGTTCTCAACTATCAAATAAGTGATCTTACAACTAAGCAGTGCACTACATCTCAGACCCAATGTAGTTCTATGTGTGTGTGTGTGTGTGTGTAATCGTGCCCTAGGTGGCTCCTATGTGTGTCACACTTGATATCAAGAAAAGTAGCTAGATGTAAAAATATATAATAGATGTGTGCATGAAATAAAATGAACTTACCTCCTATGCGTGTGATGCAGAAAATCAACCCTTGTCCCTTGGTGATGGTGCTATATTAATGCAAAAATGCTCTTGAGTGCTTATGAGATGAAACCTTAGGTGATAACATAGATGCTTAGAGCTTGGTCCTTTAATTTGGTCACATAACTTTATATTTACATCTTCTCTTGTTCAAATTTCATAATTCATCACTAAGAGGTTGAACCCTAAGAGATAGGGATGCCCAACTTATAGAAAGGACCCAAAAAGGAGTGAGAAAAGTACAAAGAGGTCTAGGGCACCTAAAGGGGATGAGGTCACCTACACACTAGAGTCCTAGATGGATGTAGGTGTCCAGATCCAGAAAAGGTGAAGTATGAAGGTCAGACTGGGTAGTGAGATCTGTAAGGTGAAAAGGGAGGCTGGAAAGGAAACTAAGAGTCCAAGTATAATGATCAATTAGTAATTTTATCCCATAAGAAGAATATGAATAATAGTATGTGATTAGGACCTAGAAATGTACCCAAAGTGCATGATTTAGTGTCTACATTTTCCCCACTTTATGTTGCTGAGAGGAATCTTGGTAACATAAAGTAGATAGAGATGCGTACCTGATAACCATGTAGACTGATGTAGAAGAGCATGTTGATACAAGAAAAGTGTGGAGTGATACAAAAGTATGAAGTGTTGATGCTAAAGAAGAGGAAGTAAAAAGAAAAGTGATGATAATGACCCTAAGGTGAAAACACACGTGTAGATGTGATGTTGTACCTATTGATGATGTTTTGGGAGCATGATTGTTGAGTTTTGATGTTAACTACCACCTCCCATAAGGATGGACCTGTGAAAGAGAAGAACAAACTAGTCAAATATGTGCATATATATGTAAAAATACATGTAAAAAGTGTGTATAAATGTGTAAATAGTAGAAAAAGGAACATGTACACTTGATCTGTGATGAGAAAAAGTGATAGAAAGGATCCTAAAGATGTTGATAAAGAAAGAATTTTCAATGAGCTCATGCCATGAAAGAAGTAGTATAGGGAGAAAGGTATAATGTCATTCTCTAACCTTTGATTACTTCTTGAAGTAAAAAACCACTACATATGGTGTGTACAAGTATGATCCAATGTGAATAGGTGCAATCAAATGCAATTTCCAAGTGCTGAAGGAATGCTTGCCCTCTGAAAAGCCTCTCTGAAAATGTTGAAAAATGTACTGAACTGAAAAATGATGTACATCTGCCCCTTGGTCTCAAGCACCCAGGAAGGGACATAAGCACCTAGGTTTCCAAGTCTTATTTTGGGTGCTAGTGTTTATGTTAGTGTAAGGACCCAAGTCTGATTCTAAGCCCTGTCTAAGTCCATAGACTGTGTTGATGTTTTGGTATACTATACTGAATCGTGACTGTAGACTGTTGAACTATGACTGTAGATTGCTAAATATTGACTGTATCTGCTAAATGGGGTGATTGATTCACCCAATAGATACCCCCCTCATTTGGGGTGCATGTGACATTGTGAGGAAGATGCAACCCAAAAGAAGACCCCATACTGAAGTGATACTAGTATGTATCAGGGAATGTGCTTTGTAAAAACCAAGGCACATGCAAACAGTGTCTAGAAGACAAGTGTTAGTGTAAACAAGCATGTATATAGAAAAAAATGTAAGCTACCAAGAAAGAAGACAATGTATACCATGAAAAGTGGGTTATAAACATGGGACATCACTCATGATGTCGCAAGATAATCAAGACCACAATGACCGAAAGCATACAATGTGCACAAAGAAAAAGCATAGGGAAAAGCCCACAAACAATGGTAAACAAGAGTAAGTGAACATCATATAACCATGGTGGTAAATAGGTCCTGCAAGGCAAATGTTACACATAAAGCACCCGTCAGCATGTTAGAAATATATAAAGTATGTCAAAACATGTATAATTTGATATATTAGTGTGCTATAGACAATAATGAAACAATAACACCTGAAATATGTACAAATGTGGATGCCCCCAGGATCCACTGTGGGACTGGTGTGAGGTACTACACCAAGCATCCGTGCTATGTGTAATTATTTGTGTAAAGTCTATAATCACAACTAGAAATGAAAGTAACCATGCATGCATGTATGATAAAGATAATGACATATAAGATATCTATCTATCATGTGTAATAAAGTGTACATGTAAGTATAAGCAAGTAAGAACTATGTGCAACCAATATATACAACATGCTATGGATGAGGTGGAATGGAATGTGACATGAGCGTGATAGGGGTAGCGTGCCCCCCCCGAGAATGGATGTATTCATGAGTGAAAGTACGTTCATTTATACAATACCCCTCAACATTCAAGAATGAAACATATAGCAAGAGTGCATCTTCAGGAAATGGTTTGAATTATGTGTTGCTGTGACCAAAATAATGCGGAGTGTAGAATAGATTGATGATGAAGCATTGTGTGCAGATTGTAAAGAGATATGCGAATGAAATAATAGAAAATATCGATTAGAAAGACCAAATATGATGATGTAGCTTAAAGCACAGATCATAGAATGCATGAATAATATGCAAGGAAGAGTGATTATGAATATGTAGTACAGGATGTAGAAATGGTGAGGTGCAATTTTAATTTGGGCCCTCAACAATCAAGTATGAACCTTGAGACTAGAGTACATCGTCGGGTAATGTGCATTGTAAAATTCTTGATCATGATGCGTAGAGTGTTGAATAGAATAACATGATGCGTGAGTAGAAAATGATGTAGATTGTAAGTGTGTAGGTTGAATGTGTCCAATGTAGAGATGTATAGTGTACAACACAAGATGTATAAAGTGTGTAGAATGAGTAGGTGTAGAAAGCACAAAGTGCATATAATGCATAGTAGATCCAAGAAGAGGATGTTATAGATTCATAAGATGTGTAATATGTAGAAAGCGCAAAACACGTATGATGTGTAGTAGATGCAAGGAGAGGATGTAGGAAATGCACAACATGTATGATGTGTAGGAAGAAGAAGATGTGGTAGATGGTAAATGTGCAGTGTGTGAGGTTCATGTGTATAGTATGCCCTCAATAGTCAAGTGTGAACCTAACACAAGAGTGTGTCATAGGGTAGTGATGATATTAATCTATTAATATGTGTATGTTTGTATGTGAGAGATTAGATGTTAAATGATGAAAATATAAGACGCGCGTTGATGAGAGAAGGGGGGAGAATAAAAAATTTGATGCCCCCAAGTGTGTGATAATGAACATGTTATCTGATGAAAGTGTAAGACAAGGGTCCTTCACATGATGCTTGAGGAGATAAAGGCATGTGACCATGATTGAAGAGTGGTGGTATATGAGATAGATGTTGTGTAGTTTAATGAATCCTATACGTTTGTGACTGATGAGTATATTGTGGAGGCAGTGGAAAAATTTGTTTAACAGAATGTAGGGGTGATGGAAACCTATGTGAAGTAGAAAATGGAGGTGATGGAAACCTATGTGAAATATAATGCAGAGGTGATGGACACCTATGTGAAGCATAACGTGGAGGTGATGGAAACCTATGTGAAATAAAACACGGAGGTGATAAAAACCTGTGTGAATCAAAACGCGGAGGTGATGGACATCTATGTGAAACATGATGCATAGGTGAGGCATACCTAGTTGAGGGATTTATTCGTATGGTGGACCTAGACTGGTGTGATGGACTAGTAGATCTATGAGGATAAGCATGTCACACATGAGTAGGAGAGATAAGAGTAGATGGTGCTTTATGTTTTAGAGGTCCAAGGGACCTAGTTACTATAACAAGTGGAAGGGTCACCTCAAGAGGAGGTTGAGGCCAAGGTGTGCATATAGGGACACCTCAGATAATGAAAACTTGGTTGTTATGCATGAAATTGAGACACATATGAGGCATGGAAACAATTTCTTGAGTGGCCATGACCTAAAGGGGACCCTAAGAGCATGTCACAATTATGGACATTTGGTGCCAAAAGGAAAGGCACAAACATGGTGAGAGGACCGATGGTGATTGAAATCTTGACATAGCCATAAGATCTAGACACTGAATATGAGATATGTAAGAGTGGATAGTTGATAGTGACAAGTAAGGAAATATAACATGTGTTTTGTTAAAATGATGGATTGATCATAGTGTTATTGATCAGAGTAGATCCAATATAAGAATTGATGTGTAAGTAATCAATGGAGAAAGTAGTGTGGAAATCATAAATAGAGAATGCAATGATAGGTTGTGATGAATCAACGTGAGCCACTAAAAAATTGAGAGGTCCCAATGAAGGAAGAGGGACAACATGATATGCATGATTAGCTGAGGATTTGACAGCTTTATTTTCATGGTTTGGAAGGGGATGGTTAAATATTTCACCCTTTTTTATTTTCATTTATTGGTGGAGAATCAGATGGCTTAGGATGATCAATTTGATTGTTATCTAGGAGATCTTGAATGATATGGCATAATTTGAAACAACGATAAGTGGAATTTCCAACACATTTGTGTTAGTCACATATGGAATTTTTCATTGTAGCTGTGACCCTTAGGGAAATATGGATCCATAGTAAGTTAATGAGGAAGTGTTATTAGGTTGTTGTCAATAATTTGTGGTAATAAGATACATGGAGAACATGTTAATTTTGTAAACATATGCTATGGAGGTTACAATTGAAGCTGTTCAAGAGGGGATACAATGTTAACAATTACCTTTTCTTTGTTGACCTTAGTAGATGGTTTGAAAGGATATTTTCTCGGGAACTTATTAGAAGATGAGGTAACATGATATTGATACTTGATTTTACCCATAGTGAGAAGCTTACCTTCACGAATCTTAAGAGTGTGGAAAAGGTGGTCAAAGGAAGGATATGTTTTAAAGATGACACTCTCCTGTAATGGTGGTAAGAGACTCTGAACGAAGAGATATTAGAATATGAGTCAGTTAGCACATTAGTCATCCTAGCAAGTGTAGTCTTATTTTACCCACAACAGCCCAAGGCGTGCTGGCACATCACTTAGCCAGAACTTGGCACATCACTTAGCCAGAGGTATATGGTACCCTTGCACTCACCCAAAGTGTGCAAGGGTACCATATACCTCTTTTATGGTAGTTTTTTCAAGGATTTAACATGATCATACAAATATTCTAGATCCATAATATCCATTCAAGAATAATTCATAACATGAACTAGATCTAGATCTTAACCATATGTAATATTAACTCATACAAGAATTAAGTTTAACTTTACCATGCAAGAATCAGTCACATATATGTCCACAACCAATATCCAACCACAAAGATCCATTACATTAATTATTGTAAAACATAGAAGTTGTATACATGTATAGTAATGTCACCATAAGTCATGCATGTGCACAACACAACATCATAACTCTATTACAAAACTGACTCCCTAAACCATGCAAATCAATACATATTTATAGGTAGTGGGGACTTTCCACTCACTATTCATGTACTCTCCAAAAATATGCTACATGATAAGAATAACCATGCACCCTTACATGATAAATACAAAAGCATGCAATCTTGCTAATAATAGATTATCTAATAATATTATTACAGTCTAATCTTATTAATAGCTCAAAACTATGCACGTCACTTGATATTCCACTTATCCAAAAAAACCTTTACATGCTTTCCAAGTTTTCTACAAAACATGCTCTGCACTCAACATCCATATTTAGCCTCATACTAATATGGCTCAGTGCTAACTTTATGCTTTTCTGGGTGCACCTTGTTCTACTATAATTCCGTGTACAAATATGTGCCCTATGTACATACACCCAATCCTTATACGCCTTCTATAATTAGGTTGTAATTCATTAGCCTAACATTACCCCACATTTTCTTCATTGTCATCCCCTGCAATGGGTAATCATGATCCATCTCTCCATGAATAAAGAATTAAAAACTGAAAAAATATATGCATAAAAAATAATGAAAGAATACTTGGGCACTCTACCCTTTTGAGGGTAGAATCGACTCTAGATATTCAACTTTGACCTCTTCTTCTAACTCATTCCAATCACTTACCACCTTATTAGTTTTGTTAGGGATATCTGTCAGTACCCCATCCAAATCATCCAAATTCATATTATCACCTTCATTCTGCAACACCCTGAGAACATTTTCCCAGCTCGAGATCATCCATTCAATGAAATCCATCCATTGCACAATGAGTTTTCCAATCTCCATGATCCTTTCCTTATGAGGGTCACGGTCTACTGCAAATGCATCACACTTTTCTTCTACCAAAGTGAACCTCTCATCACGCCCAACTGTTTCATTCTTCATTGCCTTAAGGATATCCTCCTCCTCTTCCATATTTCTTGTCTTTATTATTATACCAGGGGCTGCACACATATACAATGCAAAATCTGCATTTTTCAATTCATCCTTCAAGGTCTGTAGTATAGACTCATAACTAGTAATTTTGAACACAATCACTGCCTTGGTATTTTCTTCCTGTGCTATAACATCCTTTGTTTTTTGCATGCACACTGTACCTTCATCCATCACCATATGAACAAGTGTACACAAATAGTACATTACAGAAGGGAAATTTTCCAGCACTTTATCTTCCAGATGTGACCTTTCCTTCAAGATTTCATCTCAAATTTGTTCTTCCATACTCACTAATGTGCTCTCCTTTGCCTCAGCAGTCTCATTTTCCTCTGTTAGACATTTTATCTTAGTATTTTATCTTTTCTATCTTCTAGAATCACCAGAATAGTTGTTGATTTATCTATGTTTGTATGTGTAACTTCTGCAGATACCTTTGTTAGTGCATTTCTCACCTACTCATCCGACATCTGAGTAGGCTTAATTATTACATGGAGTGAGTGTGGTGTTTTCTTCATTCTCTATGAGACACAAAATTATTCACACACATCGAAATTAGGCTCATCCATATGAGTCTATATACTCCATGATAGTTTCTTCCATGTGTGCATGGTTGCCATCTCTGAATCCATCAATTCCCAGCCATATAGGTCCTTGGGATCCAAAGTTCTTTGGAACCTAGCGCGTATAATTTTGGTTGGATAATTGACATACCCAACTATAGGAGTCTCATATACTTCTTCATCCTTCTCCATTCTTGAGTGATTACCTTTAGGAATGTGTATGCCCGTACAAGAACTGGTCCTTAAGTTATTTGTGTGGTATTAGGTGCACCAGATGGTTCACCCTTATCTTCATTCCTCTCTACATCAATAGTGTTAACACCCACTTTGTGTTCCCCTAATCCTTCTGCATCATCTCAAAATGATTCATCCCGAGTTTTCTCAACATTCTCAGTATCATCCTAGGTCTTCGACGTGCTATCATCTGATTTTTATCCCTCACTATCCTTTGTGGGAATGTACTTGCAATTTTTTTCTTCTCTAGTTCTTCCTTCGTAAGGGAGTGCCTAGGTTATCTCCTAAGGGGTTGTGATGACCCCACACCTTGAGTTTTGGTTCTTCTCAACATTATTTTGTACTATGGGTCCCCAACACCATATTCTATATTTACCTCCATAATGCCCATTTCCACCACTTCTTCTTCTTCACCTTCTTCTTTTCCATGAGGTGTTGGATCACACACTCTCTTTTCTCCCATAGTTGGATGTTTCCTTCTCCTGTTCTCCAAGCTGCCACTATCTTCTTTAAGTTCTTCTTCTTCTTCAACATCACCAAGGGGTGAAATGGGCTCCTCATCATGTATTGTGCCCATAGTATATTTCCCCTTGGGTGGTCCAGGGAGCTTGAAATCATTTTCAACATTCTTTCCATTTTCCCACTTAGGCCTGAGGTAAATGTATATAAGATCTACCCAAGACTTCCCAATTGCCAAATTCATAGCTTTAATATTAATATCATCTGAAATCAGTTTTTCAATGTACACAGAATTACTCAGGTAGACATATGTCTTCTAGAGTGTATGATAAACACAATCCACTTTGTCTACATTTAAGAGAAACCTTGGTGCATTTGAAAATTTGTGCACTGAAGCCTGAAAATAACCCACGTAGTGAAGGCATATAGGAGCTTGCACCAAGGGATCAACTTTTCATCCTTCATGCCAAAACGCCCTATGTAAAAATGATGGTAAACTTTAAATTGTACATATTTGTCCAATACCAAAGGAAGTTCCTTAGATATTATCCATTCTTCCTCAAATGCAACATGCAGGCGCCCATACCAAAGTTTTGTTCTCTACTTAAAGGCTCCACTCATGGATCCATCACATGTGTACTTTGTAAATCTATCTGTAAGAGATTTATTTTCTTCTGGGTATTTCCACATCTTATCTTTTTGCTTGTCAAGAACTCTAATTTCTACAAAAACAAGAGACAGAAGGATCAAATTGAAACTTATCTTCTCACTGCACCTCTTCAACAATGGCCTCAACAATGAAGTTGGTGAAATTGTATACTAATCCTTCTGTCATCTTCTTTGCAATGTGTAACCATTCCTTATTCACCTATGACCAGCGCTCATGATTGTTTAACTTAGTGAGGAGGTGTGCTTCAGCTTGAACAACTGGGTACTTTTTCAACTTGGGTATGTCCGTCCCACGCCATGCCTTCATGTATCCTAGTACTTTCTTGGTTGATTTTATTGTCTCCTTATCAGTGAGGTCATTGCTAATTTCTATGCCCGAAATCCTCAATCCTGTTAGTCTCCCAATCAGGGGCACGGTAAGCCTCATTCGTCACCCAACAAAGTAAACTAAGTCCTAATGGAATCTTATCATCAACCATTGGTACAAATTTTCTGGTTTACCAAAGTAAGGGAGTTCATAAAGTTCTAAAACTCCTACGTTTGACAAATTTTTTCCCCCGCATTTTCATATACTACCATATTGTTATCTGTTCTCACATTTGTCATTTTCCATGTCTAATTTTGCTCAAAAAATGTTTTATCTCTCGAATGGGTGATCTGCAATTCAGTTTATCTAGTTTAGTGCTTTCAAAAAGATTGCAAAATGCCTAGGGTGTTGTTGTTTTCCCTTATCTGAAATAATTTTCCAAGTTGCCCCCTTTTTGTGCCCTAATTTCTTCATTTTACGGGCTGTGTCATTTTTCCTTTGTCAAATTGTGAAAAAACTTGAGTCTGATCGAATCCCAAATTTGTGCAATTGTTTTCCCAATCCCAAGGTCAAAATTAATGTCAAAAAATGATTCAATTGGTTTAAGATCAAGAAATCCACCTTCCTTGTGAAAATTTTGAATTTCTAGGGCATCCTCTATATTTTTCCACGTTTTGAATGGTCATGTGGACGGGTATTCTCGGCCCGTCAAATTCATCGTCACATTATTATTGCAACGTGGCGGGTTCCTATTGGCTGGGGGTGGTCGGGAATTATTTCTAACTTGTTAATTTTTGAAATTTTGGCTAAGGGAAAATTTTGACCCATGTGGCTCCACCTTTTGCAATGAGGTGCCTACGTGGCACATTCTGATTGGTGCAGGGAGTGGCGGTGGCAGAGGTTCCTTAAGAATTTTGGCTTTCATTTTGGCAAAATTCTCAAAGTCAAATTCCTAGGCCCAAAATCCCGCAACGAATGGGAAGAGGACACGTGGCTCAGAGGGACATGCGGGTGGCAGAGGGAGTTGGTGATTTTTGACTCAAAGTGTCAAGGGAAAGTTTTGACCCGAAGGCCCGCATCCAATGTAGGTGGACACATGTCCAGAAATGTAAAAAGTAAAACAAGGGGATCGAAGGAGAATTTTGTGACATTTTACCACTCCAATCCGAAGCTAACACGTGTCCACAAAGGGTCAGGATGGGGCAGCAGGTTCCATAAAGACTTTGGAGTTTTTAGCTCCAAATGGTAAAAGGAAAAAATTGGACCCGAGGTTCTGAAACCCAATCAAAACGGGACATGTGTCCAAGAAGAGAAAAAAATCAAACAATGGGGGCTGAGTCAAAATTGAGGCATGCCTCCGCAGCCAATCAGATGGAAGGACACGTGGCATTTTTCAAAGGGGTCAAATGGAGAGTGCGGGCCCGAAGAGAGTTTTGAAACTTTGTGAATTTTTGGTCAGGGCAGAATTGGAAGACTTGGACCCGTGGCTAATTGGAGACCACGTGGCGAGGAAAAAAATGGGTGTTCGGGCCCACAGAGAATTTTGAGAAAAATTTCCTTTTTCAAAAAAGGGATAGAATTCACGGGCATTTTTAGTGGGGCCCACATGTGGACACGTGGCAGGCCTAGAAGGCAGGCAGAGAAAAATTTTTTTCAAAGATTTAAAAAGGTCACAAATGCATTTTTTAAGGATGGGGCCTCGATCCAATGGTTTTTGGACATGTGTCCTACCTTATCCAAAGGTCAAAAGGGAAATATTTGGGATCTCATCTGCCACATGGAGGGTTGAAATTAAAAGTTGATCAAAATCAACGGATATTGTGAAATTTGTTTTTTGGCCGCCATGGGAGCTCCAAGGAGCTTGGAAATCACATTTCTTCATCAAATTTTATCGAAACTTATATGATTTTGCATCCTCTCGGCCTTTTGAGTGCAATGGCACCATTTTCATGAGCTAATTTGATGATCTATGATGTTTTTGATGAAATTTTGCCCTAGCCCGATGTAAAAAAATGTGAAAAGTGAAAATCAAAAGTTACAGAGGTGAAATGATGAGGGAAAAGGTGAAAAATGATAAGTAAAACATGCTGGCATGCCTGAATGACAAAAATGTGACCCTGGGATGGATAAGGATCTGAATTTGTGTAATATTTTAAACTTTTTGTGCATCCCTGGCAATATGCGAGCTGTTTTTCAGTTTGATGTCATTTTCATGAAAGGATAAGGGTTTTTGTAACAAATTTGATCCCTTAAGCATATTCTTTGCTTGGGAAGGAAGACTCCAAGCTGGCATTGAGTATATATGATATTTTTGGAGAATTTGAGGAGAGGAGAGAAAAAGGACGTAGAATTTTTTCAAGAAAAAACTGGAAGAAATCCATTTCTCTGGAGAAAACCACCTGAGAGCCATTTTCAATTCCATATTGCATCAGATTTCATCATGTTGAGTTGGTTTCAGTTGTAAATCCATCAACAAGCTCTGAGATTGTTCCAATAACATTCCCCTGCTGATGTATTTGATCAATTTTTGGATTATTTGGTGTTATCTCTTGGCAAAATTTGTATATGCTTATGTTTCAGAATGATTTCAATTTGTGTTTATTGCTCATGTTGCAATCTTGTGTTTAGGATCTCTTTGATCATACATGGTCTCATTTCTTGTTGATGGTTTAATGGCATTTGCAATCTTATATTAGAAGAGCCTTCATTTGATAGAAGATAAACAGATTTAAAATCATTTTACTGTCCTTGAATATTGAGATTATTTGTAAACCTTTGGGTGCACCTTAGGTCATGATCAAATAGGGATTCCTGGATACTTTGTTGGTATTTTGCTTCAAGATTTTGTGGCAGGTTATCAAAGGTTGTGTGGAAGAGTGTAGATCTGGGCCTCCATTTGGTGCACATATCCTGGTTGAAGGAGTATTTTAAACCCATTGAAAACATCTCTGTTGTTTAGGTGTTACAAATTTCTTGCAAAGGTTCTCAAAGAAGTTGGTAATTCCTAGCTAGTCTTGTCTAAACATCTCCCAACAAAATTTCATTCAAACTAACTCATCCTACCCATACTACCCCTGCATTGCATTGTGTGTCAACAAAAGAATACAATCCATTCACAAAAATGCACAAAGTATATCAGGATTTTATCATGTCTCTAGCAGCCTTAGCCTTGTCTTGAAAGCATTTCCATCATTTAGTAGTGACAACTCTTTTGAGTTTGAATAATGGATAATTGATCATGTTTTCCCAAGGCCATCTCCATACAATGTGCAAAGCATAAGGATATCTCCACCTCCTTCATCAAACAAAGGCTGCAATATAGGTTCTCTTACCTTGGTTGAAAGGCACAACCTAGAATAGTGAGGATTAGATCAAAATCCTTTTGAGGTGCTACCCACTCCTTCAAATCTTGAGTGCTAACAAGTCAGATAGATGTGCTCCCTAGCTACAAATGACACACAAATCATTTATCTACCCTTGAGTGTCTTGTGAGATCCATGATGTTGCTTGAGTTGTGAAGGAGATTAAGTTTGGGTACCAACACCGGAGTGGCACCATTGCCGGGGACTTCTTGTAATTTCTTGGTGTTTTTTGGTGTTTGAAGGGTTTGAGCATTTGCATATTCAAGTATCTGAGCTGTTGCATTCTTGAAATATCATTTTATACTTCAGATCTGCAAGTTTTAGGCAAAAATTTCAAGCTCATCCTACTCTTTTGCATTTACCAGTAGTTTATACAGCTTTTTGGTTGCTTTGTCTTTGGTTGATTTAAGAAGAAGAAGGTCTGATTTATAAGCCTTGCAAATTTATCAGTATTAGCATAGCATTTGACAAAATTATTTTAGTGCATTCTTGCACAACTGAGGTGAAATTCCTTAGTGGCGACTCCATGCTGATTTGAATTTAGAAATACCAGTGTCTTGAGCTTTCTGTCATTTATTTTTGTGTTGTTGATCTCTACAAAACTGGAGGGAAGAAGATCTCTCTTCCTTAAAGACTCTGCTAAAAAATTGTTCTCAGACTTGAGAAATTCAGAGTTGGAAGGGAGAAGAGTTTGGAAAGTGGTTAAAGGTTAGACATCAGGCAAAGATATAGTCATTGGTGAGAGAGATCAGCCTTTGGTAGAGGACTATCACTCTTCTTCAAGTGATTCTGATTCAGGAAATCCTCTCATAAACTTGTTTGCCTCAGCTGGTGAAGGTCCTTCTACTGTACCTGGTAAGTTCCTTCTCCAATCTGCACCTCTGTGTTTTAATTCAAGTAAAACTTTCCAAGAAAATCAGCACTTAGAGGATACCAGTCTTGTGAATCACATTCTTGAGCCCCAAGGATATTGTACTCCTCATCAGCTTGTTTCACCTCCAAGATCACCCCCACCAAACAATATGGCTCAGCCTAGACCTCCATTTGTTGTTAACACCTTTGGTCCTATAAATTTTAGAGGAATGGATGGTTACCCAAATGCTGTCCCACAAGATGTCAGAAATAGGTTGCCAAAATTCCAAGGTAACAATGCCATCACTGGTGATCAGCATCTCAAACTTTTTGATAATATGATGGAAGATTTTGAGATAGAGTTTGAGGATGTGTATATTAAGTTGTTTATTCATACACTAGAAGAAGATGCTAGGGATTGGTACAAGGCTCTACCTGATAACTCTATTGATTCATGGACTGAAATGAAAAATGCATTTAGGTTGCAATATGGTGACAGGACTGATCCTAGATTTCTTTTGTCTGAATTTGAGAATATCAAGAAGAACCTGAATGAAACAGTCCATGACTTCAATACAAGATTTAACAAAACATTGAGAAGGCTGCCTATCATTTTGAGGCCTTGTGATGAATCTTGTTTGATCAAATATGCAGATGCATTTGATAAAAAGGCAGCCTATTACTTGAGAGACAAAAATCCTACAAACTTGAGGCAAGCTTTCACCATGGCACTTCAAATTGAAAATAATATTAAAGCTATTGGTAAACCACTTAAGAGGGATGGTGTGAAGCTGATAAACCCTGAGAAGCCTCAAGCTAGCAAGGGTGCTGATTTAGAAGATGTTGTCAAGACTTTGGCAGGGGCTGTCAAAGAAATTTCTTACAAATTAGCCCGAGCTGAGAAAGGAATTGGGCAGAGTTCACAAGGACAGCAAAGAACTCAAAACCATGATAGATTTGGCAATCATCCTAGGGGTGATCAAAGACAAGATGATAGAGGTAAAGGGCTTGTTGGTGGGGGAAATAGACAACCCCAAGCACGTGAAAATAGAGTGGTGCCTGACCCTCTAACTGCAAGAGTTACTGTTGTTCAAGAAATTGCTGATATGGATTGGTGTGATAGATGTTTTCTTCCTCATCCTCCATGTGAAATGGACCAGAAAGTTGTTGAAGATGATAATGAAGATGAAATGGATGATGACATTTGTATGATGGGCAGCTCTTCAAGCTCACAACAAGCAGCAACATCAACAGATGTGATAAGTGCAAGGACTGCTGCAACCTTTTGGGATTGCATAAAGAGGGTACCAATTCTTTCCTCCTCTCAAACTCATGAGGTAGATGTTGTTCAAGCTTTTGAAATTCCTAATAATGACTTTGAATATCTAAGGGCTTTAATGATCAAGAAGTATGATGGTGGTATTCCCTCAGAGGAAGATAGACAATTGTTAATGAATGTTGTGGTTGGTCAAGAGAAAGAGTATAATACTAGAAGTAAAGTTGTTAGAGGAGCTGGTCCTCAAGCCAAGCCAAAGACACCCTTGCTCACAAGCATTCCAAAAGACAATCCTAGAAAAGAAACACTTGCCAAGAACCCTGCTGTCCCATGCAAAAATATCAGTCCTCTTCATGCCCAGGCTGCCAAGAATCCTTCTCCATCTGATGAATCTACTTGTGTCCCTCCCAATGTTGTCCTACCAAAGAGTGTTCCATATGATATTTCCCAAGTATTGAGTCAAATCAAAGTGAGTGTTCCCATCATTGAGTTGCTTAGAATACCCGAGCACAAGAAGAGAGCATTTGAATACTTGGGATTGAAGGAAGAAAAGAGTATACCAAGTAGAAATGTAAATGTTGTTGAGACTCCTCTTCAAATCATTGCTGGCCTTGAAACACCACCAGCAGTGGAAGATCTTGGAGAGGCACCTGAAGTATATTTGGGGACATCCTTGGTTGATTCCCAATTGAATGTTGATCCATTCTTTACAACTTTGCTCATAAAAGATAGGTTGCTTCACAATTGCATGTTTGATTCTGGTGCATCATGTAATGTCATGCCTCTAGAAGTCATGAATGAGTTGGATATCAAAGTGACAACTGCATATGGGAAGTGTACTACCATGGATTCAAGGGAAGTGCCGGTTGTTGGTTGTGTGAAGGGTTTAGTAGTGCAACTTGCAGCCTATCCGGGTAAGAACTTAAAACTTGATGTTGTAATTGTTGACTGCCCTGCCAAATGGGGTATGCTTTTGTCAAGAAAATGGGCTGCAAGTGTTGGTGGTAGTGTTCAAATGGACATGTCCTTTGCCACCATTCCCATTGAGGGCAGCCTTGTCAAACTCTATGGTGAAAAGAAGATGTTGCACTTGATTGAAGATCCCAACAATGCTTCCTATGAAGTGTTGTTTGCTGATGTAGATGTTGACAATTTCATTGGTTTTGCTGATGGAAAAGAGAACAAGATGGATAAATCAAAGTGCCTTGATATGGTAGGTTCTCCTTGGACCTTGCTATTTGATGGAGCTTGCTCCAAATTTGGAAATGGTGCTGGTATAGTTTTGCTTTCTCCTAGTTTGGAAGAGTTTCCTTTTTCCTTCAAACTTAATTTTGAATGCACTAACAATATTGCTGAGTATGAGGCATTGTTGTTGGGGTTAAGGATTGCATGGAAGTATGGAGTGAAGGATATTGTTGCCAAGGGGGATTTCAGAGTTGGTTGTCAAGCAAGTAAGGAAGTTATATGCCACAAAAAATCAGCGTATGAAACAATATAAGCATGTTGTTTGGGACTTGATTGAAATGTTTGATTCCTTTAACATTGTTTACCATGATAGAAGTCTTAATGCTGCTGCTGATAAGTTGGCTTGTACTTGGCTCTAGATTTGACAATTGTACCATTTCACCTTTTTGTGAATATAACATTGAAGTGCTAACAAGGCCAGCTGTCCCGGATAATGTGAAACATTGGCAGATTTTTGATGATGATGCACAAGTGTTGAGGTTCTTACAATGCCAAGGTGAGTTTTCTGGTCAGAACATTGATTGGGAGCCAATGGTATGCATGAATGAAGGGAGAGAAACTTTTTTTGACAAGGATATTATACAATTAAAAACAAATACCATTCCTAAAGGTCTTGTTGCACTTGAATCAAATTTTAGCAATGTTGATTGCATCATTAATAGGAACATGTTTGCTTCAAGGGATGTGGAAGAGCACAACTTGGGAACCAAGGATAAACCAAGGAAGATTTGGTTGGGCAGCAATCTTAGCAAAGAGGAAAAGCAGTCCTATGCCCAACTCTTAAAGAAATATCAAGACTGCCTTGCTTGGTCTTATTCAGAGCTAAAAGCATATAGAGAAGATTTGTTCCAACATGAGATTCCTCTTGAGGCCAAGACTAAGCCATTCAGATAGAGACAAAGGCCTATTAATCCACTTCTCTCCATGAAAATGCAGGAAGAGTTGAAGAAATTGAGAGATGGTGGTATCATTCAGCCCACTAGGTATTCATCTTGGGTTGCAAACCTTGTGCCAGTTAGAAAGAAGAATGGAGACATCAGACTTTGTGTGGATTTTAGGAATCTAAAAAAAGCATCCATGAAGGAAAACTACCCCTTGCCAAACATGGAAAATATGTTGCAACTTGTGACAGGGTCAGAAATGCTTTCTACTTTGGATGGTTTCTCCGGATACAATCAAGTGGTTGTTAAAGAATCAGAAAGACTTAAGACAACCTTCACTACTCCTTGGGGAACTTATGTTTTTGTAAGGATGCCCTTTGGATTGATGAATGCTGGTGCCACTTTTCAAAGGGCAATGGATGTTTCCTTTGCTGGTTACATCAATGAGTTTATTGCAGTTTACCAAGATGATGTGACTATTTTTTCAAGGCAGCGAGGTGACCATTTGCAACACCTAGAGAAGATGTTGATCAGATGTAGGGAGTATGGAATTTCTCTTAATCCAAAGAAGTGTCATTTTGGCATGCAAAAGGCCAAGTTTCTGGGACATATTGTGTCTAAGGATGGTGTCATGATAGACCCTGAAAGAGTGGAGGCAATCAACAAAGTACCTATCCCAAGAACCAAGAAAGGTATCCAATCTTTCTTTGGCCAAATCAATTTTATTAGAAGGTTTGTTTCCAATTTTGCTGAGCTGACTCTTCCAATCACAAGCATGTTAAAAAAGGATCAAGTTATCAGGTGGGAGGAGGCTGCCATTCAAGCTTTTGAAGGAATAAAGGATGCACTTAAGCATGCACCTATTTTGGCAGCTCCAAACTATAAGAGGCCTTTCCAAATCTTTTCTTTTTCCTCTGAATTTACTATTGCTTCAGTTTTGTTACAAAAGGATGAGAATGGAGCTGAGAGGCCTATTGCCTTCTTTAGCAAGGCTTTACAAGCAGCTGAGTTGAAGTATACAATCATGGAAAAACAAGCATGTTTGCCTTGGTGAAAGCAACAAAGATTTTCAGGCCTTATATATTGAGTTCAAAAGTTGTTGCCTATGTTCCCCACACCATGGTTAAAGACATCTTATCAGACATGGAGATATCAAGCAAGAGATGTAGATGGGTCAAAAAATTACAAGAATATGATATGGATATCCAAACAACAAAGCTAGTAAGAGGTTTGGGTCTTGCCAAGCTCATGGCTGAGAGCAATTTGCAAAATGTAGAAGTGAATCAGCTAGAGGAAGAAAGGGCAGATCTTCTTGAGAGATTGATGAGTTCTGAATGGTACAAGGATGTGATCTTCTACCTCAGACACCTATGCTGTCCTAGTCATTTAAATAAAAATCAGAAAAGAGCCCTCAAGCTGGCTTCTCAAAAATATATCATAACAGACCTTGGGCTGGCTTGGAAGAACCCTGAAGGTGTCCTCTTGAAATGCATAACTGAAGATGAAGCTCCCAAGTTGATTGCTGATTTCCATGGGGGAGTTTGTGGAGGAATTTTTCTGGGAGAGTGACAACACATAAGATTTTAAGAGCTGGTTATTGGTGGCCTACTCTTTTTAAAGATGCAACCCAGCTGGTTAGAAAGTGTGATAGTTGCCAACATTTCTCTGGAAGACTGAAAGCTTCAGGCTCCCTTCCTTTGCAGCCTGTATCAATTGAAGCCCCTTTCAAACAATGGGGAATGGACTTCATTGGTGAGATTTCAGATCCTTCTAGTGCTGGTCATAAATGGATCCTTGTAGCAACTGATTATTTTACAAAGTGGGTTGAAGCAATTCCATCTAGAAAGGCAACACACCAAGTGGTAATGGATTTCTTGTTGAATCATATCATATGCAGATTTGGAGTTCCAGTTAAGATTGTATCTGATAATGCCATGTGTTTTAGAGCCAAACCTTTGATGGCAATGTGCAATGAATATGGAATCAATCTAACTTATTCTTCAAACTACAATCCACAAGGGAATGGACAAGCTGAGTCAAGTAACAAGAACTTGCTCAAGATCATTAGAAGGACCTTGGAAATCAACAAGAAGAAGTGGGGAGAACAATTGAAATTTGCAGTTTGGGCTGATAGAATAACTCCTAAAAGAGCAACTGGTAAAAGCCCATTTGAATTGGTGTATGGAACTCAGGCATTGCTGCCCTTACATCTGCAATTATCCTCATTTCAGTTTTCTCAACAGTTAGAAGATCAAGAACATGGCCCATATGAATCAAGAATCAATCAGATCATTGAGTTGGATGAAGAAAGAAGAGCCTCTCATCAAAGGCATATCAGATTTAGAGAGAAATTGAAGAGGTTGTTTGATAAGAAGGTCACTCCTAGAGCCTTCAATGTGGGAGATTTGGTTTTGCTATGGGATAGTAGGCATGAAGACAAGGGAAAGCATGACAAGTTTGATGCATTATGGATGGGCCCTTATGCCATTGACATCAGAATTGGTGAGCACACCTTTTTTCTCAAGGATCTAGATGGGGATTTGCTGGAGCTTCCTGTTAATGGTAGACATTTAAAACATTTCTTGGATTAAATCCCCAAGTGAGGTATGCACAAGTTGTATATTTGTATAGTCTTTGTTCTTGCTTTGTTTTTTGTTGTTGGTTGGTGTGTGGTTTTCCCTTTTGTCCTTGGCAACCATTCTGGTGGTTTTCTCGGTCTAGTTTTTGGTGGTAATTCTAAATTTTTGGGCTGCCTTGTGTTTTGACTCCTTTTCCCAATGGTTTTTGGCACTTGGTCTATGTTTTGTCCTTGTGGCACTCACTGGGAGTGCCCATCCCCAAGCAAGAGCCAATGTTGGTCCCATTATTGAGTTTTGCATAATTTGCCCTAATTTTCCATGTCCAAATTTTCTCAGAAAATGTTTTATTCTCAATTTGGTGGTCTGCAATTCTCCCTCCAGTTTCGAATGCTTCAAAATTCCCATAATGTTATTGTTTTTCCCTAATTTGAAATAATTTTCCAAGTTGCCCCCTTTTTGTGCCCTAATTTCTTCAATTTTTTGGGCTGTGTCATTTTGCCTTTGTCAAATCGTGAAAAAACTTGAAGTTTGATCGAATCCCAAATTTGTGCAAGTGTTTCCCCAATCCTGAGCTCGAAAACAATGTCAAAAAATGATTCAATTGGTTTAAAACCAAGAAATCTACCTTCCTTGTCAAAAATTTCGAATTTCTAGGGCATCCTCTGTATTTTCCACGTTTTGACGGTCATACGGGGTATTCTACCCGTCAAATTCATCATCACACTATTATTGCAACGTGGCGGGCTCCTATTGGCTAGGGGTGGTCGGGAATTATTTCTAACTTGTCATTTTTGAAATTTTGGCTAAGGGAAAATTTTGACCCATGGCTCCGCCTTTTGTAAAGGGTGCCTACGTGGCACATTCTGATTGGTTATGGAGTGGCAGGTGGCGGAGGTTCCTTAAGAATTTTGGCTTTCATTTTGGCAAAATTCTCAAAGTTAAATTTTAGGCCCGAAAGCCCGCAGCGAATGGGAAGAGGACACGTGGCTCGGGGACATGCGGGTGGTGGAAGGGAGTTGGTGATTTTTGACTCAAATTTCAATGGAAAGTTTTTGGCCCAATCCAATGACAGGTGGACACGTGTCTAGAAATGTAAAAATTCAAATAATTTGAAGGAGAATTTTGTGACATTTGCACTCCAATCCGGAGCTAACATGTGTCCACAAAGGGTCAGGATGGGGCAGTGGGTTTTGATGAATTTGGAGTTTTTAACTTCAAATGGTAAAAGTAAAATTGGACCCGAGGTTCTGAAACCAATCAAAAAAGGACACATGTGTCCAAGAAATGAAAAAAATCAAAAGGGGGCCGAGGGAATTTTTTTGAATGTTTGCCCATAGCCAATCTATGGAAGGACATGTGGCATTTTTCAAAGGGGTCAAATGGAGAGTGCGGGCCCGAGGAGAGTTTTGAAACTTTGAATTTTTGGCGGGCAGAATTGGAAGCTTGGACCCGCGGCTAATGGGAAGGCACCATGTGGTGAGGAAAAAAGTGGGTGTTCGGGCCCATGGAGAATTTTGAGAAAAATTTCCTTTTTCAAAAAAGTGTCAAAATTGATAGAATTGGCCCGCATTTTCGGTGGGGCCCACATGTGGACACGTGGCGGGCCCAGGGGAGAAGCGGAGAATTTTTGCAAAATTTTCCAAAATTCAAAAAGGTCACAAATGCATTTTTTAAGGATAGGGACCCGATCCAATGGTATTTTGACATGTGTCCCACCTTATCCAAAGGTCAAAAGGGAAATATTCAAGGATCTCATCCTTGCCACGTGGAGGGCTGATATTAAAAGTTGATCAAAATCGACGAATACTGTGCATTTGTTTTTTTGGCCACCATGGGAGCTCCAAGGAGCTTGGAAATCACATTTCTTCATCAAATTTCATCAAACCTTATATGATTTTGCATCCTCTTGGCCTTCTAAGTGCAATGACACCATTTTCATGAGCTAATTTGATGATCTATGATGTTTTTGATGAAATTTTTTCTCTAGCCCGATGTAAAAAAATGTGAAAAGTAAAAATCAAAAGTTGCAGAGGTGAAATGATGAGGGAAAAGGTGAAAAATGATTGACTAAAGCATGCTGGCATGCCTGAATGACAAAAATGTGACCCTGGGATGGATAAGGATTTGAATTTGTGTAATATTTTAAAAATTTTATGCATCCCTGGCAACCTGCGAGTTGTTTTTCTAGTTTGATGTCATTTTCATGAAATCATGAAGGAGTTGTTGTAACAAATTTGATCCCTTAAGCATATTCTTTGCTTGGGAAGGAAGACTCCAAGATGGCATTGAGTATATATGATATTTTTGGAGAGAATTTTAAAAGAGGAGAGAAAAGGGACGTAGAATTTTTTCAAGGAAAAAACAGGAAGAAATCCATTTTCTCTGGAGAAAACTACCTGAGAGCCATTTTCAATTCTATTTTGCATCAGATTTCATCATGTTGAGTTGGTTTCAGTTGTAAAGCCATCAACAAGCTCTAAGATTGTTCCAATAACATTCCCCTGCTGATGTATTTGATCAATTTTTGGATTATTTGGTGTTATCTCTTGGCAAAATTTGTATATGCTTATGTTTCAGAATGATTTCAATTTGTGTTTATTGCTCATGTTGCAATCTTATGTTTAGGATCTCTTTGATCATACATGGTCTCATTTCTTGTTGATGGTTTAATGGCATTTGCAATCTTATATTCAGAAGAGCCTTCATCTGATAGAAGATAAACAAATTTAAAATCATTTTACTGTCCTTGAATATTGAGATTATTTGTAAACCTTTGGGTGCACCTTAGGTCATGATCAAATAGGGATTCCTGGATACTTTGTTGGTATTTTGCTTCAAGATTTTGTGGTAGGTTATCAAAGGTTGTGTGGAAGAGTGTAGATCTGGGCCTCCATTTGGTGCACATATCCTGGTTGAAGGAGTATTTTAAACCCATTGAAACATCTCTGTTGTTTAGGTGTTGCAAATCTCTTGCAAAGGTTCTCAAAGAAGTTGGTAATTCCTAGCTAATCTTGTCTAAACATCTCCCAACAAAATTTCATTCAAAATAAATCCTACCCATACTACCCCTGCATTGCATTGTGTGTCAACAAAAGAATACAATCCATTCACAAAAATGCACAAAGTATATCAGGATTTTATCATGTCTCTAGCAGCCTTAGCCTTGTCTTGAAAGCATTTCCATCATTTAGTAGTGACAACTCTTTTGAGTTTGAATAATGGATAATTGATCATGTTTTCCCAAGGCCATCTCCATACAATGTGCAAAGCATAAGGATATCTCCACCTCCTTCATCAAACAAAGGCTGCAATATAGGTTCTCTTACCTTGGTTGAAAGGCACAACCTAGAATAGTGAGGATTAGATCAAAATCCTTTTGAGGTGCTACCCACTCCTTCAAATCTTGAGTGCTAACAAGTTAGATAGATGTGCTCCCCAGCTACAAATGACACACAAATAATCTATCTTCCCATTAGTGTCTTGTGAGATCCATGATGCTGCTTGAGTTGTGAAGGAGATTAAGTTTGGGTACCAACACACCGAATGTGTGATTCCCAATCGTGGCCCATAAAAACCCCTTCTAGATACTGCATCTCTAAAAATAAGCTTTCAGGGGGTTTCTTCAACTTCTACTTCAACTTCCTTCTCTTTTCTGCCCCTTGTAGTCACTCCAGGTGCTTGCTTAGGTGTCATAATGACTATAAAAGTACATTTTTGTCATTGATTCAAGCTCTGCATCTCAAAATATGCATTCCGTAGCTCAACCTTGAACCCTAACCATTGATTCTCCTCCCCGCATATCTTTGTTTCTCTCAAACACCTTATCGAATGGATCCCTAATCAACCCTATGCTCAAATATGTCTAGTTTAGTTTTGTATTATAGCTCTTCACACTTCTTTCACTACTCACTCTTAGCTCTCTCTTCATCGCACTCAAATTCTTCATAATTGCAAGGTAAAAAAATGATATCATAACACCACTTTTTATAGTGTTTGTAAATTTTTCCACATTTTTTTCTATCCAAATACCACCATACTAAACATTAAATTGGCATTTATTTCATTTTTCCATGTGGATTTTTCCACACCCTAGTCATATCCTTCTGGTGCACCCACTACTTCTCAGCCACAAACCTCTTTTTGTGCCCCTTCGTGCACCACAGTACCTATCCATTGCACCTTTCACCAATTAGTTTCCACTGTTGCATCCTACCTCATGTTATATTCTGCATCCATTCATTCGTACATGGTCTTCATTCATGAACAATATTTCTGTATACTTTAAGCACCTGTATAATATTTCTCTATGCATACCCATCTTTCAGAGAACATTTAAACTTTATCCATTTATCTGTTTATCTTGTATACAATCCACCCACACTAAAAGTATGTGTAGTCCTCTATGCATGAATTCAATCGATAGTAATCACCTTCATGCATGCAAGAACGCTTATTACACAAAAAAACAAACTAAATTGACAAAGTATATCAATGATTAAAGGAAACACATTTAAAGGAAATACATTAGGGAATCTAATCTAATGGAAATACTTCCTTAATAAAAACACCAAGAAGACTTATTTATAGCATGGCTTCAGCCTACTCCCATTGAAGTAACCAAGAAATCATGTCCCATATAGTGCGTGTAATTGGCAAGCACCTGAATCAAGTATGTAAGTCACAACATATGGTCCCAACCAATGCACTTTGAGTTTTCCAGGGTGGCACAAAAACTTGGAATCATAAAGGAGAACCATTTGTCCAACTTCAATATTTTTATCCATTATATGCCTATCATGCCAAGCCTTCTTCATGGCCTTTTCTGTCTTCTGACTCCATCATGTTATAGTGCACATTTCATCCAACTGCATCTATTTATCAATGTGCTCTTCAAGTGCTTTCTCATCAGCCAAACCTCTTGCGCATGCAATATGCAAAGAAGGTAGCATGAATTCCATAGGAAAAACAACCTCCCATTGAAGTAACCAGGAAATTGTGTCCCATCCAGAGCCTGTAACTGGGAAGTGCCTGAATCAAGTATGTATGTCACAACATATGGTCCCAAACAATGCACTTTGAGTTTTCCAGGGTGGTACAAAAACTTGGAATCATAGAGAAGAACCATTTGTCTAACTTCAATATTTTTATCACTTATATGCCTATCATGCCAAGCCTTCTTCATGGCCTTTTTTTCTTCTAACTCCATCATGTTATAGTGTGCCTTTCATCCAACTGCATCTATTTATCAATGTGCTCTTCAAGTTCTTTCTCATCAGCCAAACCTCTTGCGCATGCAATATGAAAATAAGGTAACATGAATTCCATAGGAAAAACAACCTCTGTGCCAAACACTGACTATAAGGGTGTGGATTTGTTCAATTATTTATAAGTTGTCCTGTATGCCCAAATTAAAACATAGAATTTATCATCCCAGTATTTCCTTCCAACATCACAAATCTTAGTCAATGTATGTCCCAATATCTTGTTGAAAGCCTTAATAGTTCCATTTTCCTATGGGCGATAGGGTGTTGTTTTATTGTGCTCCACCATAAATTCAGACAATAGTATTCTGAGAGTCTTATTAAGAAAATGAGTACCCCTATCACTTGTCAAAATCAATGGCCATCCATACTTGCTAATGATGTTCTCCCACATAAATGTTTTTATCATTGCTGATGTGTAATCCTTTATAGGCACAACTTCTTCCCACCTTATAAGATAATCTGTATAATCTATAATTTAGGGCGATCTAGTCCTACGCGTGCATGGGGAAATAAGGCCCACAAAGTTAATTTCCCACTTTTAAAAAGATTTTTCACTTGCAATAGGCCTCAAAGGCATTTTATCTCTATGCATATTCTTTCCAAGGCTCTGAAAATGATCACATGCCTTACAATATTCTTTACAATCCTTATACAATGTCTCCCACAATAGGCCAACCAGCTAAATCTTGCACATGATAGTATCTCCTACATAATTTCCACCTGTAATCCTGCCATGAGCTTCCTCCATAATAGATTTGTGCTCATACTCAAGCACACACGAGCATAAAAATTCATCCCA
Source organism: Taxus chinensis (assembly GCA_019776745.2). Lineage (NCBI taxonomy): Eukaryota > Viridiplantae > Streptophyta > Pinopsida > Cupressales > Taxaceae > Taxus > Taxus chinensis. The sequence goes on from CM034146.1 coordinate 839,961,964, forward strand.
ATCTAGTTGTTATAAGTCTCCACTAATCACCATATAAGGTACGATGCGTATGGAAAGTTGTTTCTTCTCTAAACTCTTCATCCCTTTAGGTGCCACACCAGTACACAAAAAGACAACAATATATTCTAAGTCAGAGGGAACATAGGTTCAATTTGAATAGTTGTGAATCTAGAGTTTTATCCTCAATGCTCTATGCATCCTCACTTGATTTAATTCTTGATAAATGATCTGGTCTAGAATTACTCTTTCCTGGCTTAACCACCATTATAAAGTCAAATTCCTGAAAAAAAAAATCCAACGACATATGCACTCCTAAAAAATAGGCTTGTTCACCAAGTACTTAAGTGCCATGTGATTTGTATAAAAGATAAAAGGTGTTTCTAGAAAGTAGTCTCTAAAATTATATAGTGCGTAAATAAGGGAAAAGGCCTCGTGCTCTGTAGTTGTATAATTCTATTCAACTGGGGTCAATTTTCTACTTGCAAAAGAAATAGGATGATTAATAATACCTTCTCTAGGCAGGGAAAATACTATGCTAATGGCCATGCTAGAGGTTTCAACATGCACATGAAAAGGTTTGGTCCATGAAGGAAAGCATAGAATAGGCACGATAGTAATCCTTTCTTTCAATGTTTCAAATGCGTGCTTCACCCCAATGGAAATCACCTTTACTCTTTAATAATTATTCCAAGGGCATGAAAATCCTAGCATAGCCTTTGATAAAATTTTGGTAATAGTCTATGTACCCCAAGAATATATGCACCTCACTCTAGTTAGTAGGTTCCTCTAAGCCCAAAATAATAATGACCTTAGTAGGATCCACTAACAAGTCTTCTTTACAGATAATGTGTCCTAGAAAATTCCCAAAACAGGTAGCAAAACCACACTCCTTAATTTTTAAGGATATGCTCAACTTTTTTCACCTCTCAAAAATAAGTCTTAAATTATCAGAATGATATTTCACTAGCCCATAAACCATCCAATCATCCAAGTAAACCTACAAAAAATTATGAATGAAGTCTTGGAATACTTGCACAATAATGCATGAAAAGACTACATGCACATTCTTCAATCCAAAAGGCATAAATGTTTATGTAAAAATTACCCATTCAGTGGTGAACTATGTCTTCTCCTGATCCTCTTTTAGCTATCCTCACCTAATGATATCTAGAAAATCCATCAGTGAAGGAGTAGATCTCTTCATTAAAAGGTGTGGTAAAGGGGTTTATTACACATGCAACATTAAACTCCCTATAATCCACACAAATTATTATCCTTCCAGATTTCTTTATACTTATCACCATAGGGCTAACCCATTTTGACTCCTCGATGGGTTCAATGATCCTAGATTTTAACATCTTATCAATTTCCTCCTTTACCTTGATGAAAAAATTAGTATTCATCATGTAAGGCCTCTTCGTAACCGGGCGTGCACCTTCCTTTTTCTTGATCCTCATCTCACCCAACGAGTGATGTACCCCTTTCAACCCATGATATCCTCTAGGAAATAGGTATTAGAAGTTACACAACAACTCAAATATCTTTGCAACCTAAGAGTTAGACCAATAATCTCAAATGATGGCCTCCTTAGGTTTTACATCTATCCCAATGTTGACCTTCTTCATTTTCATGGGCTCATGGTATGCATGCACTTTCTCATCTGCACTAACCAAGACCTCATGCATACCCTCAGTATGCTTAAAATATAGATTCTTCACTTCCTCATTAGCAATTACATAGACCATCTTCCCTTTTTATTTTTCTAGAAAGGAATTCTTAAGTTGTTTTGCATCTATCTCTTATTCTTCAAAGCACACCTCCAAATCTGACTCACCTAGTAACTCTTGAATAATTTCCTCAGGCTTTACACTATCTCCTATATTCAAGTGTTTCATAACCTATAATGCCTTTTTCAATGGAGGTTTAGTAGAAAAATTGTCAAAAGTATGAATCATACTTACAGTCAGTTCTTGGTAGTTTCAATTTTCTCTATTCAACTCTACATAAACATAACATGCACACACACAAACTTGTAAGGTAAAGTAGAACTTGTGCACCAATAATGAAGGTCGTAAGGCCTCTTGATCCTTTTTCCAAAGTCTCTCACACTACTGAACATGATGTGAAGCATAATCCTTCCCATGGAATTCACATGTCTTGGTAGGCACATTTCTCTGAAGAAATCTAGCAGAGAAGGTGATTCTAAATTCTCTCCACTCTAGAAGACCATCTCTATGTACTATCCACCAGTGCATAGCTGTCCCACGCATGGTATACACAAACATATTCCTTATTTCCACTTGGTTTATCCCCTGGGATTCCATAGTGCAAAACAATACATCAGGATTTCCCTCGCTAGTGTACGTTGGTACCTGGTTACTACCCAAATGCCTAACAAAACATGACTTACTTACATTTATAACTGCACTATTTATCTCATGTCTGATCATTTCATAAGTCCTATACACCAAGTTTTCACAAGGAACATTGGTTGTGTCACTCATAGATTGTGTATCATCCCATTGAATAACTCCTTCCTTTGATCACTCAAGGACTTCAGGATTTCTAATGGTGTGCACATATATTTTGTTCAAATCCTCTTCACTCAAAATTTCTACATAAGGTACATATTTTCCATCTGTCAAAGGAATGATGACGTGCTCTTACTTGGTCTCAAAACATATATATCCTTTATTAAAGCGTAGATCAACATTATTCACATAACACCAAGGGCACCCAAATAATGCTAGAAACATTTCTACCTCTGCAATCACTAAGACCTCAAATTCCCCAGTAAACTTGGACCTTTGTATAGTAATAGAATCATCCTTCAAGATGCCAATGGGCATTGCTTTAGTCATGTTTTACATAAACAACACATTTGAATATAGTTGTAATGGTGGCCTCCCCATCTAATTCCATGCTTCCAAGGTGAGTACATTCACTTCTACACTTGTATCAATCAAAATGTTACTCAAAATCCATCCATCAATAACAACTTTCAGAGTGATCTTTTTCTCATAATCCAAACTATGAGGAGGTAAGTTAACATGTTAAATATGTCTCTTGTGCTCAACTCTAGTGCATGACATCTTCCCTCTTATCCATTCCCCTAGTAAAGGAATGATGTTTTCTTGTCAAAAAATCTGAAAAACTTCCTTAAAATCCTTGACATCCTTCTAGGGAAGCTCAACTTATTTTTCCTGTTCCAGCTTCTACAATTGTTCCTTTAAGCATTGTATCTCACCCTAAAAATTCCTAATAAATTCCATGGTTTATTAATAAAATTCTATCTGATGAGTAGGGTCTAGATAATTTGCATGAAATACCTCCTCTTTTGTAATAATTGTCTTCCTCTTTGGAAATTCCCTAGCGTGCACACCTTCAATGTGTGTAGTGAAAAATAGAGGAAACATCTTAGGATTAGGTGCTACTTTTGATAGCCACTGATCTCCCACAACGTGTTGTACTCTAACCATTCTCACGCCCTTATCTTGTTTGTGCTTCTTACTCAGGTTCTCATATAAATTTGGGCATTCTTCATAATTTTGGTTATTTCCACAAAAGGAGTAAATAACATTATGAGGTAATTCATGCTTTTAATGATTAGGAGATCCACATGTATAACATGTTCTATGGGGGAACTCACTTCTACCACCTCCATGACCTCAACCTCTGAATCCCCCACGGTAACCTCTACCTTGACCACTTCCATTAGAGCACCCTTCATTATGATTATGATTATGATGTCCACCTTTCTCCTTGGATATATTTGCAACACTAGTCTAACATACACCAGTATTAATGACATCATTAATATGATCAATCAATCTACAATTATCTGTATCTTAAGTGATAGACTTGTAAATCTTACAATAAAATGATACGACATTTCTTATCACATGTTGTAATAGTGATCACCTACTTGAATCGTGATCCAAGTGAAAGATCTCGTAGTCTAGCATCAAGGTGTGCACCGAATTGTAAGGGAAACTATCTTTGGTATGTCCTTCTACTTCACAATCTATGCACTAAATACCACTACGCGTATCATCATCTGAATTAGCTAACAAATTCTCCAATTTTTTTTTCTATAGCTACAATATGAGCCTCTAAAATGGGATAACTCCAGTTTCTACACTCCCAACTGACTCAGCATGCAAATCTACCTCAAACGCCTCACACGGGTCTGTATAAGTCTTGTGTGAGAGCACCCTTCTGAAAGGTATGATCGGATCTCCAATGAACCATTGAGCATGCTGACTTTGGTGAATGTCATAAGATAAATTTAATAATAATATATTAAAGTAGGAATCATACTCCCTTATGATCTTAGGCATGCCCTACTTGATGTCCTTCAACACGTTAATGCTCTTCTACTGAAACTCAGGTATATAAAACTCTACTAGGAAAGCATCACATAGTGTGATATAATCCACATAAGTCTAGTTCAGATCATATTTCCTATACCAACTATGTGCTCGCCCTTACAAAGTAGTTGCAAACTGAATTTTCCTTATGCTTGGGAGCTGTGATCCATTTCGTGTGCCATAATATCTCACACATATGCATGTGCTTAGCTGCATCTTCAATTCCTTTGTATTTTGGGAGATGAAGAGACATCTCCAAATAAATTTGCTGGGGTTAGTGCAGACTATGCCCACTTGTTCCAGAACTTGTACTACCTCATGTGTTTCCTCCACCTCTAAAACCACCAGATCGAGAACCACTTGATCCTCCTTATCCCCTTCATGTAATGGAAAATGGACTAGAGGATGTACTACCTTGGGTTCCAACAGTTTTGCTAAACTGAAATCCTATAGTTTGTGAAGCTGTACTACTTCTAGATGTGATACCCATGTTTTGTGCTGATGACATGCCATAAAATATACCTCCAACTGAACCTCCAAATAACACAAACAAAAATTGTGCTACCATAGATGAATAAGCTACCTAATTAACTCCTGAAATTGATTACAAATTAAATATATCTATCACTACTCTACTGCCCACATTAGCTTACTTACTAATGACTATCGCCGAAACTAGAAAACCAAGCACAAGGGTTAGGTCACTAGGGAAATCAAACGCGCATCCACGGTCATTGCAGTTTCCACTAGCATAATATCATATGAGGTTGAAGAGGGTTCTCTTCCATGCATACCCAAATGGGTGAGTTCCAGATGCTTCGTTTCCATGTCCTCTACATGAGCTCTAAATCCTTTGTGAGTCATCTCTCTCCATAATGCCATTCATTCTACAAATTCACGTTGATTATTTAAATCCCTCTCATGTGCCTCATTAAACTAAAACATCTTTTCTTCTTTATGCCTTTCTACCACCAGGTCCACCATATTTCACAACAACTACTCTTTCCCCCGAGTGTGGTGGGGTTTTAGCTAACCATAGGATGCCGTTCCAAATCAAGGGTCATGATCAAGATCTTAATCACTAAAGGGATAACGTGAAAATAGGATCCTATGGGTTTGTACAGGAACTGAAATTCAATAACCTCTAGAAAGGAATAAGTAGAAACTACGTACTCCAAAATGTAGATATTCAAAACACCACTCCACTAATGATGTACAACACGTGTCCATCTCAGATCAACATCATGTAGAGCCTGAAATTCTTCATGTGTCTAAATAATTTTCTAAAACCTCCAATTTGTCTTTGATGCATAAACTACTATCCAATCATACAAATATATAGGGAAACAAGTGAAAAATGGCTCATAGAGCTCATGATATAGATTTTTTTCAACCCACACATGTGTATCAAATTCATATACTATGTTCAATATTTGAGCATACTCTTCCTCTAAAGTGTCTAACCAATCCTTAATGCTAGCCAAATTCATCTGGTACGTGTTCATCATGTAACATCCTAGCAAAAAACTTGAAAAGAGGTCCCAAAAATGGAACCAAAATGTAGTCTTATTTTACCTACAACAGCCCAAGGCATGCTATTACATCACTAAGCCAGAACTGAGCACTCACCCAAAGCTTGCAATGGTACCAAGTCCCTCTTTTATGATAGCTTATTCAAGGAGTTAGTGTTAATGTGAAATCACAGTAGCCCCAAATGAGCTATGGATATTATTTTCTAATGTAGGGTCATTTGGTGTGATTTACATAACATGGGACCATCTCTCAAGCTATGAGACTTTCCGACTTGAGATGGCCCTCCAGAGAAAGTTGAATTATTCTTCCTGATCCTAATGCTAAAATATTTCTAAGGAAGGAAAGGTGACTATCTACTCCTAATCTAACAATTCCAAGGAGACACGGAGAGAGAAAGAGCATGAAAATAAAGAAATCCTACACTACATAGGTGATAGCACCAAGAAAAGGGAAGTTCTGGTCATAATCTTAGCTGCTTGAAGTGGAGAGAGGTGGGTAGAGGAGAGGGTGGACAAGATGCAACAAAAACTAGAGAAATATTTCACATAGAACACCACTTCAAAAGCCATTAAACACAACTCCTAGGACCTGCAACAAACATCATAATATACATAGTATACCATGCAACGCTGAGAGGTGATGAGAGACAATAAAATAGAAAAGGATGGATAGATGCATCACAAAACATAATTTATTGCTCCAAAAGTTCACATAGTACATCATTAGTGGGCAAGAGGCAAGAAAATGCCATTACAAAGCCAAGGGAGGAGGCTTAAACTCTAGTTTTGACCCTGGGGAAGAAAAGAAGAGGGGAGGCAGAGAAGAAGAATGAACAAAAACTTTTTACAATGAATCCTGCCCCTGTATTTATAGATTCGATTAAAGAGAAGAAAGAGAGAGGGAGAAGCAGGAAAAGAAGGTTGAAACTCAACCACCACTGTTAATGCTTTTGATAAAATCTGCCCCCAAATCTGTCTTTACTGCATCGATCCTTGGTTCGACACCTTGAAGGAAGAGGAAATGATAGAAATAAATCGAATCTGATATGGTTGTTGAGACAAATGGATCCTATATTGAAGGCCTAAAGATTTTTCCTCCATTTTCCTTTACCTAACCTCCTCAAAATTAAAGTTTCATACCTCTGTGCCATGGGTGAAGCTAAGATCTTTTCAATGGCATCAGATTTGCAATATTTCGATCCCTGACCTAAAAGATATGCCCCCTCGAAGTTTATATCGGGTCCGTACATGAGGGTGGGAAAATAATTTGAAGAACTGGGTCCCCCTTTACATATGGGACATGCGGCAGCTAGATTAGGGAAAAAATTAGAGTCACGGGTTTAGAATTTATCTTTTCTTCCTTTTCTGTGAAACATAAAACACAGAAAAACTCCTGCTGCCCCACTGCTCTGCCTTTTGACTATGTTTGACCATTTTCCCCTGTTTCCATTTCATCCTAAGACACATGGAAATGCGACACTTATTTGAGAACCCTTTCTCTATTCAATCTTTGAATCAACACCATTAAGACACTTGGAAGCTTCCATTGGCCTGTCTCATGCATTTTTCAATGGTTCCTCTTATGTGGGATCATGATCAATCCAATATTTGACACGGGGTGAAATATGGATAACAATTTGGTGACTCACAGGGATATCTGTCAGCTAGATGAAGAGACCATTGGCCTTGAAGCATCCATTGGGCATGGAGTCATGAGTGATAGCCTGTTACTGATTTGAAATTTGAAAACTAACCCATGGGCCACTTGAAAACCCGTAGAAAATTGGAGCTGATCTTCACCAAAAAAAAACCATTACAATGCATTATGCAAGAGCAAAACAATAGCACCAAAAACTATGTATAAACTAAAAATCATACATGCTCCAAATGGAACATGCAGAGTGTGCAAAAGTACTTCTTCTGCTGAAAACAAACCTACCTACACTACTCTAACCAAGAGCAAAGGGGAGCTCAAACAAAGCCTGCAACTGACAAGTAGAAATAGCTTCCCTTCCTAAAAAATGGCAGCCATGCAACTAATTTGGCACTGAACATGGCTGGTTGGATGAGTGAAAAACTAACTACAAGCTGATCTTCCACCCAAATCACCAAATTATCAGTTGGAGACAAATCAAATACCTCTTTTAGTTGCTTTACATTTGGATTGAAGAGGTATGACAGATGATCCTTGGTGCTTTTCATATCATCCTCATGCCCTAAAATGGACATGACTGGTTGTGGCTGCTCCTTTGGCTCCAATGAAGCCAAATAATTGATTGGGCAAGGTATGATCCTTTTGATATTCCCATTGCTTTGATTTTCCACTCCAAAAATGGAGTCTTCATGTAGACCTCTTTGGGTGAATGACGTGGAAGGAATGGTGGAACTCTTCCACTATTTCTCTTTTATGACAATAAATTCATATGCTTGGAAGGTGGATGAAGGAGAAACAATAAAAATTCAACTGGTTCTTCTCCATCAAAACAGTCCTCCAAATCAGACAAGTACTCTACTTCATTACTATCCTGCTATAAATGGAATTACATGGTGGGAAAGAAGTCATGATTGCACAACCTCATGGAATGGGAGAAAATGGAAGAGATGGAAGGAAAAAAAATGGATGAAATGAGTGGAAATGGATGGAAAAGGTTTGGAACTTAGAGAAATGGGTTTTTGACCATATGGATTCACAATATGTGCTTGTATGTGCCTCCAAAGGCTGAAATATTCACCAAGAGCACATCGAACCTGATGAAGTGAAGTGGTAAGGTGCTTTAGACCTATTCCATTGGGCATGCCATGTTGAGTATGGAGCTAAATTACTCGTGTTTTAGCATGCAATTGGAAATTTCTGGAAAATACAATAACCGACATCGGTCAGGGAAGACTGGCATCAGTTAGAGTGTGATTGACATCAGTCAGGGCAAGTTGGAACCAATGATGATTGGGTAGAATTGGCATCAATTACCTGTGCGATGAGCTTTTAATTAACTCTCAAGATTTATTTCTATTCTTAGCATTGGAATAGATTTAATGAATGTAATTGTATGGCTAAGTGCCCTAAAGTCTTAAACGAATATTTAAAGCAAAAGGCTAGGGTTTAGAAGAGAGGATTGATCATAATTACAAGATAATTATGTGAGAGAGAATTCTTGGTGAAGAAGGAAAAAGCTTGAAAGAAAAATAGTACTGAACATCTAAGAGGTGTGGAAGATTATAGATCTTCATTGTATATCTTGTCAAAGCTTTGGATAATAGATTGGCTTATTTCTTGGTGGACGTAGCCCACACTGGGTGAACCACATTAAATATGGTGTTGATTTATGTCTCTTGTTTTGTATAATTCTTCTGGTAGAATATCTATTTTTATTTGCATGTATTCTTAGATCATATATATTGTCTGTACAACCGGTGTGCTAACCCCAACAACTAGCATCAGAGCTTTGTTTGAGGGTTTTATGTGTTGATAGATTTACTCACAGAGGGTTTTCTAATTGAGTGGGAGCTACAACAATGACAGAAGATAATAAATACAAGGTAGAGAAGTTTGATGGCTGAAATTATCAATTATGGAAGATGCAAATTGAGGATTATCTGTATCAGAGGGATTTGTACTTACCATTGGATGAGAAGTCTAGACCTATGAAGATGAATTATGAAGAATGGAATATTCTTGACATAAGTCTTTGGGATCTATAATATTGAGCTTGGTAGCATCCGTGGCTTCCAATATTACAGAAGCGGCTTCTACGGTAGACTTAATGAAATATCTTGCTAAATTATATGAAAAACCTAGTGCTTCAAATAAAGTTTATTTGATGAAGAAAATTTTTAGTTCTAAGATGCATGAAGGTGAATCTGCCTCTAGTCATTTGAATGATTTCCAATCTATTGTAAATTAGTTAAAATTGGTTTCAATACCGTTTGATGATGAAGTAAAAGCAGTTTTATTCTTATGTTCTTTGCCTAATAGTTGGGAAAACTTGGTAATGATTGTTAGTAATACAACATCTTCTAATAATATTTTGAAGTTTGATGATGTGGTTAGTATAAGCTTGAATGAAGAAATTCATAGGAAAAGTACAAAGGAAACATCATCTGGAAATGTTTTAAATGTAGAAACTAGGGGCAGGTAAAAGGAGAGATCCAAAAGTAAGAGTAATGGGAAATCAAAGTCAAGGGATAGCAGATCTAAATCCATAAGTAAGGGAATTACTTGTTGGAAATGTGGAAAGAAAGAACATGCAAAGAAATATTGTTGGTCAAAGAATAAAGAGAACCAACAACCAGACAAAGGTAAAGAGGTGAATCTTGCTGCATCAGAGGTAATGGAAGATGCTCTTATTCTTTCTTTAGATAATAGAATCAAATCTTGGGTTTTAGATTCAGGAGCTTCTTTCCATGTAACCCCTAATAAGGGTTATTTCAGAAATTATGTCCAGGGTAATTTTGGGCATGTCTATTTGGGTGATGATGAACCTTGCAGTATTACTGGTAAAGGGGAAGTTCATATTAAATTGCAGAATGGAAATACATGGGTATTGAAAGATGTGAGGCATGTGCTAAGCCTCAGGAATAATCTTATTTATGTAGGGAAACTAGGTGAATTTGGTTACATGGTTACTTTTACAGGAGACTCTTGGAAATTCACCAAGGGTACTTTTTTTTTGGCAAGAGGTAAGAAGGTAGGAACGTTATATTTATCTACCTGTATTGCTGATTCCTTTTCTGCATTATCTACTTCAGATTCAGATGCATGCATATGGCATAATTGGTTGGGTCATATGAGTCAAAAAGGAATGCAGATATTAAAGGCTAAGGGTAAGTTATCAGATTTGAAAAATTTAGATCTTGATTTCTGTGAGCATTGTATCTTTGGAAAGAACAAGAGAGTGAGATTTCTCAAAGTTGGGGCAACTAAGAAGGAGTAGAAATTAGAGCTTGTACACTTAGATGTGTGGGTACCAGCTCAGGTAGCTTCTCATGGTGGAGCCCAGCATTATGTTACTTTCATTGATGATGCTACAAGAAAGGTATGGGTTTATTGCATTAAACACAAATCTAATGTTTTTGAAACTTTTAAAAGATGGAAAGCCCTTGTTGAGAATGAATCAAATTCTAAGTTAAAGTGCCTTAGATCTGACAATGGTGGTCAATACTATAGCAAGGATTTCAATGGTTATTGTTTAGTGAATGGGATACGTAGAGAAAGAACGGCTCCAAGAACACACAAGGAGAATGGTGTTGCAGAGAGAATGAACATGACAATAATGGAATGTGCTAGAAGTATGAGGATACATTCTAGATTGCCCTTGTAGTTTTGGGTAGAACCAGTTGATACAGTGGTTTATTTGATTAAGTGCGGCCCTTCAAGTTCACTAGATGGAGGAATACCAGAGGAAGCATGGACTAGAAAAGAGGTAGATCTTTCTTTTCTTAAAGTTTTTGGTTTAGAAGATTTTGTGCATGTTGATAGAGAAAATAGAAAAAAGTTGGATGCAAAATCCAAGAGGTACACTTTCATTGGTTATGGATCTGGTGATTTCGGTTTTCATTTTTGGGATTTAGAGAATTCTAAAATTTTTAGGAGTCGTGATGTTGAATGGAATGAAAAGAGAATGTACATGGATCAAATTTTAGTACCCAAGGATGAGAAAATTAAGAATTTTATTGATGAAAATGAACTCTCAGGTTTTAAAGAAACACCTATAGAAATACACAGTAACTGTGGTCGGTTAGGCCCTGACCGAGATCGGTTAGAAAAATTGCCAGCAATTACAAAGGATCAGAATCGACATCGGTTAGCCGAACTGACATTAGTTAGACGTGACCGACATCTGTCACTATTAGAAGTTGATACTAATGTCTAGGAGGTCTAGATTGAGCCTTCGGTACCCCAAACTCCTGTGAGAAGGTCACAAAGGGTAAGTAAACTTCCAAAAAGATTTTCACCTTCTCTATTTTATCTATTATTGACTGATAGTGGTGAACTAGAAATTTTTGAAGAAGTAATGCAGGATAAAACTCATGTTCAGTGGGAGCATGGCATTGAGGAGATGAACTCTTTGGAACAGAACCAGACTTGGGATTTGGTTAAATTTCCAGCAGGAAAGAGAACATTGCAGAACAAGTGGATTTACAGAATTAAGGAAGAAGAGGGTGGACAGAAAAGGTACAATGAAAGGCTTGTAGTAAAGGGATTTACACAAAAGGAAGGTATTGAATTTGGTGAAATAGTTTCTCCTATTGTTAAGATGACTTCTATTCGTACTGTATTGAGTTTAGTTTTAGTAGAAGGTTTGCATTTAGAGCAACTAGATGTGAAGATGGATTTCCTTCATGGTGATTTGGATGAAGAGATTTATATGTAGCATCCGCTTGGGTATGAAGTCAAGGGTAAGGAGAAATTAGTATGCAGGTTGAAAAAGAGTCTATATGGGCTCAAGAAATCTCTAAGGCAATGCTACCTGAGGTTTAATATTTTTATGCATGAGCATGGTTACTTGAGATGTGAATCTGACCATTGTGTTTATTTCAAGAAGCTTGAAAATGGGAGCTATATTATTTTTTTACTGTATGTGGATGATATGCTTATTGCAGGATCTAGTATGCAGGACATTGGTGAGCTCAAGAGAAAGCTAGCTCACACATTTGAAATGAAGGATTTGGGAGCTACAAAAAGAATCCTTGGCATGCAAATACATAGAGACAGGAAAAACAAGAAATTGTATTTGTCTCAGGAGGATTATATCTACAAGGTGTTGGAAAGGTTCAACATGTAGAATGTAAAAACCGTTAGCACAGCTATGGCTGGACACTTTAAATTGAGTAAATATCAGTGCCCTTCATCACAAGATGAGGTCAAATACATGACACGAGTGTCATATGCTTCAATAATTGGAAGTCTCATGTATGCTATGGTTTGTATAAGACCAGACATTGCACAAGCAGTGGGAGTTGTGAGTAGATATATGGATAATCTAGGTAAAGAGCATTGGAAAGTAGTCTAATGGATACTCAGGTATTTGAAAGGGACATCTAGCATGCAGTTATGCTATGGAGGTTTGGATATTTCATTATGTGGATATGTTGATTTAGATATGGCTGGAGATCTGGATGATAGGAGCACTATTGGATATATTTTCAAAGTAGGTGGAATGGAAGTTAGCTAGATTTCGAGATTGTAGAATGTTGTGGCTTTGTCTACTACAAAGGTAGAGTATGTTGCAGCTACAAAGGCTAGCAAGGAGATGATATGGATGAGTAGGTTCATGGAAGAGTTGGGAAAGGAGCAAGATGATTGCAAACTATTCAGTGACAGTCAGAGTGTAATTCATTTGGAAAATAACTCAACATTTCATTAGAGAACGAAACACATTCAGTTGAGGTATCATTTCATATGACAGGTATTGGAGGATGGATAGTTGAATCTAGAAAATATTCACACGAGTAAGAACCCTACAGATATTAACAAAGCCATTAGCAAATGAGAAGTTAGAGGTACACTCCACTTCTATTGGTCTTCGAGTTTGAGGCTTGAGGAGGAAGAAACAAAGCTAAGGAGGAACCAAGAATGGTACTATACAGGTATAGTGTAGTAATTAATCTCCAAGTGGGAGAATGTTGAGTATGGATCTAAATTAATCATGTTTTAGCATGCAATTGGAACTTTCTGGAAAATATAGGAACCAACATCGGTCAGGGAAGACCGGGTATCAGTTAGAGTGTGACCAGCATCGGTCAGGGAAAGTTGGAACCAATGATAGCTGGGAAGAACCAACATCAGTTACCTGTGCGATGAGCTTTTAATTAACTCTCGGGATTTATTTCTAGTCGTAGCATTGGAATAGATTTAATGAATGTAATTGCATGGCTAAGTTCCCTCAAGTCTTAAAGGACTATTTAAATCAAAAGGCTAGGGTTTAGAAGAGAGGATTGATCATAATTACAAGATAATTGTGTGAGAGAGAATTCTTGGTGAAGAAGGAAAAAGCTTGAAAGAAAGACAATACTGAACATCTGAGAGGTGTGGAAGATTATAGATCTTCATTGTATATATTGTCAAAGCTTTAGATAATATATTGGCTTGTTTCTTGGTGGACGTAGCCCACACTAGGTGAACCACGTTAAATCTGGTGTTGATTTATGTCTCTTATTTTGTATAATTCTTCTGATAGAATATCCATTTTTATTTGCATGTATGCTTAGATATGATATATTATCTGTACAACTGGTGTGCTAACCCCAACATGCCAAAACTGTTAATGTGAAATCACAGCACCCCCAAATGAGCTATGGATATTCTTTTCTAAGGTAGGGTCATTTGGTGTGATTTTCATAACATGGGACCATCTCTCAAGTTGTGGGACTTGCAGACTTGAGATGGCCCTCTGGAGAAATCTAACTTCTTCTTGTTGATCCTAATGCTAAACTACTTCTAAGGAAGGAAATGCAACTATCTAATCCTAATCTAACAATTCCAAGGAGACAAGGAGAGAGAAAGAGCATGAAAATAATGAAATCCTACACTATAGAGGTGATAACACCAAGAAAAGGGAAGTGTTGGTCACAATCTCAGCTGCCTGAAGTGGAGAGAGGTGAGTAGAGGAGAGGGTGGACAAGATGCAACATAGACCAGAGATAGATTTCACATAGAACACCACTTCAAAACTGATTAAACATAGCTCCCAGGACCTATAAAAAACATCATAATATACACAGTATACCCTGCAATGATGAGAGGCGAGGAGAGACAATAAAATAGCAAAGAATGGATAGATGCATCACAAAACAAAATTTATTGCTACAAAAGTTAACATAGTACACCATTAGTGGGAAAGAGGGAAGAAAATTTCATTACAAAGCCAAGGGAGGAGGCTTAAACTCCAATTTTGACCCTGGGGAAGAAAAGAAGAGGGGATGTAGAGAAGAAGAATGAACAATAAATTTTTACAATGAATCCTGCCCCTGTATTTATAGATTCGATCAGAAAAAAGAAAGTGAGAGGGAGAAGTAGGAAAAGTACGTCAAAACTTAACCACTGTTGTTAATGCTTTTGATAAAATCTACCCCCAAATCCGTCTTTACTACATCAATCCTTGGTTCGACACCTTGAAGGAAGAGGAAACAAATTGAATCCGATATGGTTGTTGAGATAGATGGATCCTACATTGAAGACTTGAAAATGTTTCCTCCATTTTCCTTTACCTAACCTCCTCAAAATTAAAGTTTTAGACCTTCGTGGCATGGGTGAGGCTGAGCTCTTTTCAACAACATCATATTTGCAATATTTTGAGCCCTAATCCGAAAGATATGCCCCCTCGAAGTTTGTATTGGGTCTGTACAGGAGGGCGGGAAAACAGTTTGAAGAACTGGGTCCCCCTTTACATATGGGACATGTGGAAGATAGATTAGGGAAAATATTAGACTCGTGGGTTCAGAATTTATCTTTTCCCCCTTTTCCACGAGACACAAAATGAAGAAAACTCCTGCGGCCCCATTGCTCTGTCTTTTGACTTTGTTTGACCATTTTCCCCTATTTCCATTTCATCCTGACATATGTGGAGATGCGACACTTGTTTGAGAGCCCTTTCTCTATTCAATATTTGAATCAGGACCATTAAGACACTTGGCAGCCTCTATTGGCCTGGATCATGCATTTTTCAATGGTTCCTCTTATGCGGGATTGTGATCAATCCAATATTTGACATGAGGTGAAATATGGATAACAGTTAGCATGATCATACAAATATTCCACATCCATAATATCCATTCAAGAATAGGTCATAACATGAACTAGATCTAGATCTTAACCATATGCAAGATTAACTCATACAAGAATCAATATTAACTTTACCATACAAGAATCAGTCACAGATATGTCCACAACCAATATCCAGCAACAAAGATCCATTATATTATTTGTTGTAAAACAAAAAAGTTGCATACATGCATAGTAATGTAACCATAAGTCATGTACGCTCATAAACATAAATCTATTACAAAACTGACTCCCTAAACGATGAAAATCAATAAATATTTATAGGTAGTGGGGATTTTCCCTTCACTACTAATGCACTCTCTAAAAATAGGCTACATGTTAAGAATGGCCATGCACCCTTACATGATAAATACAAAAGAATGAAAACTTGCTAATAATAGATTATCTAATAATATAACTGCATTATAATCCTATTAATAGCTCAAAACTATGCATGTTGCTTGATCTTCCACTTATCTAAAATAGCCTTTGCGTTCTTTCCAAGTTTTTGACAAAACATTTTCCACACTCAACATCCATATTTATCCTCATACTAAAAATGGCTAAGTTGTGAATTTATGCTTTCCCGGGCGCACCCTATTCCATTATAATTTCATGTGCACATACATGCCCTATGTCCATGCACTCAATCCTTATGTGCCTTTAGTACTTAGGCTTTAATTCATCAGCCCAACAACAAGGTTGTTTTTTTAATGTAAGATATAGTTGAATAGGTTCTCATTAGATCGTTGTTTTATTTATGCTAATTGTGCATACAAGATCCTTGAACCAATGTTGATGGAGAAGTGAGAAAGGAAAGCATTAGATAAATACATGAAATATGTTACTAAATGAAAAGATAGATCATAAAACCAACACATAACATAGTCATGGAGACTGTAAGGAAATATCTTTTCTAATAGAGTGTGATCATCCACATAGTCTAAACATGCCAAGTGAAATACACAGAGATTCTCTTGAGGGTCGCTATGACCATTAAAAGTTGGGAGATTAGAAACTAAAAAGTTTGGAGGAAGTGCATATGTGGAAATGATGGGTGTAAGAGGGGTATGAAGAAGAAAAGTAGAATCGAGATATGGAGAGGAACGATAAGTAGCTTGATGGACTTGATGGATTTGAACCTGAAGATCTTGATAAAGAGAAGCTAAGTCTTGAGTGCCATAAGAGGTGAATTTCCATGTATGCAAAGTGAGAGATAGAGTGAAATGGTTTGTAGGAGTACAGATGGAGGTGGGAATGGTGGAAGTAGGTTGATCAGTAGAAGAAGTAACAATAGGAATAGAGGTAGCAGTGATAGTAGGTTGAGTAAGCTCAGCAAAAGTATTGGCTTCCTCATGAGCAATGTATAAAAGTAGATCTAGATCATGTGGATGCTCATGATATGCTCTTGAAGATCATGAAGATGGGTGCCATTAAAGGGACCATAAGATGTAGCCATTATAAATGTTGGGTCCGAAAGGATGGGTTCACCAAATGATTTAACAAAAATAAACCAAAGTGTGTGTATTTAATTTGTTAAAGTCTTATGTATGCTACATGAAGTAAGATATGATAGTAAAGTACAAAAATGACTCAAGAAAATAAGAAAAGGAAGTGAAAACCCTAAGTGCAATAGAGAGTTAGGTTATATATCTAATTTCAAAAATATCCTACCAGTGTGCGAAGGTGGAAGAATGATAGAATGAAAGTACATGACCTTGAAACCAAACCTAGAAAAGTGCAAGAGTTCAGGAGGAGTAGGGACCAAGGTGATTGGACTGGTATTGGGGTGCTTGGGTGCTAGGATCCATTCTTAGGTGCCAGGGTCTGTGTAGGAGGTATGGAGATGATTTTTATAGGGTTTCCAGATGATCCGAAACCTTTGTTATTTGTAGCTACATGGTCGTACTATGATCGCTGATGTCATTTATAACCTATAATAAATAGATCACCTGCAAAACCCTCAAAAGAACATCAAGTCCTATAAACAAATATGCAAAATCAGAGGTTAGACTTTCCTTAGCTATCAAACAAGTGATATTACAGATGAGCATTGCACTACATCTCAAACCCAATATAGTTCGATGTGTGTGTGTGGAATCATACCCTAGATGGATCTTGTGCATGTCGTACTTGATAGCGAGTAAAGTAGCTAGATGTAAAAAGATGTAATAGATGTGTGCATGGAATAAAATGAACTTACCTCCTATGCATGTGATGTATAAAACCATCTCTTGTCCATTGTGATCATTTTAGATGAATGAAAATATGCTCTTGATTTCTTGTCAGATGTAACCTTAGGTGATAGTATAGATGATTAGAGCTTGGTCCTTTAATTTGGTCACATAATTTTATATTTATATGCTTCTCTTGTTAAAATACTGTAATTGATCTTTAAAAGGCAGACCCCTAAGAGACAAGGATGCCCAATGTCTATAAAGGACCCAAAAATGTGTGGGAAAAGTATAAAGAGGTCTAGGGCACCAAGAGGGGATGAGGACGCCGGCGTTGTGGCTAGGCACTGGTGTCCAAAGCTAGAAAAGGTGAAGTATGAAGGGTTAGACTGGGAAGTGAATTTTGTAAGGAAAAAAGGGATACTAGAAAGGAAACGAAGAGGCCAAGTATAATGATCAATTATTACTTTTCTCCTATAAGAATCATATGAATAGTAGAATGTGATTAGGACCTAGTAATGTACCCAAAGTGCATAATTTAGTGTCTACGGTAGATAAAATTTCCAATAGCAATGTCACAATATCACAAATTATGAAAAACACTACAAATAGGTAGCTCATGTGGTGGTGGTTTCCCATGTGTGTCAAACTCAAGTAGGTGTTGTAATTATGTTGCATATCATGTATGAATCAACATCATAATTTATCGAGAAGACTGGCGTAAAATGGGAACTTGAGTAGATGACATTAGTGAAATCATTAAACTAGGATTTCAGTATTTTGGGTGGTCAGTGTTGTAAGAAATAGGATGAGTAAGGTGTTTATGATGGTCCTATGGCTTAAATGACATGGAAAAATTAGTAAGAAATAGGTGGAGTTGCATAGTGTATCAATATGATCTTACAATGGTCATATGTATATTACAATTACTTATTAATTTTAAGCTCTGAGAGAATTCTTTGTGCATGTTACACATCCAATGTCAGTGTGTAAGGATAATGAGAGTATCTACAAATTCTTGTATATAAGGATTGACCGTACCATGGGTCATGAAAATAAGGAATTCCCCCTACCAAAGGCGTAATATAAAGTGGAATATCAATACGAGAGGTAATATTATAACTTAGGAGCATCATGTCTATTAGATATGATACATCATAGTGTATAATAAAAAGTGGTCCATGGGTATCAATACATTTTTATTGTGTAATGGTATGATATCGTGTGAGAAAATAAATGCCTTTGAGAAATGAGAAGCCTTAATAGGTGGTAATGAAACATGTGCCATAAAAGTGATGGAATGTGGAAGTGTAGTAAGTTCATGTGTGGTATAAATATCTCTATGATTCCAATATTGATTGTTTATGCATGGGGTGTGTTGGTTGTGCATGCACTAAATTTTTTTAACTTTTCTTTTTGTAATGCCAAGTTAGTAAAAACATATGTGCTTCACATCCAAACTTCTTATTTCACTTTTCCCCTTCTCTATTCAGGACCCTATAAATGGGTTAGCATGTGGGGTCCAATCTTGGACAATGTACATGGTCATAGCTCTCCAATTTCATTAGCTCTATTTTCAATTTAAATATCTTCTTTGGGTCATTTCATCTTTGTAGCTTTTCCCTTATCAGAATATGTCATCTATGAAAGACTCTATAAGTAAGTCATTATCACTTGATAACTCCCCTGAAATTCTTACAAGATCCTATTACAAATTTCATTGGAAAAACACTGAAAGGGGCCATAAATCTACCCAAATCAGATACATATCAATTGTATTAGTGCCTACTACAAGTTTGAAGCACTAAGACAATTCATAAAGTCTAGCTTCCTCCATTTCCAAGCATGAAAAGGTCATAGAGCCATGTCTTAGCAAGAGTAAATTCACTCTAAACATTTTTTTGAGGTTTTCAAGGAATAAAGTGTAAGGTCACATAGCTAAGGTACACCACATCACACTACTACCACATTGGGTACATTCCATGTTATATATATATATATATCCCATTATCTTTGTGTTAAGAGACACAAGGGATCTCCTATGGGGTTAGTTGTTTAAAATTTTACAAGCACGCAAAAAACTGTTGTCCATTTTTTCAGCCCCTACAAATTAAACAACTTATCAAATCTAGAATTGGGAAATTTGATGGGGCTTCAATGAAAGATCTAGAGAAAAAATCCATTAAAGAAAAAAAAGAGGTCTTTTGCAGTGTTTTGTAATATTTCAGCACGATAACATCCGGACAACAACCCAACTGCATCAAGATGATAGTTGACCGATAACATGTATGGTTGTTACCAGTCAGTAATTAGGAATAGTGATGTCAGATGACATATAGAATAAAAAATGACATGCCTTGGATTAGGTGAGGTAGGTGGGTGAAAAGATAGCTTAAAAACTATTTTTAATGAAGTATGGCACCTATGTCTTCTTCTGTAAGAAAATTACCCTTGGGAAGCTAATTTTTATGGTTGCCCATACCTCTTTTTAGAGATTTGAATCCACATTGTCGGTTGGTGAAGAAAAATTGAGGATTCCTCTCTATATAATGTAAAAGACCACTCATTTTGAGGGGAGACATTCTGGAATGTGAAGGAACTCTGTAAAAAATTCCAGAGCTTTTGTGAGATATAGGACTCGAATTTGAGATTGTTATAGAAGAATATTTCCTTATGTCTACCTTGTAATGGATTATGCATTTGTAGTCTCATTTACCTCTATCCTCTAATATTTCTCTTAACCCCAAGTGTGTCGGCCTATCACCCAAGTATTGGGCGCTCACCCAAGGCACGCACGGGTGTCGATCCCCTCCTTTATATGAGACTTATGAGAATGTTCCACCATTAATGAAGGAAAGGTTTGTAGATCAAGAACAGATGCATTTAATCTAATAAAAATCTAGTGAATATAGTTCTAAGAATAAATGATCCATGAAAAAAAATAGAAATATCATGACAACATAATGGAAATAGATCTGAACCATGAATAACAAGAAGCACACTAGGGTTTAGTCCATAAACACAAATACATGAAACAGAGCTCCATATATTGAATAAATCCGTTTATAGTAGCCATATTACATCAAACAGGGTCATCTCAGACCATATACATCATGAAATGACATTCCAACCTTACAAAACTACTCTGAACAGAAATCCTAGCTACACCTTCCCATTATAACCCTTGTTCAAACCCGAGCGCATACATCTATGTTTAGTAACAACATTATTATAGCACTTCGTTGCCTCTCTCATTCATTTTTATTTCAGACCCAAGCATTCCTTTAAATGGAATCTGGATCCATCACCACAGTTTCACCCATGAGAAAATTGCATGCCAAGTGGAAGTATGGTTCTCCATGATCGATCGAGTGCATATGCCAGCTTGCAAAGGCTTTCACTAACTGTAATGATCCTCCTAGGAATATTCCCTACATGGAATATTATTTTCTTGACCTCCAAGGCTTTAGGCTATCACCTTATTCATTCATCACACCTACTCGGGCCCTCAAGTTTTTCTCCTATGATACCATCTTTGAAATACAGCTAAGTCCCCAAACCCTCTTTTGCTTCCATGTGTCAACCTCTTCTCCTACGCACCTTTCCTTGAGCGCCTTCTTACTTGCTTTCCTTACACGTGCACATTCCTTCTACCTTGGGACTTAGTCAATTCAGGGCCCAACACTACCCCACACTACACATGTTATCTGTTCTCGGAAACACTCTGCTCTTTCACTAAAGAATAAAGAATAGGAGAAATGACATAATCTGCAATTGAATAAATAGATGCAAGAAGAGAGGGATCTTGCTACTGCTGTATGAGGAGTGGGAATTATTTCTTCATGGATGCTTCCATTTTATCCCAAACATCTACATCACCCTACACATGTTGATATAAATCACCCAACAACATGATAACCTCTTCAAAACTTAGTTCATCTCCCTTAGCCTTTAGCATATCTATGATGTTTTCCATCTTTTTACCAAGGTCACTCAGCGCGTCCATCCTACAAGTAACTCAAGGGTACAATTCCTTAATTTTATTCTTAATCAAAACCCTCAAGGTTTTGATCACCTCTGACTTCTTCTCGACCTCTTATTGTATTTTATCTCACTTTGCCCTATTTCCGTTGTTTTTATCTTGAAAATCCTTTAGATCAGCCTCATGGGTAGCAACCAATATGCTTTCTACTCTATATCTGTTGCCACAATTTTCATATATAACTTTAAGTATTTGATTTGTGGTCATCACTGTGGCAAGGTAATCAGAGTACCGAGTTATTTTCTCCCCAATCTTTAATTTTTCCTTGTCCTTCTGGTGCACCATCACCTCTTTTTCCAACTCCAATGCAAGTGGTTACCACTCTATGGTGAGTATGCATGTCAAGTATTCCAAGTAGTGCATGGTCAACTCATAATTATTCTCATGAGGGGCCAGTTCTGGGTGCTTTGAGATAATGGCATGTAATAACATCTACCTTCTTGTAGACTTCATGCACCTTCAAATTTTCATCCCTTAGCTCAAGCCTTAACTACACATTGATCAATTCCTTATGCTTTATCTCCATCTCCCTATCAATGATCTCCTAATTATTTTTCCAATTCTCATCCTCCAAGACTGTAATTATATCATTTCTACTAAAAATCATTGCTTCCACCTCCACTGACACTTTGTTGAGTGCATTGCAAACTTTCTCATCTAACAGCTACTAGGAATTCACAAGAGGGTTTATTCCCTTGGCATCTGGTTTCTTCATCAATTCATCACTTCTAACCTCAAACTTGGGTTCATCAACATGGGACTCAAAATCCTAGGATAACATTTTCTTTATGCATGGGTACGCACCCTTTTCATCAAAAGAAGACCAAGTGAGGATTTTTCCTATGGGTATTGTGCTTTGGAAACATTTGTGCAATACCTTGTTTAGATCATTAATGTAAGTTCTGTTGTGTTCTTGTGCCACTACTGCACCCTTTCCACCTATACACACTACCTTGGGGAAACTTACTGCTAGGCTACGATCTCTGCCCATGCTCTCATACTATTTCTATACACTCGCACTCTCTCTTGATTTCTTTATCAATTCATCATCGTTGCGCTCCAACTCATGATCCACCAACTATTGTATAATACCCACTACCTCCTTCTCTATTGTGTCATCTATCTATTCCCTGGTCGAGGTTAGGTTCTTCTGAGCATGCATGTCTACTTCCTCACTTCCTCCTTTGTTATGGGCTCTCTCTTCATAGTCATCCTACTCTTCATCAGAATCATGTACATCATGAACAAGGGGAATCTTACCTTCATCGTGCTCTTCATCCTTCTCCTCAGAGTCATCACCCTTCATGATCTTTATCTCCTTAAATTCCAAACCTTGCGCCAATTTTTTCTTCTTCTTATCCAGTGACTCCTTTAACATAGGGGACTCTTCTTTTTCTGGTAACTCTTCCATCTCGGGTGACTCCTTCACATTGGAATTCTTCATGTGAATGTAAGTGCTTGTTCTCATGTCAGATTCTTGTGCCCCCACAATCTAGATGGTATGCACACTCGAAACCTTTTCTAATGCAGTATCCTATCGTTCCCTATTTCTTATTACCACTTTCTTCCTCCTTATGGGGTCTTCTAGGATAGATACGTTATCCTCAACATAAGCGCCCTTTTCAAATTTGGGCCTTAGACATACATACACCCTTGATGTCATTCTCCCTTCAATAGTAAATGTCACCGATTTCAACATATATACGTCATAAGAAACATAATTCTCAACATAAGAACACTTCTTGGGATACACCAATGTTCAATATAGCTCATGGTAATCCTGATCAACTACACTTAGATAAAATATAATTTTCTTCGCTTCCTTAAACCAATTGACCGTGATTTGAAAGTATTGCACTGTGAAAGAGAATGGAAAATTATACAAGGGGATCTGAGTGTGATTATTCAAAGTAAACCTACTGATACAAAAGTGTTGATACATAAGAAAATCAACATCTCCATCCATCAATCCAAAAAAATGTTTAGGAATTCTCCACTCTATCCCAAACGCGTCACGCATTAATTTGTACCACTTCTCCAAGTGCACCTTATGAGAAACCATCACCGTGTCACAATTGTAGGCTTCAAATATTTTAGTAGGGGAGGGTTCCTCATCTAGGTACTCCCAAACATATTTATTCGGCCCATCGGGCACTCCAATTTTTGAAAACAAATGGTGAGAAGGATGTAATTTCACAAACATGGATGGAAGCGCATATAATTTATTAATGTGAAATCAATCTATTTACATTTGTATGAGCTGCAATACTTATAGGTATTGTACAACTGAATACACACAAGACATTAAGTTGTATAGGTGCAACAATCTCCCTGATTACACAAGCTTCCAAAATATCATACAGGAAGTAATAACCAATTAAATATATACAAGAATAGTTGCAACAATAATGCAACAAATAAACAATATTAAAATAATGTGGTTGTTAAATACATAACCAAGTAAATATCTGAATATAATGCATAATTAACCTAACATTCCCCCCTTTAATTTTGCATTGTCTCAAGGGATGAGGAGAGGAACTCTCTGAACAACTTGAACTTGTCATGTGCAAGTGAATTTGTAAAGATATCTACTTGTTGTTCAGTTGTTGGAAAAATTGAAGCTATATATTGTTCTTCAAGACATGCTTGCATATGAAATGTACTTGTACCTCAATGTGTTTTTTTCTTTCATGAAAAATTGGATTGCTAACAAGTTTAAGAACACCTTCATTTTCAACATACACAGTGGTCAATTTTCCATGTGGTATTCCAAGTCCTTCGAGTATGTGATGTAGCCATATCACTTCACAGATAGCTTCTCCGATAGAATGATACTCGATCTATGGAAGAGAGAGAAACAAAGTGTTGTTTCTTACTTCCCCATGATATTGGTCTAGATCCCATAAAGAATACAAACCCTGAAGTGGATTTTTTGTCATCAATATTGCCTGCATGATCTGAATCTAAATATCCTGACAAGAAGAAGTTGTCATTCTTATTATATTCTAGACCAAGATCCAATGATCCTTTGAGATATCTCAAGATGAGCCTTGCTAATTTCCAATGAAAAAATTTGGGTTCCTGTATGAACCTGGATAGATAGCTCACACCAAAGCTAATATCTAGTCTAGTGTAGGTCAAGTAAATGAGACTCCTAATCAATTGTTGATAGAGAGTGGCATTTACCTCAGGAGATGGATCTAAATGAGATAACTGTAATCTATTCTTCATAGGTGTAGCAATCGGTGTGTAATCCATCATCCTAAATTTCTTGAGCATTGTCTTGTTATATTTCATATGTGAAAAAAAATTTGATTCTCTTTCTTCCATACTTTCAATCCAAGACAGTAGTGCATTAGCCCGAGATTTGTCATGTCAAATGATAGATTAAGATCTTTCTTCGTTACATTGATCATCCTCACTAAAATGCCAGTGATGAGTAGATCATCGACATAGACAATGAAAATCACAATCTCCCCCGTTTATTTTTGAGGTAAATATTGGGATCATATGGATTTATAAAAAATCCATGTTGTATGAGATGCTCATCAATTTTTATGTACCATACCTGAGGTGCCTGTTTAAGGCCATACAGAGATTTCCTAAGTCTGCATACCTTTTCTTCTTGACTAGGTACAACATATCCCTTAGGTTGAGTCATAAATACTTCTTCTTTTAAATCTCCATTCAGGATGTCAATTTTTACGTCCATCTGATGGAATTTCCAACCAAACTGTGTAGCTAGAGAAAAGATCATCCTGATCATTTTGATCTTAGTTGTGGGAGAAAATGTCTCCTCACAATCAATGACTTATTTTTGTACATACCCCTTTGCTACAAGTCTTTCTTTATAATTTTACACTGTCCCATCTGATTTTTTCTTCGTTTTGAATATCCATCTACATCCAATGGGTTTCTTCCCTGGTGGAAGATTGACAAGTTTTCAAGTATTGTTTTTCATCACTAATTGATATTTAGAGTCTATGGCATCTTTCCAAGATTTTGACTGTAGGGATTCTTGGAATGTAGAGGGCTCATCAAACTCAATAACTCTACTCATCAAAAAAAAATTAACTTCTTCTCTTGCTTTATTGCGAGTCCATGGTCAAAGGGTGGATGTATCTGGTAGAGCATCCATTCTTACATCTCGTAATCTAACATTCCCATTTTAAGACTTTAGAATCAAGAGGTTTTTTTTAAATAATGTTCACTATTCTAAATAAATCAATATTTTGAACAAACATTCCATGCCAATAAAATTCAATGGATAAACATATGCAGCTGTAATGACTCGGTGATTCACCGATCTATTCATTCCATAACTCGATAAGCTACCGATCTATTCATGTTATCTTATGTATTGAATATATATTGTATACTTCATATAATTTGTCATCTTACCCTACACCCGATACTGAGTGATCTATTTAAAGAACATATTTGAATATCTATTACTAATATTCATCTGATATCGCATTGTTTTAAACTTGGTGACATAGGAAAATGCAACTAGCAATTTGTGATACTTTGGAAAAATATTTATAACATACTGAGTATGTCACTATTCCTAGACAACATACTCGTCATGTTGGAATACGTCCTTCACCTCACTCCTCAATGATTGGTCTTTACTGACTACCGTCAGTCCACTTATTCCAGGGTTTACCCTAGTCCTAGATAGAAACATAACCTATAATAGGAAGATTCTCACAAAGGCTTAGGGTAGATGGGCATACTCATTTGAACTAATTCATCCAAATGTGGAAATGTACCCTGAGCCTTTGGAAGCTAATTCCTATCCTAAATATGCTCCTATCCAGACCTAGAGAGAAACTAGGTTCAAGTTTGAGTTCCAGATGTGTGTAGATCTAGATGATCAATGCAGAAGGGTGATGCCACATGTCAACGACAACACTATTTTATTGAGAAGACCTAAGCCTTCTCAAAAGTACAGCCCTGAAGTTGACGTGTGCCAACATCCTACAGAAACTACCTCATCAAGATGTACATACTCCCAAGGAGATTGTTAATACATTATTAGTTTGGATTAAAACCTGATTACAGCAACCCTCCCAAACCCTAATCCAACGATCAATAAGTTCTTCCTGAATTTTCTTCATTTAGCCCAGTAAGAACTTCGTTATTTTCATAGTCACTTTTAATAATTGATCACATAGTTAATCTGTCAATTAACCGTAACAGTGTAGCGTTATAATATGTCTTATTTAAAAAGTACAATAACTTTTTAGAAATTTCAACACCAGAATATATCCAATATAAGGTAGACTTCATACAAATGAAGTCTAATAAATTATAGTCATACTTACAAAACTTTATGGTTTATATTCCATTATGAAAGAGAAAGAGTCTTTCTCTACATTTTGCGTGTTAGGGTTTATCCTACCCAAGGTCCACATTTTCTTAATGTATGTTCATCACATGTTACATTACTATTTATATTGTTTGGATAACGAATATCATATACTGCAACTTAATAAGCCGCATCACAAGTAGGGAGATTGAACTAAATCCCTCTATCCAACTTATGAAAAGATAACCAATTAACATTAAAACAATATTAAGAATATCAACAATATATAATCCATCTCATCCATACAAGTACAAAATAATTTACACAGCCAATGCAGGTAAAACTCTCAACTTTCAATTTATCTTATAACTTATACTTTTACAAGACTTATGCATTTAGGTATACTGCATAACAACCATCTTCATTATAAAAGAATACTACATTTCATTTTTCAATACAATCTCAAGAATGAATTAGAATTCTTCACAAGGAGTCAAATTTAGTTCAGCCACTGCATCATATAATTTTTTCCTTCTTTTATCACTTACGAAGTCCATCTACAAAAATTTCTAGCACGGTTCAGTTTAATGGACTGAGCATGATAAGCACTAAGCCTTAAAACGAGGTGCATTCCAATAATTTTTCCATTAAAACAACTCTGCTTTAATGAGACAATTATTACATCATAATTATCAATATAAGTAATAACAAACGGAAAAGAAGTATGTTTAACCAATTGAATTTAATTCCAAGAGAAGAATGGAATATAGTCTACTAAATCTGACTTACCAAATTAAAGTTTAATTGATCATATCAATTATCTTTTAGCAAACAACAAATCATATCATCTCATTGTTCCCAATTCTATCGTAATAGAATACAACATTTATTAGATTGCTTTAACCAAAGAAAGGGTTTAAAGCATGGTTCTCATTAGGGTGATTCATCTAACTCATAAGAAAAAGAAGAAGATGAACCATTACAACTATGCTCAATACACAAGGCATCTGAAAAACTGAAACAGATTCATAACATGAATTAACGGTTTCATTTAAAGAACAACTACCTTAAAATTCAACATTTAATAAATTCATCAGAACAGAATCCCATTTCAATCCAAGGAGGAATAGAGAATCAAACAGTCTACCTGCAAGTCTAAATCTACTTCCACATGTTAGAAGTTAACATTTAAAGATCAGAAACCAACGTTCAAAAATCAAGGTAGACTTATACAGGTGTTAATCTCCACTTGAGTCAATCTAAGGAGGATCCATAAAAAGATAGAGTGCAAGAGACAAAACTTACTCATCATGAACCAAACAAAGCAAGGCCTGGTCAAACTAACAGTCTGCCAAACAAGCTTATATTTTCATTCCAATAAAACCGAATAATCTAATCTCTTCCTACATCATTTCTACAAATGATTTGAACAAGGAAGAATAAACAACTCATAAAGAAATCTCCATTTCATAAGAGAATCAAAATAGAAAAGTTCAACCAATGAACTTATCCTAGCAATAGAAAGAAAGGGATTTGAATTAGAGAATGTTTTGAATAATAATTCATTTTATTGTACTAACAAATGAATTTCCACTTTTAATTCAAACATAGAAATTCATAAGCTAGTTCCTAGGAGAGAGAGAACAAAATCGACTCATAGTAAGAAGAAAGCACACTGCCATTTTCCTTACAATTCCTTTCCTTCAATAAACATGAGTTTCAATTCCATTCTCCAATTGAATATGCATAACAATACTAAAGACAACTTCTAATCCAAAGGAATCAAATTCCTTACTTTTTACAAGGACACAAGGTTTATTTACTATATCCAACAAGAGATAGAAAAAAAACAAACCGATCAGAAGCCAAACATGTTCAGAAGTATGAACGAACTCAAGGACTGAAAACCCATTGTCAGGTTTCAACGTTGAATTACAAAAGAGTACCGAGTTCTCGATTCGTTAAGCACTAAATACAAAACAATCTGAACATAGACAATGTAATCCCAAGATAACAATTCATAGCACTGAAGTAATAAAATCTTCTTTTAAATGAAACCCAAAGCTTATTTTTAAAGAACTGAAGATGTGGGTTTCCAAAAAATAGAGGGGAAAAGAATACCCTCATTAAAATGCCATTGCCATATCAAAAAAGATGAAACAGTTCTCAAAAAGGAATTTAATAAATCCATTCATCAAATAAAGATGTTTCCAGTTAAGATCTCAAGAGTTTACCCAACAACTTAACCAACTATTCTCCCAGTTTTATTTGAGTATTAGTTCGACAAAGGATTTTTAAGTTTTTAAACTTTTAATACAAGTAAAACCCAACTCAAATACCCAAACAAAGT
The DNA here is from genome assembly GCA_019776745.2 of Taxus chinensis. Taxonomy (NCBI): domain Eukaryota; kingdom Viridiplantae; phylum Streptophyta; class Pinopsida; order Cupressales; family Taxaceae; genus Taxus; species Taxus chinensis. Next base: position 839,991,506 of record CM034146.1, read on the forward strand.
CGAACACGAAGTCTCAACAAAAGTTCAGAGCTACACAAGTCTCTAATGACAGGTTCAGGGCAACATGAAGTTCCCATTCAAGTTTATATTTTAAACAAGAAGCCCTAGTACCAGCTCAAAATGAAACACGAGCTTCAACAAGATTTTAGAGATAAACAAATAACAAAATACGAGTACGGTGTAAAACATGAACCTCCAATAATAGTTTAGAGAAACAAAAGAATAAAACACGGGTACAGAGCCTCATACTGGCTTCAACAACAGTCCCGAGTTACCCAAGATTACCAAACACAGGTTCAAAACAAGAAGAAGCTCCAACACAAGTTCATATCTAAACACGAGCTCAGATACAAGCTCAAATAGAACTCAAGGTTCCCATAAAGTTCAGAATTCTCTTATTGCAATGAAGGTCAGTTCCAACACAACAACCTTGAATACAAATTCTAGTAATGGAAAGCAGAGCTACTAAAACAAGCTTCGCATGCATGTTTCAATATTAAACTATCACAAAGAAAGTTTCCAAAACCAACATTATTTTTGACATGGATTCATATCCAAGATAACAGAGAATATAAAACCCAGTAAACAAGTAACCAGATAAAACATGTAAGGCGAGAATCTCAAAAGAGCAGGCTTATTTTAATGAAACATTTAGAGAAAAGCAAGAGATCTTAAAGATTAGAGCCTATCATGCCTGATAGTGCTTTTGCCAAATCAAAGGAGATATCCAACTGAGCTCACAATTTCTCCTCTTCTCTTTGAAAGATCAAACAACCGTATTCTTTTTCCGCATTGTCTCTTATACATCCCACAACTGAAAATAGGTCTAAGACTTCAAAAATAGCCATTAAGTGCAGTTCAATTTGCTAGTTCAAAAAACCAGAGAGCATGCAGAGTGAAAATTGCGAAACAAGCAAAGTGAAATAATCCCAGACAAACTCGGTTGCATGCCTTCCAAGATGGTTTGTCCATGAAAACTGAAAATAAAAAATTTCATCTATTCCAATTTTCCCACCTATCCTTCCTTGCCACCACCTTCCAAGTCTGGCAATTACCAAATCGAAATTAACATGAAATTCCATTTTAGTGATACTTCCACCTAAGCCTTTACCAAGTCACCAGCCCCTGCCAAATCTGGCAGTACCCTATGTATTAAAACCTTATCAATAACATAAATTCCATAGGAACTATTGCCCTTAATGCATGCGACCACTGAATTCCCCATTCATACCCATTAGTTTAGGATAGATCAAATTGCTTAGGTTAGATCTTAGGTATTTTATAATGCATACCTTAGGATATAACTCTAACAACAATTTTTCACCATAGGTCTTAACACATAGCCATAGGTAGTTTCCACATAGGTTAGATTAATTCACCACATAATAGTTTTAGGCATTAGGTTAGGTCATCATAAAACCTTATAGTATTAGGTTAGGATGCCAATCAACCAACAAAGTATAATGGGAAGCTTTAGGTTAGAATAAGAATTCTATTAAGTGACATAGCTTAGGTAGAAAATATTCTTACCTAGCTTAGGATTCCGTAGGATAGCCCTTTTTAGGATCCCAAATCCTTCCAATGTCATGACAAGGCTGTATTTTTGTGTTCGTCAACAATGTCCTGCCATGATCGATCTCCAAGGACCCAAGCACAACATTCAACTGAATGGAAATACATTCACACAAAAATCAAAGAACTTGTAACAACAAAGTTCATTCAATATGTCACTTCATTCATGGAATGTCAATTTACCATTCATTCAATAGAGCAGATTTAAAACATTCCTTGAATCACTGAAATTGATCCAAGGATTAGTCAAAATAATAGATAAGTTTACAACTCTTAAACCAGATTGCAATTCATCTAAAAGAAGTGAAAAATGGATTCAAGGAAGCCATTCCAATTTAGTCAAAGGATATTAAGAACAGAAATGATTTGTCCATATCAATTATGATCTCCAGCAATCAAAAGAACATATCTTTATGAGGAAAATCACATGTCAACACTTGTAATGCAAAGGAGGAAAATAACAACTGTCAAGGGTGTTACACGTAACATGCTAGTACACCGCTTGGGAATATGTTGAACTGTTCCCGTGAGTCGTGGTTCTATTAGATCATATCCATCATCCCCATTATCACTTTCATCATCTACGGGAACATCAACTTTAGTTTTTACAACTGGTGAAGAATCTACATCAGGTGAGTCTAGAGGAGGAGACTCTGCTTCCTTCTTCTAAAAAAATCAACATCTCTTCTGGTGTAAAATTTTCTCGTCTTTGGATCCATCAATATATACCCAAGAGTATGTTCATTGTACCAAATTAAGAGGAGTTTTTATGACTTTATGTCCAATTTATTTCTGTTCTTCTTGGGTATGTGCATACTTTCTTTGCTCCTGAATACTTTAAGGTGTGCAACAAATGGTTTCTGATTTGACCATGCTTCATGTGGTGTTACTCTGTCAAGAGTAACTGTGGGCACTCTGTTCAACAAATACATTGTTATCTTTTCTTCTTCTACCCAAAATGTCTTTACAAGTCCAAAATCATTGATCATGCATCGCACCATTTCCATGACAATACGGTTTCTTCTCTCAACAACACCATTCTGTTGCGGTGTGTGTGGAGGATGCATTTATTAATGAATACCGTGAGCTTGTAGGTAGTATTTGAACTCATCACTGGTGAATTCCCCCCCTCAATCTGGGTGGAGAGTTTTGATGTGATGACTAGTTTTGTTCTCAACAACTACTTTCAATTTCTTAAAGGTTTCAAAAGCTTCACTTTTCTTGTGAAGACAAAAAATCCACATTTTTATCCAATAGTCATTAACACAAAGCATAAAGTACTGAAATCCAAAATGACTTGGTTGCATCAGACCCCAAATATCAGTATGAACCAGATCAAGCTTGCCATGAGCTTGAAAAGTAATTTTCTAGAATGAGGCTCTATGTTGTTTGCCTACTAGGTAGTGAGGACACTTGTCTATATCCTCCTAAAGAGATGGTAACCCATGTACCATATTGTGATAGAGAAGTGTCTTGCGATACTTGAAACTAACATGACCAACTATCTAATGCCACAATTATGCTGAGGTAAAGTTCTTAGCCACAAGTGCCCGATCATATTTATGGATAAAATCAAGCTGGAACATGCATCCCACATTGGAGGATTTTGCAACTATTTTTGAGCCTCATGATTTGTCTCGAATTAAAAAAAATTTCTTTCCAGAATGAATATCAAAATTAAATTTTAAGTTGTGATCTAGGAGTTGACTGAATGAAAGTAGATTCTTTGTCAACCTAGGGACATATAAGTCATCTAATAGTCTACAGTTACGTGAACCAAGGGGTAGAGAAATGTTCCCAATCCCTTGAATTGGATATGAAGAATCATCACCCAAAGAAACATGGTTTTTTGAAGGTGTGTCCCTCATTGAAGTAAACCAGTCTCTATGACCGGTCATGTGTCGAGTGGCTCCCAAATCAACATAACAGACATCACTAGATGAAGTGGATAGGTAACTTGATTGAGCAATGTAGAATAAGTCTTCATTATCTGAATGTTCTTCTTGTTCAACAATATTACCTTGTTGATGGGGTCTTCTTTTCCAGTTCCCCCTTTTCTACCCTTGATTGTAGTTTGTATGTCCCTTGTGATATTGTTGGTTTTGAGGTCTAGAATTACTTGATGAACCTTTCTTATAAGTGTTATACCAACAATATTTCAATTCATGTCCTCTTTTATAGATTGGAAATTGCTTCTTCTGTTGTTTATCCCCTTGATGTTGATATCGATTCTGATGTTGGGACTTTTGATAGGAATTAGGTTTTACTTTACCTTTTCCTTTCCATTTTTGATGAAAATAAAGTTCTTGCTCCTCTACATAATCCATATTATGCATAGTTTCCTCTTGTTACAGTAGGTTTACTAGCTTTTCAAAACTAACTGTTGTATTTGACAACTTTAGTGTTATTGCAAAAATGTGGTAAGAATAAGGGAGACCTCTCAAAACAATGGGAACAAGAGATTCATCTATGATCACTTCTCTCAGGGCTAAAAGTGAAGCCCTCATCTCTGCAACTCTTCTCAAGAAAGTTTTGATTTTCTCATTCTTCTTGAAGTTAAGTGTGTGTAACTGACTCTGCAAATTTAGAATGACATTCTTATTTTTATCCTCATACATTGTGCTCAACTTATCCCACGCTTCTTTGGCTGTTTTGGAATCTCAAATGTGGGGTTGAACATCATTGGACACTCCAAACAAGATGATGAGTTTGGCCTTCTAATCTGCTTTATCAAACTACTGTTGTTGTGTTGTATCAGTAGTTGATCTGGTTAGATTACCATTCACAACAGTCCATATCTCTTCAAACTCAAGCCGTGTCTTGATTTTTTTTCCATGTAGCATGGTTGTTTCCTTTGAGTAGTTGTGAATTTAGAAGAAAGAATTTGGGGGAATTGGTGCCTATTTTTCAGAAATCACTAACAAGGCTAGGCTCTTATCAGTCTAGGTATAAGGTATCCCAATCTATATACTGTCAATACGATATAACAAACCTTTCCATATATACGCCCTTCCGATATACCTGAAAGTACATGGAAGAAGCTCAACCTTTCTATATACCTAGTGGTACATGAAAGAATTCGATACGTGGTACCAAGACAATACTGAAAGGGTTATGTGTGATTATTGACACCGGATCAAAGAAATATCTTCATACGTGCATGTAACTTTTCTATATACTTGGATAATTTCTCAGTCTAGATTTATGTCATGCAATCATTCACAGATGGATGGGATGGCTCATAGTGTGTGCACTGTGACCTTATTAATCCCCATAAATTTAAAGGGCCGATGCCTAGATGAAGTTGTTGCAGCTATATTAGGTGTTAAGTATAGTAGCAGTCGTGACGAATTTACTCGTAAGCACTTCCCAGAGGCATTGTAAATACCGAACGATGTGAATGAGATCTAGGATCTCATGAGTGTTTTTTAAACCAAATTTTATTATTTTTTAGTACAATATTGTGTCAATTTTTGAGAAATTACAATGTTTGCAGATTGACTATGTCCAGCCTACAAATTAGTACAATATATTGAAGTATACAAATTACATTAAAAAATTTGGTAAAAATTTAATGGTAGGCAAAACATTTTTTGTTTTTTCAAGCCCTGGTGGCCTTCAGAGCCCAAAATTACCCTCTATGAGAAAAAAACCATTGGAAAAAATTACTTAGAAATGAAGTTTTCTGCGTGTACCCCCCTTTAGCAAATGTTGCTCCGAAATTAAAAAAAAGGGCCTAATAGGAGAATTTTGTTTTTTGCCCTATATTAGGGTTTTTCCTCAGCTAAGATTTTTAGAATCCTATTTAGTCTATTACTAAGGCTGTTTAGCGTTTAAGGTTTTTCCACTAAATTTTGCCTCGCAAGATTTAGGGGAGAGCCACTAAATTTTGAAAAATGTTTTAAAGAAAATGTTGGGGGTGGGGGTCAAACCCCGATCCTACCTATCACCCAAGTCTACTGGTCCAACTATCCACTATAGCACTGTGCAATTGCAGTATGCAAACTGAATTGGAAATCTAGTAGATTATAGAAGATCAAATCAATGAGCTAGCCTTTTGAATTAAAAATATGACTTGAGTTGAAGCTCCACGTGGCACTGCATGCATGGAGGTCCATGATTTTATGCGTGATTGGAAAGAGGTTTTAGATTTTATGCATAAAAAATGGATCTGAATCTTGATTATATAAAACCGTTCCTCTTCTCCTTTTGCTCTGACCATCAGCTATGTTGTATTGATTATCACGCCTTTTTGGATTGTGGTTGTAGGTGTTATTTGTGCAAGGATTTAGGACGCTCCGTTTCTATTTGATTTAGCAAATCCTTGATTGATCCTTTTTTATTGGATCTACCAAGACTCTGGAGTTCGATGGAGCAGCGGTTGCTGTGAAGGATTTTCTACATGTCAACTATGGGATGTGTCACTAGTCATTGTTTTTTTATGGCTTTTGATGCAGGTTAGACGCAGCTCATGTGCAGGTCGCAGATAGGGGCTCGGTCTTGGCAAAACACTTTTGCTAACTTTGTGCCGTAGGTGCAAGTCAATAGAGTCAACCCTGTGGAGATTTTTGTTGCTACTTCAAAAAATAGCTCATCGGCCAATGCATGAAAATCACCTCACGGAGCAGGGGGACAAATCATAGTGTAGTGGCCGCTATCACTCCCAATGACAAGTTGTAGAACAAGGCTCAACATGTCTAATGTTCACAACTCGATCATAAACATGATCCAAGTAGATGCTCCAATGTAAAAATAACATGGCTCAGTATTTATCAGTATGGAACTCATCTTTTTTTTGTTACAACCAGATGTTGAGCTTCGCATTATGGAACACTTGTTACTTCAAATGTAACTCGAGTTCCCAATTTAAAAACCTATTGTGAATCTTTGATAAGATGTAGGAGGGCCGTCAATTAGAGAAAATAGATCCTCACATTCAATTATCCTATATCTTGGTCAGCTTCGAGATATCAATCCAAGGGCTCGATAGGGTGCAATGCAGAGGTCCTTCTAATTATAGTAGCATGCTAACTTGTATCAGTGAATCTAAATACACCTCTAAATTAGAGGGAAAACCCTTGGTTGGGGAAAAATATTTTTTAATTATAAATTTTCTATTCCTGTAGTATTTTTTTCCTATTGCAGGATGCACCAGTGCAAAAACATATTTGTGTTCCAAACACTTGGAATGGAAGAGGTGGTTGTGGAGATGCAGGGACGATGTCTAGGAAGTTTCTGGTGGAAACAAATGCTCTCAATTTCAGAAAGCATAATTCTTCTCCAAGATCCTCTATCTCTTCCTACTACAACCTCTCTTCCACACCTGTATGCTACTTCCTAGGTATAGATTCTTGCTCTGGTACTAAATGTAATTTCACAAACAACGACGAAAGCCTGTATAATTATACTAATTTGAAATAAATCTGTTTACCATTATGTATGGAGTGTTGTAATATCTTATATGATATTGTATAGCTAGATGTACAGACACAAGAGAATAGGATGTTGCAACATATGTAACAATAAATAATCCCATGATTACATATAAATTTCAAATATATGGTTTTGAATAGTATAACCATATAACAAATATAAATACAAGACAAAAGACATAGTATGGAACATACTATTTCAACAAATAAACAATATTAAAATAATGTGATTAATAAATACCTTACCATTATTAATAATTAACTAAGATATAATGCATAATTAACCTAAGCTAAACTAAATTTTACCATATACAATATTTTAACTGTCGCACGTAGAAGTTTGCGATCTCAAGGAATGCGAGGTAAACGATGGAAGGTTGCAAAATTGTTCCCTGGGAAGGATATAGTGGAAAACATTTAACCAACTGTTGTTTGATGACAAGTTTTGATTCACCTTTGTTTTTCATTGGGATCTTTGTAATCAACTAGCATGATCATAAATCATAAATAAAACTATGTTGATAATGGAGATTAATGAAAACATAGTCGTGAACAACAGGGTTCTTGATTATCTTGATTATTAGAGATGTGAAAAGAAATGAAAAATTGCTTGAAGGGAACCTAAGAAACAACAAGTCTATGGATGGTTTCAGGTAGTCTCCTTGGTCAGATAACTGCCAATATACCTGGAAAGTAGCATGAGGCACAAATCTGTTATGACTACCTGGTACGCGGCTTACAAAATTGGGGCCTGATCCTCCTACACTTCGTGACATCCTCCAATGGTATAAGGGAGTTGGGTGCTTAACTGAAATAGGGTAGCTCAGTAGAGATAAAAAATTTGTCCAATGCATGCTAGAACACCGTAGTGGATTTTCTAATGAGTGATGAAATACCAATAGGTTTTCCACCTGGGAGGAAGTGTCCTCCTTCCTATGGTGTAAATTGAACTCTAGTGTGTATTTAGGATGTGTTCTGATTGAAAATGTATACAAAGTGGTTAGACCCCCTAGTTAAACTATATTTCTAAGAAAATACGAGGGATTATTTTTAGATGTGAAATGACCCATGTCCTATCCCTCACATGAGATTATAATAAAAGTGACTGCAATGCTATAAAATAAAGAGATGTGGAATAAAAAAAAGGTCAATACTTGGATAAGGATTTTCCTTTGCCCTTACCTTGGAATTTATTATTTATTAAGAAAGCATTAGAAAAATCCAATCCTAAGAAACGTGATCCAACACATTCAAGTAAGAAAGTCCTTGTAATCTCATTCCTGTGATGTCTTTTAGAAGACTGGATCCCAATAAAATATAAATGACTCCTCTGAATAAGAAGACTCGTCAAAAAAGGGTGTGCCCTATGATCTACAAATTCCCTGGTTCTTACTCAGAATTAGTGAAATAGTACTACAAGGAAATGAAGTAACTCCTAATATGTTAAGGTTTAAGGTACCTTCAGAAGAAATGACGATGGATCACGCATGCAAATCGAAAGATCCCTTCTACATATTTGAGATAAGTGACCTGCAAATCAAGAGAATCCTTTGATAAAAGATGTAATTCATAGATTAATGGGTGGGTTTCTTTGCAAAAATTCAATCCTGAGAAGTGGAAACTTCCTAGGATGGATGTTCAACACAAATGTTTTGATAAAGATAAATGTATTCACTAAAACACGCAACCTTATAATCATATATTTTAGTCTTGAGTCACTCAAAATCCAATGCCACTTTTCATATGGGTGAACAAAGTACAAATCAACTTTTTCCAATGACATCCTTTGGCACACTTTTTATTTTCAGTGCTTTTCATCGTCACTACTAACCAATCCTACATGTACTTTCCCAGTATTTTTTTTCATTTCAAGACTAAATTATTCTTATTCTTGACTAGGGCACCACCAGGAACTCCTGGTCCCCTATGTGACACCTTATATCCTCTATAAGTGATTTTCCTCAAAGCCTTTTGGACACCATTTATAGACATTTAATCTATTTATACTTATGTTACGCGCCTGGTTCTGGATCCTATTCAAGGTTAATTACAAATTCAGAACAAGAGAACCATATAAATACAAAGTTATAATACCATAATGAGATACTAAACACTAATCATCCATTGTTGAAGTTATCTAGATTTCTATCCATCAAAGCCACACTAAAGATACATTTCGCGGTCCATCCGTGCATCCATTTTTTTTTCACAAGGCACACAAGGATGGTTCAGTGCATGAATGCAAACTTCAAAGGATGGGAAGTCTATTTTTTCCATGAAACATGTTTAGGAACACTCTACATGAAAGTTATTGCTCTCTACTTCACAAAGTAAAATCCTAAGCTACAAGAACAACCTAGGTACATTATTTACAAACACACTGAAGACTTATTTATAGTAGGGTTTTAGCCTACTCCCATTGAAGTAGCTGGGAAACCTTGTTCTATCAGGTTCCTGTAATTGGAAAGATCCTGAATTAAATATGAAAGTATAATCTATGGGCCCAACCAATGCAATTTAAGTTTCCCAAGATGGCGCATAAACTTAGAATCATATAGAAGGACCATCTACCCAACCTCAAACTTTTTATTCTTGATGTTCCTATCATGCCACACCTTCTGCCTAGATTTTTTTGTTTTCTAAATCTATCGTGTTATGGAACATTGCTTGTCCAACTGCATTAACTTGTTAATCCTTTCCTAAAGCACTTGTTCATTAGCTAAACCTCCTGTGTTATGTTTGTGGAGTCTTTTTTCATGTTAGAGTTTGGTACACCTTCCATGTGTTACACTCGGATATTTTTATGGTGGTCTCGTTTTCCGGCGAGCGGGTCAAGGGGGTTCAGGTGCAAAGCCCCCGAAGCAAATTTTCATGGGTGGTTTATTAACCCAATGGGTAATGGGAACCGTTATGGGTTGTTGGATTTTTAGTTTCCATTGTTTTGTAAAACTGACTCTTTAGCTACCTATTGATGTACTTATAAATAGATGGACATATAATAGGATATATATCAATGTGTTTTGTGAAGGTGAATAGTGTGTGTGAATTCAAGTGTGAATTCGGGAGGGTTTGTTGAGCGCAACTCCAAAAAAGATTTGATTATTGTAATTGTGAAGATTTTTGGCTTGTAATAAAATATAAGCAAGTGTTCTTAGTGGATGTAGCACACATTGGGTGAACCACATTAAATATTGTCTTCGTGTTGTGCATATTTCATTTTTGTAATTCTATTCATACTTCTTATTATTGTTATTCTAAGGAATTATTCTGCATTTGATTCTATTAATTCCTAACATCTTGCATGTGCAATACACAATGATGGTAACATGAATTCATCAAGTAACACAGTATCTATGCCAAACACCAATTAAAAATGTGTGGAATTATTTATTCATTTATAAGTTGTCTGATATGACCATAACACGACAGATAATTTTTCATCCCAATCCTTTCTCCCAACATCACAAATCTTGGTCAATGTGTGACTCAAAATTTTGTTAAAAGCTTTCGCTATCCTAATAGCTTATGGGTGATATGGGGTAGTCTTGTGATGGGCCAGCATGAACTCAAACAACAATATTCTAACTATCTCATTTAGAAAATTAGTACCCATATCACTCGTTAAACTCAGCGGGCCTCCATACCTGTTGATTATATTCTCCCACAAGAATGTAGCTATTGTTCCCATCATGTAATCCTTCGTAGGTGCCTCTTCTAGCCACCATATAAGATAGTATGTGCATGTAATTATATAGTGAAAACTTTTCCTTCGTGTGGCTGGGGTAATAGGGCCTATGAAGTCAATTGACCACTTTTAGAATGGTTCTGTACTAGCGATAGGCCTTAATGCTATTTCATATCTTTTCCCTGGTTTACCAAGGCATTGGAAATGGTCACAGGCCTTGCAATACTCGATACAATCCTTGTAAATCATTTCCCACCAAAGGCCATCTAAAAGGATCTTACATGCATTCGCATTCCTCACATAGTGTCCTCCTGTAATTCCAACATTAGCCTCTTCCATGATTACAACACGTTCATGCTCTAGTACACGCCAACACAAAACCTTGTCACAAATTAGCTTGTATAAGTCTCCACCAATTAATATATAGGGTGTGCCACGTATGGATAATTGCTTCTTTTCTAATGCCTTCATCCCTTCTAGTGCCACACCCATTCGTAGGAACAATGCAATATATTCCAAGTCAGAGAGTACGCATTGTATCCTAAATAACTATACATCTAGCATCGTATCCTCAATGCTTTACATGTCATCACCCGAAGTAATCCTTGACAAATGATCAAATCCCAAATTAATTTCCCTAGCTTCACCACAATCGTAAACTCAAAATATTGAAACAATAATATCCAACGACATATGCACCCTTGTAAAATGAGCTTGTTCACTAAGTACTTCAATGCCATATGGTCTATGTAGAAAATAAAAGGAGTTGCTAGCAAATACTTCCTGAATTTGTATAGTGCGTAGATCATTGATAATGCCTCGAAATTTGTGGTGGTATAATTTTTTTCTACCGGGGTCAACTTTTTGCTAGCAAAACACAAGGGATGGTCAATAATCCCTTCTCTTGGTTGTGCCAAGACCACCCCAATCACCACACTAGATGTATCAACATGCACATGAAATGGCTTATCCCAAGAGGGAAAGTGCAAAATGGGTGTGGTGTTAAGATTTTATTTCCACATGTCAAATGCTACTTGTTACACCTCTCCCCAATAGAACTTAATTTTATGTCTCAATAACTCTTCTAAGGGTGCACAAATCTAAGCATATCCCTTGATGAATTTCCTATAGTACTCGGTATGCCGTAGGAACCTGCGCACCATGCTTTGACTAGTAGGCTCCTCTAATCCCACTATAACAAGAAATTTTGTGGGGTCTACCAGTAATCCTTCTTTGCAGATAATGTGTCCCAACAACATGCTAAAAGGAGTGACAAAAACACACTTCCTAATATTCATGGAGATGCTCAACTTCCTGCATCTCTCAAACATCAACTGTAGATTGTCACAACGGTCTTTTAATAATTTTTAAACCATCCAGTCATCCAGGTATACTTGAAGAAACTTGTGAATGAAGTCTTGAAACATGTGAACCACAATACAAAAAAACATAGTAGGCATGTTATTTAGTCCAAAAGGCGTTACCGTATAGGAAACAATTCCTCATTCAGTGGTGAAAGTTGTATTCTCTTGGTCTTACTTTGCAATTAGAACTTGGTGATATCCCAAAAACCCATCCGTAAATGAATAGATCTCGCACCTGGCTACTCTTTCGAGGATCTCCTCAATGAAAAGGGATAGGAAAGGATCAATTACACATATTGCATTCAAATTCCTATAGTCAATGCAAATCCTTATTCTCCCTTCCTTTTTGATACTAATGACCATCAGGCCTACCCATTTAGATTCTTCAACAAATTCTACGATCCTAGATGCTATCATCTTATCAATCTCCTTCTTAACTATGATGCGTAGATTCAGATTCATTTTGTAAGGTCTCTTATGAATCGGGCGTGCACCATCATTTAACTTGATTCTAATTTCTCCTAGTGAGGGGTGGAATCCTTTAAGTTCATGGTACTCATGTGGAAACAAATCCCAAAAATCATGCAGAAGCTCAATAATATTTGAAACCTATTGGTCTGTCAAGTAGTCCCGAATAATAGCTTCCTTTGGTTCCACCTCTGTACCTTTGTTAACCTTCTTTGTCTTCAATGGATTTTTTTCATCACATTTTTTCTCATCAACACTATCTAACACTTCACGTGTGCCTTTTTTATGGCTAACATCTAAGTTCTACACCTCTTCACCATTTATCAAGTATACCAACTTTCCTTTCTCCTTCTCTAGGAAGGAACACTTAAGTTGTACTTCCTCTAATGCCTCCTCCATGAAGTGCACCCCCAAATCTTATTCACCTAATAGCTCTAGAATCCTATCCTCCCCTATGGCATTGTTTCCCAAGGTAAGGTGCTTGACTACCTATAACGCCTCATTCACTAATGGATTAGTACTCTAATATTAAAATGTTTGAATAATATCCTCCATCAACTCCTGTCAATTAAGGTGGAAAATAAATTATACACCCATAGGGAAGGAGCTAAATATGTCAATCCTCCCATCTAATTCTTCTCACACTCTTGAACATGGCATGAGGTGGATCCCTTCCCATAATAGTCATAAATTTGAGAAGGTGGATTGATTTGGAGAAGCCTAACAGAGAGCATGATTATTACTTCGCTCCATTCTATAATATTATCTTGATGTGTCACCCACCAACATTATTTTATCCCACGCAAAGTGTAGGTAAGCATATATTCCTTCCTCTCCACTTGACACTTCCATTGGGTCTCCATTTCGAGTAGAAATACATCAGGGTTGGCTTCTCTAGTGTATTGTAGAAACTGCCTTCCTCCTAAAAACCTAACTAAGAATGTTATGACAACTCAAGTCTCAGTATCCTTCAGATACCTTCCAACAAATTTGTATGTGCCATGTGCCATGTTATCACAAGAAACACTGGTTGTATTAGTTATGGACTGTGCACCATCCCATTGAATGAACCCTTCCTTTGATGGTTGAAAAAACTCTTGGTCCCTAATGGTGCACACATATATCTTGTTTGAGTCTTCTTCACCTAATGGCTCCACATAGGGCATAGACCATCGATCAGTTAGTGGAATGATCACATAATCTTTCTTGATCTAAAAAATGATGTAGCCCTTATTAAAACACAAGTAATTATTTTTTGCATAACAACAAGGGTTCCCAAGTAATGCTGGGAAACTATCAGCCTTGGTAAACTCTAGGACCTCAAATTATCTAGTAAATATTTCCGCTTTAATGGTAATGGATGCACTTTTCAACACCCCTAGAGGCACGGCCTTCATCTTGTTAGACATATATAGCACATTTAAGATGGTTACAATGGGGGCCTCCCCATTTGATTCCATACACTTAGAGTAAGGACATTAACCTCCACACCTGTGTCAATCAATATATTACTTAGGAGCCACCCATCAACAGCTACAATCAGTGTGATCTCCTTGTCATAATAAATTATTTGAGGAGGTAGGTTAACATGTAAGAATTGTCTCTCACGTCCTCCTCCAGTGTGTGGTACGTTCTCCCTTAGCCATTATCCCAACATGGGAATAATGTCTTCCTTCCGCAACCTCCAACACACTTCCCTAACCTAATCCATATCCTTCTGAGGAACCTCAACGCTCTTCTTTTGTTCTAAATGGTGTGATTTCTTCTTCAGACACTAGATTTCTCCTTGTAAGTTCCTAATCACCTCCATGGTTTCTTGCTACACTTCCTTCTAGTGGCCAGGGTTAGGATTTGGTATGACGATCACCAATATTAATGACATCATGGATTTGGTCTATCAATTTGCAATCCTTGGTGTCATGAGTAGTAGAGGTGAAAATTTTACAATAGCAAGACACATTCTAATAGATTGAGCACTACAACAATGTGCATCTGTTTGTATCACAATCTCCATGATAGATTTCATAATCTACTGACATGGAACACACCTTCCTTTGTGGGAAACTATCCTTTGTGTGCCCCCTCTACTTCAAAATTTGTGCACCATAAAACATTGTGAGTTCATAGATAATTTTTCCAGCTACTTTACCATGGCAGAAATTTGGGCTTCTAGGAATGGGCCAACTCCAGTATCAATGCTTCCCACTTCCTAAGTGTGTAAGGTAGCCTCCAAGGCCTCATACAGATCTGTGAAGGTATTATGTGAAAGTTCCCTCATAAATGGGGTGATTAGTTCTCTGAAAAACCAATGAGCATGTTGCGATGGATGGATATCATATGTTAATTTTAATAGAAGAGTCTTAAAATGCACGTCATACTCCTACATGCTCTCCGCCATACCTTGCTAGATCTCCTTCAATGTGCTGATGCTCTTTTGTTTGAACTTAGGAAGGTGAAACTATGTAAATAATTTATCATGCAATGTGGTATAATCCAGCATCGTTTGATGGGGGCCATACTTCTGGTACTAGCTACGCATGTGCCCTTACAATGTAGTTGGAAACTAACTTTTTTTCCTCTTTGGGGTAGTGATACCATTTACGTGCAGTAGTAACTCAAATTTATGCACATGCTCTGCAACATCTTCCATACCCTTGTAATCAGGTAAGTGGAGTGACATCTCGTAAAACACATGTTGATGGTGTTGTGGGCCTTGCCTACTAGATCCAGAACCTTGACCTCCTCCTAAATTTCCTCCACCAACAACACCACTAGATCCACTAGCTCCTATCCCTCTAGATCATTCACATCCTCCTCCTGTCACAGGTAGGGGGCTTAACATAGGTGTGCTCTACGTACCCACCATCATGCTAAACTATGCACTAACAGTCTGTAATACTGAACCACTCCAAGATGTGTTTCCTGCACCACTTCTAGACATGATACCCAAAATTTATGAACCACACCTTGCCCAAATGATGTGCTATAAAAATACCTCCAAACACCATAAATGTCTGCATGGCCATAGATGGGTGTAATGTAAAATGATATCTACCTGAAGCTATCTACTCACTAACACTAACTGAACTAGAAGTACTTATCTCAAATACTAAAAAAATAAGCACCAAGGTTTTTTCACCAGGTGGGAAAATATGCTCATTATAGATCTCCTTTCTGCGTATGAATACCTCTCACCACAATTCGAGGGGGTTTCTATCCCACTCTTTCCTAGATGGGGTAACATAGACTACTCAGGTCCCGCACCCTTCACATGAACCTCAAATCCTTCCCGCCACGTCTACCTCCATAAGTCCACCATACCGTAAACTTCATGTTGTCTCACCAAATCCCTTTCTAAAGCTTCATTATACTTGAGCCACCTCTCCTCTCTTTTCCTCTTCCGCAAGGTCCTTTATCTCCACCACACCAGTTTCCTTTCCCTACACCTAATGATATTTTAGCCAGCCATATGGAATGCATCCAAACTCAAAGTGATTATCAGGATCTTGATAGCTAGAGGTATAGACTACAAGAATGATCCCCTTGGATCCCTCAGATACTCAAACTCAACAACCTCTAGAAAAGAATAAGTTGAGATTGCGTACTCCAATGTATAACTAGTAAACACACCTCTCCACTAGTTATCAATAACACAAGTCCAAGTCAAATCAGCATCATGTAACCATTGATATTCCTCTTGGGTCAGAACACAAGGTCTATAGTACTAACTTGTCCTTGATGCATATGCCGAGAGCCATTCATACAGCTCTATTGGGAAACATCAGAAGAATGTCTCATAGAGCTCATGATACATGTTCTCCTCCACCCATTTTCATGCATCAAACTCAAATCCAGTATTGAATCTATGATAAAACTCATCCTATGTGATTTTAAGCCAGGTATCAACATTATCCAAGGTCAAACACTCTGTCATCACACATTATTCTCAAAACAACTTCAAAAAGAGGTCCTGAGAATGGAACCAAAATGTAGTCTCATTTACCTCTATCCTCTAATCTTTATCTTAACCCCAAGCACATCAGCCTATCACCCAAGTATTGGGCACTCACTCAAGGTGTGCACGGGTTCTGAGCACCTCTTTTATGTGAGCCTTATGAGAATATTATGCCCTTAATGGAGGAAAGTTTTGCAGAGAAAGAACACATGCATTAAATCTAATATGGATGTAGTGAATCTAGTTCTAAGCATCAATTCTCCATGAAATAAACATAAACATAAACATGAACATAATGGAAATATTTTTGAACCATGAATAAGATGAAGCACACTAAGTTTTAGTCCATAAACACAAATACACGAAACAAAGATCCATTTATTTAATAAATCCATTCACAGTAGACATATTACATCATACAAGGTCATCTCAGACCATATACATCATGAAATGACATTCCAACCTTACAAAACTAATCTGAACAAAAATCCTAGCTATGTCTTCCCATTACAGCCCTTTTTCAAACCTGAGTGCATACATCTATGCTTAGTAACAACATTCTTGAAGAACTTAATTTCCTCTCTCATTCTTTTTTATTTCAGACCCAAGAATTCCTTTAAATAGAATTTGGATCCACCACCATAGTTTCACCCATGAGTAGATCGCATGGCAAGTGGAAGTGTGTTCCTCCATGATCGATCAAGTGCTTATTCCAACTTGCAAAGGCTTCCACTAACTGTAATGATCCTCTTGTGAATATTCCCTACGTGGAATATTATTTTTTTGACCTCTAAGGATCTAGACTTGCACCTTATCTATTCATCGTGCCAACTCGGGCCTCACATGTTTCTCCTATGATATTACCTTCAAAATGTGGCTAAGTCCCCAAAACCTCTTCTTCTTTTGTGCGCCAACCTCTTCTCTTGCTCGTATTTCCTTGAGCACCTTCTTACTTACTTGCTTTGCATGTGCGCTCTCCTTATACCTTGGGACTTAGTCAATTCAGTGCCCAACAAAATCCTTTTGAGCAATAAAATTTGTGTTTTGTGGCTTTTCCTACCCTAGCTCGAGTTATATTGCATTCTTTTCCTTCTATTGCATCATTAGGTATATTGTGCATAATTGTTTCTTCTTGCAGGACTCAAATTTGTTGTGCTCCACAAAAATGGAGATTTGAATGTTGTTTTGGACTGTGGAACCTTTGTCCACCCTCTCCTACTTTGTTTTCTTCCTATTTTCACTAACTAGGAATATCTCCACCCTTGTTCTTGGTGTTATCACCTCCCTTAGTTAGGAATTTAATTTCATGTATCTCTCTCTCTCTCTCTCCTTGGTCCCTTGGAATCTTAGGTTAGTGTTAAGTAGTTTCTTTCCCATTTCTAAGAGTAGTTTATTGTTAGGATTAGGTAGAGGAACCAACCTTTTCTAGAGGTCCATCTCAAGTTTACAAGTCCCACAACTTGAGAGATGGTCCAATGTTACCCAATTACATGGGTAGCTCATGCACACACACACATGACAAATTAGAGGGCATCGTAATTTGGTGATAAAATTTCTGGCACACCTAGTGGGATAGAGAAGTTAATTATTCTATTTTTATCAAGATTAGATGTGTGTTTTGGTGAATTTATAGCCTTTGGAGGCTTTGTATCAACACATCTGGTAACTTCCAAGATCAAAATTTAGTTTTTTTAGCAACCCAGGTTTCTCATATTCATGAGAATGATCAAAACCATGTCTAGAACAAGAGAAGAATGGATATTTTAATACTTGCAACTATCTCAAGGAAGAGGAAGACAAGTTTAGAGATCTCCATATCCACCAAACAAGACTCTTTCGACACCTCCATTAAATAGGCCATTTCTACAATCTACTAGAGTTATTAGACCAATCAGAATGGCTCAACAACCACCAAATTCATTTTTCAATTTCAAAGGAAGTAGTTCACCTAATCTCAATGCTTAGAATCCAATTCCTATGCCAGCATTAAAACACATTCCATATTTCACTGGAGAGAATCACACAACCCCAATTGATCACATCTAGGACATTGCAAATGTTTCTGCTATACACAAGATTGCCTAGATGGATGTGGCAGTGAAAATTTGAGATTCTTCTTTTTAAGGAAAAGCTTTGCAGTGTTTCAAAATCTTAACAGCTAGATAAATTCAGATTTGGGATAAATTTTGCTCAACTCTTTGTGAATAGTTCAGGGAAAGGGTTGACAATCTATCCCTATGAGAGAAATTGACCACACTTAAGAGAACACCAAATGGACAGATGGTTATTTTCAACTTCATGTTATAGAGGACATGGGAAAGGATTCCAATTGCAATGAGACCAGTTCCTGAAGGTGTATTCTCCCTATTTATTAAAATCACTTAATTCTGATATAACTATGATGATACAGTCTATGGGAGGGACAACAGTTCCATGAGCCTATGCCATAACTATTAGAGTTGATAATTTTCAGATTCAAGCCGGTAAATTTGCACCTAGACAACCTATGCCTATTTATCCAGAAATGGGGAATCCTAGTTCTAGTCAAGTACCTTGTTAGCTCCTATCCCAACCCCAAAAAATTAAAATTATAATGAAGCTTCCACCTCTTCTAGCACCTCAACTAAGCTACAGGAAGTCATGAAACAATTACAGAATCTAGGAAATGAGTTGGTAATTATCAAAAGGCAATAAGACCAAAACTTTAGACCTTACTAGCCTCAAACCCAACCAAATAGTCCTTTTTTTGGATGGAAACAATATTGACTAAGTATAAGAGCGAGCGTGGATAGGCACTGAAGTTTGATAGAGTTACACCCTAAATAGCCACGCCTAGAAAGACAGAGTTTGGCACTTAACCTATTTTTGCGTGGATCAAGCTAGAGTTAAACTTGGAGTGATGAACACACATTGGATAAAGTTATAAGACTTGTGGACGAAATAATGGCTATTTTTGGAGCAATTGGAAGATCAAGTTTCATGTGAAGTTCAAGCTAATAATAGGATTAGATCTATAGTTAATTATAGGTAATCTATTATTAGGTGAAGCTTGCATGCTTCTTTAGTTTATTTTGTAGCGGAACATGGATACTTTGAGCATGTAACCTATTTTGAGAAGTGTATGGGTGGTGAATGGAAAGTTCCCCACCCCTTATATATGTATTAATTTACATGGTTCATAATATCATTGTATTCTGTATTGTTATAGAGTTATGTTACTAATATGTTTGTGTGCATAACCTTGTAATGTTACTTTTGGTGTATTCAACTAATATGTATTTTGATGGATTAATATAACGGGTCCTTATGGATGTATATTAATTTTTGATATCTCTATTACTAGATATCATATGGTAAACCTAATCTTGATCCTTGTTTGATTCATTCTACACCATGGTTGTGATCGAGTTCATGTTATTCTTTACCTTTAATTACTTGGAAGGATATTGAATACTTTTGTGATCATGATAACACCTTGAAAAATATGGAATAAAAAGAGGCACCTGGTACCTTTGTGTGCTTCAGGAAAGCACTCAAATATTTCTAAGTGATGGGCCATCACATCTAGGTTTTGAGTAGGAAAAACAGACTACATTTTTGTTTCCAGGACCTCTTTTCAAGATTTTACAAATATGTTGAATGATGAAGACGTATCGGTTGACTTTGGACAATATTGAGAGTTAGGTTGTTGATTTGGAAGAACATTTTTCTCATAGATATAATAATGGACCTAATTTTGATGCTCACATGTGGTCTGAAGAACATTTGTATCATGAAATCTATGAAACATTATTTTTTTGTTTTCCTATAGAGTTATATGAGTGGCTAGTAGTGTATGCATCAAATCAGAATTAGAGGTATAGAACAATTGTTTGGACACAAGAAGATTAATAGACTCTATATGATGTTGATGTGAGTTGGAAACATGCTATAGATCATTGGTGGAGTGGTGTTTTACATAGTTACACGTTAGAGTACACTGTTTCTATGTATTCATGTCCATAGGTTACCAAGTTTTAGTTATTGCACTAACCCATATGATCTTATTTGTGTGCTATATATTTAGCAATTAATATCTTTCTTTCTTGGGATTAATTGAAAACATAGACATGTGATTGTGTTCTTAAGTATGTGCTCTACTGAACTTCTTAAATCATGTTGCTAGAAAGGTATCAGTTTCTGATGAAATATGTCGTAGTAATCAATCATATGGCAGTAATTGTACTAATGTTGTGATATTTACTTAACTAGTTTGAGAAATAAACTTGTTGGTTTCAAATTGTGGAAAGTTTGAATCGAGTTCTTGGAACCATTAGGTGATCTGGTAATCGAGAAATTTTTTAATGTCTTGGAATAATTGTTAACTTTGTATCAATTTTGAATAGTACCTTGGATCAATTTCAATGATCCAAGTCATTCTCCTAAAACCAATATGCAATTATGAATTTAAAACAGTGGTTACTTTAGTTTATACCAATTTCAGAATTTCAATTTTATATTGATCTCTTGTAGTGATTTCAATCACAGTTGTGTATGGATTTGTCATTCCATTAAGGACACCTGTGTGATTGGAGGGTTTGGTTCATATTAAACCTCTTGTATATGGTTAGCAACTAAATTTCTGGTAAGATATTTCATTTTGTTGTTAACTTGAACCTAAACAAAAAATGTACACAATGGTGACATTTGATTCATTAACTATCATTTACAACCTAACCTAAGGTTATTATTTTGCTAAAAGATACACATATGTGGATTAATAGTATTGTTTTAAAACTTATGCCTTAACCACATTAGAGAAAGGGATCTAAAGTCCTAACCTGAGATCCAACCATAGTTGGCATTGGGTAAAAGAATGGTAAATGGTTTAGTTAATGGCAAGGCGCCACCTTCCATGTACTTGCAAATTTAAGTGTGGAATTTATTGATCTCCACCACCATATTTTGGTGGGAGAACTAGTCAACTTTACATGCACGCCAAATTTGGCGCTAACTGTTTAAGAAAGGATAGTTTAAAAGAAATTCATTTAGCTAAATTTAGATGGCAAATGGTAGTTGGCGGGATTTCTAGTAGTTAATACAAGCATTAATGACATTGAAAATTACACCAAAACCTCCTTGGGGGAAACATATCGGTTTTTGATGAAAAGATTTTGGTTCTTTTTTGTTTCTCACTTGTCTACTTGAGTTCATTCGCTCTGTATGTGGATTTTTTATTGTTTGAACTGGTATTTTATTTTTTGATAGACATGCATCTCACTGTTTCATGGAGAAAATAGTGGATGAAATTAAAGCGAAGGTCATAAATATTAACGAGATTGAGATGGAGGGTTTTCTATGGAATATTGTTCGACTTGATTGTGGATATTATCGTGAAAATTTGGAAAGGAATCTTGGGAGCTTGAAGAAGAATATCAGGAGCTCTACCAGACATGATAGGCTCTAAATCATTGAAATAACTCGCTCTATTTAATTATTTCATTAAAATAAATCTTCTCTTGAAATGGAATTGTGTTCTTGGTTCTAGGCTTTATGGTTTTTGTGTTAATTTTTATCTGGTTGCATTCTTGTTTATTGCTTGAATCTAGTTGTTTATTGATTGGAATGACTTTTGGCCTTGTATGCTTGACTATGAATGCTTAATTGATGGAATAATAATGCTACATGGATTCTGGATGAGTATTCTTGACTGTAACTTAAATGGCTTCAGGCGTAATTATGATGAGTTGTTTTTGGTAATATGGATGCCTATTACAGCTATGTTTTGTGATTTTCTTAGTAATGTAACCTTGTTTTGATTAATACCCATGTTTGCTGGGTTTAATGCAAGTTTTGTATGATTTAATCTATACCTAGAAGTTGGTATTTGTGGGGTTATGTTGGAATAGATTTTCTATTCCTGGGTATTCAATATACTAGCTTAAAGTTGTGTATAACTTTGAAATTAGTCTATACTTGTTTGAAAGTGAATGGCTTGTCGAATTGTTTTACAACGATAATATTAAATTTGAGAGAAATCATTTGAGTTTTATGGAACTCCATTGTTGGAAGAAAAAAATATTTTGGGTGTTCGAATTTTCTACCCATCTTGGGTTGATGCTTGATGCAGCCTAGAATTTAGTGATACAAATTCAATAAGACCCTAGATGCACTGGCACGTCACTCAACCTAGACTGAGTGCTCACCCAAAGTGTGCAAAGGTACCAAGTTCCTCTTTAGGGTTGATGTTGTAGGATGTTAGCATGATGAAGACTTAACACATACAATTCCATTGCTAACACATCATTCTATAGACCATACCAGATCTATCTCTAAGGGAAAATAGAACTAATTATTAACCATGATGAGATCAAAGACATACTAGATTCAGATACACACAAAACTAACACTTAGATTCAGCCAATATCCTCCATCATATTAAATTCAATGAGTATACATAAGTTTTATTACAATAACATTAGCATGCGCGTAACAGATTTAGCAACATAATCTCACTATGTATGCATATCTCTGTATATGTCAATCTCTCTATTACATCACTAACTACATACTTATAAGGGTGGGGACTTTCCCTTCACCACTTATCAATTCCCAAAATAGGTCACATGCTATTATTAGCCACGCATCATTACAAGACTAGCCACACATGTAAGTGCGCTAACAATAGACTACTGGTAGTTAACTGATAGTAGTAGATCTATTTCAAGCCTGTGTCCATGCAACGTGATTTGTATTCGGTCCTCCAAAAATATCCAATGCGTGTCACACACGTCTCTACCTCATTTGTGTGCTCTACATGCCATCTCTAAAAATATACCTTCAGGAGTGAAAATGGCTAAGTCTCGAAAGTTGAACTTCTACCCTGTGTGTGTATTCTCCCTATCCGTTCATGCATTTGAATATTACCTTCTTTCCCACGTATACTTCTTGTGTGATTTCTACCCAGTGTTTTCTGATCAACATTACCCCACACTAATTTCATTATCGTTTTGACAATGGTCATCTTCAAAATGAATAAAAGAAATAGAAGAATTGAAAGAATTTTGATAAATGAAATAATATTTTTAATCTACAGTCTCTTCTTCTACAACCTGAACAACTAATTTAGGATATTCCTATTTTATTTTAGCCTCTTAGTTCTACCACTTAGTGAGCACTTCCTCTAATTTTTCTGTAATGTCCACAGCAATGGACTCCAGTTCATCTTTCGTGATCTCTCCTTTCTCATTCTCTAAGACCAACACAATACTGAACATTGCAGTTATCCTTCCCTCTAGTAAATCCATATTCTGCGCAATGAGTTTCCCAAGCTCTTCCAGCTGATTCTTGTGTGGTTCTTGGGAATCTTCCAGGGCCTCGCGCTTCTATTTGACCATTGATAATATTTTTGCATGACCCAATGTTTCATCCTTCATCACCTTCTGGACCTCATTGTTCTCCTCCAAGGTTTTTATGTTGATGAGATCCTCTGGAGCTGTGCAGATGTTCAAGGCTTATTCTGATTTCTCCAGTTCTTCTTGTAGCGCTTACAACAGTCCTTCATATGATGCAATCTTCTACATCACTGAAGCCTTCTCTTGTTCTGCATATTGCACTGGATCTTTTGGTGCTGACATGTGTAGAGGTTCATCTTCAAGCACTAGGTCCACCAATTTTCCTACATAGTGTATCGCTGAAGGAAACATCTTTGGTACCTTTGGCTCTAAGTGTTCCCTAGCTCTTATGACATTATCACTAATTTCCACTGTGATTTTGATAAATACAGAGTTATTCTTCTACGCTAATTATATTTCCTATGTTAGGCATGCTATTTCCCCATCCTTAGTTTTAATCTCTTCCCTTAGAGCTCTAATTATGGCAGCCTTGTCCATATTACACCTCGCCACCTCTGTTAAGACTTTCACCAATGCATTTCTCACCTATTGATCTGACATGATAGTAGGTTTTACTGTAATGTGTATAGCCTGAGGTGTCTTATTTAACCTCCTCGATATGCATGAATCCTCACACACATAATAATCCAATTCATCCATGTGTGTATGCATGGACTATAATAACTTCTTTCTTGTGCACACCATAGCCATATCTTCATCCATTAATTCCTAGCCATATAATTCCTTTTTCGTTAGTGTGCTCTGGAAACGGGGGAAAATAATTTTACCTATGTCCTCTACATAACCCATGGTTGGTGGAATGTGCTCCACACTTTTTCTTCTTGACCTAGGCTTCTTAGGGATTTGAGCTTCCAGATTTGGGAATTGTGTCTCTATGTCCTGAGTAGTCTTTGCAGCTATCTCATCTGTTCCCTTTTCCTCCTCTTCTCCTTCCTTCACTTCTTCATCTTTTTGTTCTTCTACATTCTCTGGAGGTGTAGGAGAATTAGGCATGCTTTCCTCTGACTCTTACACATCATTCGATCTTAGTTTCCTTATCCTTTTCACGATTGTATCCTTTTGTGGAGAGAGTATGGATGATTTGTGCAATATTTTTGGAGTAACACCTTGGTTCCTTGTTATCCTAAACACTCTCTTGAATCTATTCTCTCCTTAGACTACATCCAAGTCCTCATCATCCCCCTCATGTGGCTTAGGTGGTGTAGTTGCGCGCTCATCTTCATCCTTATTCATAGGATGTCTTCCACCTCTATGTTCCAAACCACCACTATCTTCACATTCATCATTCTCATCCTCTACCTCAATTTTCTCTATGGGCTTAGGCACTAGAATTTTCTCCATGGTATGCTTACCCCCCGGTGGTTTAGGAAGTGCGAACTCATCTTTCACATATTTTTTATCTTCAACTTAGCCTTTAGTTGAAGGTACACCAGTGCTACTCCAAACTCTACCATAACCAAACTTATTGGTTTAATGCTCAAGAAATCCGAAATGAGCCTCTTAATATATACACCCCACCTTGGATACACATATTTATTCCTTAACGTGTGGTAGTCACAATCTACCTTGTCCATATTGAACGTTAGGCACCGCACGTCTGAGAACCTGTGTGCTGACACCTAGAAGTACCTTACTATGAAGTCATATGGTAACTTACACCAAGGTATCCATCCCTCATGGTGAACCGCACTATGAAAAAGTGTTGGTATATAGTGAACTGAACTACCTTTCCAACCACCAAAGGAAAGTCCTTGGGGATGCGCCATTCTTCTTCAAAGGTAGTGCAGAGACTATCATACCATTTCTCATACCTTTCCTTGACTTGTTATGTCATGGATCCTTCACACAAGTAATTTTTGAAGCATTTTGTAGGTGACTTGTGCTCCATGGGATACTCCCATATCTTCTCTTTTGGTCCATTAGGTACTCTGATTCCATGAACACCAATGACAATAGAACAAATCCAAAGCTGATCTTTCCTCTTGTATGTGCTTCCTCAATGATAGTTTCTACAATGTAATGTGAAATGTTGTAGACCACCCCCTCATACATCTTTTTAGCAATGCGTAACCACATAGTGTTCACTTGTGACCACCTTCTTCTTTCCCTTCACTCCTGCTACAACTACTTTCTTAGGTGCCATTTCTACCTTACAATCCTTTGTAGATACTCACCTATTAAATTCTACAATGTGCAAATCAAAACCATAGCTCGATTCAATGTGCCCTAGGTGAAATCACATGCCCTAGATCCTCTTTGTCACCTTGCTTCACTCAAACCCTTCACCATCAGGGACACAAGCTCTTTTTGCACATAGATTTCTTCGTCACGACTAGTTACACACCTTTCGCACCTCAATTTGATCACTCAGATTTTCACACTTAGCTCTTTTTCAAATACTCTTAATCGCAACGATAAAAATGAACTCAAATCCCATCCTTATATAGATTTTCAGATTTTTGATGCATTTATTGCTCCTTCACCTACCAAGTATCCTCTCATTAATTGATGAACTTGTTTCTTTCCACATGGTACATCTTCACGCCCCAGATATAACCTTCTAGTGTGCCTTCCTACCCTCTAGTTACAAAATTCTCTTTAGCGCACATCCTTGCGCCCGAGTACCTTGTTAGTGCACCTTCCACTGGTAGTTGTTATGGCCCCTGCTTACCTCGTCTTATACTATCCCTTCATTCATCTCTATCTTTGGTCACTTTTTAGAAGTAATCCCTTGGCTTGAAAAGCACCCGTAGCAGCTTATTACTTCCACCTTTCAATTCCCACAATCTTGTACCTGGATACCAATAATCCACCCCACACTAAAATTATGTGTAGTCCTCTATGCATAAACATGCTTCATATAGTAATTAGCTTCATGCACACAAGCACGCTTATTGCACAACACACCAACTAAATTGACAAAGCATAGCAACAAAGAATAAAACACATTAAGGAAATACAAAATTTAAAACCTAATCTAAATGACAATACTACCTTATTACAAACACCAAGAAGACTTATTTATAGTAGGGCTTCAAACTACTCCCATTGAAGTAACCAGGTATTTGTGTTCCATCAAGGTATTCTAACAAGAAAACTCATGTTTCAAGGATGTAAGTGATAACATACAACCCCAAACAATGTACCTTAAGTTTTCCTAGATGGCATAAAAACTTAGAGTCATAGAGAAGGACCATTTGTCCAATCTCAAAATTCTTGTCCCTTATGTTTCATCATGCCATGCTTTCTACCTAGCCTTTTCTTTCTTTTGAATCCAGCATGCAATGGGTCATAGCTCATTCATTTGAATTATATTTTCAATCCGTTCTTCTAAATCTTTCTCATCAGCTAGACCTCCAGCACGCGCAATACACAAAGAAGGTAACATAAATTCCATAGGAAGAACGACTTCTGCACCAAACACTAACTTAAATGGTGTGGATTTGTTCAAAATTTTATATGTTGTTTGATATGCCCAAAAGACTGTAGAGAATTTATCATCCCAATCCATTCTTCCAACATCACATACTTTTGTCAATGTCTAGCTCAATTATTTTTTGAAATCTTCAGCAGTTCCATTTTCATGAGGATGATAGGGTGTAGTCTTATGGTGTGCAATTGTGAACTCATCTAATAAAATTTTGAGTGTCTCATTAAGAAAATGTGTACCCCTATCACTGGTTAAACTTAAAGGACATCAATACCTTGTAATAATATCTTCCCATAGGAACCAGGATGCTGTAGCCGATGTACAGTCCTTTGTAGGTGCTGCTTCTGCCCACCTTGTCAAATAGTCTATGCAAGTTATGATGTAGTGTGATCCATTTCTATGCGCAACTAGTGAAATAAGACCCACAAAATCTATATTCCATTTCTCAAATGGTTCTATGCTAGTAATAGGTCTCAGAGGCATTTCATCTCATTGACCTAGTTTTCAAAGACGTTGATAATGATCATGTGCCTTATAATATTCCTTACAGTCTTTATAGAGGGTCTCCCACCATAATCCAGTGAGTAGAATCTTTCTCACTATGGAATCAACTACATAGTGGCCACCTACAACTCTACCATGAGATTATTCCATAATACCCATGCACTCATGTTCCAATACACAATGACACAATACTTCTTCTCGACCCAATTTGTACAAGTCGCCATTGATGAACATATAAGGTATGGTGTGTATAGCAAGTTGTTTCTTCTCTAAGTATTTCATTCTTGTTGGTATCATCATTGTTCATAGAAAGACAACAATGTCCTCTAGTTCTGATGGTGCGTGTTATAACCTGTATAACTTTGCATCTGGAATGGTATCCTCAATTTCCTGTGCTTCTTCTCCTGACTTTATTCTTGATAGATGGTCTGGTCCAGAATTACTTTTTCGTTGTTTTAACACAACTTTGAAATCAAATTCTTGAAATAAAAGCACCCATCGACATATGGGCCCTTGTAAAATTGGTTTATTTACCAAATAATTCAATTCCATGTGATATGTATCAAATACAAATGGTGTAGCTAGTGGGTATTGGAAGAATTTATATAGTGCATAGATCATTGACAAAGCTTCGCACTCTGTAGTTGTGTAATTCTATTCTACAAGAGTCATATTTCTACTAGTAAAACATATAGGATGATCTATAATACCTTCTTTAGGTTGGGCCAACACCACGCCAATGGCCATGCCAAAGGTGTCAACATGTACATGAAATGGTTTTTCCCATGAAGGAAAACATAGAATAGGCATGGTAGTAAGTTTCTACTTTAATGTCTCGAATGCACATTCTTATTGTTCTCCCTAATAGAACGTACCTTTCCCTTTTAGTAACTCTTCTAATGGTGTGGCATTTTTGGCATAGCCTTTGATAAACTTTCTGTAATATCCTGTATGACCCAAAAATCTGCAAACCTCACTTTGACTAGTAGGCTCCCTTAGGCCTATAATGACTGCAACCTTTGTTGGATCAACCAAAAAACCCTCCTTGTAGATTATATATCCTAAAAGTATCCGAAATGGTGTAGCAAATATGCACTTCTTGATTTTAAAAGAGATACTCAACTGTCTACACAGTTCAAACATCAAGCATAGATTGTCACAGTGATCCTTAACTAATCCATACACTGTCCAATCATCTAAATATACATGTAAGAAGTTGTGAATGAATTCCTTGAATGCTTGGACAACTATGCATGAAAATACACCAGGCACAATTTTCAGACCGAAGGGAATTATAGTATAGGTGAAGCTACCCCATTCAGTAGTAAATTTAGTCATTTATTGATCCTCCTAGGAAATCCTAGCTTGATGATACCCAGAGAACCCATTTGTAAATGAATATATTTCACTTCCTATAATGCCTTCTATTATTTCCTCAGTGAATGGCATAGGGAATGGATTAGTTACACATGTAGCATTCAGCTCCCTGTAGTCCACGTATATTCTAATCCATCCATCCTTCTTATTGATCACCATTGGACTAACCCATTCTGACTCATCAAGGGGCTTGTTAATTCCAGATTTCAACATATTATCAATATCTTCTTTGACCTTTTCACCAAATTTGAGGTTCATTCTGTAGGGTATCTTTCTAACTAGTCATGCACCCTATTTACTACTTATATTCATCTCTCTTAATGATTCATGCATGCATTTAATTTCATGGTGCCCCCCTAGGAAATAAATCCTGGTAATCCCTTAGTAACTCTATGATTTTTTCCACTTCAGATTCTAACCAATAGTCTCTAATTATCACTTCCTTAGGCTCAGTATCTATTCCAATATTCACCCACTTTATCTTCATAGGTTCATGATAGGTGCACGTGGTCTTATCCACACTGTCCAATACCTCACGCCTCCTTGTTGAATGGTTTACATCCAAATTATCTACTTCTTCGTCATCTACTAAGTAGACCATTTTTCCTTTCGCTTTCTTGAGGCAAGCACATTGAAGAAATGTTACATTGGCCTTTGGTTCATCAACAATATGTGCTCTTGAGTCTTCTTTATCTAATAACTCCTGAAGGAGTTCTTTAGCCTTGGCACTATCCCCCATATTTAAGCACTTGATAACTTTCAATGCCTCTTCTACTGAAGGCTTTGTAGAGAAGAATTCAAATGTCTAGGCCATTCCTGTAATTAAATTTCTGCCAATTTCTAGTTTCTCTATGGATTTCTGCATATACATACCAAGCATGCGCACAACCTTGTAAAGTGGAATAAAACCAGTGCACCCATAGTGAAGGTGGAAAAGCTTCCTGCCCTTCTATCCAGTGTCTCTCACATTTATGAACATGGCGCTGAATAGGATGATTACTGTGATAAATACATATTTGAGTAGGTGCATTTCTCCTAAAGAACCTGGTAGTAAGAGCAATCCCAATTTCATTCCGTCTGAAAAGATTGTCCTTGTGGACCACCCGCTAGTGTGATGTTGTCCCACGTAGTGTATATGCTAATATATTTATTCTTTCTGGTGGGCCTATCCATTGTTCTTCCATGGCGCACAAGAATGCCATGGGATCCCCTTCTCATGTGTAACAAGGTACTGAGTTATTACCTATCCTTCTAACATAACACAATTTTGTGCCTCAAGGTAATATGCTCTTTACATCGCACCCTACCAACTCCTAAGTGTTGTGAACCCAATTATTACAAGCAACACTCATAGTATCGCTAATAGATTGTGCATCCTCCCACTGATGGTTGGTTCAATCATCTCTGGATCTCAGATGGTGCATACATAAATCCTATTCAGATCTTCTTCACTTAAGGGCTCAACATAGGGCACAAATTTTCCATCTGTTAAAGGGATAATAACTCTTTCCTCTTTGTTTTCAAAACTGATACAACCCTTTTTGAACTGAAGATCAAAATTATTTTCATAGCACCAAGGATGCCCCAATAGAGCTGGGAAGCTATCTAACTCTGCCAGTGCTAAAACTTCAAAGTCTCTAGTGAACTTGGATCCTTATATGGTAATGGATGCATCTTTCAAAACTCCAACGGGAGTGGTCTTAGTTTGATTAGCCATGAATAATACATGAGAGGATGGAAGTAATGGGGGTCTTCCCTTTTGTACCCATACATCCAAGGTAAGAACATTGACTTCTGTGCCTGTATCAATCAATATATTACTTAATAGCCACCCATCCACAATAGAATTTAGATTGATTTCCTTCTCATAATCTAGGCTATGAGAGGAATATTCACATGTAGGATCTGTCATCCAGTTTCAGTACTTATGGGTGGAGTGTTTCCTTTTAACCAACTCCCTAATAGTGGAATGATGTTTTCCTTACAAAACATTTTGCACACTTCTCTTAAGTCATCTCTATCAGTTTGGACCACCTCTGATGCTTTATTTTTCTCCTTTAAGTATGATATCTCACCTGGAAGTTTCCTTAGAACTTTCATGGTTTCTTGATAAATCTCCTTCTGATAGGAAGGTTATGGGTACCGTACATGCCACAATGCTTCTCTGGTGTGTGCCGCCTTAGCATGGGTCATGATCTTAACTTGTAGTTCCCATGATTTCTACTCCAACTTAGGCATCCATTGAATTTCAACAGTGGGTTGTATCCTAACCATCCATGCACCTTTGTTTTCTTGTTTATGTTTCTTACCTAGATGCTCATATAGGTCTGGGCACTCTTCATAGCTATGGTTCTTTCCAGAGAAAGAACATGTAATATTTTGAGGACATTCACACCTATAGTGGTCAGGAGATAAACATGTATAACATGTTATGGGAGGAAACTCACTTCTTCCACTACCACGACATAATCCTCTAAATCCACCACGGTATCATCAACCTCTACCACAAATGCCTTAAAAATGCCCTTCATTCTAATCTTAGCACACCTGATTGTGATCCAAGTCTTGATGCTCATTCTTTCCCTTCAATTTAATTGAAACTCATGTATATTGTACACCAATATCTATAGCATCATGGATATGTCCAATCAGCCAGTATTCCTCCATGTCATGAGTCATGGACTTGCACATTTTACAGTAGATTGAAATGTTCTTCCTTATCACATGTTGTAATAATGGGAAGCGGCTAACATCATGGTTTAAATGGCATATTTAACAATCCATCAGTAATGAGCGTACTATTTCGTGAGGGAAACTATCCTTTTTGTGACCTTCTACTTCACAATCTATGCACCAAATCCCTGTGCGCATCTCATGTGTTGAATTTTCTGATAGTTTCTCCAATTTATTTTCCATTGCTGCTATTTGTGCTTCTAAAAATAGGCTCACCCCAGTATTTATGCTCCCAATTGCCTCAGCGCACAAGGCTCCTTCAAGTGCTTCATGTGGATCAGTGTATGTCTTATCTGATAATGCCCTCCTAAAAGAGGTAATCAAGCCTCCAACAAACCATTGTGCATGTTGGATTGCATGCATGTCATAAGAAAGCTTTGATAAAAATGTTTTAAACCATGCATCATACTCCCTAACAATTTCAGTAGTGCCTTGCTTAATATCCTTGAGCACACTTATACTCTTCTTCTCAAATTCAGGGATATTAAACTCCTTAAGGAATGCATCCTTTAAAGATATATAATCTACGCAAGTCTAATCAGGGTCAAACTTTCTATACCAGCTATGTGCGCACTCTTGTAACATAGTAGAAAATTGGCTTGCCCTACGCTCAGAATCTGTGATCCCCCTTGTGCACCATACTATTTCACACATATGCACATGTTTAGCAGCATCTTCTATGCCCCTATACTCTAAAAGATAAATAGACATTTCCATGTAAATATTATGGGGTTGGTGTGGACCTTACCTACCTGATCCAGAACCTCCTATGTTTCCCCTGCCTCCAGAACCTCCAGATCTGCCTAAACCAGAGCTTCATCTTCCTCTTAATCCCAAACTTATAGCTGGGGTCAGACCAAAAAATGTATTCCACTGTGTCCCAATAGTAGAACTAAACTGTACCCCAACAATCTGTGAAGCGTTACTACTCCCCAAAAGTTAATCCAAAAATCGGTGCGCTTGTATTTTGTGCTGAAGATACACCCAAAAAGGTACTCCCATATAACAATGAAGCCATTTTTTTTCCATTGTTGTG
Source organism: Taxus chinensis (assembly GCA_019776745.2). Lineage (NCBI taxonomy): Eukaryota > Viridiplantae > Streptophyta > Pinopsida > Cupressales > Taxaceae > Taxus > Taxus chinensis. The sequence goes on from CM034146.1 coordinate 840,024,456, forward strand.
CCTCTTATAAGACTCGCTCCTACTCGTCCACTACTTGAACTAGCTCATTGACTACTTGTTGTACTATATGCTGAAAAACCAAATGCAAGGGCAAGGTTACTAGGTGGATTTAGATGCACGCCCATAGCCTAGGTAGTCTCTTCTAGCTCACTTCTGTGTGAGGCCGAGGAACGATCCCTAACGTGCTTTCCAAGATGGGGGAGTTCCTGATGCTCTAGCTCCATGTATTCTACGTGAGCCTCAAATCCTTCACGAGACATCTCTCTCCTCAATGCTATACTTTCTACAATGTTACACCACTTTTCTATCTCCCTCTCGCGTGCCTCATTATACTTAAGCCACCTTTCCTCTCTCTTCCTTTCTTCCATTAGGTCTTCCATCTTTCACCAAACCTACTCCTACCCCCACATGTGGTGAGGTTTAGTTAGCCATCAGTTTACTCTCTAGATTCAAATTTACCATCTGGATCTTGACCACCAGAGGAATGCCTTATAGGTAAGGTTCCCTTGGATATCGTAAAAATTGGAATTCAGCTACTTCTGGACATGAATAAGTGGAAATTGAGTATTCCAAGATATAACTGTTCAAGACACCATGAAACCATGTATCCATAGCTCAAGTCCAAATCAGATCATCATCATAAAGGGCTTGTAATTCTTCATGTGTCCATACAAGTGCGTGATACCTCTAATTCCTCTTAGATGCATAAGTAATCAGCCACTCGTATAATTCTACTGGAAAGATAACAAAAAATATCTCATATAAACTGTCATATAGATTATGTTCGACCCACATGCATGTGTTAAACTCAGATCTAGTGTTGAATCGCCGTGCATATTCTTATTCCAGATCATGTATCCATTCTTCAACACTTGCTAAGGTAAACTAGTATGTCTTCATCGTGAACCATCCTAAAAACAACTGAAAAAGAGGTCTCGACAACGGAACCAATGATGCAGCCTATAATTCAGTGATACAAATCCAATAAGATCCTAGACATGCTGGCACATCACTCAGCCTGGAATGAGAACTCACCCGAAGCACACAAAGGAACCAAGTCCCTCTTTAGGTTTGTTGTTACGATGAAGACTTAACATATATAGTTCCATTGCTAACACATCATTCTATAGAGCATACCATATATATCTCTAAGGGAGAATAGAACTAATTATTAACCATAATGATATCAAAGACATACTAGATTCAGATAAACACATAACTAACACTTAGATTCAGCCAATATCCTCCATCATATTAAATTTAATAAGTATACAAAATCTTCATTACAATAACATTAGCATGCACATAACATATTTAGCAACATAATCTCACTATGTATGCATATATTTATATATGTTGATCTCTCTATTACATAGTTTACTACATACTTGTAAGGGTGGGGAATTTCCCTTCACATCTTTTCAATTCCCAAAATAGATCACATGCTATTATTAGCCACACACCGTTACAAGACTAGCCACACATGCAAGTGCACTAAAAATAGGCTACTGGTACTTAACTGATAGTAGTAGATCTATTTTCATCCTATGTCCATACAAAGTGCTTTGTATATAGTCCTCCAAAAATAGCCAATGTGTGACGTGCATGTCTTTGCCTCGTTTGTGTGCTTTACACGCCATCTCTAAAAATAGACCTTCAAGAGCAAAAATGGTTAAGTCCTGAAAGCTGAAATTCTGCCCCATGCACATATTCTCCCTATCCGTTCACGCCTTTGAATATGACCTGCTTTCCCATGTGGACTTCTTGTGTGCTTTCTGCCAAGTTATTTATGATCAACAATGCTTTCAAATATTACTGAGTTGTTTGACAGGCTACAACATATCCATTTGAGGATTCTGGGTAGTTTAAGTTTAATTGAAGTCATTTTTTTACTTCGACTCCTTATATGGACAATGCTGTAACTTAAAATTTGTGTTGTAGTTGATGACTCGTTTGGGTATTGTGATCTCATTGATACCTGATGGTTCTTTTTTATTGCCTCCATTATTTCCACCTAGTCGACAGGTTCTATTCGGTCTAAATTTTTAGAATCAACAAGCTATGGAATAGAAATGTGGTTCAATTTAAAGTCATTTTTATTTTTATTTATAAGATCCTTGGGCTCATTCAAGTTAAATGGTCTTATCATTTTGTTTTAAAGTCTTGGACTGTGCATATAAACCTTGTAGGAATCAGTACAAGTTTGAATGAATTTTAAGTTTGGGGTTTTACATAATTGTAAAATATTGAGTTCAACTCGACCTCTCACTCAAATGCATCAGATGTTTAATCTTTTTCCTCTTTGTGGACTGTGAAGTTGCTATGATTTCACATGAATCCTTGACTGGATGTATTCATTTTTTGGAGTGCTTAACTAGATTATCTCTACAAATTTGACTATGTTATAAAGCTTATTTACTTGTAGATACTGACTTATTGATGAGATGGAAATGAATGTCGATTCATGATTAAAAAAATTCTATGTATGATATAGTTTTTAATATAGAACTTATCCTAACTCTCGATTGGATTATCATTGAAGTAAGGTATTATATCACCTCTTGAATTTAATTCCTTCAAAAATGACCCTTACCTCATAGTTGTTTTATTCTTAAAAAGCTTATGTATTGGGAACTTGTACACAATGCAAGTAAGGGTAAATACTTGACTGTTATAATGTGTTATAATTTCATATGAATGACTTGTTATAGCTTGTAGTAGTATAACAAAGTTAGCTAATGAAGTTTTTTATACTTTATTAAAAAAATATAGGATTGCAGTCATATAAGTATGGGATTATATGACTCCAATGTTAATAAATCTTGTACTTATTATTATCATTAAGTCATTATCTTGATTGTTATTATTTGAATGAAATATAACAACTAGATGATTAAGTTGTATAACCATTACTAAGCAAGATATGTGATTACTGTGATATAAGTATGGGATTATATGGCTACAATCATATTATTCTTGCACTTCTTATATTTGATTGATTAGAATCAATTATATCTGTTTTGGGTCACCATGAGTGACTTAAATTAATATTTGTTTCAATATCTAAAATGAAATGCACGTGTTAGACTTGTCTTCTTTTTATTTTTTCATTTTTAATGTTTTTATGACATGATCAAAAGAGTTGATTCTATTTCTTTTGAAACTTGGGATAATTTCATTTAAAAGTAGTGTTCCTTTTATGAAATTATCAAGTAGAGCATGTTAATCTAAATATTTAGTACCTATCATGCTCAGTTCATATGAACTGACACATGCTAACAATCTTTCATATGGAATTCGTGAAAGATAAAAGAAGGAAGACATATAAAGTTGCATTTATTCTTTTGATTGAAGAAAGTTGAATGGATTAACTGATTATTGTATTCATAATTGAATTTCTTCTGTATATAAATGAGAAAGGCCCTTGGACATTTATTGTAATCTATTGGAAAAAAGAATATTATGATCAATTTTATGAACATGATTTGATACCTATATCTGTAAAGTAATAAAGTTAGATTACTTGAAACATTATCTTGATTGAGAAATGATTTTTTGGAAAAAACATTAATTTAGTAGTTGTCCATTCAATAAAAATGAAATGTGGTTATGTGTGTAATATATTCTTATAGCCATGCAATAGGATAATTCATATTAAGTGCTAATTGACTTATATGTTGGGTACTATTATTGAGGGAAATAATGTTTGAATGGGTTGCTTGAATAGTGAATTTAAGTGTTAGATAGAATAATGTTATATACTTTAATAATGGATAATTTAATATTGGATGTTTTTCTAAGTAACTTATGAATTATGCCAAGTGGTGATGTCTATGTGGATTAAGTTCATCCATTAATTATGAATAAGATGTGCTTAAATGAATGGAAGGGTGTATTGTAACATGATTTTTTTATCTATATGACTGATTAATAAGTAAGCAGTTGTGATGAAATTTGGAATTATAATAAAGTTATTATAAGAGAATACATCCATGATATAATCAATTATTAATTGGAAGACTAGTAAACTTCAAAGTTCATGAATGATATGATAATTTTATGGATGCCTTTTGTTTTTCAATTAAAGGGCTATATATATTGTTATAGAGTAATAAAAATACTTTTATCTAGTTAGGTAGGGAAGGTAAATATTTCTCTAAGGCAATATACATAGGTATGTTACTATGTGGTTAACTTCCCTATAATAAATACAATCAAAATGCAAGCATGACACTTATCTTTTTAAATGGATCAAGGTATGTGTTATTAATTAAGAATAATGCAGTATTCAATATGTAATCATACACTTAAGTGAATTAAACGTTACGATCCTTACATAATGGAATATTAATTTCAAACCCTAAATGATCCTTAGCAACAAAACCTATTAATAAGATTATTAATGGTGAATTAACAAGATGTGAATTAAATGAATTTATGAACTTGTTAAGTTATGATGTTTCACTTAATGGAACTCGATGGAATGTCACAACATAGTTTTTTCTACACAATACCCATTCAATGATGCGAGTCATTATTTGGTTAATGTGGAATAGCCACTATGGCATGATTATCCACCTAAATCCCTTAAGTATTACTATAATAAATTATGGATTCAGGTATTTGGTATACACTAGTTAGTGATATTAGTATGACCTAGTGCCGATGTCATATTATGATGACTATGGGTGAGGAAGTGGATCCGAAGTGATGCAAGTCTATTTTGATGTGCTTATTTTCCCTTAGTATTTATAAGCAGACTATTAACACTAATCTATGCAAGTCTATATCTACTTAGTATATAACAAAGACATGTATATGTTTAACGTAAGTCTAGGTAGTATAATCCAGATAACAATTTTTTAGTGTGATGAAAGACATATTCTTGTTGATGAGTATGTTGTCTTGGAATGAAGACATGACATATATGTCTTTAAAATTTGGCCAAAGTATCGCAAGCTGCTGGTAGTGCTGTCTCGATTTCACCTAGACTAAAGATGTGAGATGTCATATGGTTATCCATAATAGATACCCAGATATTATCTTTAGTTGTTAACACTTGATTGACCCTTAATGGAATAAGGGAACCAAAAGTATACTTGGTATACACATGAGATATTGGTTTAGTACCGAGTCATGAAATGAGAGTGGTATAGTACCGAGTCATTATAACTGCATATGGTTACTGTTATGAGATGGAATTAGCTAAATGAATTTTTTTTCTAAATTATGTGAATTTGGAATTGTGAAAATTAAGATTTATGTTGGATTTAAATATATGGGTATTTAGATCAAGAAGCATAAAGTAAAGTAAAAAAATAAAAAAATTTCCCCTGTTATTGAAGTCTTAAAATGAGGATGTTACATTTTGGTATCAGAGCTGAAGGTTGCAGCTCTTGGACCTATTTGAGTCCATCACTGATAAAATATTAATTTCTTGTTAAATATAAAATGGTTAGAACAAGGGGAGAAGATATGAATGACCAACCTCCAGGTGGTGAAGCATCTACAACTCAAAAGATGGATGAGATCCTTACTTCTTTATTGGACACAAGGGATCGGCTTGTTGTACTTGAACATCAAGTGGCTGGAAATAATGTTGAGTCTGAAAGTGAACAATCTAAGGAACAACCACATAATGAAAACAACGTACATGCTTGAGATTCCTATGCTGGAAATAACTATAATGCTAATAATAATAATATAAATGTACCCAATCAGCCTCTAAATGCAAGAGCACACTTGGCGATTGAGTTGTCAAAAGACATAAAAAAATAAGTCCACCTAAGTTTGATGGTACCACACTGGGAGATGGGGCTGAGAATTGGCTCAGCAAGATGGAGAAGTACTTTACAATAAGGAACTTATCTATGAAGAAAACAAAGTATATGGGGATAATATCATCTCTCTAACAAGGCTTCCTCATGGTGGGACAGCTGAAAAGTGGAATTGGGTGTGGATAATGAAAAACATAACATGGGACCATTTTAAGGCCTATTTTAGGAAGCCATGGTTACCCCAATTATATTATGACCAAAAGATGACATAGTTTCATAACCTTGAACAAGGTAGAATGACTGTAACTGAGTACTGGGAGAAATTTACCAAACTCCTTAAGTATGTACCACAATACCAAACAGATGAGAAATTCCACATAATGAAGTTTATTATGGGCTTGAAACCTATAATAGGTGGTGAAGTTGATGTACATGGGCCACCAATGATGGAATCAGTATTTGATAATTCCATTAGGTAGGAGCAAATGCTCCAAGCCATTGTTGCTCACAAAGATGAGAAGTGTAAACTGAATAACACTCCTTCGTCATTGTCACTTGGAAAGACATGGGGGAAGAAGGAGAAAAGTAAAACTCATAATGGTGGAAATAATACTTCTGGAAACTTTAAAAAGAATGGACAAGAAAATTCATTGGTAGTAATAACAAGTTTGAAAGGAAGAGAAACTTTTGTTGGTTGCTTTAAATGTGGTGACAGTGGTCACTACACTAAGGATTCCCCTTGAGAAACAAGGAGAACAATCCGCAAAAGAAGATTCAGACTGCAATTACAAATCGACATGCTGAAAAGGAAGCAACAAATGAAGGAGTTAAAGACTCCGGAACCTGAAAATTGTTATGATGATACCAGTTAGACTGGTGGTATAGTCTGGGAAAGATAAAAACAACATTTTTCTTGATATTGAGAATATTGAAAAATTTGTTTTGGATAGTTTATTCTAGTTTTTCTGTCAAATATTGACATACTTGAGATATTTAATTTAAGAACTATCTCTAATTTTGTTTTTTTTAGCAAAACACTTTTTAAGAAGTGTTGTTACAACCTTTTGATGTTGTTATGAACCTTTGAAAAACTTGAATTTTGGGAAAAATTTTGTTTACTGTTTAAGAATTGTATGGTTGAATAAAATATATTATTACCTATATTCTAAAAATTGTTTTGAACTAAGTTAATCATCAGGATGATGATGATTTTTAGAGGGGAGGTATGTAATGCCTTTTCTGTTCTTACATTTTTACTTGCTTTCTTGTGGATTGATTGACAACATAGACATGTGATTGTGTTCTTGAGTATGTGCTCTGTTGAACTTCTTAAATCATGTTGCTAGAAAGGTATCAATTTCTGATGAAATTTTTCCAAGTAATCAATCATATGGAATTAATTGTACTAATGTTGTGATATTTACTTAACTGGTTTGAGAAATGAACTTGTTGGTTTCAACTTGTGGAAAGTTCAATCAAGTTCTTGGAACCATAAGGTGATTTGGTAATCTGGAAAATTATTAATTTCTTGGAATAATTTCTAACTTTGTATCAATATTGGATAGTACCTTGGATAAATTTCAGTGATCCAAGGCATTCTCCTAAAACCAATATGCAATTATGAATTTAAAACAATTGTTACTTCGAGTTTATACCAATTTTGGAATTTCAATTTTATATTGATTTGTTGTAGTGATTTCAATCGTATTTACATATGGATTTGTCATTCCATTAAGGACTGCCTTTGTGATTGGAGGTCCTGGTTTGTATTAAACATGTCGTCTATGGTTAGCAGTGGAATTTTTGGTAAGATCTTTCATTTTGTTGTTAACTTGAACCTAAACGATAAATCTACACTATGGTGACATTTGAGTCATTGAATATCATTTACAACCTAACCTAAGGTTGTTATTTTTCTAAGAAGATACACCTATGTGGATTAACACTATTGTTTTAAAACTTAAACCTTAACCATATTAGAGAAAGGGACCTAAATTCTTGACCTGATATCCAACCATAGTTGGCATTGGGGAAAGGAATGGTAGTAAATGGTTTGGTTATTGATAGGGCACCACCTTCCATGTACTTGCAAATTTAATTATGGAATTTAATGATCTCCACGACCATATTTTAGTGGGTGACCTAGTCAACTTTTCATGCACACAAAATTTGGTAACTAATAGTTTAAGAAGGGAAATTTTAAAAGTTAGTTTTAGCCAAATTTAGTTGAAACTGGTAGTTGGCAGGATTTTTGGCAGTTAATACAAGAATTAATGGCATTGAAACTTGGGAACACTGAAACCACCTTTGGGAAAACATGCTGATTTTTGTGTGAAAAGATTTTGCGTTGGTTTTCATTTCTCATTTAGCCTACTCGAGTTCATTGGCTCTGCATGTGGAGTTATTGTTGTTTGAACTATTATTAATATCTTTTGATAGACATGCATCTCACATTTCATGGAGAAAATAGTAGAAGAAATTAATGTGAAGGTTATAAATATTAATGAGGTTGAGATGGATGGTTTTCTATGGAATCTAGTTTGATTTGTTTATGGAGATTATTGTGGAAATATTGGAAAGGAATTTGGAGCTTGAAGAATAATTTCAGGAGATCTCTACCAGGCATGATAGGCTCTAACTCCTTGAAATAATTTTCTTTATTTAATTATTTCATGAAAATAACTCTTCTCTTGAAATGGAATCATGTTCTTGGTTCTCAGCTTTGTGGTTTTTGTGTTAATTATTTTATCTAATTGTATTCTTGTTTATTTCTCGAATTTGGTTGTTTATCGATTGGAACAACTTTTGGCCTTGTGTTCTTGACTGTGAATGATTATTTGATGGAATAATAATGTTTCATGGTTTTCAGATGAGTATTCTTGACTGCAACTTAAATGGATTAGGGCGTAATTATGATAAGTTGTTTTTGGTAATATGGATGTCTGTTATAGTTGCATTTTGTGATTTTCTTAGCAATGTAACCTTGTTTTGATTGATACCCATCTCTATTGCAGGTTTTAATTTAATTTTTGGATTGAACTTAATCCTATACCTATAAGTGGGTGTTTGAGAGGTTATGTTTGAATAGATTTTATATCTCCTTGGTATTGGATATACCGGCTTAAAGTTGTGAAAATATAGCTCTGTAAATCAATATATAACCAAGTCCGTCAATGAATGACTTGTTGGTTTGTTTTACAACTGACAATATTATATTTAATTCAATTTGGTTTAAGTTTCATGGAAACTCCATTGTTGGAAACAATAGACGGTTTTGGATGTATTCGAGTATTCAATACCCTTTTTGGATTGACACGCTTTCAAATCTTAACTAGAGTTGTAAATATAGGTTTTACACCAAATTCATTTAGAGGATTCTATGGGTAGTTTATAGTTTGATGTACAGTGATTATTGTTACTTTGAATCCTTAAATGGACACCTCTGAAACTTCAAATTTGAGTCATACTCAACGGCTATGATTTGGAAATAGTGAACATTATAAATACTTGACTATTATTTTTTCTTTCCTCCTCTATTCTTTTACCCTTGTGGATAGGTTCTATTTGGTGTAACTTTATACACCCGAGGAGATATGGAATAGAATTGTGGTTTGATTTAAAGTCGTTTTGATTGTTCTTTTATAAGATCCTTGGGATCATTTAGGTTGAATGGTCTTATCATTTTGTTTTAAAGTATTGGACCATGCATACAGACCTTGTAGGAATCAATACAATTTTGAATGAATGTTAAGTTTGGGGCTTTAGGTAATTTTGAAATCTCGAGTTCAACTCAAACTCTCACTCGAATGCATTAGTTGTTTAATCTTTTTCCTCTTCGTAGACTGTGAAGTCATTGTGCTTTTGCATGAATCCTTGACTAGATGTATTCATTGTTTAGATTTCTTGATTAGATTATCTCTGCAAGTTTGAATATGTTATAAAGCTTACTTGTAGAGATTTGCTTCTTGATGAGCTAGAAATGAATGTTGATTTATGATTAAAAACTTCTATGTATGATATAGTTTGTGATATAATGTAGTTCATTTATAAGAAATTATCCTAACTATCAATTGGATTATCATTGAAGTATGATATTCTATCACCTCTCAAATTTAGCTCCTTCTGAACCAACCCTTACCTAGAAGTTGTTTTATTCTTGAAAAGATTATGTATTGGGAACTTGTATGCAGTGCAAGTAAGGGGTAATACTTGACTATTATAATGAGTTACAATGTCATATGAATGGATTGTTATAGCTTGTAGTAGTATAACATAGTTAGCTAATGAAGTTTTTATAATTTTAAAAAAATATATGATATTACAATCATATAATGCAATCTTATAAATATGGACTTATATGACAACAACCTTAATAAATCTTGTACTTATTATTTGACTGAAATATAATAGCTAGATGATTAATTTGTATAAAAATTACTAAACAAGATATGTGATTACTTTCATATAAGTATGGGCTTATATGGTTGTAATCATATTATTATTTCCCTTCTTATATTTGATTTATTAGGACCAATTATATATTTTTCAGGTCACCCTTAGTGACTTAAATTAATATTTGTTTCAATTGTTGAAATGAAATGCACGTGTTAGACTTGTCTTCTTTTTATGGTTTCATTTTTAATGTTCTTATGGCATGATCAAAAGAATTTGATTTGACTTTCTTTTGAACCTTAGAATAATTTCATTTAAAAGCAAGTGTTCCTTTTAAGAAACTATTAAGTCAGAGTATGATGTTCTGAAGATTTAGTACATATCCTTCTCAGTTCATATGAACTAAAAAATGCTAACAATCTTGCAGAGGGAACTTCGTGAAAGATAAAAGAAGGAAGATGTATAAAATTTGCATTTATTCTTTTGATTGAAGAAAGTGGAAGGGAAAAATTCATTATCATATTCTCAATTGAATTACTTCTGTATAGAAATGAGAAAGGCCATTGTCCATTTATTGTAACTATTCAAAAAGAGAAGATTGATGATTAATTGTTACAAACATGATTTTGATACCTGTTTCCTGGAAAGTAATAAAGTTAGATTACTTGTTACATTATCTTGATTGGAAATGATTTTTTGGAAAAAAATGAATTTAGTATTTGTGCATTCAATAAAGATAGGTAGTTTTGTGTGTATGCTATTCTTATACCATGAACAAGGATAATTCATATTAAGTGCTAATCGACTTATATGTTGGATAGCATTATTGAGGGAAATGATGTTTGAATGGGTTGCTTAAATAGTGAATTTAAGTGATAGATATAATAGTGCCATATACTGTAATAATGAAAAAATTAATATTGTATGTTTATCTAAGTAACTTATGAATTATGCAAAGTGGTGATGTCTATTTGGATTAAGTTCATCTGGTAATTATGAATACAATGTGCTTAAATGATGAAGGGTGTCTTGTAAGATGTTGTGATGAACTTAGGAATTATAATAAAGTTATGATAAGAGAATACATCCATGATATAACCAATTATTAATTAAAAGGCTAGTAAAATTTAAATTTGATGAATGATATGTTAAATTTATGGATTCCTTTTGTTTTCCCAATTGAAGGGCTATGTATATTATTATAAGTAATAAACATAATTTGATATATTAGCTAGGGAAGGTAAATCTTTGTTTAAGGGCAATATACATAGGTATGTTATTATGTGGCTGCTTCCCTATAATAAATAAAATCAAAATGCAAACATGACACTTATATATTTATATGGAAAAGGTATGCCTTATTAATTATGCATAATGCAGTCTTCAATCTGTAATCATACACTTAAGTGAATTGAATGCTACAATCATTACATAATGGGATTATTCGTTTTCAAAACCATAAATTATCCTTAGGCACGACACCTATCATTAAGATTAATAAGGGTGAATTAAATGAATTAATGAACTTGTTAAGTTATAATGTTTTACTTAATGGAACTCGACGGAATGTTGCAACATAGTTGTTTTCTACACAATACCCATTCAATGATGTGAGTCATTATTTAGTTATTTGTGGAGCAACCACTATGGTAATATTATCCACCTAGCTCCCTTAAACATTAGTGTCATAAAATACGGATGTAGGTCTCTGTTATACACTAGTTAGTGATAATAGTATGGCCTAGTGCCGATGTCATCTTATGATGACTACGAGTGAGGAAGTGGATCCAAAGTGACACAATTTTATTTGGATGTGCTTGTTTTCCCTTAGTCTTCATAAGGAATACTATCAACACTAGTCTATGTGTGCTAGTTCTACTAGTATATAACAAAGACATGGATGTGTTTGATGTAAGTATAGGTAGTTTAATATAGATAAGAATTTTCAAATGTGGTGAAAGACATATTCCTATTGACGAGTATGTCATCTCGTAATGAAGACATGACCTACATGTCGTGAAAACTTTGACCAAAGTATTACAAGCTACTGATTATGTTGTCTTGATTTCACCTTGACTAAAGATGTGAGATGTCAGATGGTTATCCGTAATAGATACCCAAATATGCTCTTTATTTATTAACACTTGATTGACCCTTAATGGAATAAGGGAGGCATAATTATACTTGGTATACACATGAGACATCGGTTTAGTACCGAGCCATGAAATGAGAGATTAGTTTAGTATTGAGTCACTACAGCTGCATATGGTTACTGTTATGAGACGAATTAGCTAAATGAATGTTTGTTATAAATTATGTGAATTCGGAACAGTGAACACTAATATTTATGTTGGATTTAAATATATGAGTATTTAGATTGAGAATCATAAAGTAAAGTAAAAAAAATCCCCTGTTACTAAAGTCTTAAAATGAGGATGTTACAAACTCTGGATTTATAAGAACGACCTATGGCTAGCTAATCCTCCACTGTGTGCGGGGGTAGGAGAAAATGTGGTGAAATATTGAGGACATTGTGGAAAAAAGGTAGAGAGAAGAAAGATGACTTAAGTATAATGAAGCACGGGATAGGGAATTCGCAAAGAAGCATGATATTGGGGAGTCTATGGATTTGCAGATGATGATGTCTCATGAAAGATTTTAGGCTCATGTGAAAGACATGGAGCTAGAGCATCGGGATCTCCCCCACTTAGGAAAGTGTAGTACATAATCCCCTCTACCTTCTGATGAGATCATTTCTAATGAAGAAATATTGAGGACTGCATGTGCGCATCTGATCCCACCTGATGACCTTGCCCTTATGATTGGTGTTTCAGTTTTTGAAACAATTATTGTGCAAAAGGATAGTGTTGGTGATATAACAGTGACATGTAGATTCTATTTTCCGTTTAATACAAAATTTATTCAGATAAAACATTCATCTATGGTTGTGTAGACATCTTCTTTATTTGGTGGCCCAATTGGTGGTATATTTTCTGGTGCGTCATTTATACAGAGCTTGGGTGTGCAGAAAGTTGGTAATACATTTTGAAGTAGCATAACTTCAAAGACCGTGGAAGTTCAATTTAGTACAATAGTTGGAATATAAAGTAGCTCATCCTCTGGTATGATGCCCACTAGAGGAGGCGGATCAGAAGGATTAAGAGGTTTGGGGTCTAGTGGATATGGTAGTTCTGGAGGTGGACAGAATAATGGAGGTAATATAGGTTTTGGATCTGGTGGGCATGGTCTACCCTAACCACAAAAAGTCTATTACGATATGTCTCTTCACTTACTAGAGTATAGAGGTATTGAGGATTTAGAGGAGCATGTGCATATGTGTGAGGTAATATGGCACGCTACTGCTCCTGAACTAAATGAAAGTCAATTTTCTACTACATTGTAAGGGTGCGTGCATAGTTTGTATAGGAAGTATGATCTGAACTAGAATGTTGTAGATTATAATGCATAGTGTGATGCTTTATTGGTTGAGTTTCATATACCTGAGTTTGAATAGAAAAGCATCACCACGTTGAAAGATATTAAGAATGGCATGGATGAGAGTGTAAGGGAGTATGATGCATGCTTTACAACTTTTCTATCAAAATTGTATTATGATATTCACCCTAATAACATGCACATTGGTTTGTTGGCGGTTTGATTACTCCTTTCATAAGGGCTATCTATCATAAGACATTTACACATCCACACAAGGATTTGGAGGAAGATTTATTCATTGAGGTAGTTGGAAGTGAGAACACCAGAGTTAGCTCATTATTTGAGGCACAGAATTTCATTTATGGGGAAACAATTGGAGAAACTATCCACCAATTCAAATCATGAAACGTGCAATGGAATATGGTGTATAGATTGAAGGGTGAAAGGACATACCAAGGATAGCTACCCTCATAAATCAGTGCATGCCATGTTGTTGGATTGTGAGTTATGTCACTTGTATAATGATTCAAGTAGGTGTCCCTTACTGCAGAGCACAATCAGGAAGAACATGTCTTGTTACTGTAATATTTTTAAAACCCACACTCGTGATATAAAGAATTATAGATTGATTGATCGGATTCATGAGGCTATTGGGACTGGTGTACGTCAGACCAGTGTTGCAAATAATTCTAAAGAACAAGGTTAACATCATAGTCATAACCACAATGAAGGATTCTCTCATAGAGGTGGTAGAGGTAGAGGTTACCAAGGGGGATACAGAGTCCATGGTCATGGAGGTGAAATAAGTGACTTACCTCGTGGAACTTATTTTACATGTGGATCACTTGATCATTATAGGCATGAATTCCCTAAGAATGTAGTTATCTCATGGTGTGGGAAACATCATAAGTTTAAGGAATGCCCTGATTTATATCAACACATGAGTAATAACTATAAGAATAATGATAAGGGCATAGGAATGGTTAGATTACATAAATTACTTACCAAAATGTCTACAAACATAAAAATAACAACAAGGATAATCAGTTTTTCATTATCTTATAAAAATGCCAAATTGAAGCTACACAATATCTCAGCCAACTAGTGTGATAATATTTGTGTGATAGAAATATTAACTAACATGATTCTCATGGAATCCTCAAATCACTCAACTAAAACTTAGTTTAATGGATCTATGTGGACTAGAAATAGAAAAGATCAAACCTTAAGATCAATTTAATCTCAGTTAACAAATTATGGTATCATTTGTGTACATTGTGAGAGTGAGCGGAAATAAAATGTAAAATTAAATCTACACAATATCTCAGCCAACTAAAGTGATACCACTAACATGATTGTCAAGGAATCATCAAATCACTCAGCTAAAACTTAGTGAAATTGATCTATATGGACTAGAAACAGAACAAATCAATCCTTAGATAAAAAACCTTGAGATCAATTTAATGTAAATTAACAAATTGTGGTATCATTTGTGTGTATTGTGAGAGTGAGCAGTAGTAAAATGTCAGATTAAATCTACACAATATCTCAACCAACTAACAAAAATATCTCAGCCAACTAAATTGATACCACTAAACATGATTCTCAAGGAATAATCAAATCACTCAGCTAAAACTTAGTGAAACAGATCTATATGGGACTAGAAACAGAACAAATCAATCCTTAATATCAAACCTTGAGAATACTTTTTAATGTCAGTTAATAAATTGTAGTATCATTTGTGTGCATTGTGAGAGTGAGAAACAATAAAATGTCAAATTAAAGCTACACAATATTAGCGCGAACTAAAAAAATATCTCAGCGAACTAAATTGATATCACTAAAATTATTCTTAAGGAATCATCGATTCACTCATCTAAAAATTAGTGAAACGGGTCTATATGGACTAGAAACATAACTATAGAAAAGGTCAATCCTAAAGATCAAACCTTAAGATAAATTTAGTGTCAGTTAACAAATTGTGGTATCATTTGTGTGCATTGTGAGAGTGAGTGGCAAATATCAAACCTTAAAATCAATTTAATGTCAGTTCATTCACAAACCTTGACAATATAAATTTTGATCGAGTGTGCATGGTTGTGACATAAAATATTCAATTAGATCAACTAACCCATTTCCTTAAAAACAACTATGTAGAAGTGATATAGTATCCTGCTATTCATCTGTACTAAGGATGTGAATGAAGACATTGAGGCTATATTTTCCTAATTACAACAACACAACAAATTGCAATTTGAAAGCTTATGAAAATTAAATATAATTTGATATGATTATAGATACACATGTATATGCATGTAAATCTTCTGAAAATTAATTATAATCCCATATGATTATAGATACACATGTATATGTGTGTAAAACAACATAAGAGATACACATTGGAGATATGCACCAAGTCTAAAGCCAATTGAAAGATAGTGCAACAATTATCTGAAAAAAACCCATACTCTGTATTAACAGATAATATAAATCTAAAAACAAGCTATAAAAGAAATGAGCTAAAACAAATGGTTTTGAACCATCTGATATTAAACCTAATTCTATCTATATTTTCACCCAATTGTATTAGTCATCTTCAGTGCATGCATATGTTCAATGTTACTCCAGCAATCAAGTCATTTGAAGCTCTACTGAATTAGGCTCATACTCTATATTCAATGCTAATAGAAATCTAAAAAACAAGATACAAAAGAAATGAGCTGAAACAGATGGTTTTGAACCATCTTAAATTAAACCTAATTCTATCTATAGTTTCACACAATTAGACCATTCAACTTCACTTCATGCATATGTTCAATGTTATTCCGGTAATTAAGGCATTTGAAGCTCTACTCAAGCATATCAATGGACATATATCTCATCAACATGGATATTAACATAGATAAACATTTGAATATCTACTCAGGCATAGCTAATATAAATATAATAGAAACATTATACCCATACTTTGTATTGAAAGCTAATTGAAATCTAAAAACAAACTATAAAAGAAATGAGCTGAAAAAGTTAAACCTAGGTGTTGAACCACCTTAAATTAAACCCAACTTTGTCTCCATTTTCACCCAATTTTATTTGTCAGCTTTCATTCATGCATACGTTCACAATCTTACTCAAGCATTTAAGGAATTCGAAGACTCATACATAGCAATGGGCATTGATCTCATCAGAATGGTTATTAGCATAAGATTAACTTTTGAAGCTCTACTCAGGCACATCAATGAGCATATGTTCACAATGTTACTCCAAAAATTTAAGGTTTTTGAAGACTCGGGTATAGAAATGAGTATAGATCTCATCAAAATGGGTATTAACATAGGATTAACATTTGAAGCTCTACTCAGGCACAACAATGGGTATACAGGACATCAACAGAAATCAAGACAAGATGAAGAAATTAATTATAAACTAGAAAATTAAAAGAAGATCAATATCAAAACTCTAGTTATGATGATAAAAACAATCTAACATACTGACTCAATAAAACAATTAACATTCAACACAATTTAGCAGTCTAAATATTCAACAATAAGATGAATTTCAGAAGCTTAATGGAATAGACCCATTAGCGAACAATTAAAAGTTAACGAAAAACAAGAACAAGTTAATTAAAAATTAACATTTGACTAGCCCAAAAAAATTATAATAATAACACCACCACACATACTCACACTTTACAAAAAGTTATAATAATAACACCACTAAGTGTGCTCACTTTAAAAATGTCTGCTACACCAAATATCCAATGGTTCAAATGGATCTCCATGGAAAAAAAACCAAAACCTCATTAAAATATCAAAATAATATGATTAAAATTGAAATAAAGAACATATTAAATATAGTAAAGTGCATTTTCTGTATTAATTAAAATAGAATACATAATTGGCACTACAAAAAAATGCACACTACAGAAA
Source organism: Taxus chinensis (assembly GCA_019776745.2). Classification (NCBI taxonomy): domain Eukaryota; kingdom Viridiplantae; phylum Streptophyta; class Pinopsida; order Cupressales; family Taxaceae; genus Taxus; species Taxus chinensis. The sequence goes on from CM034146.1 coordinate 840,041,992, forward strand.
CTAACCCAACCATTTTAACTAGCAGATGAAATTTTAACCCTTATTTTCATCTTAAAAATCACTAAACATTTAGCCGCCATTATAGCTAACTCTAAGAAGAATAGATTCTAATTTTTTTTAAAAAAACTTAAAAAAACTACAACAGTAAACCATGTGCATAACATTACTTATGTTATAAGCAATTAAAATGTTTTCCCTATGAAATTAGCTGCAAACCCTGGCCTAAATTAAAGTTCACCATTAAAAGGACCAGTTGACGACGTTAATAATTTTTTTAAAAAAAATATAAATCTTCAATTACATAACGTTGTGTATAATAAAGTTTCTCAAAGCCCTAATACCCAAGAAATTAAACCAAATAATGTCCAGAATGTTAACATAAACTACTAGTTATGCATAGGAAACACTTTGCATTTGCATCAAAACCTCATATATAGTAAAGATTAAAGACTAATCAGTACCTACTCCACATGATTTAGACTAATCAACTTCTACATAATGAAAGGAAAATATTGAATCAATAATCTCCAAAATTAAAAGGAAAAAAATATGGCAATAGAAGTTTAGAGAACCTTAGAAAACATAACTGGACAGTATAGAGGCAGAGGGTTTTTAATTTAAAAACATATTTCAAAATCTTAAAGCATAATTCAACAGTCTTAAAACATCAAACTCTTGTCTTGAAAACTTCGAACTCTTATTAGACATGACAAAGGCAGGGGTATTTTTTATTCAAAAACATAATCTGTAAGCGCGTTACAAATTTTGGAAAAGCGTATTTGGCTAGGAGATAAATGTTATAATATACAACATTCCATTAATAAATACATACAATATCTAAACTCTTTTACCCTAACTATGATAGTAAAATATACTTATAATAAAACTTAAAACCCTAGAGCTCAAAACAGTTATTGACAAAATGAAGAGGACAATAATAAACTGCCATCGGTGTATTTATTGCTAAACCATTAAAAATCAATCAAGTAGTAAAATTACCATGATGAAGAACAAAATCTAGTGCTAAAATTTTATCCATCTCTGTGGAAAACGGAGCACTTAATTCAATACAATACAATAAAAATATAAAATAATATAGATAAAATTTAAACAGAGCACTTAATTCAATACAATAGAGTACATTTTTTGTATTCATTAAATTAATACACTACATTCTACCAAAACCATGCTTGGACATTTTTAACTACCAGATTAACTCTTAATGTCCTAAAAATCACTACACCTTTAACACTAACTCTAAGTAGAGAAGAACCAAACAACAAGGAATTTAGAGCTCCTACTCCATTTAACACTGTCGTTATCTTAGGGTGGGTTTAATTTAGATTTTGATTGTGCTATGTTAGGGTGGGTTTAGCTTAGATTTTTATTTTATTCTAAAGATCAAACAAACTAGAGACTATGTTTAATGCCATTTTTAGTAGAGTCTATCAAAGTTGTGAAAGAATAACAAAGAGAAATTGCTTAGCAAAATGCCTGCAAACATTAAAAAAGCAACATATGAGACTCAAGGACAATCACTTTTTATTATTTTATAAACATAGAATTCAAAATAAAATCTCAAATTGAAGCTACACAATATCTGTTAGGAAATAAGGGATAAAATATGTAGAATAATCCCTCACAGAATCGCAACAGTAGAAGCTAATATGTAGAAAATATTAGAGATCTCAAATAAAAGTGTGAAATAAAATAACACAACACAAAGTGACAGTATTTAACGTGGTTCACCCAATTTGGGCTACGTCCACCAAGAATCACTTGCTCATATTTTATTACAAGTCACCGCTCTCTCAATACAATACATAGATCTGTTTGGAGCTATGCTCAACAAACTATACAGAATTCACACCCGAATTACAAATACATCTGCAATATTACATAATTCATACCATATGCATACAACCATATTAGTAAACAACTACTTAAGTAATTTTACAAAACCTTCAGTATCAAAACCATGGGCCCAAACCATCCCATAAACCTATGGGTCAAAAATCCTACCCATATGAGAAAAGCATGTTTCCCGGTCTATGGGGCACATTTTAAGGCCAAAAAAAAAATTCAGGGGCTACGCCCCTAAACCTTAGTGAGACAACTATAGAAAGTGTAAAATACTCTTAGTGTACAGTCTTCAACACTTTCTCACATGAAAAAATGCCTCATCAAAGTAGCAATCTCCCACTTGGAGACAAGTTTTCCTCTGAGCAAGCTTCTCAACCCTTCACTAGTTTCTATGAAGACCAACCAAAGTTGAATAAAGCTTTAGTTTTTCCCTTGTGACCACCTTGCCCATCATGTATGAAGGATTCTGAATAGTAAGAATATTCTCCAGCTTCAATTTCTCTTCCTCCAAATTTGTCCTGATGAAATGGTACCTTAACTATATATGCTTCGTCGTAGAGTGGAAAGTAAAGTTCTTAGCTAGGTGTATAACAATCTGACTATCACTATGCAGATTTCCTTCCTCATGCTTATGCCCTAACTCCTCAAGAAATTGTTGTAACCAAATCATTTCTTGCTTACCTCTAGGGCAGCAACATACTCAGCCTCTGTGGTTGACAAAGCCACTAGCTTTTACAGTCGTGAAATTCAGCTCACTGGTGTCCTACCTACAATGTAAACATAGCCTGTCATGCTCCTCCTACTGTCTACATCTCCAGCCATATCTGAATCTACGTAACCACACAAAGTGGTGTCTAATCCACTGTAGCACAAAACTGTCCCCATGGTCCCTCTCAAATACTGAAGGATCCACTTTACTGCCTTCCAGTGATCTCTGCCTGGATCACTCATAAATCTACTCACCGCTCCCACTGGATGGGAAATATCATGCCTCATGCACACCATGACATACATCAAAATTCCAACCACTGATCAGTAAGGTACCTTGGACTTCTGGTTTCTCTCCTGCTCTTTCTTGGGACACTGCTCCTTTGATAACTTGAAATGGCCTGCCAAAGCAGTCCCAACTGGTTTAACATCTTGCATATTAAACCTCTCCAAGACTTTCTTAATGTATTCTTCCTGAGATAAAGTCAGCTACCGTTCCTTCATATCTCGAGATATCCTCATACCAAGGATTTGTTTGGCTGCCCCAAATCCTTCATAAGAAAGGATTCACTTAGCTTCTTCTTGAGTACTTTTATTTCCTGTATGTTTTTACCTGCAACCAATATGTCATCCACATACAGACAAAGGATAATATAACTTCCATTCTAAAATTTCTTTATATACATGCAATGGTCAAGAATGACATCTAATATAACCTTGCTCCATCATGAAGCTATCAAATTTATTATACCATTGACGTGGAGCTTATTTCAAGCCATACAAGCTCTTCTTCAGTTTCCACAGCATCTCCTCTTTACCTTTGACCTCATAGCCCTCTGATTACTGTATATTATAGTTCCTCCTCAAAATCACCATGGAGAAATGTAGTCCTTACATCAAGTTTCTCTAAGTGCAATTTTTCTGCTGCAAACTATTCCAAGAACAATTGTAATAGAATTCATTTTTACTAAAGGAGAAAAATCTCAATCAAATCTATACCTTTTTTCAGTGCAAACCCCTTAACCACCAACCGGGTCTTGTATCTTTTCTTGCCTCCTTCTTCCTCCTTGAATTTGTACACCCATTTGTTCTGTAAAGCTCTTTTTCCTTCATGTAGCTTCACCAAATCCCATGTTTGATTCTCCATGAGTGCATGATGCTCCTCATCCATGGCTTACTCCCACTTCTTCCTGGCATATACCTGCATTGGTTCATCAAATCTCTTTGGCTCTCCACTATCAATGAGTAATAAATATTAAAGAGAATGAGAAAAACATTCAAGTTCTCTTCTTACCCTAGAAGACCTCCTCAATATAGGATTTTGGGGTTCCTGTTGAGGAGGTTCCTAAACTGATTCATGTGTAACTTTCCCATATGGAATATCCTCTACTGCTACATATTCTTTCTTGGATTCTTCCCTATTTTCTTGAAAATATTTCTTATACATGACTTTATCATTAAAGACCACATCCCTAGATCGAATGATTTTCTTGTCCTTAATACTCCAACATTTATATCCAAATTCATCACCACCATAACCAATTAAAGTACATTTTTCTAATTTAGACTAAGAAATGACAAACAACTCACATCCAAAGACTCTAAGAAATGAATAATCAAATTTTTTACCATACCAAGCCTCCTTAGGTATGACTCCATCCAAGGCACTTGATGGTCCTTTGTTTATCAAGTACAAAGTTGTGCTCACCACTTCTTCCCAAAATGAAAGAGGCAGTCCTACATTTAACCTCATGCTTTTAGAACATTCCATTATTGTTCTGTTCACCCTTTCTGACACCCCATTCTGCTCCGGAGTTCCTGGAACCATCTTTTTCTTGCGGATTCCATTCTTAGAAACATTAATCATCAAATTCATTGCTATAATACTCCCCTCCATTATCTGACCTGAGACATTTTAGCTTAAGACCTGTTTCATTCTCTACCAAGGATTTCTATTTAACAAAAGTGTCAAATACATCAAACTTGTTTCTAATATAATAAACCAAAAATATCCTTTTTGCATCATCAATAAAAGTAACATAATAAAATTAAACCCTAAGAGATGATACCTGAGTCGACCCCCATAATTCAGAATGCACCAGATCTAACTTACACTTTTCTTTATAGGTCCAACCTTGAGAAACCTTACTTGCTTCTGTTTCCTATATATGTAGTCCTCACAAAATTTCAAACCTGTTTTTGTATATCCAGGAAAATCCTTCTTTATCATCTCCATGCCCTTATGGCTCATATGACCGAGCCTATAGTGCCACAATGTTGTATCTACTTCTGAAGTCATAAGATTACAAACATTAGTTCTATAAGTGGTTAAATACAGGGTTCCAACCTTCTTACCTCTTGCCACCACAAGAGCACCCTTGGTAACCTTCCAAGAGTCCAGTGTAAATATCACAGTACAACCATCACTTCCCAACTGCCCTGTCAATATAAAATTTCATCTTAATGTAGGCACATGTATGACATCCTTCAATAGCCAAGTATTCCCATTCTACATCTTAACCTAAATAGAACCTTTTCCAACTATGCTGCAAGGCTCATCATCACCAAGAAAAACATGCCCAAAATCTCCTTGAACATAATCACTAAAATAATACTTGTGTGGAATAGCATGGAAAGAAGGCCCCAAATCTAAAACTGAAGATTCAGTAATATTGTGCAATGAAAGAATCAAAGCATCCAGACATACATTACCCGTTGTCACATTTGCCTCCTTGTTTTCTTCCTGTTGTTTATTCTTGTCCATAAGCTCCCAATAGTCCTTCTTTACATGCCCAGACTTTCCACAATGCCAACATACTATATTGCTTTTGGATTTTTACCTTGCTCGATCCTTTGATTTTCCATGGCTTCCTCTATTCTTCTGTCTCGCTCTAGTTTCCATTGTCAAAGTATTTCCTGAAGTAGAAGATTCACCGGAGCTTTTTCTTCACATTTCCTCGATTAGAATCACCCCTACAACATCCTCAAACTTCAACTTTGAGTTAGTTGGAACTGAGTTTCTTACCTCCATTACCAGGCTATTCCAACTCTCAGGTAAAGAGAAAATAACTAATAAATCCCTAACTTCTTCATCAAATTCTATTGTAACCAAAGCTAGCATATTTACAACCGTACTAAAATAATTTAAATGATCTCCTACTAAACCATTCTAAGACATGTTAATATTAAACAAATTTTTAATTAAAAATATCTTATTAGAGGCAGAGGGTTTTTCATACAACTTCCCTAATGCATCCATCAATTCTTTTTAGTCTTTTACTTTGAAACATTAAATAATAACGAAGTTGTAAGACACAGCCGGATTGTCCCAAGTGCCTTCCTATCTAGAAAATCACATTTCGCATCCATCATGCTCGAGGGTTTGTTCACCTTCTCAGACATCGGAATATAAAGATCCTTCTGATAAAGGTAATCTTCCATCTGCATCTTCCAAAGACTAAAATTCTGCCCATTGAATTTATCAACCCTAGATCTTCCATCATCTGCCATAGCTCTCATTCAAGATAAAAATTTCCCTGTTGTTCAACACTTCAGCAAACCAAATGAGGCTCTGATACCAATTGTTAGAAAATAAGGGATAAAATATGCGGAATAATCCCTCACAAAATCACAACAGTAGAAGATAATATGCAGAAAATATTACAGGTCTCACATAAAAGTGTAGAATAAAGTAACACAACACAAAGAGACATTATTTAACGTGGTTCACCCAAGCCTTTGGGCTACGTCCACCAAGAATCACTTGCTTAGATTTTATTACAAGCCACTAATTTCTCAATACAATACCTAGATCTGTTTGGAGCTATGCTCAACAAGCTCTACAAAATTCAAACCCGAATTCAAAATACATCTCCAATGTTACTTAAATTCCTACCATATGCATAAAACAATATAAGTAGACAACAACTTAAGTAGTTTTACAAAACCGTGGGTATCAAAACCATCCCATAAACCTATGGGTCAAAAATCCCGCCCATATGAGAAAATCATGTTTCCTAGTATATCGGGCACGTTCTAATGCAAAAAAAAAAGTTGGGGGTTGTGCCCATGAACCTCTGCTGCCAGGGGCTGCTATCCCTAGACCCTCACTTGGGGCCCGACACGGTCCCGAACCCCAGCAAGACAAATGTGGAAAGTGTATAGTACTCTTAGTTTTCAATCTTCAACACTTTCTCATATGAAAATAGGCTCCACAACCTAACAATATCTCAACTAACTAATAAAATATCTCAGCTACTAAATTGTTATTAATATTTGTGTGATAAAAATATTAATTAAATATGAGAAGGTAAGACATGATTCTCAAGGAATCATCAAGTCACTCAGCTAAAAATTAGTGAAACAAACCTATATTGACTGGAAACATGACTATATTGAACAAATCAAACCTTAAGATCAAAAAAATTTTGGTATCATTTGAGTGCATTGTGAGTAGGAGAGGCAAAGATCAATTTAATGTCAGTTGTTTTAGAAACCCCACACATATAAATTCTGATTGAGTGTGCATGGTTGTGAAATAAAATATTCAATTAATCCATTTCCTTAAAACTAAGGATGTGAATGAAGAAATTAAGGCTATATTTTCCTAGCTATAGGAACACATCTTAAAAAAATAGGCACCAAAGTGTAGTTTGAAAGCTTATAGAAATTAAAATTAATTAGATATCTACTAATATAATATAGCATAAGAGATACACATTAGAGATATGCACCGAGTCTAAGAAAATTGAAATCTGAAAAAACCCAAGTAAACCCATACTCTGTTTTCAAAGCTAATAGAAATCTAAAGACAAGCTACAAAAGAAAAGAGTTGAAATAGTTAGAGCTTGGTGTTGAACCATCTCAAGTTAAATCTAAGATAATCTAATATAGCATAGGAGATACACATTAGAGATATGTGCCGAGTCTAAGAAAATTGAAATCCATCACAATAGTTATCTGAAAACCCCAATTAAACCCATACTCTATTTTTAAAGCTAATAGAAATCTAAATACAAGCTACAAAAGAAATGTGATGAAATAGTTAGAGCTAGGTGTTGAACAATTTGAAGTTAAACCTAATGTTCAATGTTACTCCAACATTTAATCCATTAACATAGATCTCATCAAAATGGGTATTGACATAGATTAACATTTGAAGATCTATTCAGGCATAGCAATGGGCATATAGGATATTGGAATAAAATAGGACAAGATGAAGCAATTAATCATAAGATAATTCAATGTTAATGAAACAAAATGAATTGATCCATGGAAAACTAGGAAAATTAAAAAGAAGATCAGTACCAAAACTCTATTTATGATGACAAAAACAATCCCGTCTATTAAATATTATAAATAGAACCAACTTTCAAGTAACTAAACCCTACAAAAACATTAACCATGACCTAGAATTCTACACATTTTGGAAATCTTAATGGAATATACTCATTATCTAACCATTTAAGTTAACGGCCAACAAGAAAAATTTAATTAAAAGTCAACATTCCACAAGCCCAAAACAAATAACACCATAAGTGTACATGGTCAAATAATATAATAAAAAAATTCTAATAGACCGCATGGTTACAAAATAGAATCAACACGATCTATTAAAAATTACATGTGTACAAGTCATCCAATACCCTGCTAGTTACATCCATAACAAACAAAAGAAACATAAATGAAGTACCATTGTGAGCAACATTTGAGTGGTCAATGACAAAATTAATGATCATGCTTAAAAAAAACCCAAACAATGTAAGTTAAACAAATTCTAATAGAGTGCACCCAATACTCTACTAGTAACATCCATAAAAAATAGAGAAACACATAAATGAATTCGCTAAGGATATATTTTTCTAGCTAGGGGAAAACACGTTTCCCACTCTTCAAATACTATCTCAAATGGATATAAATCAAAAACAAAACAAGGGAAACATAGTTCCCAATCCAAATATTAAAGGATAGACCCAACATTTTTCCATCCATCAAATTAACAACAGCTGGGTAGAGCCAACATCTTAATGAACTTGTACAATCATTATCAAATACTTTTTTATGTGTTCCTAGCTAGAGGAACACATCGATGCCAAATCATCAAAGATACACATAAAAGAGTAGTTTAAAAGCTTTTGCAAACATCAAATCCTTAACCAATGGGAAATGAAAGTTAGCAACAACATTAAGCTCAACCAGATGAGGACAAAAAAATTCAAGATATTATGATATTTTTTATAGATATATGCATGTAAAATAATAAAAGAGATGCACATTAGAGATATACGTGTAAAATATATGCATTGAGCCTATTAAAATCCAAAACTGCAATTATCTGAAAAATCCCAATCAGACTCATACTCTATTAGAAAAAACTTAGTAACCAAAGCTAATAAAAATCTGAAAAATAAGCTACAAAAGAAATGATATTAATCAGTTAGACCTAGGCGTTGAACCATATTCATTTTCATTTCTTCTGAGATGTTAAAGAAATAATTGGAACAACAAAAAATTGCATTTATCTCATTCAATAAAGACATAGTTTAACTAATGTGAGGCCCAACATTCTACAACAAGTCACCATAGGCATTATACCTAACTCTAAGAAAATTAGATCCGAAAAGAAAAACAAAAAAAGATACCTTAACTACAATATTAAACCCTTGACGCCATTACTAATTTTAAAATAAAAATCTAAACCGTATCTTATATAACCTTGTGCGTAATGAAATTTCTAAACCCCCAATACACTAGAAATTCAACACAACAATTTCCTGAATGTTAACATGCGGTACTAGCTATACACAAGCATTTAATCAAGATTCATACATAGTAAATATTAAAGATTAATGAGTACTCCACATGACCTCAGCATCTACATAATGGGAGGAAAATGGCGAACCAATAATCTGCAACATTCAAAGAAAACATTTACAACAAAAGTTTAGAGAACCTTAACATATTCACACTAAAATGCATCATTTTCTTTGTTTGTGGTCTAGTCCACCATCTTTGGAGGATGAAATGAGTTATGTGATTAAAATGCACAAATACTCTGAAAGAAGAGTTGAAAAAAACAAAGAAAGAGGTAAAAAATTTCAATGCCAAGAATAGGTTTGAGAAGAGGAAAATGAATGTAGGGAAAATACGCACCAGATGAGTGCAAGCCAAGAAAAGTTTCAGCATAATTCAAGACAATCCACATACAATTATAAGATACTCTGCATAACCCTTATATATGTGTTTTCTAAGACCAATTTTATTACAAAGTCTATTCAATCACCTGCTAGCATGGTTCAGGATAAGTACAACTAGCATTAACTGACATATATAGATCACGCATAGTAGTGGGCATAGATTTTCTGATAGCAAGCATAATCATAGTTGGTAGAAAGGACGTATGGAAAAAGAAACCATGTGAAAATATAGTTAAAATACACTTAAATAAAATATCGAATTGCTAAAACTTAATGATGAAGAAATAAAATACAGTGTAATGACTAACAAGTTATTAAAAATTAAAAACTCGAATTACATCTCTCTTTCTCTCTCTCTATACCAACCTCCAACCTATTCCCATCTTCTAATTATGTAACCTTTTATTACCCTCCTTTATGTCATTCCCATCTTCTAAACCTCCCTTTTCCTCCTCCAATTCTTCAATTCCCTTCTTTAAACCTCCAATTCCCTCCTGTAATCGATGTCCTTCCTCCAACGTCTCTATTCCCTTGTTCCTATCCACCCGCCATTTGTCTCTGTTCCCTCTAATGGATGTCACATCTATATTAATTCACTCATAAATAACTTTTAAAAGGGATTACCCACCTTGCTAAAATGTTTAAAATTGCATTGTATAACATCTAAATGAACTTGAACAAGCATTATCAAATACTTTTTTATGTGTTCCTAGCTAGAGGAACACATATCTACGAAATCATCAAATAGACACATCAAATAGTATTTTGAAATCTTCTGCAAACATCAAATCCTTAACCAACGGGAAATGAAAGTTGGCAACAACATTAAGCTCAACCAGATGAGGGAAATTTTTTTTAAGGTATTTTGATATTATTATAGATATATGCATGTAAAATAATGCAAGAGATGCACATTAGAGATATGCATGTAAAATATATGCACTAAGGCTATTAAAATCCAGCACCATGATTATCTGAAAAATCCCACTCAAACTCCTATTCTATTAACAAAAACCTAGTAACCAAAGCTAATAAAAATATGAAAAATAAGCTACAAAAGAAATGAGCATAAACATGTAGACCTAGGTGTTGAACCATCTTCATTTTCATTTCATCTGAGATGTCAAATACATAATTCAAACAACAACAAAATTCATTTATCTCATTCAATAAAGGCATATTTTAACTAATGCGAGGCCCAACATTCTATACCAAGTCACCATAGGCATTATACCTAACTCTAAGAAAATTAGATCCGAAAAGAAAAACAAAAAAAGATACCTTAACTACAATATTAAAACCTTGACGCCATTACTAATTTTAAAATAAAAATCTAAACCATATCTTATATAACCTTGTGCGTAATGAAATTTCTAAACCCCCAATACACTGGAAATTCAACACAACAATTTCCTGAACGTTAACATGCGGTACTAGCTATACACAAGCATTTAATCAAGCTTCATACATAGTAAAGATTAAAGATGAATGAGTACTCCACATGACCTCATCAACATCTACATAGTGGGAGGAAAATGGCGAACCAATAATCTGCAACATTCAAAGAAAACATTTACAACAAAATTTTAGAGAACCTTAACATATTCACACTAAAATGCATCATTTTCTTTGTTTGTGGTCTAGTCCACCATATTTGGAGAATGAAACGAGTTATGTGATTAAAATGCACAAATACTCTAAAAGAAGAGTTGAAAAAAACAAAGAAATAGGTAAAAAAATTCAATGCCAAGAATAGGTTTGAGAAGAGGAAAATGAATGTAGGGAAAATACGCACCAGATGAGTGCAAGCTAAGAAAAGTTTCAGCATAATTCAAGACAATCCACATACAATTATAAGATACTCTACATAACCCTTATATATGTGTTTTCTAAGAACAATTTTATTACAAAGTCTATTCAATCACCTGCTAGCATGGTTCAGGATAAGTACAACTAGCATTAACTGACATATATAGATCATGCATAGTAGTGGGCATAGATTTTCTGATAGCAAGCATAATCATAGCTGGTAGAAAGGACGTATGGAAAAAGAAAGCATGTGAAAATTTAGTTGAAATACACTTAAATAAAATATCGAATTGTTAAAACTTAATGATGAAGAAATAAAATCTAGTGTAATGACTAACAAGTTATTAAAAATTAAAAAATTGAATTAGATATCATATTTATAAACCATAACCAAGATAACCTAAACTAACAAAAAAATTAACCATTACAAATAATAAAAAAATGTAGTACAATATGAAGAAGATCATTTAAGTGAATTAAAATTTAATGAAATAAAATGAACAGAACCATGTTAAACTAGAAAATCAGACTAACAATTATGAATGCTCAACCAACAATGAAGGGAAACAAAAAAAACTTCTACACATTTTGATCTAAAGGTTAAAACATATAACATTCCATTAGCAAAAACATACAATATCTAAACTCTAACCATAATAGTAAAAGAAACCAAAAGGTCATATTGCCAAGGATTTGAACTCAAAACCACACCCCAGAGTTCAAAACATTGAAATCTAAAGTTAGAACAAAAACAGAACAATAGAAATCTAAAACCCTATGCATATATGTGGAAAATAGAACCCACACCCAATTAAAAATATCTAAATAATAAAAATAATATTGAAATAGACACTTATTCAATACAATAAAGTGCATTTTCATATTCATTAAAACAAAATACACCTTTCTCATTCAATTAAGGCATGCCTTTATTATCATGATTCACTCATTTTTCTACCAAAATATTCACTTTGTTCAACCATGAGATTCACAAACACTCCACAACAAAAATTAACCATTTCTAAACTACCAAATTAAATTTTAACTCTTGTTGGTCTTGAAAATCACTACACGACAACCTTTAACCCTAACTCTCTTGTTGTCTTGAAAATCACTACAACCTTTAACCCTACTCTAAGTAGAGTATAACCTAAAATTAGTACACCTTTACCCTAACCTTGTGAATAACATTAATTATATTCATTACACCCCTAACCCTGTGTTAACTCTAAGCAGAGTAGAACCAAAAATCAGTACACCTTTAACCCTAACCCTGTGAATAAAATTAATTATATTAATTACAACCCTAACCATGTTCATAACATATCCATCAAAAGGACTAGATAACCCCATTAATAATATAAAAAATATATATTCGACCATCAGAAGGACTAGGTGGCGTCATTAATAATTTAGAAATTAGATTTAAACCTTGAAATGGATGGGGTTAACCTTATGCGTAATGAAATTTCTATCCCTGTGCATAATGAAGATTATAAACCCTATGAATGCATTACGCAGACACTAAGGCACCCAAGAAAGTTGAAATCCAACCCAACAATTATGTGAAAGCAAAAGCTAGAAATCAAAGCTAATAGAAATGTAAATATAACCTCTAAAAGAAATTTTACTTCATTTTCGTCTGAGAAATATATATCTCAATATTCCCCTAATTTTAACAATCGGCTTCAATTCATGCATAGGTCTCATATTACTCCAGGATTTAAGGCATTTGAATCTCTAATTGAACATTGCTATGGGCATAGATCTTATCAAAATGGGCATATATTAGATCCCTAAACTACAACAGTAAACCCTATGCATAACATTACCCCCCGAAATTAACTTCGGTCATTAGAAGGACCAATTGACTCGATTACTCATTTTAATTAAAAAAATCTAAACCCTAACTTAGATAACCTTGTCCATGATTAATTTTCTAAAACCCCAATACCCTAGAAATTAAACATAACAATTTTTGGAATGTTAACATAAGGTACTAGCTATGCACAAGCAACACCTACGCATTTAATCACACTTCATACATAGTATATCAACATTTAAAGGAATTTTTTTTTACGAAAATAGAGATTTAGAAAACCTTACCATATTCACACTGAAGATGCATCCTTTTCTCTTTTTTTGGTCCATTTCACAACCTTGGATGTTATGTTCCAATACAGAACACGAAAATATAGAAATAAAAAAACACAACACTAAAAACATACTTAGACATACAAAACCTTCTCAAAACAGATAAATAAAAGACATAAAATTACTCAAAAGACACATCATAGGCATGCAAATTCACAGACTCTAAATAAAAAAAACAAAACAAGATGAAGCGAATCCGAACAAGAATGGGAAAACCAGTGCATCATGCAGGGTTTTTATAGGGAATTTTCACCAGCTCACCTCCAACAGTCACATACGCTCTCTTCCACCTATCTCATAGTAATTTGTTGGGATTATCAACGTCTACTCTGTAACAGTGACGTGTCTCCTTATTATTTTTAGGTGCTCTTCTAGATGTATCTTTTTTATGTTCTTCTAGCTATATTTGTTTAGAGATTAACTTAACAAAACAAAGATTAAGATTAAGAAAAGAGGGATCATATTCAACTTTCATCCTCCAAATATAAAATAGTTCAAATCAAATTTAGTTTCTCAAAACATCATTATTAAATAAATATTTAGGCCTTTACAAAATGTATTTTAAACTTTGGTATGGTCATGTAGATTTGTTAGGGTGCTCATATATTTGTCCGTTGTGGGTTTAATTAAGCTTTTGAACTTATAGACATGTTTCAAAAAAAATTCTTATTTATTATTGTGTTGCTCATAGTTATTATCTTTCTAATTGAGGATTTTGTAGTGGTAGAAGTAATTTAATATTATGTTTTATTGAGGGGAATGATACATAGATGATGGAAATCAAAATCGTGTTAACACAAAACAATTATTTTAGGAAAAAAACATTTTCCCTGTTTGTTCTATATAATTACTTTAGGAATAATGTTGAAGGAGTAATTGAATTATCAATTAATATACATCAATATAAAAATTTAGATATTAAGGTTTACACTCACATAAATCCATTCAAGTAAGAAAGAGTTCAATTAAGGTTAAAAAGACTATTTTCTTGATTTAGATGGTGATATGGGTATTTCATCAATTGATATGAGCTCCGTGCATATCTCAGAAAGTGCTTAGAATAATCATGTGTGTTTTATGCCCTTTAGAAAAAAATCATCGGTTTTAGCTTGCAATAGTGGTTTTAACCCAGAACATTTGGTGGTTTGGCCCCTATTGAATGTACACTTCTAGGTTTTTTTGTGATGCTTTTCATGTGTATGCACCACCTATGTCTATGTATAAACATCCCATGACACTTATTTCTATACTTGTATCTTCCAAAAATCCGTACTTCTTATGCTACCACTCAAATCTAGACATTATATACAAAAAACAAGGTTAGGTGCTTGAGTTGAACTAACTTCGATGGTTACCCAATGTGATACAAACTGAGCATTGCACCACATTGTAAACTATAGATATAGTTCTTCTAATTCACATACAATTGTGTGTGTAATTCTAGATTTCTCCTAGCCTTTCCCTCATGCCTCAACACAAATAGTAAGATAACTAATGGATGGGATTTAATTATAATGTTTGCATGTAGCAGTAGAATTCTTGAAAATTCTTACTTGCCCTTATACTTATATCTTGTGTTCTCTTAAGATAATCTTAGATAGTGATAAGATAATTTCTCGATACATTGTAAATCCAAACAAACTTAAATAAATAGGGATATTTTACTTTGAAATTTGAAGCTAGTGATGCATAATAACTAAATCACTTAATATTAAATGAAATAAAATAAGGGTAATTAAGAGACCAATGATAAAAATGACCCAAAATCAAGCCTAGATGACACCATCCATTTTAGAGAGTATAGTTGGGTGGCTTTGTCTTAAACTAATGGTCTTATCCAAATACCTAAGAAAAATCAAATAGTTATTGAAAAAATCCAAATATCTCTATGACAAGACATAATAAAGTGAAATAAACAAGGATAATACAACAAATGATTGGCATTCAATACATACAATATCAAACAAAACAAGGAATGGTGTAAGTAGATACATATTCTATTTCTTAAGCCGCTTACCCCCCTCCACCCTCACCCCCCCACCCCCCCACACTGAAAAATACAAACACATGCACGCAAGTTCACGTGTGCGCACGCACACACACACACATGTATATATAATTCATGTAATAAAACATTGTGAAAAATTTAGGTGTTTACATTTTCTATTTATTTAATCTAGTGAATGAAATTTGTTAGTTTAAAGGAGAAAATAGAGTGTACCTGATAATGTTTCTTATTTTGTAGATTAGTGAGACTATATAGAGTATATTAAATATGTGCTAAGTGAGGATTAAGTAGAAAAAGTGTTGCAACGAATTTAAGTCGTTGATTCACTCACATGAAGATAGGGAGAGTGTACCACAAGTATCAAGGTATTCAAAGAGGGGGGATTGGATTTGTACCGATAGAGGATTTGGGGGGGCCAGTTATAATTTGTAGGAATGTCTAAACTAAGAAAGAAATTAGGAATCCCAACACATTAGAGAAAATAATAGAGAGTGATAAGAAGGGATTTAAAGCACATTATAATGAAATTACACAACCCCAAAAACCTTCAAATGATGGTGATATGAAGGTTGTCACAAGGATTTTAGCTTCTCTAAAAACATTACACCCATGGAACTACCACACCATCACAGATCTATCAAGGTCCCAAATCTAAAACCATGTGTAAAGATAAAATAGAATTAAGATGCATGACGCCTCACCATACATTATATGGGTGTCAATAATCCAAAGGTGCAAAGATGAAGGGGATGTAGTTGTTAGAGTATGTTTTTTTACCTTAGCTACGTCCTCACATCTAGTTGTTTCCACTATGCACTGAGTCATTCTAATGACATGTGAGGGGTATGAGATCATGTTACATTATGCACTGATATATCGAGTTGGGCAAGCCAAAGTTGTACTAAGTTCATCCCCTTCTGTATCGCTAGTTTTATGATTGACCAAGCAATGTAAATGTGGGAAAGCTCTATCGATGAACCAAAATCTTTTAAACATACACTGAGTTGTGCTAAAAGGAGGAGATTCACCGAGTTATTAGGTCAGACCGAGCTACCTCATGTGCATCTCTCTCTCTCTCTCTCTCTCTCTCTCTCTCTCTCTCTCCCTCTCTCCCACCCTCTCCCTCTCTCTATCTCCGTCTCCCTCTCCTACTCCCTCTCCCTCTCCCTCTCACTTTTCCTCCTCCCTTCCCCCCTTTCTCCAACCCTATCCTCTCTCTCCTACTTTTTACCCACTCTACCTTCCCCTCCTCTCTCCCTCTCCTTCCCTCCCTCTCTCACCCTCTCCCTCCCTCTATAACCCTCCTTTCCTCTACCTATCCCACTTCAACCCCCATCCATCTCTCATCCTTTCTCTCCCAATATCTTATCCTATCACTCTCCTTATTTATCTCCCTCTCTCTTTCAGTCACCCACTTTTCTCTATCATACTCTCTCTGCGCCCTATAACTCCCTCCATTTCTCTCTACCCATATGTATTGACATCCCTATCCATCTCCCTCCCTCTATATCAACCATCTCCCTCTCCCTCACCATTCTCTCCCAATACCTTTACCTATCGCTCTCCCTCTCCCACATCCTCCTCCCTTCGTACCTCACATCTCTCTCTTACTCTATCTTTCCCCTCTCTCCCTCTACTCCATCTCTATAACCCCTCTATCTTCATCTCCCTATCACTCTCCCTCCCTCTGTCCTTCTCTATTCTCCCTTCCATCTCCATCTCCCTCTCTCTCTGTGACCGCTATACCTCCCCCTCTATTTCTATCTACCCATATGTCATGACATCCCTCTTCATCTCACTCACTCCCTATCTCTCCTTCCTTCCCCTCCCTCTCCATGTCTCTTCCTATCCCACCTTCCTCCTCCCTCTCCCCCTTGTCTCCTAATATCTTTTCCTATCACTCTCCCTCTCACACTTCCTCCTTCCTCCCTACCTCATGTCTCTCTCTTACTCTATCTTCCCCCTCAACCTCCCCCTCCCTCTATCTATCCAATTTATCTTCATCTTCATCTTCATCTCCCCCCCCTCTCTCTCTCCCCCTCCCTCTTTCACTTCCTCTTGCCTCTTTATCCCTCTCCCCTCTCGCTTATCCCCTAATCACTTCCTATATCTCTCTCCCTCTCCCACTTCATCCCTATTTTTTGCATCCCTCCTCTATTTCTCTCTCACTCTCTCTACCTCCTCTACCTCCCCACTCCCTATCTCCCCTAACTCCTCTATCTACATCTTTGGTCTCCCCCTCCCTCTCCTTTCTTCCCACTCTCTCTCTACCCCTACTTCCCCATCTTCTCCCTATCCTAATCACTCTCTCTACCCCCTCTATCTCATCCTCCCTCCCTATATCCATCACCCTCGCTTCCTCCCTCTCCCCTCCCTCTCCCTCTCTCTCTCTATCCTCAAAATACCTTCCCCCTACTCAGTCACTCTACCCCCTCTAGCTACCCTTCCTCTCTCCACTGATCTCTCTTTAACTCCTCTCCCTCTCCCTTCTCTTCAACTCTCTCCACTATTGCTCTCCTTGTACCTTTTTCACTTCCTCCCTTCATAATACCTCATCCCTCTTCTCTCTATCATACTCTCTATATACCCCCAAGTCTTCCTTGTTACTCCTCTCTCTACCCCCTTTGTTTCCCCCTCACCTCCAACTCTCTACATCCTCACCCTCCCTCTCTCTCCATTTGATCTTCCTTTCTCTCTTCCCTCCATATCCCCTCTCCCCCTCTCTACCCTATTGCTTCTCTCCATTTGCCTTCTCACTCACTCCCTCCTTCCTCAATCCATATTTTATTTCTCCTACTCTCTCTTTATATATCACCTCTACCTCCCCCCTCACTCTATCCCTCTACTCCTCTCTAATTCTGCTCCTCCCCCTTTCCATTCTCTCGATCTTCCTCTCTCCCTCCTTCCTTCTACCTCACACGCTTCTAACTCCCTCTACGTCCCTATCTCCCCCTCCATTCCTCTCCCTTATTTCCCAATCTTTTTACCTATAGATCTCCCTCTTCCTCTCATGTTTCCTCCTACCATTCTCCCTCCCTCCTCTATCTCCCACTCTTTATCCCTCTACCTACCCCTCCCTCTATCTCACCCTAATCCATTTCTCTACTTCTCTCCCCCCTCCTTCCCACTTCCTTCTCCTCTCTTCATTATCTCCCAATCTCTTAGCATATCCATCTCCCTCTCCCACTTCCAAATCCTTCCCTCCCTACATCCCTCTATTTCCTCACCCTCCTCTCTCTTTGACTCTCTCTACACCCTCTCTACCTCATGTTCCCTCTCCACCCCTATGTCTCCCTCTCATTCCCTTTCTCCCTCTTTCTCCCTCTTTCTCCCTCTTTCTCCCTCTATCTCATTTTTCTCTCACCTAAACTATTCCCTATAACTCACCATATCCATCTCTCGCTTCCTCCTCAATCCCTCCTTCCCTCTGTATTTTTCACAACCCCTCTTATCTTTCTCTCTCCCTACTTCATGTCTCACACTCTTCCTCCCCTTCCTCTCACTTCCTCACTTTCTCTCTATCATCTCTATTTCCCCCTTCCTTACCTCTCCCTCTTCTTTCCCTTCTCTCTCTCCCTTTACCTCCCTATCTCCCCCTCCCTCTCTCTCCTCCACATCACTTCCCCCTCCCTATCCTCACTATCTCTCTACCATATGTCTCCCCCATCCTTGCCTCTCCCTTTTCCTCCCCTTCTCTCTCTCCCTTTACCTCCCTCTCTCATCCACACCCCTTCCGTCCTCTTCCCTCTCTCTTATTCCATTTCTCTACCCCCACCACCTCCCCCTCTCATTTTGATCTCTCCCCTCACCCTCCCCTCCCCCTTCCCCTTCTCTCACCTCCTTGTCCCCCTTCCTCCTCCATCCCTCCCTCAATCCCTCTTCCCTTACCCCCTCTTCTCTATCTTACTCTCTCTCTACCCCCTCCTCTCTCTACCAGCTTTGTCTCCTCTCTCTCTCCAAAACTCTCCCCTTATCACTCTCGATTCCCTCTCTCCCTCCATCCCTCCTCTCTCTCATATTATCTCTTTACACCCTCCACCTTCCCCTGAATCCCTATCCCCTTCACCTCCCACCCCTCTCCCTCTCCATCCATCTCTCCCCCATTTCCCATCCTCTCCCCCTTCACCTCCTCTCCCCTCCCTCTCTCTTACACCATCTCTCTACCACCCACCACCACCTCCCCCTCTCCATTTGATCTCTCGCACTCTCTTCGCTCCCTCTTCTCTCCCCATTTCCTTCTCCTCCCCCCCTCCTCCCATATTTCTCTCTCACCTCCCTAACTCCCTCTTCTCTATCTTACTCTCTCTCTTTACCCCCTCCATCCTTCCTCTCTATCCCAAACTCTCCCCTTATCTCTCTTAATTCCCTGTCTCTCTCTCCCTCCATCCTTCCTCTCTATCTCATATTCTCTTTCTCTACACCCTCCACTTTCCCCTCCATCCCTCTCCCCTTCACCTCCCCCCTCTCTACCCCTCCATCCCTATCTCTCTCATGTTTCTCTATCCTCTCCCTCCCTCTCTGCTACCTTTCCTTATCTCCACTTTATGTCCTTCCCTTTCCCCCTTCTCTCCCTTTCCCTTCCCCCCCATCTCCCTCCCCCTCTCCCTCTCCACATCCATACTCTTCATATTAACCTCCCTTCTCTCTCTCTCTCTCCTCTTCCCTCTTCTCTCTCCCCCTATTTCCCTATCCTTTCCCTCCCTCTCCACTAACTTCCTTATCTCCCCTTAATATCATTCCCTCTCCCCCTTCTCTCCCTTTCCCTTCCCTGTGTCTCTCTCCCCATCTCCCACTCCACATCCATACTCTTCATATCCACCCCCCTTCTCTCTCTCTCTCACTACCTTTCCCTATCTACTCTTCCATCTCCTCTTCCCTCTTCTCTCTCCCTCTCCCTCCCTCTCTCTCCCCCATTTCCCTATCCTCTCCCTCCCTCTACAGTACCACTCCTTATCTCCCCTTTATCTCCTTCCCTCTCCCCCTTCTCTCCCTTCCCTTCCTCCGTCCCTTCCCCCCGTCTCCCTCCCCCTCTCCACATCCATACTCTTCATATCCACCTCCCTCCTCTCTCTCTCTCTCTCTCCCCTCCCTCTCTCCTCTTACCACCCCCCTCCCCTCATCTCCTGTTCTCTTCCCCACATATCTCTCCCCCTCCCATTCTTTTCCTCCCTACTCTTCATGTCACCCTCAATTCTCTCTTCAACTACCCCTCCATCTCCCCTCATCTCCCTTACCCTTCCCCCATCTCTCCCCCCTCCATATCTATACTCACTCTCCCCCCCTCTAACCCCTTTCACTCTCCCTTATATCCCTCACTCCCCCTAAGTTTTCTAATCTCCCCTTATCTCCTTCCCTCATCACCTCATCTCCCTTTCTCTTCTACCATCTCCCCTTATTTTGGTATCCTCTCCCTCCCTCTTTGTTACCTTTCCTTATATCCCCTTTATCTCCTTCCCTCTCCCCTTTCTCTCCCTTTCCCTTCCCCCTGTCTCCCTCCCCCTCTCCCTCTCCACGTCCATAATCTTCATATCCACCTCCCTTCTCTCTCTCTCTCACTACCCCTCCCTCTCTCCTCTTCCCTCTTCTCTCTCCCTCTCCCTCCCTTTCTCTCCCCCATTTCTCTAAACTATCCCTCCCTCTGCAATATGTTTCCTTATCTCCCCTTTATCTCCTTCCATCTCCCTCTTCTCTCCTTCCCTTCCTCCATTTCGTTCCTTTCATCTCCCTCCCCCTCCCCCTCTTCACATACATACTCCTCATATCCACCTCCCTTCTATCACTCTCCCCCTCCCCTCCTCTCTCGTTCTCTTCCCCCCATATATCTCCCCCTCCACCTTCTTCATGTTCCCCTCAAATTCTCTCTCCCACTACCCCTCCATCTAACCTCATCTCCCTTACCCTTCCCCCATATCTCTTCCCCCTTCATATCCCTCCCCCTCCATCTCCCCTTTTCCTCCCCCCTCTCCCCCTTTTCCTTTTCCCTTATCTCCCTCACCCCCTGCCTTTTCATATCTCCCCTTATCTCCTTCCCTCCCCGCCTCATCTCCCTTCCCTTCTATCATCTCCCCCCTCCCCCTCTTTGCCTCTTTACTCTTCATGTCCCCTCCCTTATCTCTCTCCCCCAACACCCCTCCCTTACCCTCATTGTTTCCTCCTCTCCCATTTTATTTTCATCTTTGAAATCCAATCTCCACACTACCATACTTCTAGAACATATCTCTCGTAATTTCCATCTCCCACTCTCTCCCCCTCCTCATCATATGCATATTTATAGTCTCTGAATATGCATATTTGTAGTCTCTAAATTTCAAAACTTGGTAAAGTAACAATGCCAATAGACCTAAGAAGGTCCCTTGCTAAAAGGATTGTGCTGATCAGGTGTAAAATACAAGTAGAGTTGTTCCAAAATAACAAAGAAATATTTTTCATATTTCTCCTCAATCTGATTGGTGGCTATTTCAAATAAAGATTATTTTCCCTATTTCTAGTGCTTCACTATTAATATAAACAAAGTTTAATTTTTGCCTATTACTAACAACCTTGTCAAAATGTTGGTAAACATTAAAAATATATGAGACTTATTGTTTACTATTTCATTTATCTTCTAAACATTGAAGTCTATGAAAACCATATGAAATATCACCAACTGATAATTACATCTCACTAAAAATATTAGCCACATTTGAAAAAATAAGACATAACACTTGCTTAAACTCACTTGAAGCGTCTATTGGCTATTGGTTATTTATTCCACGAGCTATATTCCTAGGATTTGTGAAGCAACACATCATAGAGCTTTTGAATTTAAAATTTCTTACATTTTCAGTCTCTCTGTTAGACCCAACAAAAACATAATAAATTAGAAGGCATATTAAATACAGAGCCACACCCAAAAATAAATTATACATTAGTAAAACTACATAAAATTTATGATCTCTCTGTTAAACACAACACAACAAAAATAAATACAAACCCACACCCAAAAAGCTATTTTACATTAATATAACTACATATAATTAAAAAATTATCAAATTTGTGGTCTCTTTGTTGAACCCAACACAAAGATAATAATTTAAAAAACTAGAAAGATTCTAAAAGTCAGGTACATTAAATATAGAGCCATACCAAAAATCATCTAATACAATGAACTTTATGCATCTCTGTGGAAAACAGAACCCACACCCATTAACAAAATTGCCAACAAAAATATCAAAATAGAACACACACCCTTAGGAAAATACCCAATAAAAATATCAAAATAAGCACAATTGGACATTTTTAACTACCAGATTAACACTTGTCTTTAAAATCACTACACCTTTAACACTAACTCTAAGTAGAATACAACTGAAAAAAATTAATATTCTAAAAGGAATTTAGGAGCTCCTACTCAATTTAACATTGCCGCTAACATCAAGGATTTCATTTTGGAATCCATAAGTATTTTCCAAACCTTTAATAACATTCGGATCATGCATACTTACCGAGAGGGTAACGAGGTGGAAGATGCATTGGCTAATTATGACATTAATGTTAACCACATTGTTTGGGATAATAACAACATTCCTAAACAGCTTCAAAGCATCATTCAAGCGGATATCTATGTTCATGAAAATTCATGATTTGGGATATGAGCATTGGGAGTGGATTTGTATTATTAAAACTCCCACACGTGTTGGCTTTAAAATGGCACTCATACATATCTTGGTAGACAAGCAAGTTTGTATGAAATATAATGGGAATTTCAAGTGGATCTATATGGAAATGAAAGTCACGCATGCGGGCAATATTGAGCTCTTAATAACTTGTATACAAGGATCTACGGATTCCCAAGACAGAAATAAAGATAATGATAATCCGGAGTGGGCTAGAAAAAGGACTATAGTTCCCACATGCGGACTTTCACAGGGACATAATAGTAGTCACTCTAGTATTCGTGGGAAAAGAAATGGCTATTCTAATCAACTTTCTCATGACGTAGATAATAATAGTGAAAGACAGACTGATATTAGCACTCTGAAGGATTCTGCAATTTTTTTTGCAAGCAGTTAAGCACGGTGAGAATGGGGGGAGCCCCTTGCCAGATTGAGCCCAGCATAGATCCGAAATGGAAGGAGAATGAAGAGATTTGGAATCTCCTTAGCCAAGGAGGCATCACCAACTTTATGGAGAAGATTCAAGGCCACGACCAAAGTATTTTGATGCGTTTTGCAAAGGATTGGAAGGATCGCACTATGGATTACGGTGGGCAGAAGATTTCTATCAATGAGGAGTTAATTGCTGAAGCGACTGGCCTTGGCATGGAGAGATACCGATTTTTTAATAAAAGGGTGGACAAAGAAGCTGAGGAGAGGAAATTTGCTAAGGGAACTGAGAAGTTGGTCTTTGTAATAGCGGGCCTGCAAGTTAGTTCGATCCCTTCACCTTTTGACAAGGTTACCTGTATGATGGTGCATTTCATTTCTTTGGAGGGGAGGTTCATCACTGTGCCCACTAAGCATCTTGTGTTCCTCAACCACTTCCGTAGGAATCGTACGATATGTTTCCCCCACTATCTTCTTAACTATCTTGAGCGCTCCATTTTGGAGTTTCAAAAGCATGCTTGGGCTATTCCTTTGCACCAGGGACTCATTTTTTTGCTACATAAATTGTGTCTTCTTCATTCTCTCGGTATCCCTTCCTCCCCTGGCTCTGTTCCTCCTCTTCCCGGTACTGCTATCGCTAGGCCCATCTCTCCACCTTCTGTCCCCGCCAGTGTTGCTGTTACCCCTCTGCCGGCCTTCTCAGCTACATCTCCCATTCCCCCCACCTCTTCTCCCACCCCCTACACTTCCACTTCAGCCAGACCTGTTACCAGGTCTTCTAGAAGACTGAACCTTGATACCCCTGCTGTGGGGAAGGGTCCTCAAGAGATTGAAATTGCCCATAACCTCCTACATATTAGTAGTGCTAGTTCTCAGGAAGCACATATTGAGAGATCCACAAAAAGGATGGAAGCCTTAGAAGCTGACATGAAGCCGTTGAAGGAAGAGGTTAAAAACCTAGCAAAACAAAAAGGTAAGAGGAAGAAGGAGAAGGTGGCTATGGATAATAGTCAGGTTAAAGATATATACAAGAATTTGAACTCCTTAGACACTCGTTTAGAGAAGGCCAAGACTCGCCATGATTATAATATGGCCATTTTTAATGCAATTGAAGAATTTATTGAGCAGCATGTCCACAACATCTCCAATCTCAGCGGTGTTCCGGCAACCCTTTGGGGCACTGAAAAGGAAAGAAAAAGAACCATTGATCAGCTGGATGTTATTGATTCTACCCACATGATGAAATTGGCTATGTTCACCTCTTGGCAGAATATCAAATCCAACATTGAGAAAGCCACCAAGAAGTAATAGTAGGTGCTTTTGCTGCACTTCTTTGTAATTATTGCTTTTTATTGCTATTTTTTTGCTACTTTCCTGCAGTGCTCGTGTTGTTTTTATTTTAGTGGGGCAGCTACTCTTGGGCTACTTTGGTTTTCATTGCCACATCTAGATTTTGATCCTTTTTATTCTGGTTCTCACTCCTATTCTAGCTTATAGGCCCTCTTTTGTTCTCAAGGATATAGTCCCTTTCAAAAAACTATTTGCCAATAATTTAAAAAAACATTTCCGCTAACAAATAATTCTCAAAACATCATTAAATAAATAGTCAATTAGATCTTGTTGCGTTATTTTAGGGTAGGTTTAACTTAGATTTTGATTTTATTTTAAAGATCAAACAAACCAAAGACTATGTTTTATGCCAGTTTTTTCAGACACCCTAAACCATACAGAGTCGATCAAAGTTGTCAAAGAATAAACAAAAATAAATTGCTCACCAAAATGTTTGCAAACATAAAAACAACCACAAGGATAATTAGTTTTTCATTATCTTATAAAAATGCCAAATTTAAGTTGCACAATAACTCAGCCAACTAATGTGATAATATTTGTGTGATAGAAATATTAAATAACAATATTCTCAAGGAATCCTCAAATCACTCAGCTAAAACTTAGTTTAACAGATCTATATGGACTAGAAACAGAAAAGATCAAACCTTAAGATCAATTTAATGTCAATTAACAAATTGTGCTATCATTTGTGTGCATTGTGAGAGTGAGCAGAAATAAAATGTCAAATTGAATCTACACAATATCTCAGCCAACTAAAGTGATGCCACTAACATGATTCTCAAGGAATCATCAAATCACTCAGCTAAAAATTAGTGAAATGGATCTATATGGACTAGAAACAAAACAAATCAATCCTTAGATCAAACCTTGAGATCAATTTAATGTAAATTAACAAATTGTGGTATCATTTGTGTGTATTGTGAGAGTGAGCAGTAATAAAATGTCAAATTAAATCTACACAATATCTCAACCAACTAACAAAATATCTCAGCCAACTAAATTGATACCACTAACATGATTCTCAAGGAATAATCAAATCACTCAGCTAAACCTTAGTGAAATGGATCTATATGGACTAGAAACAAAACAAATCAATCCTTAATATCAAACCTTGAGAATAATTTTTAATGTCAGTTAATAAATTGTGGTATCGTTTGTGTGCATTGTGAGAGTGAGCAACAATAAAATATCAAATTAAAGCCACACAATATCAGTGCCAACTAAAAAAATATCCTAGTGAACTAAATTGATATCACTAAAATTATTCTCAAGGAATCATCGATTCACTCAGCTAAAACTTAGTGAAATGGATCTATATGGACTAGAAACATAACTATAGAACTGGTCAATCCTAAAGATCAAACCTTAAGATCAATTTAATGTCAGTTAACAAATTGTGGTATCATTTGTGTGCATTGTGAGAGTTAGCGGCAAAGATCAAACCTTAATATCAATTTAATGTCAGTTCATTCACAAACCCCTACAATATAAATTTTGATCGAGTGTGCATGGTTGTGACATAAAATATTCAATTATACCAACTAACCCATTTCCTTAAAAAGAACTATGTAGAAGTGATATAGTATCCTACTAGTCATCTGTACTAAGGTTGTGAATGAAGACATTGTGGCTATATTTTCCTAATTAGAGCAACACAACAAATTATAGTTTGAAAGCTTCTGGAAATTAAAGATAATTTGATATGATTATAGATACACATGTATCTGCATGTAAATCTTCTGAAAATTAAATATAATCTCATATGATTATAGATACACATGTATATGTGTGTAAAATAGCATAAGAGATACAAATTAGAGATATGCACAAATTTTAAATCCAATTGAAAGATAGTGCAACAATTATCTGGAAAAAAAACCATACTCTATATTCAGAGCTAATAGAAATCTAAAAACAAGCTACAAAAGAAATGAGCTAAAACAAATGGTTTTGAACTATTTGAAATTAAACCTAATTCTATTTTTATTTTCACCCAATTGCATTAGTCAGCTTTAGTGCATGTATACGTTCAATGTTACTCTAGCAATTAAAGCATTTGAAGCTCTACACAATTAGGCTCATACTTTGTATTCAACACTAATAGAAATCTAAAACCAAGCTACAAAAGAAATGATCTAAAACAGATGGTTTTGAACCATATGAAATTAAACCTAATTTTATTTGTATTTTCATCCAATTAGACCATTGAGCTTCACTTCATGCATACATTCAATGTTACTCCAGAAATTAAGGCATTTGAAGCTCTACTCAGGCATATCAATAGACATAGATCTCATAAAAATGGATATTAAAATAGATCAACATTTGAAGCTCTACTCAGGCATAGCTAATAGAAAGCTAATAGAAACATTATACCCATACCTTGTATTCAAAGCTAAGAGAAATCTAAAAACAAACTACAAAAGAAATGAGCTTAAACAGTTAAACCTAGGTGTTGAACCACTTGAAATTAAACCCAACTTTGTCTCCATTTTCACCCAATTTTATCTGTCAGCTTCAATTCATGCATACGTTCATAATGTTACTCAAGCATTTAATGCATTTGAAGACTCAGACATAGCAATGGGCATATATCTCATCAGAATGGGTATTAACATAGGATTAACATTTAAAGCTCTACTCAGGCACATCAATGAGCATACGTTCACAATGTTACTCCAACATTTAAGGCATTTGAAGAATCGGGCATAGAAATGAGCATAGATCTCAACAAAATGGGTATTAACATAGGATTAACATTTTAAGCTCTACTCAGGAACAAAAATGGGCATACAGGACATTAGCAGAAATCAAGACAATATGAAGAAATTAATTATAAACTAGAAAATTAAAAGAATATCAATATCAAAACTCTAGTTATGATGATAAAAATAATCCAATGTACTGACTCAATAAAGCAATTAACATTCAACACAGTTTTGCAGTCTAAATATTAAACAATTAAGATGAATTTCAAAAGCTTAAAGGAATACACCAATTAGCGAACAATTAAAAGTTTACAAAAAACAAGAATAAGTTAATTAAAAATTAACATTCCAATATCCAATGGTTCACATGGATCTCCATGGAAACAAAACCCAAACCTCATTAAAATATCAAAATAATATGATTAAAATTGAAATAAAGAACATATTAAATATAGTAAAGTGCATTTTCTGTATTAATTAAAATAGAATACATAATTGGCACTACAACAAACTGCACACTACAAAACCTAACCCAACCATTTTAACTAGCAGATGAACTTTTAACCCTTATTTTTCGTCTTAAAAATCACTAAACATTTAGCTACCATTATAGCTAACTCTAAGAAGAATAGATTCTAAAAAAAATTAAAAAAAAAACTTACAAACTACAATAGTAAACCTTGTGCATAACATTACTTATGTTATAAGTAATTAAAATGTTTTCCCTCTGAAATTAACTGCAAACCCTGCCCTAAATTAAAGTTTGCCATTAAAAGGACCAATTGACGACGTTAATAATTTTAAAAAACAAATATAAATCCTCAATTACATAACATTGTGCATACTAAAGTTTCTCAACCTCCAATACCCAAGAAATTAAACCAAACAATGTCCAGAATGTTAACATACACTACTAGTTATGCACAGGAAACATTGTGCATTTGCATCAAAACCTCATACATAGTAAAGATTAAAGACTAATCAATACCTACTCCACATGATTTAGACTAATCAACTTCTATATAATGAAAGGAAAATACCAAATCAAACATCTCCAAAATTAAAAGGAAAAAAATTATGGCAAGAGAAGTTTAGAGAACCTTAGAAAACATAAATGGACAAGATAGAGGCAAAGTTTTTTTTAATTAAAAACATATTTCAAACTCTTAAAGCATAATTCAAAATCTAAAAGGATCAAAAAAATTGTTTTTAAATTTTCTGAAAGCATATTTCAAAGTCTAAAAACATCAAACTCTTGTCTTGAAAACTTCGAACTCTTATTAGACATGACAAAGGTAGGGGTATTTTTTATTCAAAAACATAATCTATAAGCACGTTACAAATTTTGGAAAAGCGTATTTGGCTAGGAGATAAATGTTAAAATATACAACATTCCATTAGCAAATACATACAATATCTAAACTTTTTTACCCTAACTATGATAGTGAAATATACTTATAATAAAACTTAAAACCCTAGAGCTCAAAATAGTTATTGAAAAAATGAAGAGGACAATAATAAACTCTCACTGATGTATTTATTGCTAAACCATTAAAAATCAATCAAGTAGTAAACTTACCATGACGAAGAACAAAATCTAGTACTAAACTTTATCCATCTCCGTGGAAAACAAAGCACTTAATTTAATACAATACAATAAAAATATAAAATAATACAGATAAAATTGAAATAGAGCACTTAATTCAATACAATAGAGTACATTTTATGTATTCATTAAATTAATACACTACGTTATACCACAAGATTCACTCAACGTTCTAACAAAACCATGTTTGGACATTTTTAACTACTAGATTAACTCTTAATGTCCTAAAAATCATTACACCTTTAACACTAAATCTAAGTAGAGTAGAACCAGACAACGAGGAATTTAGAGCTCCTACTCCATTTAACATTACCACTAACAACATCATCATTAAATATCTAGTAATTTAGATCTTATTGCATTATCTTAGAGTGGGTTTAATTTAGATTTTGATTGTGCTATCTTAGGGTGGGTTTAGCTTATATTTTGATTTTATTCTAAAGATCAAACAAACTAGAGACTATGTTTAATGCCATTTTTAGCAGAGTCAATCAAAGTTGTGAAAGAATAACAAAGAGAAATTGCTTAGCAAAATGTCTACAAAACATTGAAAAAGCAACATATGAGACTCAAGGACAATCACTTTTTATTATTTTATAAACATAGAATTCAAATATAAAATGTCAAATTGAAGCTACACAATATTTGTTAGGAAATAAGGGATAAAATATGCGGAATAATCCTTCACAGAATCGCAACAGTAGAAGCTAATATGTAGAAAACATTAGAAATCTCAAATAAAAGTGTGGAATAAAATAACACAATTAATATTTGGGCTATGTCCACCAAGAATCACTTGCTCAGATTTTATTACAAGCCACTGCTCTCTCAATATAATACCCAGATCTATTTGGAGCTATGATCAACAAATTCTACAGAATTCACACTCGAATTCAAAATACATCTGCAATGTTACATAATTCCTACCATATGTATAAAACCATATAAGTAGACAACTGCTTAAGTAATTTTACAAAACCATCGGTATCAAAACCATGGGTCAAAAATCTTGCCCATATGAGAAAAGAACGTTTTCTGGTATATCGGGCACATTCTAAGGCCAAAAAAAATTTAGGGGTTGTGCCACCAAACCCTGGTGAGACAACTGTGGAAAGTGTACAGTAATCTTACTGTACAATATTCAACACTTTCTCTCATGAAAACAGGCTCCACAACCTAACAATCTCCCACTTGGAGACTAGTTTTCCTCTGAGAAAGTTTCTCTACCCTTCACTAGTTTCCGTGGAGACCAAACCAAAGTTGAACATAACTTCAGTTTTTTCCTTGTGACCACCTTGGTCATCATGTCTGTAGGATTATGACTGGTAAGAATCTTCTCCAGCTTCAACTTCTCTTCCTCCAAAGTTTTCTTGATGAAATGGTATCTTAACTGTATATGATTCATCCTAGAGTGGAAAGCAGAGTTCTTAGTTAGGTGTATAACACTTTGACTATCACTATGACGATTTCTTTCTTCCTACTTATTCCCCAATTCATCAAGAAATTGTTGTAAACAAATCATTTTTTTGTTTACCTCTGTGGCAGCATCATACTCAGCCTCTGTGGTTGACAAAGCCACCAGCTTCTGTAGTCGTGAAATCCAGCTCACTGGTGTCCCACCTACAGTGTAAACATAACATGTGGTGTTCCTCCCACTGTCTACATATCTAGCCATCTCTGAATCTACATAACCACACAAAGTGGTGTCTGATCCACT
Organism: Taxus chinensis; assembly: GCA_019776745.2. Lineage (NCBI taxonomy): Eukaryota > Viridiplantae > Streptophyta > Pinopsida > Cupressales > Taxaceae > Taxus > Taxus chinensis. Next base: position 840,073,195 of record CM034146.1, read on the forward strand.
GTAGCACAAAACTGTCTCCATGGTCCCTCTCAAATACCGAGGGATCTAATTTACTACCTACCAGTGATCTCTGCTTGGATCACTCATAAATGTACTCACTGTTCCCACTGCATGGACAATATCAGGCCTTGTGCACACCATGACATACATCAAACTACCAACCAATGATGAGTAAGGTATCTTGGACATCTAGTTTCTCTCCTGCTCTTTCTTGGGACACTACTCCTTTGATAACTTGAAATAGCCTTCCAAAGGAGTCCCAACTGGTTTAGCATCTTACATATTAAACCTCTCAAATACTTTCTTAATGTACTCTTCCTGAGATAAATACAGCTTCCATTCCTTCATATCTCGAGATATCCTCATACCAAGGATTTGTTTGGCTGCCCCCAAATCTCTCATAGAAAAGGATTCACTTAGCTACTTCTTGAGTACTTTTATTTCCTGCATGTTTTTACCTATAACCAACATGTCATCCACATACAGACAAAGGATAACATAATTGCCATCCTAAAATTTCTTTGTATACACGAAATGGTCAGAATGACATCTAATATAACCTTACTCCATCATGAAGCTATCAAATTTTTTATACCATTGACATGGAGCTTGTTTCAAGCCATACAAGCTCTTCTTTAGTTTGCACACAATCTCCTCTTTAAATTTGACCTCATAGCCCTTTGGTTACTGCATATATAGTTCCTCCTCCAAATCACCATGGAGAAATGCAGTCTTTACATCAAGTTAATATAAGTGCAAGTCTTCTGCTGCAACTATTCCAAGAACAGTTCTAATAGAATTCATTTTCACTAGAGGAGAAAAAATCTCATCAAAATATATACCATTTTTCTGTGCAAACCCCTTGACCACCAACCGGGCCTTGTATATTTTATTTCATCCTTGATCTTTGAATCTGAACATCCACTTGTTCTGTAAAGCTCTTTTGCCTTCAGGTAGCTTCACCAAATCCCATGTTTGGTTCTCCATGAGAGCTTGATGCTCCTCATCCATGGCTTGCTCCCACTTCTTCCTGGTATCTACCTGCATTGCTTCATCAAATCTCTTTAACTCTCCACTATCAGTGAGTAATAAATAATAAAGAGAATGAAAAAACGTTCAGGTTATCTTCTTACCCTAGAAGACCTCCTCAATATAAGAGTTTGAGGTTCCTAAACCGATTCATGTGTAACTTTCCCATCTGGAAGATCCTCTACCGCTGCATATTCTTTCTTGGATTCTTCCATATTTTCCTACAACTGTTGCTTATACATGACTTTCTCATTAAAGACCACATCCCTAGAGCGAATGATTTTCTTATCCTTAATACTCCAACATTTATATGCAAAGCCATCACCATCATAACCAATGAAAGTATATTTTTCTGATTTAGCCTAATAAATGAAAAACACCTCACATCCAAAGACTCTAAGAAATAAATAATCAAGTTTCTTACCATACTAAGCCTCATCGAGTATGCCTCCATCTAAGGCACTTAAGGGTCCTCTATTTATAAAGTACACATTTGTGCTCCACGCGCTTTTTCCCAAAAAGAAAGAGACAATCCTGTATGTAACCTCATGCTTCTAGCACGTTCTATTATTGTTCTGTTCATCATTTCTAACACCTCATTCTGATGTGGAGTTCCTAGAACTGTCTTTTACCTGTGGATTTCATTCTTAGAACATTAATCATCAAATTCATTGTTGCAATACTCCCCTCCATTATCTGACCTGAGACATTTTAACTTAAGACCTGTTTCATTTTCTACCAAGGTTTTCCATTTAACAAAAGTGTCAAATACATTAGATTTGTTTCTAATTAAATAAACCTAAAATTTCATTGTTGCATCATCAATAAAAGTAACATAATAACTTAAACCCCCAAGAGATGATACCTGAGCTGAACCCCACACATCAGAATGCACCAACTCTAACTTACACTCTTTCTTTATAGGTCCAACCTTGATAAATCTTACTCACTTATGTTTCCTATATATTCAGTCCTCACAGAACTCCAAACCTATTTTTGTATATCCAGGAAAATCCTTTTTTATGATCTCCATACCCTTATGGTTCATATTACTGAGCCTATAATGCCACAATGTTGTATCTACTTCTAAAGTCACAAGATTACAAACATTAGTACTATAAGTAGTTAGATACAGGGTTCCAACCTTCTTACCTCTTGTCACCACAAGAGCACCCTCGGTAACCTTCCAAGAGTCCACTGTAAATATCACAGTACAACCATCACTTCCCAACTATGTTGTTGATATCAAATTTCATCTTAACATAGGCACATGTATGACATCCTTCAATAACCAAGTATTCCCATTTTGCATCTTAACCTGAACAGAACATTTTCCAACTATGTTGCAAGTCTCATTATCACCAAGAAAAATATGCCCAAAATCTCCTTGAACATAATCAACAAATTAATTCCTATGTGGAGTAGCATGGAAAGAAGCCCCTGAATCTAAAACCCAAAATTTAGTAATATTGTGCAAAGAAAGAATCAAAGTACCCTGACATAAATTACCCATTTCCACATTTTCCTATTTGTTTTCTTCCTGTTGTTTTTTCTTGTCCCAAAGCTCCCAACGGTCCTTTGCATGCCCAGACTTTCCACAGTGCCAGCATAATATTTTGCTTTTAGATTTTGACCTTCCCTGATCCTTTCATTTTCCATGGCTTCCTCTATTCTTTTGTCTCCCTCTAGTTTCCATTGTTAAATCATTCCCTGCAGTAGAAGATCCACCAAAGATTTTTCTTTGCATTTCCTTGCTTAGAATCACCCCTACAACATCCTCAAGCTTCAACTTTGAGTTAGCTGAAATAGAGTTTCTTAGTGCCATTACCAGGCTATTCCAACTCTCAGGTAAATAGCACAGAACTAATAAAGACCTAACTTATTCATCAAATTATATTGTAACCAACGATAGCATATTTACAACCGTATTAAAATAATTTAAATGATTTGCTACTGAACCATTCTCAGACATCTTCATATTAAAAAACTTTTTCATTAAAAATATCTTATTAGAGGCAGAGGGTTTTTCATACTTCCCTAATGCATCCATCAGTTATTTTGTAGTATTTTCCTTTGAAACATTAAATAATACCGAAGATGCAAGACACAGCCAGATTGTCCCAAGTACCTTTCTATCTAGTAAATCTCATTCTACATCCATCATGCTTAAGGGTTTGTTCACCTTCTCAAATAGCAGAATATAAAGATCCTTCTGATAAAGGTAATCTTCATCCTGCATCTTCCAAAGACTGAAATTTTTCTCATTGAATTTATCAACCCTAGATCTTCCATCATCTGCCATAGCTCCCACTCAAGATAAAAATTTCCCTGCGATTCAACACTTCAGCAAACCAAACTAGGCTCTGATACCAATTGTTAGAAAATAAGGGATACAATATGTAGAATAATCCCTCATAAAAAACAATAGTAGAAGCTAATATGCAAAAAATATTATAGATCTCAAATAAAAGTGTAGAATAAAATAACACAACACAAAAAGATAGTATTTAACGTGGTTCACCCAATTTTGGGCTACATCCACCAAGAATCATTTGATCAGATTTTATTACAAGCCACCGCTCTCTCAATACAATACTCATATCTGTTTGGAGCTATGTCCAACAAAATCTACAAAATTCACACCCGAATTCAAAATACATCTGCAATGTTACATAATTCATATCATATACATAAAACCATATAAGTAGACAACTGCTTAAGTAGTTTTACAAAACTATGGGTATCAAAACCATGGGCCAAAACCGTCCCATAAACCTATGGGTCAAAAATCCCGCCCATATGAGAAAAACACTTTTCTCGGTATATCGGACACGTTCTAAGGAAAAAAAAATTGGGGGCTACGCCACCGAATAATTTCCTGAACGTTAACATGCAGTACTAGCTATACACAAGCATTTAATCAAGCTTTATACATAGTAAAGATTAAAGATTAATGAGTACTCCACATGACCTATTCAACATCTACATAATGAGAGGAAAAATAGTGAACCAATAATCTACAACATTTAAAGAAAACATTTACAACAAAAGTTTATAGAACCTTAACATATTCACACTATAATGCATCATTAGCTTTGTCTGTGGTCTAGTCCACCATATTTGGAGAATTAAACAACTGATGTAGATAAAAATGCACAAATACTATGAAAGAAGAGTTGAAAACAACAAAGAAAGAGGTAAAAAAAATTTCAATGCCAAGAATAGGTTTGAGAAGAGGAAAATGAATGTAGGGAAAATAAGCACCAGATGAGTGCAAACCAAGAAAAGTTTCAGCATAATTAAAGACAATCCACATACAATTATAAGATACTCTACATAACCCTTATATATGTGTTTTCTAAGAACAATTTTATTACAAAGTCTATTAAGTCGGCTGCTAGCATGGTTCATGATAAGTACAACTAGAATTAACTGACATATATAGATCATGCATAGTAATGGTCATAGATTTTCTGGTAGCAAGCATAATACTAGTTGGTAGAAAGGACATATGGCAAAAGAAATCATATGAACATTTAGTTAAAATCCGCTGAAATAAAATATCAAATTTCTAAAACTTAGTGATGATGAAATAAAATCCAGTGTATTGACTAACAAATTATTAAAAATTAAAAACTTGAATTACATCTCTCTCTCTCTCTCCATTTCTCTCCCTCTCCCTCTCATCTCTCTCCCCTCTCTCTCTCCTATCTCTCTCTCTATCTCTCTCTCTAACTCTCCCTCTCCCACCTACTCCCTCTCCCTCTCCATCTTTTTCTCCCTCTCCCTCTCCCCCTCTCTCTCCCTCTCCATTTCCATCTTCGTCTCCCTGTTCCTCCCTCTCCCTCATTCTCTTACATTTTCCTCTGTTCCTCCCTCTCTATCCCTCGCTCCCCCTCCCTCTTCATCCCCCTCGCTGTCCCCCTCCTGCTCCCTCTCCCTCTCCCTCTCTCCCTCTCCCTCTCCTTCACCCTCTCTCTCATGCCCTTATGCCTCCCCCTGAGAACAAATCACCAAAATATGTATATATATATATATATATATATATATGTATTATTTCAAATCCATGACATGCCCTTATGCCTCCCCCAAGTACCCCTTATTCCTCACATTTCCTTATGCCCTCCCCAATCTCTTATTGCACCCCATAACGAGTAAAGAAATGCAAGCTATTTCATTTGTAAGGTGGAAACCAAATCCCAACTCCCTCCATCTTTATACCTCCCTAAAACACACTTGTGCCTCCCACAAAATAACCACATAGTCTTCTCCTACATTCCTAGGCCATCTACCCAACAACCCACAAACATGCCAAAACAATAATACATTAACATTTACATATATAAAAGAAAAACATTTCAAGAGCCAAGCTCCTACCTGTCCATGATGGAGTTGTTCCAAATTCCAAAACATCAAACTTTATCCCAATGAAAGAAATCTAAATCAATCAAGCACAAACATACAACAATCTTCCAAGAACTTCTCCAAAAGCAAGAGCTCCCAAAACAACAAGAAAATTTGCCCAAGAATGAAGTCTCCAAAAAGTGAAGCAATCCAAAACAAGGCAAACAATTCAAATTTTATAGAAGGAAGAGAAGAGGATGATGTGGATCCATGTAGGATGTCTCATCACACATCCTTAGCCCTAACCCAAAAGTCAACTTCATTCTCCAATGCATAATAAATAGGGGGTGAATAATATGATAGTTTAATTACACACTCAAATCCAACCCACACCCCAAAGGGCTGAAATTAAATCATGTAAGAAAAGTGCAATTAAAACATATAATTTACCTTCTCAAAAGGCATAATAAAATTCAAATCTCAACTCCCCAACCATAAGTATGGTTAGTAATTAAATTTAAGATGTATGGGACAAGTTTAACTTGTCCCACAAGCCTCTAAAATCAGCCTCCAAGGACATATTCGAATTTCCAAGGAAATGTAGTGTTTCACACTCAAGAGTTAACTTACACATCACTTACACATTTCTTACAACACTTACACATTAATTATAACACTTTAACTCATGGCCAACAACTCTCATTAATTACCCTCTTATGACACATTGATTTATTTATCGTAACAATATGATTACTCACAATATTTACACACCATTTAATAATGAAAGAAATAGGTAAAAACACCACAAAATAAACACATGCAACATAGAAAAAGGAACCAAAATAAAAGAAATACATAAAACCTCTTGGTCACAATTAAAGGTGATCCTCAATGGGAATCTATAACACTCACAAACATGCACAAACAAATACTAGTTACCATGGTGACCTTGTTGAATTCATCTAGAATTCCAATGTGGTTGGTCCCCAATCCCCTGATGTTTGTTGTGATTACTTTAATCTACAAAAAAAATACTCCTTCATCCTCGTGGCCATATTAGAACATCCAAAATAATATAAATAAAATTCCCAAAATCATTTAGATATATGAATCACCACAACATTAAAGAAATCTAACAATATCATTTATAGTTTTATCAACTATATCATCATCCAATAATTTCCATTTCTAAGTCTACTCACAATATCTAAATATCACAAATCCGAACATCCATAATATAACCATGTCAATCAATATATCAACATATAAAATTTCTTTAATAATCATCATGCCTCATAACTGAATCAAGTCAATAATAATCCATAATCTAACATCTAACATCATACTATAGTAAGGTCCATAATCATGTTCATAATATAATTAGCAGTATCATGATTAGTATTGAAAAGGTCTCAATGAGAAGTGGGCACTACATCCCCCTCCCCTTAGACTCGACTTCCTCCTGGAAGTCACTGGAACAAATGTGAAAACTGAGCTCATAACAAAGTAGCATCCTCCCATGTAGCTGCAGTCTCATCATATCTGTCCCACTGCACCCGTACCTGATCAACCTCTTTACCTCGAAGGCCTAGGGTCCTGCAATCTAGGATGCACACGAGCTCCACCATCACCTGCCCCTAATCCCGCACCTGCAATGATTTCCAATCTAACACATGAGAAAAATCTGTAACATATTTCCTAAAAACTGAAACATGAAACACATCATGTACGCGAGACAAGCTAGGTGGAAATGCTAGATGGTAGGCCATAGGGCTGATACGCTCCAAGATCTCAAAAGGACCCACGAATCTAGGAGCTAACTTAGAACATTTTCCATAATGGATGGGGATCTTATGTGGCCTAACATGAAGGAACACTTTCATGCCCACATCAAAACTACAGTCGGTCCTATGCTAATCTGCATACTTCTTATATCTTGTGCCTCATACAGTCTCTGTCTGATCCAAACCATCTGATGCTCTATGTCCTGCAACAAAGCTGGCCCAAGAGAAACCTGTCATCTAACCTGTCCCAACTAAGTTATGTCCTAAACTATCTACCATACAAATCCTGAAAATGAGCCATGCTTATAGAACTCTGAAAATTATTATTGTAGGAAAACTCCACCAAGTACAGGTACTCCTCCCACCTAGACTGCTGATCCATCACATACATCCTGAGCATATCCTCTAAAATCTTATTCATACACTCAGTCGGCCCATCTGTCTCAGGGTGATATGTTGTGCTGAAATTGATCTTCCTCCCGATGGCATGTTGTATGGTACTCCAGAAATGGGAAGTGTACAAAGGATCGTAGTCACTTATGTTCTTCAGCGAAATCCTGTGCCACCTGAACATCTCATACAAAAATACTCGTGCCACTGCACTAGCTGAATAAGTGGTATTCATAGAGAAAAGTGAGCCACTTTTGTCAATTTATCAACTGTGACCATGATGGCATCACGGTGATAGATCTCCCTCCCTCTCTCTCCCTCCACTCTCTCTCTCCCTACCGCCCTCCCTCTCTCTCCTGCTCTCTCCCTTTCCATCCTCCCCCTCTCTATCTCTCTCCCTCCCACTCCCTCCCTCCCTCTCTCCCGTGCCACCTAAAAATCTCATACAAAAATACCTGTGCCACTGCACTAGCTGTATAAGTGGTATTCACAGATAAAAATGAGCCACTTTTGTCAATTTATCAACTGTGACCATGATAGCATCACGGTGATAGCTCTCCCTCCCTCTCTCCATACCACCCTCCCTCTCTCTCTCCGGCTCTCTCCCTTTCTGTCCCCCTCCCCCCTCTCTCTCTCTCCCTCAGACTCCCTCCCCCCTCTTTCACTCTTCCTCTCCCTTACCCTCCCCCCTCGCTCTCTCACACGCTCCCACGCGCGCCCGCTCCTCGACTCGCGCTCGCTCGGCCGAGCTCCCCCTCCCTCGCGCCTCTCCCTCTCCTCCATCCTTGTCCTCTCTCCCTTGGTCCCTCGTCCTCTCTCTCTCCCTCTCCCCTCGCCAGCAAGCCCTTTGTGTCCCTCTGCCCTCTGCCCTCTCTCCAGCTCTCTCGCCCATCTCCCTCTCCTCCACCTCCCCCTCCCCCCCTCTTCTCTCTTCCCCCTCCTCCCTCTCCCTCCCTCTCCATCCCTCCCTTTGTCCCTTCCCGGCCCCTCAACCCTCTCCGCCCTTCTCTCTTCCATCATCCCGCCTATCCCTCTCGCCCCTCGTTCCCCCTCCCGCTCCGAGCCCCCTTCTCCCACTGCCATACCCCTCTTCCTCTCTACCTAGCCCCTCCCCACCTCGCCCCCTGCCTTCTCTCTCCTTCTCCTCTCCCTCTCCTGTTATTCTCTCTCTCTCTCCTCATCCGCGTCTCCCTCTGCCCGTTCTCTCCTCCTCTCGTCCGCCTCTTTTTCTTCCTCTCCTCAAGTTCCCATCTCATCCCTCATCTCCCTGCATCCGCCCTCCTCCCCTCCCTTCTTCCCTCCATTCCTCTCCCTCCCCCCCTGCTTTTTGCCGCCCCCCTTTCACTCGGGTATCTCTCCTACTCGTTCCCTCTCTATCTCCCCCTCATCACTTACCCCCTCTTCCTCTCCTCTCTCTCTCTCTACCTCTCCCCCCTCCGCCTCTACCTCTCCCCCCCGCTCCCACAGTCCCGCCCCTGCCCTAAACCTCCTCTCTCCCTCTCCCTGTCCCTCTACTCTCTCCTCCACTCTCTCTCACTCTCTCCCACTCCCACCCTCTCTTCTCCCTCCCTCTACCTCCCCCTCTCTCTTCCTCCCCTTCTCACTCTCTCCTCATCTACTCTCTCCTAAATACCCCCCTCTCCCCACCTCCCTCCCCCTTCCCCCCTCTCTCCCCTCCCCCTCTTCACCATCCCTCTCCCTCTTCCCCTCTCTCTCTTCTCTCGCCTGCCCCTCTCCCTCTCCGCCATCGCCCCTCGCCCCACCTGCCCCGCACACTCCCCTCTCCCTCATAGTGCTGCCCTCTCCCCCCCCCTCTCGTCCCCCTCTCTCTCACCCTTCTCTCTCTCCTCCCTCTCCCGTTCCCTTCCCCGCCCCTCCCGGCTCGCTTTTTTTATTTTCCCCTTCTCTCTCTCTTTTTCCCTTCTCCCCCTCCCTCTCCCCCTCTCCCCCATCTTTCACCTTCCTCTTCCTCTCCTCTCCCTATTCCCTTTCTCCCCTCCCATGCCTCTTCCCCCTGCATCCCTCTCATCTCTCCCTCTCCGCTCCCTCTGCCTTCTTCCTTCTCCCCCCCTCGTCTCTCTCCCTCTGTACGCCCCCGTCCTTCTCCCCCTCCCTCGTGCTGGGGCTCCCTCTCGGGGCCGTGCATTCTACCATCCTCCCCTTTCTTCTCCTCTCTTCCTCAGCCTCCCGTCGTCGTCCTTCGTCCCCCTCCCCCTCACCTTCTCTCTTCACCGTAACACTCTCTTTCTCCCTCTCTCCCACCCCTTCTACTTCCCACCTAACCCTAATCCCTCCCCTATCTCTCTCTGCTCCCTTCAACTCCCCCTCTCTCAAATCTCCCTCTACCCCTCCCCCTTCCTCTCCCTCTCCGCCCTTCACCCGCTCTCCCTTTCCCCTCTCCTCTCTCTCTCTCCCTCTCCCCTCTATCTCCCCCCCCTCTCTCTGCTCCTCACCTCTTCCTCCCTCTCCCTCCCTCCATCTTTTCCCCTTCTCTTTCCTCCTCTTTCCCGTCCCCCATATCCCCTTCTCCCTCTTTCCCTCCCTCTCCTTCCTCTCCCTCCCTTTCGCGCCCTCTGTCCTTCTCTCTCTCCTCTCTCCATCCCCCCCTCCCCCTCTATTCCTCCACGTCCTTCTTCCCTGCTCCTCTCTCTCCTCTCTCTCTCTCTCCCATCTCCCCCTCTCTATCCCTCTCCCTCTCCCTCCCTGACCCTTCTCGTCCCTTTCTCCCTCCCCCGCCCCCTCCCTCTCCCCCATCTCCCTCTCCCTTCCCCCTCCCTTCCCTCTCTCCCTCTCCCTCTCTCCTTCCCCTCCATCCCTCCTACCCTCTCTCCCGCTTCCTCCCCTCCTCTCCCCCCCCTCTCCTCGCCGTCCTCCATTCTCATCTCTCTTCCCTCCCTCTCTTCCTTGCGCCCTCCTCTGCTCCCCTCTCCCTCTCCTTTTCTTGCTTCCCCTTTCTCTCTTCCCCCCTCTTCCCTCTCCCTCCTCTCCTCCCCTCCGCCCTCCCTCTCTCTCCCTAGCTCCCTCCCGTTCCCCCCACTCCCTTCTCTCTTCCCTCTCCCTCTCCCCTTCTCTTTTCCCGCGGCCTCCCTCTCTTCCTTCATCTCTCCCCGCTCAGATCCTCTCTCCCCCTCCCTGCTCCCTCCCCTCTTTTCCCCTCTCTTTTTTTTCTAGTTCCTCTTCCCCTCTCCCTCTCCTTCTGTGTCCCCCCCCTCTTGGTACTTCATCCCTCTCGCCCCGCTACCTACGTACGTCGCGGCTTCTCCCCCTCCCCCTCTCCCCCCTCTCTCCCTCCCCCTTCTCTCTTCCTCTCCCCCGGGGAGGTTAATCATCTCGCCTCCCCCGTCCGCCCCCTCTCTCGTCTCCCGTCCCTTTTCTTTCCCTGCCTTCTTTTTTCTCACCTTTGCCCGCCTCCTCCTACTCCCGCCCTCCGCCCTCCCTCCCTCCCTCTCCCTCTTCCTCCCTCACCCCTCTCACTCTCTCCTGCTCCCCACCGCTCACCAACCCTCCCTCGCTCTCACTGTCTCACTCTCCCTCCCTCTCCCTTCCTCTTTGTCTCTCTCTCTCTCCCCACTTGCTCTCGCTCTCTCTCTCTCTCTCCCTTTCACCCTCCCTCCCTCTTCCCGTCTCCCTTCCTCTTCCCCTTCCCCTCCCTCTCCACCTCTCTCTCCTCCCTCTCTCTCTCCCACTCCAACTCCCACACCCACTGCTGCTCCGCCTCCCTTTCTCCCTTCCCCTCAATCTCCCCCTCGCCTCTCTCTCCCTCCCTCTTCCCTGTCTCCCCTTTCCCCCCCTCTCCTCTCCCTCCCCCTCTCCCTCTCCCTCTTCCTCCCTCTCTACAACTTCACGTCTCCTCTCCCCCTCCCTCCCTCCCTGTCTCTCCTCCATCTCCCTCTCCCTCGTCTCACCCCCTCTTAACCTCACTATCCCTTGCGCTCTCCCCCCCTCCCACTGCCCCTCTCCCTCTGTCCCCCTACCCTTTGTCCCTCACCCACTCTCCTCTCAATTCCCTCACTCTACCTCTCTCTCCCTCCTTCACTACCTCTCCCCTCCCCTTCCCTCTCTCCCCCTCCCCCTCTTCACTCACTCTCTTGCTCCCTCCCGCTATAGCTTGCGCCTAGTCTCAACTCCTCCCTTCCCTCTCTCCGCCTCTCCCTCATCTGCCTTCCTCTTCCCATCTCCCACTCCTCCCCACCGCTCTCTCTACCTCTACATCACCCTACCTCCTGCCTCTTTCTCTGCTCGTCTCCCTCCCCCTACAGCTCCCCCTCCCACTCACCCTAGCCCTCTTTCCATCTCCCTCTCCCCTCCTCCTGCCTCCCCCTCCCTCCTCCTCCTCTCCCATCCCCATCCCCCTACTCTCTTTCCCCCTCCCCCTGCCTCAACCTCGCTCTCTTCTCTCTCTCTTTATCCCGCTCCCTCCTCTGCCTCCCTCTCCTGCATCCCCTAGCTCTCTCTCTCTTCCCTTCTGCCTCCCCCTCCCACCTCTCCCTCTTACCTTCTCCCACTCCCACTCTCACTCCCACTCTCTGCTCTCACCTCTCCCTCCCTCCATCCCTCTCTCTCTCTTCCAATCTCCCAACCTCGCCCCCTTTCCAACTCCCTCTCATCTCTCCCCCTTTCGCCCCCTCCCTCTCTACAGCTCTACCTCTCCCTCTCTATCTCACCTCTCTCCCTTCCTCCTCTCTCTTCCCATCTCCCTCTCCCCATCCCCCTCTTAACCTCTCTCTCCCCTTCTCCCCCTCACGCCTATCCCTCTCTCCCTCTCCCTCCCTCCCTCCGTCCCTATCTCTTCCCTTCTCCCTCCTTCTTCTTCCACCTACTTGCGCTCTCGTTCCATCCCCCTACTCCTTCCCCTCCCCTCCCTCTCACACTCTCTCTCTAAATCTCCCCGCTCGCACTCTCTCTACCTCCTCTCCCTCCTCCTCCTCCTCACTCTCCTACTCCTCCTGCTACTCACTCTTGCTCTCGCCCTCCCTCATCCCCTCCCTCTCTCTATCCTTGTCTCCCTCCCCACTCTTCCTCCTCCTCCTCCCCTTCCCTCTGTCTCTCTCCCCGTCTCCGTCCCCCTCCCTCCCTCTCTCCCCATCTCCCTCCCCCCTCTCTCTCTCTCCCTTCCTCTCTCTCTCTTCCCATCTCCCTCTCCTCGTCTCCGTCCCCTTTCTCTCTTCCCATCTCCCTCTCCCCATCTTCGTCCCGTCCCCCTCCCTGTCTCTCTCCCTCTCACTCCCTATCTCTCTTCCCATCTCCCTCTCCCCGTCTGTCCCCCCTCCCTCTCTTCCTCTCTCCCCCTCTCCCTCTCCCTCTATTTTCCTCTCTGTTTGCTTTCACTCCCTCTCCCTCCCACTCTCCCTCTCCTCCCTCTCTCCCTCTCTCCCCTACTCTCGCTCCCTCTCCCTCTCTCCCTTCTCTCTCTCTCCCCCCTCTTCTTCCCCCTGCTTGTGCTCTCATTCCCTCTCCCGCTTCCTCTCCCTCTCTCTCTCCCTCCCTCCCCCTCTCACCTCTCTCCTACTTCCCTGCTCCCGCTCCTGCTGCCACCCTCCCTCGCTCTCACTGTCTCACTCTCCCTCTTTGTCACTTCCTCTCTGTCTCTGTCTCTCCCTCTCTCCCCTCCACTTGCTCTCTCTCCCTCTCCCTCCCTCCATCCCTCTTCCCGTATCCCACCCCCTCTCCCTCCCTTTCTCTCTCTTCCCATCTCCGTCCCCCTCCCTCTCCTGCTCCCGCTCCCCATCCCTACCTCTTTCCCTCTCTCCCTCTCCCTCCATCTTTCTCTCTTCCATTCTCCTTCCCCTCCCTCTACCACTCTCGCTCCTCCTCCCTCCCTCTCTTCCTGTCTCCCTCCCCCTCCCCCTCTCTTCTTGTCTCCCTCTCTCCCCCCACTCGCTCCCTCCCTCTCTCTCCCCCCCTCCCCCTTTCTGTCTCCCTCCCTCTCTCCCTCTCTCTCCCCCCCTCTCTCTCTGCTCTCCCTCTACCGCTTCCTCTCCCTCCCTCTCTCTCTTTCTCTATGCTTTGTACTTATCCATCTACTAAAATTTTAAATTAAGTCTCTTTTCTTATCCACCTCCTACAATTTATTTAATTTCCTCTTGTAATCAACCAACAAATTTTATCCACCTACTAAAGTTTATTTGATGTGTACCATACAAATTTCTCAAACAATATGGAATTCATTCAATTGAGTGTGTTGGAATAACAAAGTGAAATTTCTTAGTACCCACAAATATCTACACAAGTTTCTGAAACAATATAGAAATCATTCTAATTGAGTGTGCAGGAATCACAAAGTAAAAAAACAAAGAACCATCAAAATATTTAATTAAAATTTTTTGTACCCTACAAAGAGTTATTGGTAAAGCAAAAATAATCTGATTTATTAAATCAGAGATTGATCCCTCTTTTAGTTATTGATTAAAAGAAATACTCATATTAAGTGAAAAAACAAAGAAAAGACCAGTGTTAAATACAAGTTTTTTAAGTAAATATGGAATGTCCCGAAATATAAAAGAGTTAATTTCTTATTTGGTACCCTACACAAAGTTCTTGGTAAGTAGAGATACTCTGAATTATTAAATTAGAGATTAATCCCTCTTTTAGTTATTGGTTGGCGGAAATACTCTAAATTCTAAAATTTAAGATTAATCCCTTTTTTATTTAACTTATAAACAAAGTATAGATCTTTAAAACTGAAGTTATATTTGTAAAACTGAAGCTATATTTGTAAAACTGAAGCTACAAAATACCTCACGAACTAATAATGATAATATTTACCTCATAGACATCTTAACCAACTTTGCAAAAATAAGACAGATGTGTTTTCTGTGAAAATGTTCTGTGAATATGTTTTACCAAACATAGTGAAAAATAATTAAATTTAAGATTAATCACTCTGTGAAAATGGTTCTGTGAATATGTTTACCAAACATAGTTAAAAATAAACATAGTGAAAAATAATTAAATTTAAGATTAATCACTCTGTGAAAAACATAGTGAAAAATAATTAAATTTACGATTGATCACTCTTTTATTTGAGTTATAAAGATAAAGTCTATATTTGTAAAACTAAAAGCTCCTCTTTTATTTATCTTATAAATGTAAGGTCTATATTTGTAAAACTGAAGCTACAAAATACCTCACGAACTGATTATATTTTTCTAAATAGAAATTTTAACCAACTTCCAGATAAAATGATACAAAATACCTCACGAACTAATATATTTACCTAAATAGACATCATAACCAACTTTGACAAAAAATTGATAATGATACTTATGGAAACACCAAATCACCCCAGTATTTCTATGTAGTACTATATAAGAATGGATCTGTATGGACAATCTGGAGAACTAATAATTACTTGAGAAATATTAACAAAGTTTGTAAAACTGAAGCTACGAAATACCTCACGAATTGATATATTTTCATAAATAGATATCTTAACCAAATCACCTAGGTATAACTATGTATTACTGTATAAGAATGGATCAGTATGGACAACTTGGAGAACTGATAATTACTTGAGAAATCTTAACAAACTTTGAGAAACTAGGACATTATTCTTAAGGAAGCATCAAATTACCCACCTAGGACATTATTCTCGAGGACGCACCAGATTACCCAGCTATAACTATGTAGCATCGTATAAGAATGGATTTTTATGGACAATCTTAAACCAGATTCACAATCTTTAAGGTTATTTATTCCATTATCTTGTAAACGAACATCTGAAATTTTTGTAAAACTCAACTCTGAATTTGCAGCTAATGAACAAGAAATTAGCTCAAACATAAAACTATAAACAATCTGTATTTACTTGCATCAATGAAAATGCATATCAGTTTGTATTTAATTACAAACTGTTAGAACAGTTAAGACCCATATTTAATTACCCAATATAAATAGATATGCAATTTCATCTCAGTAAAGAAGTGCTAAATGATTTGTTATTTAGAGGAACATGGAACCACGTAAGGATAGTTTCATTGTGTGTGTACAGTGTGAGTGGCTATAGAAATCAAACCATAAAAAGATAAAAATTTGATGTTAGTTCTTTTAGAAAACCCGTCCATATAAAATCAACCGACTGTGAATGAGTTGAGGTTGTTCCATCAACAAGATTGATTAATCCATTTCCTTAAAAAGAAAATGTTGTGTAAATTTGACACCCATTTCACCAACCAGATAATGTGAATGAAGACATAAGGCAGTTTTAACTAGACAAACATCAAAGGAGGAAAGGAGAAGTTTAGATAAACAACTATCATTCAGACGAATGAGAACCAACATCTTGAGATTAATCGAAGGGGTGGAACCCAAATCAATTTGTATGGAAAAAGTTCTTGGGGACCAATGGTGAAGTTCTAAGTTGAAGTTAAATATCCATGTTCATCCTAACAGCCATTTTCCCAACCAGATAAATGCCCAGTTCTTTGTTACTAAAGGATACTAATACTATGAATAAAGACACTAAAGGCTATATGTAGTGGATGGATGAAAACATATTGCACACTCTACAAATAATATCTCAACTGGCCTCACATCAATGTGGAGGAAACGATAAGTAGAGACCAAAGGAATTTCAAGAACAGACGATGGAGCCAACATCTTAAGTTGTATAACCATGTTCATCCTGAATTCCTAATAAGCACAAATAATTGTAAGCATTTTTAGGGGTGTCTCATAATCGAGAAATTTTTTTCGTAAAATGGCCTTAGCGGAAGTTTTCTATTTCTAATTTTAGGTTATTTTAAGATAATTAGTCTGTAGTGCATTTATATGGCCCTTCAAAAAAATAATTCTTTCACATAAAATACTTACAGTTCATCGTTTAGATAATGCAACAAAAAATGTCAATTAATGCAACAAGAAACGTCGATAATGCACAATAATGAAATCAAATAAAGCTTCTGCAAACAAAAAAGCAAGAGGTAGATAAAAATTTACCATGCCCCTGTTTGAAAAAAGGCAAGGGAAGATAAAAATTTTGTTTGTTAAAGAATTAGTGCTCAGGGAACAAAAATTCTACACATTTTTGATGCAACTACCCAAACCAACACTCTAACGATGTCCTGACTTAATAAAAGTCTTAAAATTCTTTATTTAAATATACCCGACTGTCAAGTAGTTATACTAAAAAATTAAAAAAATATATAAAACTGAAGCTAAATGAAACATGCCCATTAGTAAATAATCAGAAATTATCTAACTACAAGCAATAATAAGTTAAAATTTTACTAACCACGATGAAAATCCCTATGGAATTCAAAACCCAATGCCCATCGGTTCAAAACAGATCTATGTGAAATTCAAAACCCAAAACCATTTACAAGAGCCCCATTAGAAATAATAAAAAAATTAAATGAATGAAATTAAAATAGAGGAAATTCAGTATGAAAATGCATTTTCTGTATTAATTAAATCAAAATACATTTGTGGCACTAAAAACAATGCAGATTTTTTATACGACAAAGGTATGGTTTTCCTAAGGTATGTTTTTTTAATGTGATGGCCAAATACCACACGATAGCCACTGTTCTGCCGCACCATAAGCACACCACAACCTAACTTTACCATTTTAATTCCCTGATGAACTTTTAACCCTTTAAAAATCACTAAACCTTTTAACCGCAATAACATCTTACTCTAAGCCGAGAAGATCCGAAAAACAAAAGGGAAAAAAATATTGAACTGCAATAGTAAACCCTATGCATAATATTAGCTATGCTACAAGCACTTTATGTGTTTACCTTAAAAAATTTGTAGAATTTTTCCCTAAATGAAAGTTGGTCATTAGAAGGACCAGATGACTTTTTACAAAAATAGATCTAAACCCTAATTCCGTACCATTTTCATATTTAGTTGCTTTCAGTTTCTGTTTAATTCATTATGAATTTGAGGTGGGGTTCAAGTATTTGACTTCACTGAATTCTTCTTTTTCTTAAAATTATCCCGGGTTTCTGTTGAAGCTATGCAACGGAGTTCAATAGAAATCCATTGAAGACCCATAGAGAAGCTGTCCAATGGGATGAAGTTCAACTAGTAGATCAGCACCATTGTTTTTTTTTTAAATTATTATTCCCTCCATATTTAAGAAAAAATAATGTAACTACTTGTACTAGTGGCAGAGCAGAGCAACGCAATCAGGCTAAATAGCTGAATTTGTCTCTGAAATTTCAGCGAATAAACAAGAAATTCTATACAAATTATGAAAAAACAAAACCCAATTCTTAACAAACAAAATTTCTGCAGATTTTGATGCATCTAACGAAAAAAATACAATTATAAACATTCTAACCATGATGATAAAAAAAATCCAATGTCCTGACTTATTAATTAAAAGTCTTAAAATTCTTTAAATATACCAGACTGTCAAGTATATATACTAAAAATATAAAGCTGAAGCTAAATGAAACAGGTACATTAGTGAATAATCAGAAGTTAATGGCAAAATGAACAGAAGAATACCAAACAACAAGTTATCTAACTACAACAAAATAAGTTTAAATTGCACTAACCATGATGAAAATCTCTGCAGTATTCAGAACCCAATGTCCAGCGGTTCAATATAGATCTCTGTGAAATTCAAAACCCAATGTCCAGCGGTTCAAAATAGATATCTATGAAATTCAAAACCCAAAACCCTTTACTAAAAAATTAAATGAATGAAATTCACAAAAACAAAATACATCTATGGCACTAGAAACAATGCATCTCTCTTCTTCAATAAAGGTATGGTTTTGCTAATGTGATGGCCAACATTCTACCACGCGATAGCCACTGCTCTGCCACACCATAAGGTGTGAAGATCAGAAAAACAAAGGGAAAAAATGTCTAACCCTGTGCATGATAAATTTACAGAAATTTTCCCTAAATGAAGTTACCCTGTGCAGTTAACTTGTTTTTACCTTAAGAAATTTGCCCTAAATGAAAGTTGGCAATTAAAAGGACCAGATGACGCCATTAGTAATTTTAAAAACATAGATCTAAACCCTAACTTGATTAAAGTTCAGATTGTGCATTATGAAGTTTCAAGTTTCTAAACCTCAAAACCCCAGGAAAATAAACCTAACAAATGTCCTGAACATTAACATACTACAGTAAAAACCTATGCATTTACATTAAGCATCAAAGAGAGAAAATATTACAGAGCAATCCACAACTTCGTAAGGAAAATGGAAATTCTTTTTATAACAGCAGCTTAAAGAAGCTTACCATATTTATGAAGGAGATGCATCCTTTGCTTTCTCGCTGGTATAAATCCACGAATTTCAATATTATTCTCCCACACAAACCACAGAGACAAAAAGGAAAGAAAATAATCTGAAAATAGACAGACAAATCCTTCTCAAACCAGAAAAATAAGGACACAAAATGACTAAAAAAACACCAAAATGACTCACAAAAAAGAGCTTGGCCATGGCCAGAAGAAAATGAATCAAATCCAGAGAAGAATGGAAAAATTAGGGTGTGAGAAAGGGTTTTTAAAGGGGCTTTTCAATGGCTCACCTCCAACAGGCACATACGCTCTCTTCCACCTGTCTCAAATGCATTCGTTTATTTTTAGGCGATTTTCAAACGGTACTATAGTAACAGTCACATAAGCTCTTTCCCACGTGTCTCCTTTTCAACGTGTAACCTATGATCTCTGCCACCTGTCTCTGCTTATTTTTATGCGACCTTCTAGATGCATTTGTTTTATGGAGCAAAGTGCTTATGTCCTATAGCTATCATTTAGAGGGACTTAAAAGGTGGGCCCAAAGATGTTATATATGGCTCGAGGACCGATGTGCAAACTTGTGAACCTTAAAAGTCAAATTTGAATTCACAAATGTTATATGACATTAAATTGGGACATTAGGGTGTTTTCACAAAGTGTCGATCTTAAATGGTGACTTATTTTTCATCTTTGAGTTTTAACATTAAGGGGATACTGAAATGATGTTAAATGTGATTAATTTTTTTTAACTATGATGATTTTTTTAAAGGGGTGATATTATGGTTTCTTTAATATATTTGTTCTCAATTTTGGCATGTTTTATGTAGTAACTTAAGGGCATATTTATTAAAGTCACAAAAAATTTAAAAATATTTAAAATGTGTATTTAGATGTGATAACAAATGTGATATCCTAAACACCAATGCAACTCCATAAAAATAAATATGACACCATAAAAAAGACTCAGACACCCTAAACACTAGTGTGACATCTTAAACACTTGTGTGGAACCCTAAACAAAAATGTGACACCCTAAATGCCAATACAACAACCTAAACAACAAATGATACACCTTACACACCTATGTGACACCTTAGCATGATGTGTTGTAATTTGAGACCCTAATGTGACACCCTAATGCAACACCCATAGGGGCTTCACATTTAAAACTTTATCTTATCACATTTGTTCATAAAAAGGTTTAAATAATTACAAGAAAAATAATCAATATAATGGCATGTATTTGTAAGTTTCATAATAGATGTAAATTACGAGAGAATACACAATGCATGTAAATTATTCGACAAAATGCCTCAAAGATATGCGATCTCATGGAATTTGATATTGTTTGACGATGAACATCTTGACGGATTCAATTTTACCAAGACATATTAAAATTATTGAAACCACAAACACGTGCAAATAAGATAAAAAATGCATGCTTGAATGATGTGTTATGAAAGCAATAATCTTGTTTTGATTTTAGTAACAACAAAGAAAAAAATGTAAAACGGAACATTTATAATGGTTTTATAGTTTCCTTCATTTATGGATTTGGCATTAAATCATTCCAATGTCATTTTTAACATGAAAAAACCACATAATGATTTTATATTCATCAAATTCATAAAAGATAAATATATAAACATAAATCTTTTTATGCTTTACCTTCTAAATAGCCATCTTTAGATTCAAATATGCATGCACTTGTTTTAAAAAAGAATATCATGCAAAGGGACGATTACATTTATTCATTCAATGATGAAATAATAGATGTTCTGAGAATCATTAGGTTTTTAACCATGTGATGAAGTATATGAATTCTTTGCATTCTACACAGTGAAAAACACGTGGTCGAAATTTAGAAATAATATAATTTCTCAAGACTCATACACTATTTTTTGGTCATATTCCTAGAGTTCGACGATGAAATAATAGATATTCTCAGAGTCATTAGGTTTTTAACAATGTGATGAAGTATATGAATTCTTTGCATTTTACACAGTGAAAAACACGTGGTAGAAGTTTAGAAATAATATAATTTCTCAAGACTCGTACACTATTTTTTTGGTCATATTCGTAGAGAGATAACAGTCTTCATTGACAAACATCAATGAATAATTAAATATAGCCACACTTATTTTACCATATCTTCGATCTAGTTCATGTCAAATTTTATTTATAATAAGGATCTACAAAACATATATATTTTGTAATGATGTTGTCAAACTCTTACAAGTAATGAAGTACTCTTTGAAGAATATGGAGTTGTGATTATTGATAAAAAAAATCTTCTTTTTTGTGATGTATCCTCAAAATGTTATAGCACATGTTGAGACTATTCTTGATCCTCAAATTTTTTATTTTAACATAGGCTGAGAGTATGCTAGAAAATGAAAACTAATCAAATATGACCTTGAGACATAGGAATGACGTCAGTGAAGTATCTACAACCATCATCCATCAAACTTGCATGGTTGCTTGCTAATAAAAAATGCATAGGTAAAATGGTTAGGGTATGTACTATAATGCTTAAAAAATTCAAAGACTTGGGGAACATCCTTACAAAATCCATATGGTGCATATGTTGTAATCATGGTAGTTCATGATACCATAATTTTTTAGGGTTTTTCTAAACAATTTACATATGTTGTGCATGCTTCCACACTTTGTATACATATCTATTATGGTACTTACAACTACATCTAACAAAAATCATATTTCCATTATGCTTTGATGGATGCACATGCCCTATTATGAATATCCTATTTTTGCACAACCTAGCAGGATTCTTGATGGAATGATTTTCAACCCCTCTCTTGTTGACTTTATTGAGTAGTATTAGGAGTGGTTATCTTCTCCTAGAATATAACTAATATAAAATGATTTTAAGAGGATCATATTATGAAAAGTAATATAAATTCCATATAGTTACATGATTATGAGAATTTAGAAGAGATTTGAGGGTGAGATAACATTGTCCTTATATATTATAGATATTTCCTCTTGATATTACCTAGCATGCCTATGAAAAACTCACACAAGTATTAAGAGAAATGTATTTTAAAATATAATATAATGGTATCTTATATTTTATCATAGTATATGACCAATATATAACTCATCACTAATCTAGAATCCATAGGAAGGAATGACATATTTCATTAATATAGGGAGCGAGATTGAGGAAACAACTTACATTTGAGTTTATAGAAAATGGAATAATTTTTTAACAAGTTATAGATATTCCAATCTCCCTTGAGGTAGTTGGATGATGGATTTTAAATTAGGATTTAGACTTTGAACATTTGTATACATCCATTTCCATATATTTCATTCTCTAACTTATCTATTTGTAATAAGCCTTAATTAGGTATTAACTTAACCTAAATGGTTAATCTTTAGGGGGTAGTAACTTATGGTAGATTATCCTAATCAATTAGTTTCTAGGGATAATTTCATTGATCTCAAGAATAATGACTGAAAAAAGATAAATAATGAT
This sequence comes from Taxus chinensis, assembly GCA_019776745.2. NCBI lineage: Eukaryota > Viridiplantae > Streptophyta > Pinopsida > Cupressales > Taxaceae > Taxus > Taxus chinensis. Next base: position 840,095,453 of record CM034146.1, read on the forward strand.
AAGAAATATAACCATGTACTAGGAATGAGAGAGAGAAAGAGAAGAGGACTTAGCTAATATTCTAACTTCTGCGTTAACCTAGGCTCACTTGATGAAAAGAAAAGGATTGAAATGATTTAAGAGGATCTCAGTACTGAAACTGTGTCCTAGACAAGTAGCTGGCCCAAAGGGTATGGTGTAGACCAAAGTGTACCCACGTTATGAACCTTTCTGTACGTAATTATCCCTCTGCACTCTCAACTTCTACAACTTTATGGGCCTATGCATTGCTTCCTAATATGATGATGTCTGTAATTTAGAACCATGACATTGTGTGATTCTCATTATATAGTTCATTGAATCTTCAAAACCCTAGATGGTGAGAGAGTCATGAAAAATAAACATTAGGTGGGTTATGGGCACCACTATGCATCACTGACATCACCACTACTCCAAAGAGACATCAAACCAAAAGTCATTCTTTCCTGTCATTTTATTTCTATAACGTATGAAATCATATTGATAGCCATGAACTTGTCACAATGTGATTGGAATTGAAATTTTACCCTATCTTGACTTGAATTTTATAATGTTCCTTTTGTACTTCAACATATGAGTGGAGGACTTCCCTAGAATGAGTATGCAAATTATATGGAGATTAAGTGAGTCTTGGAGTATATTTTCTTGTGACTATTATTAGGTTTTTCTCATTAGATTACAAGGATTCAAGTAGATGAAATGAAATCCTTTATGTGATATGAATAACTTACTTATAGACATGTTATAGATCTAGAAAAGTTGAATAAGGATAACTAGAAGTGTACCAAAGGAATTTAATTGAGAAAATTACCTGATGCAGGAACATCATTGTGAAAACATAAAATTTTGTATTTTTGTGTTAGCAAGGGGTGGTAAAGGTGTTAGAAGTCTTGTTAGGTGTCTTTTAACTCGTCCATGGTCTTTACAAGTCCTTCTTATGTGTTAAATGGGATATCTATAGTTTCCTTCCAAAAAGAGAACATTTAAAATTTGAATTGGGAAGTCTAGCTTGAAATATATAATGTTTGAAAACAAAGTTATGATAGGTTGTAAGAGGTCATTTAAGACATTATAAGAGATAAATATAGTGTCATCACCTTGCTGTAAGGGTCCATGTGTTAACCACATGTTCTAACCTTAAGGAGTTAAGAAAGGTTTAGTATAACTACCTTGAGTTAAGTGCATATAGGTTGAAAATTGAATGGAGGGATTCAGTTATGCATCGTAGAAGAATGATTTGGAGTTGAGGAACGTGAGAAATAACCCTAAGAGGATCAAGGAGTTTAGAAATGTAAAAATAATAATAAATAACATATATTTCCTTCTGAAGGTTTCATGAATGTATGAACTTTCTTGATTATGGGTATGAGTTAAGTTTTTGCATCTTTTTGTGTTTAATTAGTGATGAAATATATATAATGAATGATTATGTGATTGAAAAATTAAGTCTCAGAGATGGAGAAATTTGTATAATGCAGAGTTGTCACAGTAAGGTTGTTTATGCAAGGGGTTATTACGGTTTTTAAATACATGATATAAAATTTTGGATTCATAATATACTGACCCATTAAATTTATATCAATCATAGCTCGCTGCCCTATCTAGGGTTTTAAAAAATTAAATATGTGTAAAATCATTTTTGTCCATCAAAACATAATAAAATTTTATGTAAAGGAGAATATAGGTTGTTCAGAGTTATATCTAAAATTTAAAGGTTATTGGAGTTGTTATAGGGATCAAAAAATGAAAATACACTCCCAGTTAAGCATGCATGTCTTGTCTTAAGGGTTGAGAGAGGAGTTTAGTATAACTTTTCTTGTATTCATTGAAAATAAAGAGGTGTCCTTAAAATTTCAAGACGATCAGATTTCATTTTGGGGTTAAAAGTTGAAAAGCTCAGTCAATGGCAGTCAAGACTAAGAGACATAGTCTTAAATTGGAAGGAAAGTGAGAAAGAGTTCAGTGAGTTCAAGAGGGAAATATCAAATTAGGATAAGTATGATATGTGGGAAGGATTAATAATTAAATGATGACAAGAGAGAATGAGTGACACATATATATTAAAGGAAGGATTCAAAAACAAATTTCTTTGGCTGTATGGTTGGAAAGAGCTAGTGAAAGCCTACGAGAGACCATGAGACGTTAGTGATATATGACAGGAAAGGATAAAATAATAACTTGATGATGGAGTAAAGAATGTCTAGTGACCTAAGAAGAAGAATGAACATAAGTTGAAATACGTGTATGAAGGAGGATAAGGGGAGGTTTGGAAATGAGTGGGGAAGATAAAAAAAGTTAAGGTCAGAGTCAAGAAGTGAAAAATAAGGTATTGGAGACTAAGAAGGCTTAAGAGAAAGATATTCTTAAGAAAGGAAAAAATTGAGAAAAGAGAAAAATTGGTGAAGAAGAATGGTTGGGTAGTTAGAGATGGCATGAACAAGAAGAGTTTGAGTGGAAAAAGTTGTTTAAGAAGAATAAAAACAAATGAAGGAAGAATGAATGTGTGAGCTTGTAAAAATAGATAAAGACTTGAAAATTGAAACTTTGCATGGAGTTGTAAATCCCAAATGGGTACTTGGAAACATATATAACTTTTTCTAAAATTATATCAATTTTTCTGAGCATTAAGATTTTTTCTCGAGGAGGGTTAATTCCAAGAATGGAGTTGATTAACTAAAATTAGAAAACCAAGGGGAAGTATATCCAATAGTTAATCTAAATAGAAGGACATAAAATATTATAGAAATGTAGTAAATGATATAAATATAGTAAATAATGATTTAAGTAAAGTAATATAAATATAATAAAACCCTAAATGATAAGAGGAAGGTAACGAATGACTTAACTGGTTATAGAAGTCTATCACAGGTTGTTACAGGTCTGAAATTGGAAACCAACTATGTAGACGACCACTCAAGAACCCTGCAAAGGGTAGATCTGGACTGCCTGAGATGACACAAATCCCTAGGAGGGTAATGGGGTGCCCCGGGGTGCCCTATCCTAGATTTTGGGCGCTATGAACTATGTAGAAGCTCAAAAAATGTGTTTTGTATTGTCACAAATAGGTCTGAAAGTTTATCTATCTGTCATACTAGATTTTTTGGATGAACTAAATGAAGACTTACATAAGAAGAACAAGAATAATGGGTCGAACTAACCTTAGCCTCCAAACCGGTGGACTTATCACTAAGGGTTGAACTATATTATGAGCCCTGATGTAGTTCTAGTGAGTGTGTGTGAATGGTACCCTAGGTGCTCTCGCGTCAGTCGCACTTTGTGTAGTAGTGAGCTATGATAGCTATAGAAGATGTAGAATAGAATAGGTTAAATCCCTCATTCCTATGTGAATGGATGTGATGCAGAATTTTCTAGCTAGAATGTATGGAACTATGTGGATGAAGATGGTATAATAGATGCATCCCTAGATGGAGTGATAGTATTGATAGAATGCAGAGACCTAGAACCCTCAATATGGTCTTATAAGCTTTATATTTATATGGCTCTCAAGTATAATTTCACAATTAATCTTGAAAATGTCGATTGAGAAAAAGATAAAGAAGAACAATGGTTAGAAGTGACCCAAAAAGGAGCAAAATATGTTGAACCTAGATCAGGGCAACCATGGTGGGACCAAGGCACCCTGGGACACCCCAGTATAGGCTGGGGCGCCCAGAATTAGGGATGGAATTTTGAAGAAGTTGTGGAATGGATTGATAAGTAATGGAAAATACACAGTAAAGATGAAATAAAATACAAGAGCAAGATACAAATAAGGTGGACAAAAGGGTGGGATTAATTAGTACTTTGTACACTTGATAACCTTCTAAATAGCAGTATAAGCCCAGGCTAAATATGTCTAAAATGCATGATTTTATGTCTGCAGGAGCTAAAATGGTAGAAAGAGGATAAAATAAAATGGGTAAAGGGTAAGTGCACCAAGTTGGGGGGCCAAAAGGGGGTCTTAAGTGGATGCATTTTTCTGAAAAATAAAAAAAATTCAAATTGTATGAGTTTTTTGAAATAGTTAGACTCAACATTGGAAGATGTTGTATAAACACGAATCGTAGAATTTTGAGACTAGTTTATAAGCTACAAAATTTTATTGAAAATGGATAAGTTTAAGTGGGTCAAATAACTAAAATACCAACAGGTGCTCCTATTTTTATTAAAAAACATAACAGAGTGACTTTCGTGCCCCCCACCATTTTTTGAGCACCATTTGGTAGTTTTGAAAACCCTTTGGTAGAAAGATAGCTAGGATTATCTAGTTTGTGCTATAAATTTTTGTATAATTTGTCAGCAAGTATTCTTTTTTCTAGTACAGAAATTTTTTTTTTTTTAAAATAACGGAGCTTCGACCGTGCCCCCCTAACTACATCAAGAAATATCAAAAATTATATATATTTTTTGAATATTTATAGAAGTAGGCCTTGATTGTGTTAGTATAATTATTTTAAAATTTGGATGACCCAAAAAAACATACATGATGAAAGATACACATATTTAAACTTAAAAAAATAGCTATAAAAAGGCATAGTTAGAAAATAAATAATATGAAAACCCTATATTAGTCAGAAAATTTGAAAAATTATATTTTTAGAAAGACTAAGCTCTACTACGTCATGGTATAATTTTTAAAAAATGAATCAATTTTTTTATGTTGATTTAGCATGGATGAAGTGGCATATTTACATTTTCTTGCAAAAACATGTTGTTTGTTGTGTTTGTGCAGGTCCATGCCTCAGGCTTGGGGATTCAAACTAGATCCCAAGCCTTAAGGCATGGATTGGAAAAAGTTAAAATACAAAATGCATACGTGTTATAACGTATACTCACTATAACATGTACACGTTATAACATGTACACGTTCTATATAGTTTGAACATTGTATATGCCTTTGACATAATAATAAAATATAAATAATAATAAATGAATTATAAATGAAAAACTTATAATTTAAATTTATTTTTGTAAATATAAGAAATTAGGGTCACTCTCCACCTTACTGAATTAGTCTCACAACTCCATGAGTCATGGTTTAGGAGATAATTTTTTTATAGTATAATTTGGTTAGTACATAGGTAGTTTTTAGGATTTCAACATTCAACCTAAAGCTTTTAGTGTTTAACTTCTACAATCAAAAACCAAAAACCTAGGCCATAAACCTAAACCCTAAACTATAAACCTTGAGCCCTAAACCCTTAACCCTAAACCTTGAACCATGATCCCTAGACCCTAAAACCTAAACCCTAAACCTTAAACCCTAAACCTTAAACATTCATCCCTTACCCATGAGCCCTAAATCCTAAGCCTTAAGCCCTAAAACCTGAGCCCTACGCCCTAAACCTTAAACCATAAACCATGATCCCTAAATGTTAAACCCTAAACCGTAAAAACTAAATCCTAAACCCTGAACACCGACCCCTAATCCCTAAACCTTAAACACCAAATCCTAAACCATAAACCCTAAGCCTTGAACACTACACTCTTATCCCCGAGCCCTAAAATCTAAACCATAAACCCTAAGCCCTAATCCCTAAACCCTGAGACCTAAACCATAAACGATAAACCTTAAGCCCTAAACGCTAAATCCTAAACCCCAAACCCTAAACCCTAAAACATAAACCCTAATCCCTAAACACTAAATTATTAACCCTAAACCCTAAACCCTAAACCGTAAACCTTAAACCCTAAATCCTTAACCCCAATCCATAAACCCTAACCATAAACACCAAAACCTAAACCCTAAACCCTAAACCTAAACCATATTTCATCAATATTTCCTAGTCTCGTGCCTAGAACCATCATTAAGTCTGCTTATAGAACTACCTTGTTTATGAGAGGTGGGATAAGTAACTAAATTGTTATGACATCTACCTTGTGCCTTGTAATGCATATTAAACATCTCTTCCAAACTTGTTTCTCCCCACATATACTTCCACTTTTGAATGTAAATTTATTCACACTCTGAAACACATTTCAAATTTCTCATATTTTTATGTATGGTATTATGCAAGCCAGGATGACCCATTGGAAGCTGGAAAAAATAACCATCATAACACAAAAATTAATATTAAAGGAAACAAAAGAGACATAGAATATACCAATGCGGAGGTGTAGAATCATAATTTAATTTTCTATAGTATCCTCTCCTCCAGAGAAAGAGAAAGTTCTTGTTCTAATTGAAGGATAGTAAATTTGATAAAATTTCCTAAAGTGTTCAAAACAAGCATAGAAACAAGGGAATGTATAAGAACACAAAGGGGTTATTAATCACCTAGTAAATATTTCTTGTTTAGTTCTAAAAGGGAGTCAACTAGGCTACGACTTAGTGACCTTCCATTCATTGATAATTCCTTATATGATAAACCCATGGATTTTTTCAAAAATACTTTCAAAAAGATAGGGGTATTCATCAATCCTAGTAAAGGGTGTGACGTGATTTCTAAGAAACTTGAAATTCATATAGATTTAGAGGTCATAACATGAATTTACAAGTATCTCTATCATTATAAATAGAAGCCAAGTAATGGTGTCTTCATGTCCATCCAAGGATCAAGGACTAATGGGGTCTTTTGAAGGATTGGACATTCAAGAATCTGACATTTCCCTCCTTCAAAATATCAACAATTGAAAGACACCAAATTTTGATGACTCTCTTTGAATATTCTTCCTATAAAGTCAATGAACCCTTTTCAGTTAAATACTCTCTGTAAATTACTAATAAGAATGGGTAAGACACAAAATATTACAATGAGTGAAATATTTCCCATGCAATGGGAAAAAGAAGATAGCTGGATTGGGTAATATTTCTTTACCATGATCCGTGAGCCCTAAACCCTAAACCCTTAACCTTGAGCACTAAACCCTAAACCTTAAAACCCAAACCCTAAAGACTGAGCCCTAAAACCTAAACCTTAAAACGTAAACCCTAAAACCTAAACCTTAAACCCCAGAACTTATGTAGACACCTAAAATTGGTTATCCAATTTAGTGTCCCCTGTGCGCATTTGTCTTCTTAGGTAACCTAGGGCACGTTTACATCACCACTTCTCCCTTAGGGGTATTATTTAATATTTGATTTAAACATCTATCCTAAGTTTATGTCACCCCCATTATATTTTACCCATAGATAATTAAATATTATCTATTTAATTATATTTTCTACATTATATCCTAAACCAACTTATCTACCCCCATATCAATTCCTAACCTCCCATATCTATTCTATCCATCTATCTCCCCTATTTCTTGTCCTCTCACCAAACTGAGCAGTGGGATATTTCCCGTATTTGAGGTGGAAGGATCACTTCATCTTCCCAAAAATCATCCCTTTTGGCCATTTCAGGAGTCTATTCACTGATCGGCGCTCCGGACCGATATACTCGGTCGATGCTGATTTTTTTGGAGTGGCACCGATTTCATCTCGGTCGGTGCCGATTACAAATACAGGACCAAAATTCAATTCTGGTGAGATAGAAAGAACGATAGAGAGTTTTGAGCATCAAGTCTGAGCATTATCTATCAAGTGAGAGTGAATCCTGTCCAAATCAATCCCTGAGAGGAGTACCATTACTCTGCTCCTACCACATCGACATCGTGATCCTTCATCGATCTCTTGGTGACTTTGTTCCTACATCCAACACAGGTGGAGCCTTGTCAGTATCCCTACGGCTCTTGCAGATCCGGTGGAGATCGATGATCTAGCTTCCACTGTCTATTTCTCAATCTTCCTGTAATTTTCCCAATGCCGACCCAAGTCAACGCCAACCGTACCCCGTTGACGCCGGATTCTATCTAGTCGATTGCCGACCTATCTCAATCAACGTCGATTTTCCTAATTGATGCCAATCTACCTGTGGACAGGTAACAAGCACAGAAAATTCTTGATCTACATTCTGGACAGGTAACAAGCGCGAAAATTATGCCCAGTGGGACCTAACCAAAGTCCCTTATTGGTAAGTTCATTTATTTTCTGATTTTGAGCTTTTGTTCTGTTTCTTCACTGATTTTCGTCAATTCTCCGTAGCATTTCCTTCATTTTGGTCTTGCTTCTTTCATTTATAATTTGCAAAGTTAAAGTTTCTTCTTTCTTGAAAATATAGATTTTAATTTCTATTTCAAAGATTAGCAAATATTTCATTTGATTTCAAAATTAAATTTCTGATCCACCTCTTTATGTAAAAATAAAATAAAATAGTTATTTTCTTGAAAGTTTTTAGTTCCTTGAAGTAGAAATTTCCATTCTACTATTATCTGGATATATCTTTTCTGGGTTGGTTTTTGTGTTTGCTTAACCTTTTCTTGTAGAGCACCTTTCTTGTTCATGCGGATTGTTCGAGGGGAAGAGCTCAACAACATGCTTTTTGAAGTCCACATACCTTGGAGAGCTAAATCTACAGGTATTTCTCTTTTACGGTGTTTTTATCCTTTTTAAGAACTTAAAAAGAACTTTTTTGTTTGTTTTCTATCACATTCAAACATTTCAATTTTGGTGCTTAAAAAGAAATCTAATTGCATTTGGGAAAGAATTTGTTTGACTTGCCTTCATCGAAAATAAACACTTCATTTTTAAGTGCTTAAAAAAGAACTTTTTCTTTGTCATTTTTGCTGAATGTTTTTCATCTAGTTTTAATTAGGTTGGAAAATTTTATTAAAATAGGTAGTGACACTATTTGATTTTTATTTTTCACCCTTGCACACAAAGCCAAAATCACTAGGTATAAATCATTTAAACAAAAATTCCTCCCCTGGCCCTCGCCTACTTGGAAGTGACATCCAAGAGGAAGAGCCTATGTGGTACTCGGGCTGTGCTATAAATTCATAGAAGTTCTGGTATATATTGGCAAAGCATCCAACTCCCTTATCGCATCGATGTGTGAAGTGCGGGGGGTAGGCCCTCTATATCAAGCCATGTACTGGTCTTTTACTGAAGTTCCTTTGGGACTCCTCACCAAAAAATTCCCCAAACCATCCTTAGTTTGGCTATCTGAGTAGTTCCTGTTCTTAAAAGCCTTCCCTAATATTTTCTTTCTTAAAAGCAAGAAAATTTAAAAGAGATAATCACCTATGCTGCTTGAATTGTCTATGCATTAGTTAAGTCAATCTTCTTCTTTTTCTATATTTCTACTTGTTTATGATGGTCATCACTCGGTTACAATCTAGAAAAATGGCTCAAATGGCCCCTTCTTCCTCCGTGATCACCACTAATGTGGATGTTTCGGCACCCCCCAAGTCTTCCTCGGGACCGCTATTAGTTGGTTCCCCATCTTGGTCATATAATCATTTCTATCAGCCTAAAGCAATACCATCACGTCCAGCTTCCCCCAGTCCTTCAGAAGTATCATCTGGTTCTGACATAGAGTATTTTTCTCGCGGGGATCTTGAATTTCAGGTGCTCCTTGATTGCAATCCAGTAGCCCTTATGGACTGTCTAGTACATAGGTCTATTTGAATATCTGATCAGGGACGACCAATCCAGTAAGTTTATAATTATCCTTTTGAACCATCCCAAGCTTTTGTAGAATAGTTAGCATCCTTTTTCTCACCTCGAACCATGGAAGAGGGGTGGCACACCTGTGCCTCCTTTTTCTCTTCCACTGACCATGTCGACTAGTTCTCAAATAGTCTTTCCTATTCCTAGTGTCGCAGTTACCTCAGCTATTCCACAACCTACTTCTGAGAAGTATTCTTACTTAGCTATAATGGGCGCATCTACGCACTCAAAAATTGTTGTTAATTCTTTTATGTCGTCTATTGCGTCTCAGGGATAGTACCTCTTGGTGAATCAACCCCCCTTCCACAAGTTAATTGGTTCTTGCTCCTCATCCTCCAGTTGGTCTTTCTTCAAATGTTCCAGCGATAGTGACCTTCACCCATCCTCTAGCATCGGTGCCCTTAATAACCAATCCGGTAGTCAAAAGCCTCATTCAGACCTTTTTCCCCACCATGTCTAATCAAATCAACACCCATCCTCCTCAATTCATTCCGATTCAGTCGACAAGTGTAGGATCCCACCAATCACAGGCTCCAGCTTTTATTCAACCACCTTTTTTCTCAACCACTTGTCATCTCACAACCTGTCTATACATAGGCTCCTTCATAACAAGTACCTCACCAGGTGTCACCCAGAACGCCTGGTACTCTCGTCTTATCATGATGTTAATCAGCAGATGAATCCTCCGTTGAAACCTCAACAAAATCCACCATTCACTTCTTATGTAGGACATATCGGCATGCCTCCTCCTCAATCTAACGTGGTCCAAATTCTTTTCAAGAAAATCACATATCTGGAAGCGTCCACCAAAGGGGCTCGTCCTTCATACTCTTTTGAAGAAGTATGTAATGAACCGATTCATCCATCAGTGGCTTTTAAGCCTTATCCTCCCCAATGGGAATTCCTAAATTTTTAAAATTTCATAGTCGGAAGGACCCTCAACAACATCTACGAGCATTCAAGCATGCTTGCTACCTTATAGTCTAGGATCAGAAGCTTATGCTCCATACTTTCCCTATGTCTCTAGCAGGGCCTACTTTAGACTGGTACAATAACATTCCCCAACATTCTCTATTTTCATTCTCTCAATTGGCCCATATGTTTGTTGAAAACTTTTCAATAAATATTGCACATAAGATCTCAATTACAGATCTTTATAACATTCTTCAATTCGATGATGAGTCTATTGCAGACTTTGTCGCTCGTTGGAGAGGGATAATAAACCAATTGTCTTTCCTCCCTTCCTCAATCTCAATAGATTGAGTTGTTTACTCGATCTTGTGCTAATCATATTTCTTCCACTTTAAGGATCTAGATGTTTCATACATTTGAAGAAGCCTTTACGATGGCACACAAACTTGAGTCTCGCACCATTGAACAAGGGAAGTTAAAACTCACTCTAAATCTAAACCAAATTTTTCTCGATTTACAAAATTAAAACCTTCCACTTCTAAAGACAAGAATTAGGGATCCACTAACACTATCGTATTAAAAAAAACCATGAAGAGACTCATCATATTCTCAAAAGGGACCCTCATCATCTCAATCTTTTACTTCATTGGGGGAATCATATGCTTCTATTTTTAAAAAAATGTTGGAAGTTCACATGATTGAACTTCCCCCCATTAGGAATTTTGATGAAAGCCAAAAATGACCCATTCAGGTATAGGGAAAATGACTTTTGTCATTATCATAGAACCAAAGGCCATGACATTGAATGATGTTAGACCTTCAAAAATCTTGTCCAGAAATTCATTCATTAAGGTGAGCTCATTTTGGATAACCCAAATGCTCCTCCAAATCAGGTGCTTGATTCTTTTAAACAACCTTTTCCCAATCATTCCCCCAAACCATGATGCTTCAGAGTCTCAAAAACCAAACACTCATACTATCAGCTTCATCTCTACTAAATAACTATTTGTCTAAATCTAAGCCATCTATGAACACATCAACAAAATCAGAACCTCCTTCCGCTCTGCTAATTGCTAGGATTCCACCATCTTCAAATAGCCTGTCTTTGAATATTCTCACACTGTTAGAAAATGGATTCATCTCCCTTTGCCTCTTTATCTGATCTCCCATCCATGCCCAAGATAGTGTCATCCTCATCTAACTCATCATCAGATATTCTTTCAATGCTCAAAGAAATTACATCCCTTCGAGTTTCCACCGCGAATACATCTACTTCTGTTTCTCCCATTTTTGCTACAACTATGCCATTGGTAAACATACCTATAGTTTGTACCAACCTCGATGGAAGTTTCTTTGATTTTGACTCTTCCCGTTTCCTTTCCTACAGTAGTTACATCCATAATTACTGTACCAGACATATCTCCCTCGTAAGGAACTACTCCTTCATCATCCACTTCTTCCATCACCGATACTATTTTTTCCTATTAAGGGAAAATCTAAAGAAATAGCACCGGTACCTACACTCTCGGTTCCTAAACTTAGACTGAGACAACTGAATTCTAACGTTGCGTCATCAGTACCTCCCCATCTACTTCCCCTGAAAAGTTTACAATCAACTTATGCGTTTGAAGTTGTCACCATCCCTGAAAAAGGAAAACCCATATTTTAGACTATTAAGACTCTTGGTGCTTTTCCCTCAAAAATCTCTCTCTGCGCCTCATAAAAGATTGGATTTATCCACTAAGAAAGCATCTTCTTCTACAACACTATCAAAACCATCATCTTCTTCTACAACACGTTCTTCACTAGTGCCTCGTAAAGTGGACTTACCTACTGAAAAGGCATCACCTCTCTTATCAGGACTATCATCTTCATCACTAAAAAACAAGGCACCCTTTTTTCCTCCTATTAGACCTATTTCAGGAGCTTCTCCCTCGTCTAAATCAGCATTATCTAAATCATCATCTGTTTCAACCAAGCAACATCCTTCATCTCCAAAGACCACAACACTTGACACATCTCCATCATCTTCCAAATCTATCTTAGGAGCTCCTCCTCAACCGAAATCAATCTTATCTCACTTACTTCTATCTCAAGTGCCCAAGGCTGCTCCTCACGATGTTTGAAAAATTAAGACGATCCCTAAAAAGACTGTCAAACCAGACATGCAGGTTCTTTTACCTTGGCAGTCTGTTGAGGTAAAAGAGGCACCTTTATCATCTCTGTCCTCATATTTGTCTACCAGATTCTATACTAAAATTCTTCACCAACTTATCCAATCTTCATCCAAATCCCTTCCCCCGATCAAACCCTATAATCCTAAAGGAGTAAAACCTTCTTGGTTCAATTCTGATTTGATTTGTGCTTACCACCACACTCTGGGTCATGACACCGAGGGAAGTAAAGCTCTTCATTCTATCGTTAACAACCACTTGGAAGAAAGTGATCTTCTTTTGGAAGAGGAGGAGGAACTAGTATATCCTGTCATCCCAACTCCATATGAGCCTCAACAGTCTACTCAGACCTCTAGTTCTATTAATTTCACTCCAGATGATCTTCCACCTTCTCAAATCGACACAATCCATATCGCCACTAGAACCTAACAGTATGATAATCCATCATCATCTACAACATCTCGACCACGGGTTGTCATTTCTAGATCCCTCGAAAGAGTTCTTCCTTCCTCATCAGCCCCGAGACCTTGGGTCTCTATCCGTGCTTCACCTCTGGCTCAAATTCTTGTGTAAGTTGAGGAGAGTGTTATGAAACAACTCACCCATGCTCCGGTCAAAATGTCTCTTTTTGACCTCATTCAATCCTCTCCGCAGCATTGTCAGGGCTCTGATTGATAATCTGTGTCACATCGTAGTAAATTCAGATGAGCCCCCAGCCCTTTGATATGGTTGTTGGTTTGAATAGACCATCAACCACCATTTCCTTTGAGGATTCTGAAATTCCTCCCCTTTCTTCTGAGGACTTAGAGGCTCCTCTCTTTATCACGGTTCAAATCAACAACACTACGTTAAAGCACACTATGATCGATAGTGGTGCTGCACTCAATGTCATTTCCTCCCACACATTTGAACAACTTAATTTTCCGAAGAATGTAGTGTCACCACCACCTTTCGCCCTTCAATCATTTAACGATCAGCTAGCAGTTACTTTAGGAACTGTGGTCCTACCCATTTAGGTAGGTAAGAAGCTTCTTCACGAACTCTTTTACATTGTTGAAGGGAAATTCCACTACAATATGATCCTCAGATGCTCTTGGATTCGTACAATGCATTGCGTCCCATCAACCCTCCATCGATGCTTAAAATATCAGTACGAGGGAAAAATCTATACTCATCCAGGAGATCTTTTTCCTTCTGCACAATGCAACATGACAATGGGTTCTGCCCCTCTAAAGAAGGATGTTTGTTCTCCTGACGAGGCTTCATCCTCTTCCATACCTGTAACTAAACTACCGGATTTACAAAATATAGAAGAGAGGTTGTAACATTTCTCACTAGCAGAGCTTCCTCTTCTTTCTTTTGGCGTCCATCTCAAACCTAATGAATATGGTAGACTAGACAAACAACCTGAATATCAGCTAGATCTTGGTCGCATCATCACCATTGGTCTACCCAACCAATAGACTAAATTCATTTACAATGGTCTTGATACACCTCACTATCACCCCGGATTCCCCTCTTAGGGCCAAACCCTATTCAGCAGGGTTTGATTGTCTATAGAATCCCACGTTTGCAAAAACTTATTTATATCAATGCATGTGGAAGGGATTTGGCATGGGAAAATATGAACAAGGTGCGCATTACCTTGAATCCATTCCAACTCTCAAACCACATCAAAAATTTTGTTTAGGATTTAAACCTCTTTCAAAAGCCACCATCACAATTCTCGATGAGCCTCTTCCCATTGAAGAACTATACTCTCCCGCTAGGTCAGAAGCATCATTTGATGTGGATGACACCATTTCCATCCCGTCTAACTTTTTTTTTAGTCAATACCATTTCCCTAGGGCCACTGACCTATAAAACTAATAACACATCCACTTCCATACCATTAGTCTTCCCTAAAATAGTTGGAGACGACTCTCCTAATATCAACACTATCCACTGTGTAGATGATGATTCCATCCTTACCTATCTGGGGGTAGAGGATTCCTATCTTCCTAAAACCATTCCTTCTGACATGTCTACACTTCTTAATGAAGCCACTGTCGACCTTAATATAGGGAGTTCTAAAGACCCTCGCATCATTAAGGTCGGCCAATCTCTTAATCCACAAGAGTTGGGAGACTTACCACTTTTCTTTCCAACCATTGTCAAGCCTTTGCTTGGTCATATTAGGATATGCTAGGACTCGATCCCGATATTGTGGTCCACTATATCATATACTCTTCTAGACATCAAACCGGTTAAGCTAAAACTACGTAAAATGCACCCTCATGTAGCTCTCCTTGTTAAAGAAGAGTTACGGCACTTGCTTGTGGCTAACTTCATCCAACCCATTGATTATCCACAATGGGTTTCAAATGTAGTACCAGTAACAAAATCCACTAGGAAAATTTGAATTTGTATCAACTTTCGAGATCTTTATCTTGTTTGTCCAAAAGATGATTTTCCTCTACCTAATATTGACCAACTCATGGATTTAACGGTAGGTCACGGGATGCTTTCTCTTATGGGTGGGTTCTCTGGGTATAATCAAATTATCATCACACCAGAGGACCAACATAAGACTTCCTTCATAACTCCTTGGGGGAATTTTTGTTATCGTGTCATGCCTTTCAGTCTTAAGAACGTAGGAGCAACCTATCAGTGAGAAATGACCTACATCTTCCATGATCTCTTACACAAAACTGTGGAAGATTACGTCGATGATCTCCTTGGTAAATCTAGATGTCATCAAGATCATCTATTCACTCTTTACACCTCTATTTGAGAGGCTCATTCACTTTTGTCTTCACCTAAATCCATCTAAGTGTGTGTTTGGCATTCTCACTGGTAAACTTTTAGGTTTTATCATTTCTATTAGGGGATTGAAGTGGACCCCACAAAAATAAAAGCTATCCTAGAGATGCCTCCCCCTTCTAACTTAAAGAAACTCCACGGTCTTTACGGACGCATATAATCAGTACGTCATTTTATCTCACAACTGTCAGACCATTGTCAACCTTTTCATCATCTCCTCCGTAAGAATGTTCATTTCAAATGGGATGAGCATTGCCAAAAGGCCTTTGATGATATCAAATATTATCTTCTTTCCCCACCTGTGCTTACACCTCCACACGAGGGCGAGCCATTCTATCTTTATATTTCTGTAATGGACCATGCTCTGGGAGCCATGATCTCACATCAGGACACTAACGGTAAAGAACAAGCCATCTATTACATCATTCACACTCTTCATGAGTATGAAACACGCTATTCTGAAGCTGAAAAGCTGTGTTACGCTCTCTTCTTCGCAACTTCTAAGCTTTGTCATTACCTCCTTAATCAAAAAACTTACATTATCACAAGTGTTAATCCACTCAAGATGATGCATGCAAAGCCTTATCAAAATGATCGTATCACTTGTTGGATCATGCTTATGAAAAAATTTGATCTCGAGTTTATCCCACAAAATTCTATCAAGGGTCAGGTCATTGCAGATAAATTAGCTGATGCTCCTCTTCTAGACACTCAAGTCCCCCTTGCTCAATTCCCCAATGAATATATCCAACAAATTGATTTCGGTCTTTCTCCATTTAAAGTTAAACTTTTCTTTGACGGATCCAAATGTCAGCAAGGGGGAGGTGCAGGTTTCGTTATGATTCCTCCTTGGGTGCACCTATCCCAGTCGCACATAACTTTGAGTGTACCAATAATATGGCTGAATATGAAGTGCTTGTTTTAGGTCTTCAAAATGCCAGCAATCTTGGCACCCGCCATATCGACATCTTTTGTGACTCTGAACTCATCATTAATCAAGTCACTGGTGTCTATCAATGCAATAATGATATCCTTCAGAAATATCGCGATATCGTTCTCTTTCAACTTCAATATTTTGATAAATTCACTATCCAATCTATTCCTCGCACTGCAAATTGATTCGCAGATACAATGGCTTATTTAGCCTCGCTTATTCTTCCTTTTACCGAAGACTTGCGACTTTATGTGGTTGTGCAGCAATTAGACCAACCATCTCATCTCAGGAAACTAACTTCAATCAATGCCATCACAACCAATACTCAAGATGAGTGGTATCAACAAATTATTGATTATCTATCTCATTCAGTGCTTCCTCCAGATCTAACTTCCAATGGTAGAAGATTTTTTATCCTACGCGCTAATCGTTATAATATTCTAGGTGGAATCCTCTACAAAAGTGGTTTTGATGGTATTTTTCTTTGGTGCCTCAAAACCCCTGAATCATCTAAAGCTATCCAGGAAGTCCATAATGGTATTTGTGGTGGACATTTTAGTGGCTTGGCCGTAGCTAAACGCATCTTACATTTAGGCTATTATTGGCCTTCTCTTAATCGGGATTGTTGCGAATACACTAAG
This sequence comes from Taxus chinensis, assembly GCA_019776745.2. Taxonomy (NCBI): domain Eukaryota; kingdom Viridiplantae; phylum Streptophyta; class Pinopsida; order Cupressales; family Taxaceae; genus Taxus; species Taxus chinensis. The sequence continues at coordinate 840,112,430 of CM034146.1, forward strand.
AAATGTGTACAATGTCAACAACATTCCAATCTTACACATATCCCTAGTCAGGATTTGCAACCTGCAATAGATTTGTGGCCTTTTTCACAATGGGGTCTTGATCTCATCAGTCTCATCAATCCCCGCTCTTCACAACGTCATCATTCTATCATTACTACCAAAGAATACTTTACTAAATGGGTGGAAGCTATTCCTCTTTCATCGACCAAAGCCAAACCCATAGTTAATTTTGTCTATCAACACATCATTTATCGCTTTGGTGTACCACACAAACTCATCACAGACAATGGTAAATCTTTCAAAAACATCGATTTGCAGAACCTCTGCGACACTTTCAATATCAAACTCAGCTTTTCTTCTCCATACTATCCCCAAGCTAACGGCCAGGCTGAGGCGTCCAATAAAACTTTACGTAATATCCTAGCAAAAGTAACTAGTCGAGCTAGTAGGGATTGGCATTTACATATCCCTTTTTCTCTTTGGGCTTATCGTACTAGCATTCGTACTCCTACTAGTGCTACTCCCTTCTCTCTCGTTTATGGGTCTAAGGCTGTTCTTCCTTTGGAAGTCCAGATCCCATCTATTTGTGTTTCTCTCAGAGAATTTGTCTCTGATGAGGACTATCGTCAAAATCATCTAGCCCAGCTTGAGTTGTTAGATGAGTGGCATCTCAATGCTCTTGAACATCATCAAGTTTATCTTGAGTGTGTCAAGCGTGCTTATAACAAGCACTTGCAACACCGTGACTTCAAATTTGGGGATCTTGTTCTTAAAGAAAACCAAAATGTCACTACACTAGAACGGAGTCAGCATGGTAAGTTTGCTCCTAACTGGATGGGTCCGTACGTAGTCACTCATAAATATGGGTCTGGGGCTTATCGTCTATCTTCCATGGATGGTGTACCTGAAATGGAACCTCTTAATGCCTTGCATCTAAGGCCCTTCTACTGTTAAAATCTATCTTACACAATTTTAGTCGCAAAACAGATCTTTTATCCATCTAACAACCAGTCATATATTTTCATGGTGATTTGGAACTATGTGGTTCTCCATGTTATGTCTTTTTTTACCTTAAATATGAGTATCGTGGCTCTACTCATGGCATTTTTCTTATGGATATGTTCCTCCTCCTAGTAGGGACACCTTAATCACTTCTTCATCTATCCCAAATATCTATCTTAATCGAATTTACTCAGGGCATGAGTACGTGCTTTTTTTTTATACGTTTTCTTCCCCTCTATCTGATCTATCTAGTCTACACTCAGCTTCTTTCAAAAAAACTCTAAAAGCTCAAAAAACTAAAAATAAAAAATGCTATCCTAAAAATTCCCAAAATATAGACTGATCCCTCAAAGGACAGCTATCTATGAATTTTTAAAATGGATAAAAATATATAGACCATGCCCTTGAAGGATGGCTACATTCTAAATACAGACCATTCCCTTGAAGGACGACTGTTTGTTTGCTTCTTAGCATCATTGAAAGACTTACCGTATTGATCAGTCTTTCCATATCTAGCAAACTTCCCGCATTGATCAATTTGCTCTTCTATCAAAACAAAAATCTTGAAGCTGAGATATAAGACCTTTTGTCGATCATATAGAGAACCCTATTTTCCCAACGTGAGCATGTATTCTGTCTTTTGTAAACTTTGACAAAGTTAAATACTTACTTCTCCTTCCATTTCCCTTCTAGATCTGGTTTGCGACTAGCTAGTGTCAGGTTTATTTTAACCTCATATATGGCCTTGTATGCATGGTCTTTTGGTTTTCTATCAAAGTCTCTATTTATGGTCGGTTAGGGGCTTGACTTATCATTCTTTTTCTTATCTAGGTGTATTTCCTTTCTTTCTAATCAAGGTCATTTCATTACATCCTTTTCTCTCACAGAGGTTATTTCCCATTATTATTTGTTATTCATCCAATTAAATTGACATTTAACATGTTAATTTAGTCAAAATATATCATCTATCTATATTCATCTTATCTAATTTGTCCAAAAAAATAAAAAAATCAAAGCGTGTATTATCAACACATGTGGATCTACCTATCTATTTTCATCAAAATTAAATCAACATCTTAAAACATATCAAATATATCGATCACATCTATCTATCTATCCATCAAATCATCTAAAAACGTGTACATCCAAGTTGCACTACATCTATCTATATTTATTTTTCATCAAAATTAAATCCACATATTAATCACGTCAAATCACATCACATCTATCTATCCTCTATGTCTATGTCCATCAAATCACATCTATTTGTCTTCTATCAGCATATGTCTATATCCATCACAATCACGCTACATCTATCCATATCTATTAGAATTAAAATCATGAGTAAAATCATATGACACAGAAAATGATGAATCTATATATATACATGAGTGTCTGTACAACAAAGAATGGATGGCTTTCAATCAAGCCATCTATATCATACATCACTTTCTTCCATCTCCTGATCTTCTTGCCATAGTGTTGATGCTTGGCTTACTTATCTATCTGATAATTGTGGTGTGCTGAATGTTGCCTTTTGACGCATCTTTTCGATATCATTGTCTATTTCGGGTTTGTTCCCTTTGCGTGGGACGCTTGTACTTTTTGGTAGCTTAGAGTTAAACGGGTCTGTAGGCACTAACGTCGTCTGATTTATGGACCGTCTAGTTGTCCCTACCAGTGTGTCTCTCTCTAGATGCTGACTATTTTTGCAGTTCTCCTTACCCTCATGGGTCTGTACGCACTAACGTCGTCTCATGAGGAGACCGGCTAGTTTTCCCTACCAATGTGAGTTCCTTAGGTTGCTGCCTTTTTGTTTTTTTTTATGCGTCATCAACGATCAGATCTACTCCAGACATCCGACTGGGGCACCCTGTGTTTTCATTTACCTTTTTCAAACTCGGGATCGTCTGTTCTATCATGATCCATCCCATCCCTAGTTTGAGGGGGATCACATCACCACAAATTCTTCTCTTCTTCCATCTCCTTATTTTTGTCTCATAACCTTGCTTATTGCAAGTTACTTGACAAAAAGGGGCAAAATGTAGACACTTAAAATTGGTTACCCAATTTAGTGTCCCTCTCATCCGTTTACTTGCTTAGGTAACCTGGGGCACGTTTACGTCACCAACTATCCCCTTGGGATATTATCCAATTTGTGATTTAATCACTTATTCCAAATTTAATTCATCCCATTACATCTTACCCATGAGTGATTAAATATTAAATATTTAATTACGCTTCCTCCCATGCATCTTAATCACTTATCCACCCCAAATTTATTCTATCCATGTAGCACATCTATTTTTAATCTTCCCTAAGAGGGATATTTTCCCGTAGTCGGGATAAGTCTTATCTTTTTCGATCATTTTTGGCCACCTCGGGAGTCTTTTCCGCGATCGGCGCCGACCCATATGGTCGGCGCCGATTTTCTAGGAGCGGCGCCGATTATAAAAACAAGTCCAGAACTCAGTTCTAAGAACCGAAGAGACCGAAAAGAGATCACGAACGAGCGAAAAAGTGAACAAGCGAAAAAAGAGAGCACTTACGCATGAACAGAGAGCGAGAGAGATACAGGGTGTGAGAAAGAGAGATCTTTTTAGCATCAATTGTCTCAGATTAGGACAGATCCTGTCCAAATCAATCCCTGAGAGGAGCACCGTTACTCTGTCCCTGTCACGACCATCTATCATCTGGTGACTCTTTTCCAGTATCTCGCCAACTTCGGCACATCCAGCAGACCACATTCACCTTCCAATTCCTGAATCTTGTTGCACAGTCCCTGATTGATTGATCTGTCTCCAGTCGACGCCGATCTTATCCCGTTGACGCCGATCCTCCTCAATCGACGCCGACCAGTCTCAATCGACGCCGATTCTACCCAGTCGACGCCGATTTCTCTGTAGATAGGTAAAAGGATACAGGTAACACAAATCCGGCATTTATTTCATAGTTCCCTGTTTTCTGTACTTTCTATCTGCTGTCTAGATTCTTATTACTGCAATCAGAAAATCTAGTCTTTATTTACATCTTTTATCATGTATGCTTCTTTTCTTAATTGAAAACGTGGACTGACATCCACCGAGGAAGCTTATCGCTTCTTGGACCCGCTTCTCGGGCAGTCCACTTAAATATCTTTTAACGTGGTCTTTTTCTGTCAAGCATCGGTGTTTTGTAGGTTATTCAGATCTATTGTGTGAATTGCTCGTGTGCGCCCGTCTTATCTACATTGACTTCCTCATCCATCTACATCTTCATCAGGTATCGATTTTATTGGAGTTTTTTCAGGGTTTTTGTGTTTAGTTTGGTGCATTAACTTGGACAGGTAACAAGCGCAAAATTCTTGATCTACAATTGTGTCTTTTCATTTTATTAGATGTAAAATTTCATATTCCTAAAAAAAACAATCCTTTACAAGTTGGTATAAAGAAGATACACAAGAACTGATTGAGAAATTGAACTTATTGAATCCGCATTTGAAGAACAAAAACAAGCATATTTCATAATCCCTTTTTTATAAATAACAATACCATTTGGACAAAAATTATTCCCCAAATTTGATCTTAAATTTCCTCTCAAATACCCTCTTGAAGGAGTAGTTACAGAACCATTATATATTATCCCTCCAGAAGAAGAAGAATGAGATGAGTAAATGGATGCACCTGTAGCATGGGGACAAAACAAAGTCCCATTGGCTCAAGTTTAGAAGAGATGGAAAATAACACCCAGATTAACACATATCATCATTTAACATATCTTATGGAATGTTGGGTGTATAACATGAGGATGTGTTTATCTTCTCATTTGTGGAATCACTGCAAGATGTTACTAGATATTGGTTCTACCTCCTACCTATAAGATCAATCACTAACTAGGCATTGATGAAGAATAAATTCAAGTATAGATTCAAACCATATGAGGATGATCAAGCATTTCTTGTATAATTGTTTCAATTGAAGAATGATTCAAATGATGCTATGAGGGATTTCGTTGCAAAATTCAATAGGTATCTATATAAAATTTGTGAAGCTACAAGTCCTACTAAAGAAAAACGATTAAGGTTCTTAAAAAAAATCAATTTTTAGAAGTTGGATTCATTGTGAGGAAATATCAACCCAACACTCTAGATGAGGATCATGAACTTGTAGTAGATGTAGAATATGATATCATAATGTTTGGAAAAATCAAGAGAGGGTCAAACAAAGATAAATATCACATTTTTAGTTCAGGAACCATAGACCCTTTATTGAAAAATTTATCAAATGAATTAGTTTTTCTCAAAATACATCCTTCTTAGAGCATCACATACAAAGATGCACTAAGGAAGAACTTATTGTTATGTTTGTGGAGCCTATTTTCATGTTAGATTGTGATACAAATTCTATGTGTTACATTCGGATATTTTTATGGTGGTCCCGCTCACTGGTGAGCGGGTCAAGGGGGGTTCGGGGGTGAAGCCCCCGAAGAAAATTTTCATGGGTGGTTTATTAACCCATGGGTAATGGGTAACCATTATGGGTTGTTTTTGGGCCCATGGTTTTTTGGTACCCATTGTTTTGATACCCACGGTTTTTTGCCCATGGTTTTGATACCCACGGTTTTTGCCCATGGTTTTGATACCCATGGTTTTGTATCAAATTACTTAAGAAATTGTCTATTTATATGGTCTTATGTATATGATACATATACAAGTAAATGTATTACAGATGTGCTTTGAATTCGGGTGTGAATTCTATAGTGTTTGTTGATCATAGCTTCAAATGGATCTGGGTATTGTATTGAGAGAGTGGAGGCTTGTAATAAAATATGAGCAAGTGATTCTTGGTGTACGTAGCCCAAATTGGGTGAACCACATTAAATACTATCTCTCTATGTTGTGTTATTTATTCTACACTTTTATTTGAGATCTGTAATATTTTCTGCATATTAGTTTATACTGTTGCGATTCTGTAAGGAATTATTCCACATATTTTATCTCTTATTTCCTATCAATTGGTATCAGAGCCTGGTTTTGGTTTGCTGAAGTGTTGAATCACAGGGAAAGTTTTATCTTGAGTGGGAGCTATGGAAAATGATGGAAGATCTAGGGTTGATAAATTCAACGGGTAGAATTTCAGTCTTTGGAAGATGCAGATGGAAGATTACCTTTATCAGACGGATCTTTATACTCTGCTGTTTGAGAAGGTGAACAAACCCTCGAGTATGACAGATGCGGAATGAGATTTGTTGGATCAAAAGGAACTTGGAATGATCTGGCTGTGTCTTACATCTTCAGTATTATTTAATGTTTCAAAGGAAAAGACTACAAAAGATCTAATGGATGCATTAGGGAAGTTGTATGAAAAACCCTCTACCTCTAACAAGATATTTTTAATGAAAAAGTTATTTAATATGAAGATGTCTGAGAATAGTTTAGTAGCAGATCATTTAAATGATTTCAATACGGTTGTGAATATGATAGCTTCAGTTACAATAGAATTTGATGAAGAAGTTAGGGCTTTATTGGTTATGTGTTCTTTACCTGAAAGTTGGAATAGCCTGGTAATGGCGGTAAGAAATTCGGTTCCAACTAACTTGAAGTTGAAGTTTAAGGATGTTGTAGGGGTGATTCTAAGTGAGGAAATGCAAAGAAAAATCTCTAGGGAATCTTCTACTTCTGGGAATGCTTTGACAGTGGAAACTAGAGGGAGACAGAAGAATAAAGGAAACCGTGGAAAATCGAAAGATCGAGCAAGGTCAAAATCTAAGAGCAAGATTGTATGTTGGAACTATGGAAAGTCTGGGCATGCAAGGAAGAAGACTGTTGGGAGCTTTGGGACAAGAACAAACAACAGGAAGAAAAAAAGTAGGCAAATGTGGCATCGGATAATGTATGCCAGGATGCTTTGATTCTTTCTTTGCATAATATTACCGAATCTTGGGTTTTAGATTCAGGGGCTTCTTTTCATGCTACTCCACATAGGCATTATTTTGTTGATTATGTTCAAGGGGATCTTGGGCATGTTTTTCTTGGTGATGACGAGCCTTGCAGTATAGTTGGAAAAGGTTCTGTTCAGGTTAAGATGTGGGATGAGAATACATGGCTATTGAAGGATGTCAGACATGTACCTACATTAAGGAGAAATTTGATATCGGCGTGGCAATTGGGAAGTGATGGTTGTATTGTGATATTTATAGATGAATCTTGGAAGGTTACCAAGGGTGCTCTTGTGGTGGCAAGAGGTGAGAAGGTTGGAACCCTGTATTTCTCCACTGATAGTACTAATGATTGTAATCTTGTGGCTTTAGATGCATATACAACATTATGGCACTATAGGCTCAGTCATATGAGCCATAAGGGCATGGACATCATAAAGAAGAATTTACCTGGATATATAGAAATAGGTTTGGATTTCTGTGAGAACTACATATATGGGAAACAGAAGTGAGTAAGGTTTCTCAAGGTTAGACCTACGAAGAAAGAGAGTAAGTTAGAGTTGGTAAATTCTGATGTGGGGGGCCAGCTCAGGTATCATCTCTTGGGGGTTCAAGTTATTATGTTACTTTTATTGATGATGCAACAAGGAAAGTTTGGGTTTATTGTATTAGAAACAAATCTGATGTATTTGACACTTTTGTTAAATGGAAAGCCTTGGTAGAGAATGAAATGGGTCTTAAGTTAAAATGTCTCAGGTCAGATAATGGAGGGGAGTATTGCAACATTGAATTTGATGATTATTGTTTTAAGAATGGAATCCATAGGAAAAAATGGTTATAGGAACCTTGCAATAGAATGGGGTGTCAGAAAGGATGAACAGAACAATAATGGAATGTGCTAGGAGCATGAGCTTACATGCATGATTGCCTCTTTCTTTTTGGGAAGAAGTAGTGAGCACATCTGTGTACTTGATAAATAGAGGACGTTCAAGTGACTTGGATGGAGGCATACCTGAGGAGGCTTGGTATGGTAAGAAATTTGATTATTCATTTCTTAGAATCTTTGGCTATGAGGTGTTTGTCCATATAGACAAAGATGATAGGACTAAGCTAGAGGCTAAATCAAAAAAATGTACTTTCATCGGTTATGGTGGTGATGACTTTGGATATAAATGTTGGAGTATTAAGGACAAGAAAATCATTTGATCTAGGGATGTGGTCTTTAATGATAAAGTCATGTATAAGTAGTAGTTACAAGAAAACAGGGAAGAATACAAGAAAGAATATGCAGTGGTAGAGGATCTTCCGAATGGGAAAGTGACACATGAATCAGTTCAGGAGCCTCCTCAACAAGAACCCAAACTCCTATATTAAGGAGGTGTTCTAGGGTAAGAAGAGAACTTGAATTTTTTTCTCCTTCTCTTTATTATTTATTACTCACTAATAGTGGAGAGCCAGAGAGCTTTGATGAAGCAATGCAGGTAAATGCCAGGAAGAAGTGGAAGCAAGCCATGAATGAGGAGCATCTGGCTCTCATGGAGAACCAGAAATGGGATTTGGTGAAGCTACCTGAAGGAAAAAGAGCATTACAAAACAAGTGGGTGTTCAGATTCAAAGAGGAAGAAGGAGGCAAGAAAAGATATAAGGCCCGGTTGGTGGTCAAGGGGTTTACATAGAAAAAAGGTATAGATTTTGATGAGATTTTTTCTCCTGTAGTAAAAATGTCTTCTATTAGAACTGTTCTAGGAATAGTTATAGTAGAAGACTTACACTTAGAACAACTTGATGTAAAGACTGCATTTGTCCATGGTGATTTGGAGGAGGAACTATATATGCAACAACCAGAGGGATATGAGGTCTAAGGTAAAGAGGAGATGGTGCGCAAATTGAAGAAGATCTTATATGGCTTGAAACAAGCTCCACGTCAATGGTATAATAAATTTGATAGTTTTATGATGGAGCAAGATTATATTAGATGTCATTCTGACCATTGCATGTATACAAAGAAATTTGAGGATGGTAGTTATATTATCCTTTGTTTGTATGTGGATGACATGATAGTTGTAGGTAAAAACATGCAGGAAATAAAAGTACTCAAGAAGCAGCTAAGTGAATCCTTTTCTATGAAGGATTTGGGGGCAGCAAACAAATCCTTGGTATGAGGATATCTCGGGATAGGAAGGAATGGAATCTGACTTTATGTCAGGAAGAGTGCATTAGGAAGGTCTTGGAGAGGTTTAATAAAAAGGATGCTAAACCAATAGGGACTCCTTTGGCAGTCCATTTCAAGTTATCAAAGGAAAAGTGTCCCAAAATAGAGTAGGAGAGAAACCAGATGTCCAAGGTACCTTACTCATCAGTGGTTGGCAGTTTGATATATGTCATGGTGTGCACCAGGCCTGAAATTTCCCATGCAGTGGGAGCGGTGAGTAAATTTATGAGTGATCTAGGTAGAGATCATTGACAGGTAGTGAAGTGGATCCTTTTGTATTTGAGAGCGACCATGGGGATAGTTTTATGCTATAGTGGATCAAACACCACTTTGTGTGGTTATGTAGATTTAGATATGGCTAGAGATGTAAACAACAAGAGGAGCACAACATGTTATGTTTACACTGTAGGTGGGACAACAGTAACCTAGATTTCATGACTATAGAATTTGGTGCCTTTGTCAACCACAGAGGCAAGAAAAGAAATGATTTGGTTACAAAAATTTCTTGAGGAGTTGGAGCATAAGCAGGAGGAAGGAAATATGCATAGTGATAGTCAGAGTGCTATACACCTAGCTAACAACTTTTCTTTCCACTCTAGGATGAAGCATATATAGTTAAGGTACCATTTCATTAGGACAACTTTGGAGGAAGAGAAGTTGAAGCTGGAGAAGATTCATACTAGTCAAAATCCTACAGACATGATGACCAAGGTGGTCACAAGGGAAAATTTGAAGCTGTGTTCAGCTTTGGTTGGTCTTCACGTAAACTAGTGAAGGGTTGAGAAGCTTACTTAGAGGAAAACTAGTCTCCAAGTGGGAGATTGTTAGGTTGTGGAGCTTGTTTTTATATGAGAAAGTGTTGAAGACTATGCACTTTCTATTATCCAAATGTGCCCCCTGCTCATTTTGTGGCTAAATCCCTTTCATTCTTTCCTTCTATTGTGCCTCAGTCATAATTTTTTACTTTTTAGGCACTCAAAACCTTCTGTAAATGGCACCATTGGATAGAGATCTTTCTCAGCTTTCCAGAAAGGTAAAATTTTCCTCCTAACTCCACATATTTTTCAAGTTATGGCTCAGCGGAGTTTTGGTGGGAAATTTTTCCCTAGAAGGCCCGCAGCCAATTAGGAGCTGCCACGTGTCCAAGGGCGAAAAAACACCAAGCGACCCGAAGGAAAAAATGGTCAGGAGGGGCCCGCGCCCAATCAGAATGTGCCATGTGGCACCTGGAGTGGCGGAGCGCAGGGAAAATTTGAAAAATGTTCCAAAGACCAAACGGGTAAAAATTCAAACTTTTTGCCTGCCAATCCGATTTTGGCCTGTTTTTTCCCTAAAACTATCATACCTCTCCAATCCAAATGCAGAGCAACTAAAAGAGGTATTGGATTTGTTTTAGTTGACACCTTGCTAATTTGGGTAGAAGACCAGCTTCTTGTTGATTTTCCACTCATCCAATCAGCCATACTTAGCTCCAAATCATTTGCATGGCTGCCAATTTTGAAGAAAGGAAGCTATTTTGCACAACCAGTTGCAGGGTTCGTTTAGCTCACCTTTTCTTCCAGTTAGAGTAGAGTAGGTAGGTTTTCTTTCAGTAGAAGAAGTGCTTGTGCACACTCTGCATGTTCCATTTGGAGCATGTATGATTTTCAATTTGTACATATTTTTGGTGCTGCTAGTTTCGCTCTTGCACAGTTCATTTTGATGGCATTTTGGTGGGAACAACTCCATGTCCAGTGGGATTCAAGCGGTTCAGAGGGAAGTTTTCAAAGTTCAGATTAGTTTTCAGGCTACTACTCATGACTCCATGCCCAATGGATTGCTTCAAGCTACTGATCATTCATCTAGCAGGCAGATGACCCCTCTGAGTCACCAAAATTGTTATCCAAATGTGCCCCCTGCTCATTTTGTGGCTAACTCCCTTTCATTCTTTCCTTCTATTGTGCCTCAGTCATAAATTTTTTAATTTTTAGGCACTCAAAACCTTCTAGAAATGGCACCATTGGATAGATCTCTTTCTCAGCTTTCCAGAAAGGTAAATTTTTCCTCCTAACTCAGCGTATTTTTCAAGTTATGGCTCAACGGAGTTTTGGTGGGAAATTTTTCCCTAGAAGGCCCGCAGCCAATCAGGAGCTGCCATGTGTCCAAGGGTGAAAAAACACCAAGCGACCCGAAGGAAAAAATGGTCAGGAGGGGCCCGTGCCCATTCAAAACGTGCCATGTGACACCTGGAGTGGTGGAGCGCGGGGAAAATTTGAAAAATGTTCCAAAGACCAAACGGGTAAAAATTCAAACTTTTTGCTTGTCGATCCGATTTTGGCCTATTTTTGCCCTAAAACTTCAAATCACCATAACTTTCGATCCAGAGCTCAGATTTTCACGTTCTTTATATCAATGGAAATATGGTGAAATTCTCTACAAGATTCCATGGTCAATTTTTAATTTTGGTTCAGTTTGGAGGGAGAAAATAAAAAATGCTTCTAGTACATGCCCATGGACAGAGCTGACGTTTCAACAACCAATTTTAATGCAAAATGGGTCGCATTCTTATCCAGCATGGTCAAAAATGTTAGGGAATGGGTTTGTAAGGACCTCCATGCTGTTTTTAATGCATTTTGGTCAATGGGGAATGGCTCCCAAATTTTTTCACATTTTCTCTCTCCTGGGCTCGACCCATGCACTGTAAAAGCCAGATTCGGCTCATTTTTCAAAGGTGGAACACCTTTTTGCACAGCAAGATTTTGTTTTCACCTTAAGTAAGTGATTTTTGAAGGATCAGACCTTCCAGGGATTGTAACAGGTCTTTCTGCCTCTTTGGTGTTGGAATACAAGGATTTTGATGTTGAAAATCACAATGTAGGCTCTGTGAATTCTTTCAGTCCTTTGCATGTGTTGTTTGCTTCATTTCAGACCTTTGATTATAGTTATCAACCTGTGCATGATGTTTTATGTTACAATTTCTGATTTGTGTCAATTTGCATGAGCAAAAAATGTTCACCACTCCTTTGGTGTATCACCCTTATTAGTTTAGTTTCAATTTTTGCATCTCTTATCCCTGTCTCCTTGCAATCTAGGATAAAATTAGGATATGAACCTCTGCAGTTGTGTAAATAATAGATCTAATCAGAGGAGTTTGAGGAACTAGCCTCTAATCTGGAGATTCCTCTCTCATTTTTACAAGTCCCACACTTGGAGAGAGGTTTCAATGTTGTGCAATCACACTGGATGCCTAAAACATCAATTTAGAAACCTGATTTGCATCTAGGGGTGCTGCTGATTTGCAACAACAGTTTTGGCATGCCGGGTGGGACCTTAGAGGTCTTTCACTTCATCTTTTGTAGGTTGGTGTGTTCCTGTGAAGATTTCAGCCTTTGGAGGCACTTGCAAACACATCTGGCGACTCCATCTGATCAGCAACCCATTTCTGAAGTTGCAGACCTGTTTTTCATCCATTTCCATCCATTATTCTTTCCATCTCTTTCATTCTTTTCCATTCCATGAATTTGTGCAATCATGACTTCATTTCCATCATGGAACTCACATTTACAACAGCAGCAATGTTTCCCACCTCCAACATGTTTTTTAAATCCTCCAAATCAGCATTTTGAACAAATTCAAAATCAGCATACATACCCATATGAGCAGCAATGCCAAAATCAGTTTGGCTATGGAGCTTTCCAAGAGCAAGGGTGTGCATACAATGAAGACAATCAGATGAAAGATGGTGGTTTGTTGGAGAAAATCTAAAATATGGAGGTAAACATGGTGCAATCTAGGGCTCAAGCACAAATGAAAGCATTTGGAATCGGTTATGGAGCACCCTATCCATGGGTGGGACCTTTCCCAAGGCATTACAACCCTCAAGAGAAGCTTGAATTCATGATTGCAATGCTGCCATTGCTTGCAAAGTGGATTGAAGGAATAGAGGTGTATGAGAGGAGTATTCAGCAACCTTGTCAACGGGTAAGCACACCATCTCATGCCTTTTCTTTTCCTCTTTCCCAATCTGTTTTATCTCAGCGGTGTCAAGTTTTAAACTCTCCATCTGCTGTCCCAAGTGTTGAATCCATTTCTCCACCCCCTAGTCTTCCACCTCATCTCAATTCTTCTGTCCTTTTCCCTTCCAAACAGTCATCCCCTCCACAAGAGCTAAATGAAACACCCTCTCCTCTAAAGAAACAAGAGGTTTTACCTCCTCCACCACCACAAAAAATTACAAAAATCAGTCATGAAGGACAGCAAAAAGAGAAGCCAAACAAGGATGAAGAAATTCAAATTTTGAAGAGTTGGGCTCTTAAATTTGGGATGAAGAAGATCCCTTTGCTGATGAAACCTTCAGAAGAGGTTGGAGTTAAAGAACAAATGGTGGTCAGGACTGATTTTTTTGCAGCAGAAGAAGAGCAAAAAGGAGTTGTAGATCAGCAATCAATTTGTTCAGAATATAGTGTCCATGTTGGCACCCTATATGAAGGAAATGCTGATCCAATTAAAATTGCAAAAATCAGTCACGAGGGAGAGCAAGAGGAAGGAGAAGCTGCTCCAAATCCAAAAGAAGAGGAGCACATTCCAGCTGTGGGGGAGAAAAGTGCAGATCCAAAGGCTTTGAGCACAAAGCAGGTTATAGAAGAACCTTCAGTTCGTCTCTCTACTTCATCTCTCTCAAGTTCTAGTACTGAAGAAGAGTTTGATCCCTCAAACTCAATGTTGGAGGATGAAAGAAACCATGGTGATCAAGTTGTAGATCAAGAGAACGCCATGGGAGAGGTTGAACATTTGCAGCAGGACAACAATGATGCAGTTTACCTGTCTGATTTGGAGGACTGTTTTGATGAAGAAGAACCGGTTGAGTTTCCACCATTCTCTCTTTCATCATCCATCTTCCAAACACAAGAGCCTGCTGTCATGGAGGAGAGTATTCATTTGTAGAAGCCTACATCTTATAGAAGCTCTTTGGAACCAATATTGGAAGATTTTAATCTTTCATGTCCTTCATTGGAGGAAGAGAAAGGGCAGAAGGGTTCTACCATTGCTTCCACACCATCCATTCAAGGTCTACAAGAGAACTCCATTATTGGAGTTGAAAATCAGAATTATGGGCATACTCAACGGATCAGACCCTGCCCAATCAGGTATTTGGCTTCATTGGAGCCAAAGGAGAAGCCACAACCAGTCATGCTTGCTTCTAAGCATGAGGATGAGCTGCAAAGTTCCAAGGATCAGCTATCATACCTCTCCAATCCAAATGCAGAGCAACTAAAAGAGGTATTGGATTTTTTTTTAGTTGACACCTTGCTAATTTGGGTAGAAGACCAGCTTCTTGTTGATTTTCCACTCATCCAATCATCCACACTCAGCTCCAAATCATTTGCATGGCTGCCAATTTTGAAGAAAGGAAGCTATTTTGCACAACCAGTTGCAGGGTTCGTTTAGCTCACCTTTGCTTCCAGTTAGAGTAGAGTAGGTAGGTTTTCTTTTAGTATAAGAAGTGGTGCACACTCTGCATGTTCCATTTGGAGCATGTATGATTTTCAGTTTGTACATATTTTTGGTGCTGCTGGTTTTTCTCTTGCACAGTTCATTTTGATGGTATTTTGGTGGGAACAACTCCATGTCCAGTGGGATTCAAGCGGTTCAGAGGGAAGTTTTCAAAGTTCAGATCAGTTTTCAGGCTACTACTCATGAATCCATGCCCAATGGATTTCTTCAGGCTACTGAACATTCATCCAGCAGGTAGATGACCCCTCTGAGTCACCAAAATTGTTATCCAAATGTGCCCCCTGCTCATTTTGTGGCTAACTCCCTTTTATTCTTTCCTTCTATTGTGCCTCAGTCATAAATTTTTACTTTTTAGGCACTCAAAACCTTCTAGAAATGGCACCATTGGATAGAGCTCTTTCTCAGCTTTCCAGAAAGGTAAATTTTTCCTCCTAACTCCACGTATTTTTCAAGTTATGGCTTAGCGGAGTTTTGGTGGGAAAATTTTCCCTAGAAGGCCCGCAACCAATCAGGAGTTGCCACGTGTCCAAGGGCGAAAAAACACCAAGCGACCCAAAGAAAAAAATGGTCAGGAGGGGCCCGCACCCAATTAGAACGTGCCATGTGACACCTGGAGTGGTGGAGCGTGGGGAAAATTTGAAAAATGTTCCAAAGACCAAATGGGTAAAAATTCAAACTTTTTGCCCGCCGATCCGATTTTGGCCTGTTTTTGCCCTAAAACTTCAAATCACCATAACTTTTGATCCAGAGCTCAGATTTTCACGTTCTTTATATCAATGGAAATATGGTGAAATTCTCTACAAGATTTCATGGTCAATTTTTAATTTTGGTTTAGTTTGGAGGGAGAAAATAAAAAAAACACTTCTGGTACGCACCCATGGACAGAACTAATGTTTCAACAACCAATTTTAATGCAAAATGGGTCGCATTCTTCTCCAGCATGGTCAAAAATGTCAAGGCATGGGTTTGTAAGGACCTCCATGCTGTTTTTAATGCATTTTGGTCAATGGGGAATGACTCCCACATTTTTTCACGTTTTCTCTCTCCTGGGCTCGACCCATGCACTGTAAAAGCCAGATTTGGCTCATTTTTCAAAGGTGGAACACCTTTTTGCATAAAAAGCTTCTGTTTTCACCTTAAGCAAGTGATTTTTGAAGGATCAGACCTTCCAGGGATTGTAATAGGTCTTTCTGCCTCTTTGGTGTTGGAATACAAGGATTTTGATGTTGAAAATCACAATGTAGGCTCTGTGAATGCTTTCAGTCCTTTGCATGTGTTTTTGCTTCATTTCAGACCTTTGATTATAGTTATCAACCTGTGCATGATGTTTTATGTTACAATTTATGATTTGTGTCAATTTGCATGAGCAAAAAAAATGTTCACCACTCCTTTGGTGTATCACCCTTATTAGTTTAGTTTCAATTTTTGTATCTCTTATCCCTGTCTCCTTACAATCTAGGATAAAATTAGGATCTAAACCTCTGCAGTTGTGCAAATAATAGATATAATCAGAGGAGTTTGAGGAACTAGCCTCTAATCTGGAGATTCCTCTCTCATTTTTACAAGTCCCACACTTGGAGAGAGGTTTCAATGTTGTGCAATCACACTGGATGCCTAAAACATCAATTTAGAAACCTGATTTGCATCCAAGGGTGCTGCTGATTTGCAACAACACTTTCCACAATTGTCTTGCATTGGTCCAGGGGCTATAACCCCCGGTAATAGGGTTTTGGGGGTGTAACCCCTGAATTTTTGTTTTGGGCCTTAAAACGTGCCCGATCAATCTAGAAACATGCTTTTCTCATATGGGTGGGATTTTTGACCCATAGGTTTATGGGACGGTTATGGCCCATGGTTTTAATACCTATGGTTTTGTAAAAATACTTAAGCAGTTGTCTACTTATATGGTTTTATGCATAAGGTAGGTATAATGTAAACATTGCAAATGTCTTTGAATTCAGATGTGAATTTGGTAGAGTTTGTTGAGCATAGCTCCAAACAGATTTGGGTATTGTATTGAGAGAGCGGTGGCTTATAATAAAATATGAGCAAGTGATTCTTGGTGGACGTAGCCTAAATTGGGTGAACCACGTTAAATACTGTCTCTTTGTGTTGTGTTATTTTATTTTGCACTTTTATTTGAGATCTGTAATATTTTTTGCATATTATTTTCTACTATTTCGATTATGCGAGGGAATTTTCCACATATTTTATCCCTTAGTTCCTAACACTAAACCCTAAACTCTAAACCATAAACCCTGAATCATGAGCCAAAAAAAATAAAACCTAAACCATAAACATTCAATCCTAAACCCTAAACCCTTAGTCCTTATCCCTAAACCCTAAACCCTAAACCCTTAACCTTGAGTCTTAAACCTTATTCCCTGAACCATGAGCCTAAACCCTAAACACTAAACCATAAAACCCAAACCATAAATATTGATCCCTAAAACCTAAATCTTAAACCCTAAACCTTGAATTCTAAACACTAAACCCTAAACATCATTTTAGTAAGGATCTCATTTTAGTAAGAAATAGATAATCATCATATAGCTGATTCGTGGTCACTAAAGTGAATTAAGGACCAAATTTCAAAATTAGTACCAATTTAAGAAGTTGTAGGGATAAAATCAATCCAGAAGGTCAAAAAACATACAAAATGACTATATGTTTTCACAAAACAAAGACTGAATACAATATATATGGCTTGAAAGTTTTAGGTCATTACTGAAATTCTGAAAATGAGTAGGTACTGGCTAGATTAGATTTTGAAAAACTATCTTCTAGATTATCACTATCATAACTATGTGACCACTTCCATTAGGTGCAAAGTGACCCTGATTTCTTATATTTAGTAAAACAAATTCAAAGTATAATATTTATTTTATTATTTATTTATACTAAAAGTATAGAGAAATAATAAAATAAATCTTATACTAAACATTTATTTTACTAAATATGGCTCCTTCTAACACCTACAAACTTCATATAGAGAAAAAAACGTATGCATTTTGTACTCATAGAAACACGTACACATTATAACGCATACATGTTTTAGGTTTGTGAATTCCCAAGCATATGAAAACATAACGCGATTTCCTTATTGGCAAAACACAATTGTGTTTCATTCATTTTTTATTTTTGTCTAATTTTTGGCCCCCCAACTCTGTTCACTTACCCTAAATGATGAAGCTATAAAATTTTGTAGTCACATAAATGGCCTTAATGGGTAGCGAAATACCTTACCAGTCAAGGATAATTATTCTTGATTTGTTAGTTAGAAAGGAAAAATCTATTTTGGAGGGCTATATAGTCCTCCTTCTTCTCCTCTTCTACTTTTCAAAAAGATGTTGTTTGTATATGGGAACCTTATCAGGCCTTTAGTTGTTGGGCCCCATTGAGACATCTTTCTTAGTTGTCTGTGGGAGTCTTCTTTTTCTGTTATGACTTACCATGAGCTCTACCTCATCTTTGATGAAGGGGGTATTGGTGTGTATGACTTACCTCATTATCGTAGGGGTCTCATCCACATCATGTGGCTATTTATCTCACCTAGCGAGTGTCATAGGTCCTAAGGAGTTATATGACAAGTTACAGATTCCTTCATAAAATATGTCATTATCATATGCGCCAATGGCATCATAGGAGTTACATTCCTTATTTAGAATTGTAAATCCTCCTTCCCTCTTACAAGGGAATGATTGTCCAAGCATGGGGGTTACACAACACCCCTATTTGTACTTTATTTTTTTATCTATGAGAATGAGCAGTTCTGTTTTCTTACTTGCATGATTTTCCATTGTTAGAATCTTGTTGATTACATTCAAGCTACCACGTTACTTTTGGGGTGTAAATTCATTGTGGTGTATAGTTTCTGTATTGATTCTTTTGAACAATCTTTCAATTAATAAAATAAAATCTGTTAAAAAATAAACAATAGCAGCCAAAACGAGAAAATTAAGTATAAAAGACACAATGCTTAGTCCAGGGAAAATGATTAAGTTCAATATTTCCCACCCATTCTAAAAATAAATAATATAAATACATAAGGCTTGATCCCTCTTGAGGATATGTAGTGCAGCACTTGGCTCCACCAAGGTTAGTCTAGCCAAAATATTAGTAACAATTATTAAAAAAGCAATAGAACTACGCAAGGCTCATTTGGTTCATTTGTTGTCCACTGCATGAATATGGATAAAGATGTGGGCTAGCAAAAATTACATTAAAAAAAGTTTACCATTCTCATAAGAAAAAAATATGTTTACTATACTTACAAGAAAAAAAATTATCTATGTTGGAAAAAGGAATTTCAGAATCACACTTTCAAAAGGTCAAAAATTATCTACAAAAGAGAAATTATTATTAAAACAAGCTCAAAATTGATGAAAAGATTCATCTTTTATTATTTGATGAAAATTCAATCAAAATTTATATTGGTCTTTGTCATGTAGCTCCTATAAAATTACATCCCACGGAAAAGCTACAGGTTTGCATAACATAGAGTAGACAAGGATACCGACACTTGCAAAATCAAGTGATCTGTATTACTACATAAGGCTCATTTGGTTCATTTGTTTCCCACCGCATGAATATGGTTAAGGAATTAGGCCAACAAAATTTACGTTAAAAAATGTTTACCAAACTCATAAGACAAAAATTATCTATGGTGGAAAAAAGCATTTCATAATCACACTTTCAAGTGGTGAAGTGATATGTAAAAGAGAAATTATTATTAAAACAAGCTCAAAATTGATGAAAAGATTCATCTTTTTTTATTTAATGAAAATTCATTCAAAATTGATATTAGTCGTTACCATGTAGCTCATGCAAAATACCAATACAGATCACTTGATTTAAAAAGTAATTGATTTAGCAAGTGTCAGTTTCCTAGTCCACTCTATGTCATTCAACTAGTATGGACATGGAATATGTGACAATGGATTTGGATTGGAAACATTTAGAGCCCTTAGATATTATCAAACTAAATTAAATTGGAGTTGTCGTCCTTGAACATTCTCTCAAATGATCGAGATCAGTGCATTTTTAGGAGCACATGATTGATGGATGAAACTCTATTAATTCCTCGCTTATCTTTATGGTGGAGAATCAAAAGCAAGAGATCATGATCCAACAATATTATAAATGTCTAACTACATCTCTAGGTGCATCTTATCTACAAGTTTTGTGTTCCTTTTTATTATTGTCATTATGTATACGTTAATTCTTAACAATTCTTACTTTGTTCAAAAATTAAGATGTACATCCTGTTAACCCTTAAAATTACCTTAATAGGAAGGCATTTTCAGAATATTGTCAAATTCTTTTAACCTTCACTAGAGTTTTCTTGCTTGAAGATTTTTTCAAAATTTCAAAGTTTTCCAAACTTTGAAGTCCAATTTTTTGGACTTCAGATTTTAGAGCTCTTCTCATTTGTTTTCTGTCAATTACAAAACAAAATTTTTGTTTGAAATTCCAAACTAAAAAATCCTTAAGTTCCTAAATTTTGGAACTTCGAACTTTAAGGTTTCGAAGTTTTCCTTGGCATTTTCATTATTTTCGTTGTCGTTTTCTGAACTCCAAAACTTTGAAGTTCCAAAATTTTGGAACTTCATACTTTCATGTTTCAGAGTCTCACGTTACCTTGTGGATATTTTTGTTCTTGAGTTCCAAAGTCTGAAACTCCAAAGTTCTGAAATTTCAGAATTTCGGCCTTTCAGAATTTTCGTACTTCAGTTTTCACACTGTAATGGTCACGCTTACATTTTGAAGTTTTGGGGGTTGTAATTTTGGATTTTCCACAAAAATTTAATTTCTAACTACCCCCATATGTGTCAAATTATGGGCATTAATTTCAGGGTTCCCTATATAAAATCAATTTTTTAACTATCATTTTCACCTAGCTTTTACTTTGACACACTAATTTTACCACACCATTTTGTACTTTCAAGGCATCGCTTTCAAGGTAATTTTTCATGTTATTTATTCTATTTGGTTTTTTTATTGATTAGGGGTTTTTTTTGTCTCTTTTCTGTCTATTCTTATTTTCATGCTTGACATGGAAACTCCTATCATCCACCATTTGTATTTAACCATGTCATCTGATTCTTTTACTACAAGCTTCAATTCATACATACATCTAGTCTCATCAAATCCAAGGATAATGCAACAAGTTCCTTTATGATATTCAGAACATTTAACTTTCATTCTCTCAAAACTGTTCCTTTCAGTGATTTCAGAACAGTGCCTTTTGAGCTTTTAAGGATTTTCCTTTCAGAGTTTCGGAGTTAGTAGTTTCTTCATAGTTTCGAAGGTCAGAGTTTCAGGGTTTCACTTTTCAGAGATTTGAGTTTCGGGGGTCAAAGTTTCAAAGTTAATAGTTTCGCAGTTATGGGGGTTCATAGTTCATAAGTTAGCTTTTCATGGTTTCAAAACTGTGAGGATTTCAGGATTTCAGAGGTTTTTACATCAGAGTTGAACTGTTTTGAAAGTTACTATTTTCAGACTTTTGGATTTCGTTATTTAGTAATGTTTAATGTTTCTTTTTAAACTTTTAAAGATCAATTGGATTCCAAATTCCAAATTCAAGTCAACTTCCTCATCAAAAGGAAAGGGAAAAATGAAGTACACATTCTTAGGATTTGCTCCTCATTCATGCCTATCTTCGGATTTGGGGAATAGTTGGGAAATGATGGTTGTACTATGATATTTACAATGGAATCTTGGAAGGTTACCAAGGGTACTCTTGTGATAGAAAGAGGTAATAAGGTTGGAACCTTGTATTTAACCACTAATAGCACAAATGCTTGTAATCTTGTGGCTTCAGAAGAAGATATAACATTGTGGCACTATAGGCTCAGTAATATGAGCCATAAGGGCATGAAGATCATAAAGAAGGATTTTACCATCTATACAGAAACATGTTTGGAGTTCTATGAGGATTGCATATATGGGAAACATAAGTGAGTAAGGTTTCTCAAGGTTGGAGTACAGTTGGAGATGGTACGAAACTGAACTGTGTGGGGACAAAGCTCATGATGATTATCTACTTGGCCAAGAATGTCACCAAGCTTATTAAAACATTGTTACTGCTTAATGATTGATCTAACAAGGAAATGATCTGGGTATTATATGTGTTAAAAACAAATCTGATGTATTTGACTATGGCGAGGGAATTTTAAGAATCCTATGGTAGAGAATATTTCTACGCCTATCAAGTTAAGAATTTCTTAGGTCAGACAAATGGAGGGGAACATATCTGCAACAATGAATTTGATGATTAGTCGTTCTAATGAACTTGAATTCCAAAAACTTCTTCATGACTTCCAGGACTTGTTTATATTGCAGCTACCATGGGAGAATGTCAGAAAGGTTTGAATACAGAAAATTAATATAAGTGTGCTCAGGAGTATGAGGTTATATGCAATTTTATGCCTCAAATTTCTTTTCGGGTAGAAGTGGTGAGCACAAATGTGTACTTGATAAATAGAGGACCATGAATTTCCTTTAGATGGAGGAATACTTGAGGAGGATTGGTATAAGTAAGAAAGTTGATTACTCATTTCTTACAGTCTTTGGATGATGAGGTATTTGTTCATATTGACAAAGATGATGGGGAAACCAAGCTATCAGGCTAAATCAGAAAAATGCACTTTCATCAGGATTATCAGGTGATGATGAATCTTGGATACCTGTTGTCTTACAAATGTGTAAAGGGGAAAATTTCAAGTTTTCAAGCAAGAAAACTTTCTCCTATCTCAAAGTTTCTATGTTTTTATCATACTTGTTAACCAAAATAAGATCCCTCTTATTTTGGGTTAACTAGTTTCCTTTTGTTCCTCAGTCAAATTTTTATACATTTTAGGCACTCAAAATTTTTCTGAGTATTGCTTCATTAGATAGAGAATTCTCTTCCCCTTTCCAGAAAGGTAAGGAAGTCCTCATAACTCCTTGTATATTTTGCAAATTATGGCTCGGTGGAGTTTGGAGGGGAAATTTTCCTTGGGCGGGCCTACGGAGCTCAGGAGAGTTTTGTGCCAAGAAGGCTCGGGCTGGTGGAGCGGAGTTGGAAAAATTGCCAAGGAAATTTGTGGGTTGGTAGAGGCAGTGGAGAGAAATTTTGCACTTAGCCCTTTTGGGGCTAAAAGGCATCAAAGGTAAAAATTTTGGCTCATAAGTCTTGTAAAAGGAGAATGGAAGAAAAATTGATTAAGTCCCCGCGTTTAATCACAAGGCACCACATGTCCAGTTCATGTTAGCCGTGCCGCGGATTGGGGTGTCGGGAAGAAGTTAAGTTTTTGGTTTCCTTTTTGGTCAAAACCATGTTGAAGGCAAGGTAAATGAGCCCGTGATCCCATCAGTGAATTGGGTAGTGCCACATGTCTCGGAGTGGCGGGGCTGCGAAGAAGTTGGGAAATTTTCTATTTTCATGAAAGGGGAAAAATGTTATTCTGAAGCCCACAGATGAATCAGAAAGTGCCATGTGTCATCGGGCTAGTGGCGGCATGGAGACTTTGGGGAAATTTTTTCCATTTGCTGTGCAAAAAGGGAAAAATATTATTCTGAAGCCCATGGATGAACTAGAAAGTGCCACGTGTCATCAGAGTTGGTGGGGGCACGAGAGATTTTGGGGAAAAATTTCCCAATTTGGAAAAAAGAGGGAAAAAGGTCAAATTTTGGCCCGCAGACCCAAATTTTTCCCTAATTTTGCCAGTTTTGTCCCTAAATCTTCAAGAGGCCATATCTTTCGATCTAGAGCTTATATTTTCATATTTTTGGTATCAATGGAAATACTGGTGAAATTATCCACACGATGGACACTTCAATTTTAAATTTTGATGCAGTTTTATGGGAGAAAATTGAGAAAATGTCTCTAGCATGCAAAAAAAATGTAAAAAAAGTTTCCCCTGACTCCACTCCAATGTTCTCTTGGCAAGTGGATGGCTCCGATTTCAAAGCACTTAGGGCAAAGTGATCATAATGGTTCATATGTCAAACTGGAAATGTTTGAAATGGTAAAACACATTGTTTTGCACACAGAAGCTCATTTTGGGCTTGTCAGAAGCGTTTTATTTGTGGCAAAGGAATCATGAAGACGGTGCGAAATGATTCAAATTCAATTGTAACTACTTCTTGGTTGTTTGGGTCGAAGTGATAACCGCTCCTTGCATGCTATTGATTTTCATCTGAGAGTGATTTTGTGGAAAGGCCAATCAAATTTGGAAATTGGAATCACGTTTTTGTGATACAAAGGACAAAAAACATGATTGTTAATCGTCTTCTATTCTCCTCCTTTGTATTATTTCTTCTATTCTCACTCGTTGTACGAGTCTCAACTCTGAGATCAATAAAAAAGGAAGGAATTTTATGTCCCCTAGATGGAAAAATTGATTGGTGCTTTGTGACCAACGTGTTTTTATTCTATATTGTGCTTAGAAATTACAAATTTGTCTTTCTTCTATTAATTAATGCATGTAATGAAACTTCCAATTGATATGTGTGGGCATCTGACACTCTACCCACAAAATTGATTTCCCCCTCCTTCATTCTCACTCTCTCCCCTCTCTCAGATCGATTTCTATGCTATAGCGAGGAGTTTGATTTTATTGTCATAGGGACAATGTAGTGTTCATGTGGATCACTAGTTGAAAAACCACAATAAATCCACTTTGGTTTTACATGCTAAACAATGATATCTGCACCATTCAAATGTAGAGGGACTTAGATTCCCATAGCGTTGGCCTGAAATCCAAAAAAAATTGTCCGCAAGACAAATTTTCTCGCCAACAGTACCTCTAGAAAATTACCAAGATGTCCTACAGATAAATGGGTCTTGTTAGAATTGGTTCAACAATTGTTGGATTATCATAAAATTCAAAATAAATGACATAAGGCGAGAGTCCAATTTCCTATTTCAATAGGAAGGTATACATATGCCAATTTTTACAAGGAAAATAATGTGTATGGATAAATTTCTGAAGTCACCTTGCAAACTTTCCATCCCATAACTAACTTTGATTATTGGGGTAAGTTCAATGAAATAGGATTGGCTATTTCTCATGTTCCTCAGTTGGAGGATATTTGGATTCACGTTCAGGATGAGATTATTATCAGAAAAATAGAATATGAAAGGTTGACATTGGATGAAGTTAAACAATTCGGTATTGTAGATATTTCAGAAGGAATGGAAGATGATGTTGAAGTATTGGATCCCATGTACATAAATAATAATGTTGCTAATCAACATTTTCCATGGATTGATTGGTACCAAGAGGAGTGTTGCAATACTAAGGAAAGTGCGGGACCCATTTTACAAAGGAAATATGATTGGTTGGCTACCTTGGGATTTCACCCAAAGGATTAGATCAATCTATAATAATAGAATCCCAACCAACACCAAGCCTCCCTACACCCATAAAAGGAAAGAGGTCTACCCAAAATGCCAATATAACTCCAAGGAAGATATAATTTGTTGTTGAAAG
The DNA here is from genome assembly GCA_019776745.2 of Taxus chinensis. NCBI lineage: Eukaryota > Viridiplantae > Streptophyta > Pinopsida > Cupressales > Taxaceae > Taxus > Taxus chinensis. The sequence goes on from CM034146.1 coordinate 840,137,531, forward strand.
CTGCTCTCTTTCAAAAGTTCCTACTGCCAAGGTTGTTTCCTCTACAACACAAGTATCATTAGTTTGTGAAGTTAGTGATTCTCCATTTGTATCACAATATTTACTACCCAGTCCTTCACTATCTTTGTCACTATCTTCAACTCCACTCCCCCCATCATAATCTATTTCTCCTCCACTCATCACTACTTTTCCATCCCCATCCATGGCCCAAGTGTTTTCATCCCTTCATTCTCTCTCAGTAGGGGAAATGTTTGGGTCTCCAGTTTCCACTCCATTTTCTCAACAAATTACATTTCCTTCAATTTCCACTTCCAATCCTATTGCATCTACTTTTGAGGCTATTCACACTTCCACCCCATCTATCATAACCACCTCTATTTTAATATCAACTAATATTACCAGTGATATTGTTTTATCTAATGATCTAGGTGTTGAACCAACCATATCACTTTCATCTGCATCTAGTATACTTGAATGGCTATATCTCCAAACCCCAAAGCAAAAGAAGGTGCCCCTTGTAGATGTGATGGATCTAATCATGATGGAATCTAATCCAAAGAGACAAGAAAAATGGCCAAGAATCATCTCATTTATCAATAAACCAGTTAAGAGAAAGTTTCATGGAGGTAGCTACTCCCGTTGAAGGAAAAACTAAAGAAACCATTACGTCGACAAATTATCAGATCTCTAGGTTTTCACCAGGAAAGGCAACCCATGAAGGAACAAAACAAGATGTTCAAGTGGCCTTTGGAAATTTTTTGGAGAAGTATGAAACATAGAAAGCTTCCAAATATGAATTTAAGTCAAAGGTTTAATAACTTACTACTCTTTTAAGGAAAGTAACAAAATCCACTCCAACTACTAATCCTTCAACTACAACTGCTCTGATAGTTTCTTCCAGCTTGGATGATATTTCATATCATGAAATCGAGAAGATAGGTCAGAAGGGAAGATCAGTGGATGAATGGATTAAATGCATGCTTTCAAGAAGCAAATCCATTGATTAAAACAATTGTAGAGTTATACAATGAATTAAATACTAAGAAAGATTCCATAAGGAAACTAGATGCATCCCTGTTTGAAGAAAGCAACAATTTGGGTCTTAGTTTGGCTACCTAGGAAGAAATCAGAAATATTGATACAAGATCTACTATTCCAACAAGGTGTGGTGAATAGTGCCTACAAGCTATTTGAATTTCAAAAGGCCATGGAATTCAGGTCACATGTGTTATAAGATTTGATAAAAAAATTGTATGAAAAATGAGTTGAAATAATAGATGCGTTTAGTGATATTTCAGAAGAATTTGAGGAGATCCACTATAAGTTCTTCAATGAGAACATTGACGCCCTTCCAATTGATCAAGTAAAGAGCAATTTCAGAATTTTGGTAAAGCAATATGATGAAGTTACATAAACCTTCAACATTAATTCAATCTACAAACTTGTTTCATGCCAGAATTTCATAAGTCGGATCAAGAAAGTTATAAGCAAGTTGAAAAGGTTGCCAGCTAAGGTTGCAAGGAAAGTGGATATAGCAGATGTACTAAGTTAGCACACATGCAAACCTCAAGAGGAAGAAATACAAGAAATTGTGAAGTGCTTCATGGAATTTAAGCAACGTACGATTGCTAAGCAAGAAGAGTCAAGATAAAGATGAACAAGAAGCAGATACTATAGGGCCAAGCTGAGCTTGGCGGCCATTGTTGAACAAGCTCTGAGGTCTTGGTTGGTCAAAGGTTACATGGTTGACTTAGTCAAATCTTTGAAACTACTTTGCTATTTTTATGGGAGCCCTGTTCCCTTGAACTTAAATACATTCTATTTTTAACAATTAGTTAGCTAAAGGTGGCGCTGTAATGGCCCAACCTCTTGAACTTATAAATAGATTAGATGTGTTAAGCATTGGTATATATTTTAGATTTGGTCAGAATACTCTTCAATCTTGGAAGAGTTTTTAAGCTACTTTGAGCCTTTTGATAATATTCAGAACGATATTTTGCCATGGAATGTATGGTGTATTGTGTTCCAATTGATTAATCTCTAATTTGTGAATATTTAATTCCTTGATATGGATTGATTGATCTACCTTTATATCAGTTATATTTCTTTAATCTTGAGGAACGTGAAGTAGTTAACCTTTGTGTTTCAGCTGTGGAGAATTTATTCCCTTTCTGTTATCAAAGTGAATCCTACTTACCAGTCAAAGATTAGAGAGGAAAATCACATGAAATGTGCATATAATTGATTGTTGTGATATGTTAATTGTGTTGTTGAATGAATCTATCTGTTTAGTTTGCAACTTGGCGCATCACCTTATTTAAAGTTTTATTGTTATTTATCTCCAAACTTAATCCCAAAGACTGAGTAGATTATGATATTTCTAAGTGTCCTTTAGCTTTGCACTTCGATCATAGATCAAGTGCTCTAAGTTCCAAAGGAAGTCGGCCTTCTTCAGAGGTTCATCCCAAGGCAACAAGGTCCCACACCTTGGGGATGTTCCAACGTTGCACAGGATTCACTCAAAGATTCAACTGGTGCGTGATCCTAGTTGATAGAAGGTACTTTTCAATTAAAAAAAAAAAAATAAATCCAAAGATAAAAGGAGGGGAGTAAATTAAAAAATATATAAATATAAATTATAACTAGTGTTTGTATTTATATTAGCGTATCCGTATATCCATACCCGTAGGCTATATTGTATTTTCTATTTTTTATGGTTTAAATTAATTTGAACCTCTAGAGCAGAAAGCCAAGTATTACATATGTTTATTTTTCCGGTTAAAAGTGAATAACACAGAATAAAAAAGTTCTTGTTTGTTTTGACGAAAGGTCACGGGATCGAAACAGCGAAAGAACAAAATAAGGACATCAAATACGTAAGTTGAACACGAAACCCAGATTTAATAAAATTGCAGTATGAATTGCTGTAAAATGTGCATTTCTCGACTTATCTAGGGTTTGCTTGTTCAGTAGAAATGGATCAAAATTTGGAGCTGAATTGAAGCGAAAATGCAGTGAGATCGATGATTTTTTCGTCCTTTCAATGCTAGCGCCCCCTACATTCTAGACCAGAGGGTTTTTTATACTCGTAGATGATGTACTTAAATGTGAGTAAAAAGGGGTCTATACCGGACGTCACTGAAAATTTCACTCCTTTGGAAAAGATTATTCATACAGTAGATAGGGTTTGTGCATGTGAATAGCTATGGTACGGAGAGAGTAATGTTAGCTGTTGGGATCGCGATACTCTGATTTAAAGGGAGTTCAGGTCGAGTAATTACTAGTGTGGGGATTTTGCTGGAGGTAGTCTGATTTTATGAGCTACTATGAGAATGAATTAGGGGAGTGCTTCGTATGGAAGGGGTTTGGTGGAAAATTTGTGATCAGTATTATCACTCATTGAAAGTCTCACTACCATAAAGTGAGCATCCTGTAGAATATATGAGTGGCATTTTTAGCTTCAGAAGGGGAAGGGTAAGACTTTGAATAGAATTTGAGCAGTCGTTGAGCCTGAGTGGAATAATGCATGGTATTTTATTAGGGTTTAAGATCCTTAGATGAAAGACGTAGAAGTGCTGGATATAGTCCATGGAGTTGGGTTCAAAATTAATAATGCCTATGAGGTTGAGAAGAGGGAGGTTTGTGAATTCTGTTAATCCAAGTAGGGAATTTTCGGCGAGCCAAACATAAAAGAGCTTTCTTTAGGAAGAATTTGGTCAGTTGATCAATGCACACCATTGACACCGAATTCCCGGGGAGGGACTTGCGGGTGAACTCCTTTGTGACTATGTGGGCAACCCTCAAACGATCTGGCTAGTGGCCCAGTCACTGCTAGTTTGCGGCATTTGTCGCATCCTCTCATGACAATACAAGAGGAAACGGGGCGTGGGGTTGGGAGAGGGTCATCCAAATCAATGGCTCAAAATCAACAGTACCATATAATGATGGAGGCGGGGCGGCTTTGCAGCGGAGTAATCTGGTCGTCACAGGGGATTTTGCCACCCAGTCAAGTTGTGAATCTCACAAGGGGCTAGAATGGTAACGTATCCTATTTTTGTTCCAAGGTTCCTCCTAGAGATCAGGGTACAAGTCTAGAAGAATTAATGGTTCAAGATGATGAACGGTGTTAGTCCTAATTCTTAACCTCAGTATGGAGGCATGGCTATCCAAATGGTTGTATCTGAGTTCAAGCTCGTCATTGACTGGAAGTGGATCCGCTCTGCTAGAGACAGCCATAAGCTCGACTTTGGGACTTCATGAAATGTTAGTGAGTGGAAACAAGAAAGCTCCCTAGGAAATGACTTTGATAAATTTGAATGTAGAAAACATTTTAAGGATAGGAATACTCGGGAATTCCTCAAGGTCAATCGGGCAGAAACTACCCATTCTAAGAAGACAGTAGGTCTAGAACCCCCAGCTCCCACAAGTGATGCTGAAATCTACTGTGCAAGTAAGCCGAATGTGGATCACTTGGCTCAATTTCAGGGGGACAAAATGATTACGAGAAAGACTTTGGTCAGGAGAAAAACCTAAAGCTATGGATTCAATTTCCGGTAGAAGACTGGGGTTGGGCATTCAGATAATACCCTGGAACAATTTTGAAGTTTCCAGAACTACAGATTCTAAAGCCCATTTTGAAATCATCTATCAGCAAGACTAGGAGAAATGTCATTCGGTGCATTGTAGGACCCTTTTGAAGAATACCAACCTAGAGAAGTTCCGATGCACTCAAAATTCCTTCACAACTAAATTGATTGCAAGGAGGCGTGGACCTTCAGATGCTGGAGAGATAAGGTAGATCTTCATTGTTACTGGGACATGAGACGACTAAATGCAGAATCCATTGCAGTCAGCCGTGAAGGAAAAGACAGATTGTTAAGATCAATAAAGGACCACCGTGGGTATGATTTGCCTGCATCATACAAGTAGAGGTCATCTGTTTCATAATGAGCATGATTTAAGAAGTAAAATCTGGTGATCGGAATATTAGCTGGGGTTTCATGCCCAACAGCATTGATCTGGTACAGCTGTGCTAGGTCAAGGGCAAGTTCCACGCCAAGTCTCTACGCTCTCATTTCAAGAAGCATAAAGTAAAATGGATGCTGGAACATATGTTTTGAATAGGCACTTGTTTCCGACTTGCACGGGGGGAGGAATACTGGGGAATTTTCCATGTTCTGAGAACTCAGAGGTCTCACTTACTACTATTTTGAGGGAGGAGTGATCTAGTCGAGGAGTCTGGCAAGTCATTGTTGCAAATGATGAGGGGCTCATATGGTTCTGACAAGTCCACTAGGCTTGTTGACGTGCGATAACACAGGTCTGCAGAAGAGGTGGGGGAGCAAGATCCGTCTGATAGCTACCGATAGGGATTATTATCGCGTAAGTCTATAAGTTTTGTTTATGCTCAGATAGATCCTTTTTATCATGCATCAACAAGCCTTATTGAGGAACAATAGTAATCCTTACTTTCATGTGTCAGCAAATCTTGTTGACGCATGACAACAATGTTTTATATCGTGCGTCAGCAAAGCTTGTTGATGTGTGACACAATTCCTTGTTGTCATGTGTCAAAAAGATTTACTGACACGTGAAATAATGCCTTGTTATCATGCGTCAATAAGCTTACTGACATGTGATAAAAAAAATTTCTATCGCACGTCAGCAATACTTGTTAATGCGCGACAAAAAGGAGTTTTGTTGCACATCAAAAAATCTTGTTGATGTGTGACAAAAAGGTATTATGTCACACATCAAAAAATATTATTGATGCGTGACAGAAAACCTTATTGTTACGCGTCAACAAGATTTACTGACCCGTGTCCAAGGCTTTGTAACCCTAATTTTTTCCTATAAATACCCTCCCACCGATCATTTAAATATACCCCAGTTTGAAATAGATCATGACATTATGAATGATCTACTCTCCTTGTACAATACAGAGGAGAATTTGTTTACTATTACTATCGACAATGATTGTATGTTTTAATTCGGTGTTGATCCAACTGATATTTATTGGTTAAGAGGTATTCCATAAAAAAAATACCCATTTTTATAATGAAAGAAACTCTCATTTAAAATGATAAGAAGTACCTCGAATCTACTTTCAATTTCCATGTTGACTGTACATTTCATCTGTTTTCAATTTTCATTTGATATTTTTAGTTTTTTATTTTGATACAATTGAAATAAAAATGAATTCCAATGGCTTTTTGGCATTTGCAGCTCAAGTCAATAAATGAAGATGTGGTGTGGATAGGCAAGGAATTACACACCACTTTCTTATTGCTATGATTTATTTCTTTCAAGCCAGAATTGTTTTTCAAGGTCGGAAAAATGGATATACAAAACTGGGCTATTGCATACATTCTTGTATCTATCGGAAAACAAAAATTTGATTGGTGCACCTTGTTATCCAATAAAATAAATACTGACATTACAAATGCATCACTTTTCGAACAACCTATCATTCACCCCACAAACTTTCTCCTTGGCCTTTATTACAATGCTCTTTTTAATTTAAAAGACAACCCAATTCCTACTTGCACGGATGAGACAATGAATAATTTATCAATTCCATTTCAAGAACAACATGTATAAATTTTGTATTTTGACATTAGACTAACATTATGTTCATGTGGAATATAATTAAATATTGACTATTTACAGAGAATATTTTTTGAGGCCATTCCGTTAAAAAAAGTGGCATTAAGAGGAAGAGGCCAAAAACACGCTGAGGCGTTAGCAGATTCACAATCTAAAATGGAAGTTCACACATCTCCGAACCACTAAGTGTTTGAATTAGTTAAACGTCAGAGAGGTAATACCCTAACATTTACTATTTACAAATTCCCATTTTGTATTTTCAACTTACCGTTTACCATTTTGTATACAATCGATTGCTACTGACATTGCAGGGACTTTGGACAATACACGTGCTTCTCAAAATCAACCGTCTTCACCAACTCAATCAGTCCAGTCACATGCAATTGTCTCTTCTCAAAAACCTTCTCAGCAATCCCAGCCACACACAGCTCCAATTACTACTCCAACATGGCCACCTCAAGCACTGTGACACATTACCTCTCAACAAAAAGGTATGATTTTATTTCTTTAGTACAAGTTTTCAATAGTTTAACAATTTTTCTTGCACTTTTCAGCACATGGAAGTCCTTTGCATTCTATACAAATATTGGAACCACCACCTCCTCCACCAATACAATTCAAAATTCCAACCAAAGGTTCGTGAAAAAAGAACATTGGTAAACACATGCAAATTCCTCTGGTGCCTAGTGGGAAACTAAAAATTACCTCCTCATTTCAAATTCTAACCCTCTCTCTTGGTGGTTTTCCCAGCGCAATAGGTGTATCAGTTTTAAATAATATAAATTTAGAGTAAGATTACTTGGGAATTGATAACAATGACCCATCAGGATTTTTCAATACATGTGAGATGATTCAAGGCCAACAAGTATACTTCTATTTCAATGTAATTTATTCAACTTTCAATACATTTCACTTTACATTTATTTATTTGAATATTTATTTATTTTATCACAAATAGGATCAGGCCACCCAAAGGAAGAAACAGGCAACAGTCGATGATCAACCTGAAATCCCCCATACCTCTCCAATGACATCATCTTCTTCAAATACAGATGGTGAAAACTTTCTACTATTTCCTTTAGATAAATTAATTGGTTATGATTTTCAATCCCATTTCAATGATTTTATTGTACCTCATATTAGTCAGCTCATAAAATGGGAGAGAATGGAAAAAGTACTTATCAATGAGATAATAAGTCGTTTTGAAAATTATTGGTAAAGGGAAATTTTATATGTTGCAGTCCAGAATTAACCTATGAAAATGGATGCCTTACTTACCCAAGTAAGAAGTGGGACTGTCACGTATAACAAAAATTATAAAGAAGATATATTAGATAAATCATTAAGAAAATTGGAAATTATTAGTGTTGAAGCCCAGGCATATTTTAACAAATGGTCTAAGGACAAGGATCTCATAGTAACAACAACTACTGAGAGAGATAGAGCAGTCATAAGTATTATTACTTTGAAACAATATTTTTTGTTAATTTGAAATTTTATTATTTTAGTAATATGTTTAATTGAGATCACTTTTTGGTGCAATTGAAATATTTAAATTTGAAGAGTCAAGCAAAGGTGTTCCCAGTTCACTTGGAAACTGCGAAGAATAATTTATCTGCAACAAAGAATTTGAAAGAAAATATTGTTTTAGTTAACAAACAAAACAATACACTAAAGTGGATAATTAAAGTGCATGGCTTCAACCCTGAAACTTTATTCAAAACCAAGGAAGATGCAAATCCTAGTTTGCTATCCCATGGAGATGCAATAAAGGAAGAACAAAGGATCATAAAGAATATAGATAGTGTTGTAGAAGATCTGATTAGTTCTGGGATTATTCAAGCCATTGGGGAAAGGGTATAAGAGGAGAAGCCATTGAGGATTGGAGTACAACTACAGGAGTGGAAGCAATTGGGGAAAGGGGTACAAAAAATTGAGGGTTGAAAAATTTCATGATTGAGGGTTGAAATTTGAAAAATCAAAACTTTAAATTTGAAAGTTTGAAATGATTTATAATCTATATTTTAAAAATTGAAACTTTAAATTTGAAATTTTGAAATACTTTATAATCTATATTTGAAATTTTGAACCTTGAGTGTGATGGTCATGGCATTTGAAAATTTGAAATAATTTATTATATGGATTTGAAATTTTAAACTTGAATGTGATGGCATTTGAAAATTTGAAATACTTTATAATATGGAATTTTATATCTTCTTATATATTATGTATAGAATTTCTAGACTGTATATGGTGTTTATGTTTCATTTGAATGGGATTATGTTATGATAATGGTTAATTATTTTTTTTAAGAAAATATTGAATTTGGTATGACAGAGGCATCTTAATACTAATAGAGTTAAATATTTTTCTCTCTACTTGTAAAATTCAAACTCTGTATCATGTTTCTTAAAATTTAAGACTTCTCAAAATATTCTCTACTTGTAATCATGATTACATTAGATGTGGATGATGACATTAGAATAGAAGCATGTGTATTGTCCAAAGTCCCTGCAATGTCAGAAAATACACGTGCAATACACGTGCTTATCAAAATCAACCGTCTTCACCAACTCACTCAAAACAGATGAGATGTACTTATATGATTTTCTAAAGTATAAACCATGATACCCATGCATATAGTGTTGTCGAATGTTGTCACTTCATCAATTGAAAGAGAGATAAACTTAGCTTTTTTACATTCTCTTTTAAATCTTCCTCCTCTATCATCTAAAGGAATTTTTCCATTTCCCATGCACTATTGTCAGACCAATGAGACTGAGGTACATTGGCCATTCCATTAAATTGATACAAAACTTTGAAATCAAGGAGATCTGAAATCATTGTCCCTTTCTTTAGTATGTGAAATAAAGTAGAGAGTTGTATGAGTTTTGTATGCAAATTTGTTTTATCCATCTTACCAATTTGCGATGTAATTGTTCCTCCCTTTTCCATGAGATTTCTACGTTTTTTCTATTCTGCTTCATACTCTGCTATGTATTTAACATGCATGCATTATTTTTCATTTTTCCACCTGTTTGTTTTGATTTTCCGTCCATCCTCTCCCATTATAGTCAAATATTATTTTCCATAGTGTTTTTCTATAGTGTCCAACTTCAGTTGCATTTTTTGTTGTTTTCCCAATTTCCACGTACATATTGTACATGTACATTCATATGGGATCTCTTCTGAATTAGATGGTTGTACAGGTTCGATAAACGGAAATTTGGCAGCCCAATCAAACTTGTAAGTCCTCCCAATTGTCCACATATTCTTGTTCTTTTTCAATGTTTTACTTTTTTTAGTAGAATTCTGAGCAATATCACAATCACCTAGTTTCCTCTTTTGTGAACAAGAATTTGAATTTGATTTTTTTGTTCCATTTTTATAAGTATTTGTATGTGCGATATCTTGATGCACATGTACTCTTGGGTGCACCCCAAAAGGAAGAATATATTCAGGATCTGGCATCTCAACAGGTATACCTTTAAGATCTAGTAAGCTTATCATCATAGGTGTCATTTGGTTGATATTGTGTAGAATGCATTTCCACCTCAATATTACCTTTCACATAGTCAATACTTTGATTCTTTTTGGTGGCAGCTATATGGGTGTTATTGGTTGTGGTATCTGTAGTAACAGAGTTTCCAAAATACTTGAACAAGGAATTATGATATTTCTTAGTTACTTTTTGGGTCTTCCCATTCTGAGCACTAGCACGACTCCCCAGAAGTTGTTGACAAAACTTGTACATTGTGAACGGCTGAAATGCAGTGTTTGTGTGTGATATCAAGTTGATACTCGAGCCATTAAGTGGAAAAAGTGGCTCTCCCTTAACAAAATCGGTCTGGAGATTTTGCGAAACCTCGGAATTTCAGGTTGGCAACAGTGGTAGTGGCTACATTTTTGAAGTGAAACAAGAGTTGCATTTTTGGAAGTGCTGGTTAGTTGAAAGCAGTGGTGAGTAGATCAGTCAGGTTGCAGTGAAATGAGGTATTCTTGGTGAAGAGTTTGCTAGAAGATCAGCATCAGAGACAAGTGTCAGCAAAATCACTAAGTCACAAGTCAGAAAACACAGTAAGTCTCATGTCAGCGAAAAACTAAGTCATGCATCAACAAACAAATTCCTGTCGCATGCCAGGAAATGCAATTAGTCACGTGTCAACAAATATCCTTGTCACGTGTCAACAACAAACCCTTTGTCACACGTCAATAAGATCTCCTTATCACCCATCCACATAAAACCTTTGTCATGCGTCAGTAAATATTTATAGTCGTGTGTCAAAAAATAACATTTTTCACCCGACTTCAAATTACTAAGTAATCAAATGATAAATCTGTACTGTGCTCTAGTGCTTAGAGTATGCAAGTTCACAACTTCGCGGTATTTGGTAAGGTACTGGTGGTATTATACTACTCGGTGGATCACCTAGGTTTTTATTGGAGATGTTTTTAAATGTAGGAGAATCTGACCCCAAAAAATATATATACTGTAAATTTTAGGTGAATAGGACACTGACTTGCTCCGAAAAAATCACATTTTCAATTTTTCCTAAAATGGAATTTTTTCCATATTACAAATATGTGCCACTAAAATTATCCTTGAGATGGAGGAACGAGCTACTTCCTATATTGGGAAAGTTATGTTATTATTAGTTTGGGTTATAGTCCACTGCCCACCATGAGACAAACTCAGCACATATACCATCAACGTGGCATGTCTATATTACTCGGATGACTTAATATAATGCCACCACCCATATTACATTCCTCGATGACTGGTTATGAAAGCACCCATGTGGAAAAAAACGTTGGTGAGGCCATAGCCACATTTCATGCATGGGTTGTCAATCCTTAAAAAATGATGTATTCATTTGTCTCCCCATGTATGTGATATTATAAATATCCCCACCACCACATTTATCAAGGGGAGCCCACATTTGAATGGAGGGTACGTGGAGATTTTAGTTAAGGCAGCGGATACATGGAGAGATAAGGTAATACATGCCACGCTTAATAGCTATATGCTATTTTTAAGCCATTTAAATATTTTCGGTGGTAATGTTTAATAGCCATGATATTTTTAAATCATGATAATACAATGTGGAAATATTAATATTTTATCAACCGTTATGTTGGTGCCATTTTTGAGCTTGCACTGTTTTGCCCTAAATTTTCCTTTGATTTGCATGCTCTGGAATGTTTTTCTCTCAAATTAGTGGTCTTCAAATTTTCCCCTCTTTCTTGGATGCCTCGAAATGCTCACAAACTTGTTGTTTTTCCCCAATTTCAAAGAAATCTGCATGTGTGCCCTGTTTTGTGCCCTAATTTTTCCAAAATCTGCGTGCTCTGTCATTTATCCTTTTTGTCCGATCATGGAAGTTTAAAATTGATCAATTTGCACTTGTATGCCCTTGAAAATCCAATTCCATGATAAAAAATGCTTTGGAAAAACATGTTTCAGTAGGTTCAATTTCGAGAAATTTGTCATCCTTAGCGAAAAAATCAAATTCTAGGGCATCCCTAGCATTTTCTGTGTTTTGACGGTTAGACAGGCGTCATTTTCCCGTCAATTTCTTCTTCACAATCAGACAGACATCATTTACTCATTAATTTATTCTTCAGCATTCATCGGCAACGTGGCTTGTTCTAATTGGTCGAGGGATGAGTGGAAAATTGCTTTTAACTTATCACTTTTTTATTTTTTGGCAAAAGGGTGAATTTGGTCCCATGGGTCCTCTTTACTTAGATTGGTTCTAATGTTGCTGATGTGTCATATTTTGATTGGATGGGAAGTAGCAAGTGATTTTGTGCCTTAGGGCATTTTAGAAAAAGAGTTAAAGTGCAAAGAAAATGCTTAGGGCCCACAGTGAATCACATAGGTGGACATGTGTCATGTTTGCATCAAAGGCGGGAATAGAGGTTGGCAGAAGAATTAGAATTTTTTTTATTTTTGGTGAAAGGGAAAAAAAGATATGAAAATGGCTACAGGTCTACTATAGACCAATCACAGGGTGACACATGGTAGTTAAAAAGTCAAAACAGTGGAGGGGCTGTGTGAGAGCTACGGAGGCACGTGGTATGAAAAATTTCCTTTGGATACATAAAGGAGTTAAAGTATGAAATGAGAATGCAGGCCTTTGGCCAGATCAGAAGGTGACACATGGTAGGGAAAGGTGGAGGTGCGTGAGTGTGGAGGAAATGGTGAAAAATTTCCTTTAAGGAAAATGTTGTTAAAATATAAATAAGAGCGTTGCCCTGCAGCCAATCAGGTGAGGACATGTGTCCTACGGGAGGGCGGAGCCACAGAGGAAAAATGGAAAATTTTCCTTTTTCCAAATACAGGAAAAATGTTTAAAATTGAGTTGCGACTCTGTATCCAGTCATATTGCGCCACGTGTCATGGACAGAATCAGAGGTGCGGGTCTGTGGGGATAATTTGGAAAAATTTCCTTTTTCCAAAAAAGCTGGAAATGTGTAGAATAGGTCCACAATTCCAATGGGGCCCACTTTGGGACACGTGTTAGGCCCATTTTCATGAGGCAGAGATGTGGGGATATTTGGAAAATTTTCTTTTATCCAAAAAGGTGGAAATGTGTAGAATCGAGCCATGATTCTGCTAGGACCCACATTGGGACACGTGTCAAGCTCATTTTCAAAGGGCGGAGGGGAAGAGAAAAATGTCAATTTTTACATTTTTCCAAAAGTTTAAAAATGTCAAAAAGTGATTCCAAGCCCATTTCCAATCACGTTATGACATGTGGAGGGCTCAGATTAAAGGATAAAGGAAGATCAACGGTAATTGTGCATTTTTCAGTTTGGCCACCATTTTAGCTCCAGGAAGTTTGGACATGCGGTTTTTACATCAATTTTCATTGAATTTTTGAAAAATTCATGTCATTTGTGCCTGCAAGGACCAATGCAATAAATTTTTAGGATCAATTTGAAGATCATAGATGTTCTTGAAATGAATTTTTGCCCTAACCCATCCAAAAACATGAAATATCAAATCCAGAAGTTGCAGAGTCAAATTTTGGAGGGAAATGGATGAAATAATGAAAGGAAGGGGGTATGCATGCTTTGAAGATGAAAAATGTGCCTCCACAATGGATAATGATGTGAATTTTGCAATGATTCATCTCTTTTTGAGACAACTGGAAACTTTTTGGATGTGTTCTGTTAAATGTCTCTGTCTGTGAATCATGAGGAATTTTTGTAGACAAACCAGATCATTTGGCATATTATTTTCTTGGGAAAGAAAGTCTCGAAGGATATTGAAATCTATATATTGCATGAATTTTGTCATGCAAAGGGTTGGAAGATTTTAAAAAATCCTTGAGAAAACTAAAAATTTCACATGGGAAGATCTGGGAATAAGCCCATTCTTTGAGTGATCACTTGAGAAACTCATGTAACTCTCTCTGTACCAGATTTCAAATCATGTTAAGTTGGTTGCACATGTATAGCCATTAACAATCTTTAAGATTGTTTTTCAAAACATTCCCCAGCTGATAAATCTGATCATCTTTGAGTTATTTTGTGTTGTCTTTGGGAAAAATATGTGAATGCTTACATTTCAGAATGCATTTCAAATTTGTGTTTCTGTTTTTCTTGTTGCAGTCTTATGTTTAAAATCTCTCTTGATCATACATGGTCTCATTTCTTGTTGATATTTTAGTGGCATTTGGAATCTCACATTCAGAAGAGCTTTCATCTGATAAAGAGATAAATAAATTTAAAATCACTTTACCTTCCTTGACTTTAGAGATTGTTTGTAAACCTTTGGGTGCACCTTAGGTCATGATTAAATAGTGATTGCTAAAATCTTCATTGGTTCATTATAACTCAAGATTTTGTTATAGATGATCAAATATTGTGTGAAAAAGTGCAAATCTGGGCCTCCATTTGATGTACATATCCTGGTTGAAGGGATGATTAACCATTTTGATACTTTCTACTGTTAAGTTTCTCCATATTTTGTTGAAATACTCAAAGGGTCTGTCGGACCTTGGTTTGCCTTGTCTAAAGTCCCACCAAAAAATCATTCAAAACAACTAATCCTACCCCGTTTTACCCCTGCTTTGACCTGTATACCCACAGAAGATCAAAATCCATTTGCTAAAGTATGTAAAATAGATTAGGATTTCAAAATGTCTTCAATAACCCTTGCCTTGCATTGAAAGTATCTCCATAATATGGAAGTGACAACTTGTGAAATTCAGATTTGGAGTGTAGAACATTTTTTTCCAAGGCCCTTTTCATACTTTTTGCACAAATTGAGGGATATCTTCATCTCCTTCACCATTTGAGGGTTACAAAATAGGTCCTCTTACCTTGGTTGAAAGGCACAACCTAAAATAGTTAGGACAAGATCAAGTCCTATTTGAGTTCTATCCACATCTCAACAAATATGAGTGCCAGTTAGATCATATCCCCGACTAAAAAATGACACACATAATGATCCATCTCTCTTCAAGATTCATGCCATTTTGATGTTGTTAAGACTGAAAAAGGAGAACAAATTTGGGTACCAACACGTTATATGTATTAATAGCCGAGTGTTATTTATGTAAGGCATATTACCACATGTATATGGCTAGTATTAGCCCTGTTATTATAGAAAAAAACGGTGGAATAGCCTATATAAAGGCTTATAGGGGTAATTTTTAAGTGAAAGTTGATCTGGGTGAGTTTGTTCTAGCCAAAGTGTATTGCTTAAAAGAGAAATTATATAGATCACCAATTTAGGGAGTATTGGGCTCAAAATTGGGCTTTAGTGTAAAAGGAAGATAGTCTCATCATTCTCCCATGTTTCCATTGGTGATGGTAACTTTGTGATGTGGATCACCTCTCCTTCATATTTGTGATTTGGATTCTCAAGAATCAACTAGATCCTTTGATCATTATTTCTACCTGGTTTAGAGTCCCGGGAGTTAACTGGGTATGTGATCACTTTTAAATATCAGTTCAGAGTCTTCAGAGTCCATTGGTAGATAAATTGAGTTCATGTTTCTCAATTCTAGCTTCATTGTAATTCAGCTATGGATCTTACTCTCGTACGTAGAGGATATCTGTTCAAATGAACCCAGAGATGTAGACAGAGTGGTACCCTATTATGAAGGAGACTATGGTGTACATTTGGAAGTATTGATTACAATACGGATTTATTGAGTTTTTATATCCACACTGTTATTTGTTCTTCTGGACACTAGAATTCAGATACATTATGAATCAACCGATATGATTATCTGGTTTAGGTTGCATCATTCAATAAACTTCATTTGTAAGCATTGTTATTTGTTTACTAAATTGGACAGATCAGTATGTGAATTAGTTCAACATGATTAAACCTGGAAACGTAGGCATTTTCTGAACTCGTATTATCATAATTCTTGTGCAGGTTTGTGGGAATTTTTCATAGTTACCTTGCATATTTATCCTTATGTTGATAACTATTGTGGATTTATTTAACAAGTGTTTATAGGGGTAGCGAGGACAATTAAAATTTTTGAGCCCTATTTTCGGATCAGGTTAGTATCAAATTAAAGGCATATTTGTTAGGTGTTTGACTTCAGCTTGTGCTGATGGAGTCCATATTTTTTAGAAAGGCTAAGGGAGAGGTTTACCCCCCCTCCCCCATAAACTTAGTAGTTGGTATTGAGATACATGGGGCCGTAGGATTTGGAATATTCCAATGTCATATCTCCTATAATAGTTTTTTGTCTGAGCCTTCCATGTCATTTTAGGTTTGGGTACATGATATTAACATGAGAAGCTGGTACTGTGCTAGAAAAATATGGGTTCTATAATGCCCTCAAGAGAAGAATCATCAGGTAGTGTGGATTCTGTGAATAAATGTGCTTGTTGACCATGTATTATCAGATGTTTATAGTTTAGATCATCATTGATAGCAAGACATCGGGTCGGATTAGTCGCTCTGCATAGAAGCTGAGTTATGGTCGTGTAACTAGAGTTGGTGCCTAACACCTAGTCATTTTCAACTGACAGATACTAAACTACACCTATGCATCATCGAGGTAGAGAGCTGTGTAGTAGGGCGAGAGCCTATCAACATTTCTACATGAGATTGTGGATATCAAGTGTGATATGCTAAATAAACTAACTTCTATCTCTTATTGAATGCTAGAAATAAGATGAGTATATGAATCTAGCATTGTCACTCTAGTACATCAAAGAGTTGGTTATGATGCTTGAACTCTGCGTAGAGGTTGTCTAATAATGGATTCATGTCAATATCAGTGGCTACAAGACCATTTGACATCATCATTTAGATTACATGTCACCATGTAGATCTAGAGGTCGATGTAATGGGGTAAGAATTCACCATCAGACAATTCTGTCTAATGGAAGCATGCTTAAAGATGATAGATGGCTATAGTCCATGCTTCGGAATGGAGGTCATTTAGGAATATAGGTGCCTAAGTGTTAAGGTAGGAGGAGGGCATACTTTATTTTGAGTAGATGGATAGAAGAATCTGTACATCCATCTTCATGAAGGATCAATAGAGAGGTGTGGGTTAGTTATGGCACAAATTCCATAAGTCCTAGGATTTATCCATTGGTTAAGTCAGACCTGTGGAGTAGTTTAGTGTGAGACCTTTGAGTGACCAATGGGGTTTGAAAGACCTCTTCTTAATTAACCAAAGTGATTAATTAATAGGTGTGTAAGCTTACATAAGCTTTTTAGAGGAATAATTAGCATGATTTAGACTATGAGAGAGATTTAATCAAATAAATCCCCATATATTGATGCCAGTAGAAGAGTAGATCATTCATCTATATTAATCCGTTGGTACCTGGAATGTGGAAAATGGACTTAACGTGTGCTTAAGTTATCACTTGTCAAATTGGTAGTCAATGTTCGAAGCTAGCAGGGTAAAAAAACCAGAACAATGATGTACATGTGGCGTAAGTAGAGTGTAAGAGGAGCAGAGATTTTGTGTTGGTATTTGTGATTATGGTCTTTGAAACTTGTATTCGGGAATGGGTGGACCTCACTATTTGCTGACCAGGGACCCTTGACCAATATTCAAAACACTCTTTTCATGGATGGATAGGTGCCACTGTGATCATTATTTCACCACATTCTGAGGTCCTCAGACCACCATGTGTCCTGCCACCACTTTACCACATAGTCATACCAGATAGCAACTCAGTCGAAGCTGTAGCTCACTAATTACCTACAAGTGTGAGATGTCCCCACGAGTTGCGAAGGGGTGATTTATTTAGCTCGATCGATCTCGTTATTGACATTGGGTGAGAGAAAGCCAATCGATGTTCATTCAATGTAGTTACCGTTTTAGCACCGCCCAAGCCACATATGTGAATAATTCGAACTTAGTGTTGACCAGGACCACATGATGGAGACCAGGGTTCTTCATCCACAGAACGAAAAGAGCAAGCTACACACCCTAATGTGAATTGAAACAACGTTATTGTCATCATATTCCCAAAGATATATGTCATCGGTCCTCATTAAAAATATAAGCATACAACAAAAGTAGGATGACATGAAAAGCCACACTACAAACAATTGTCCATTGCTGAAACACCCACTCAATGCAACATATGACAAATATATGCAACATGATAAGGAAATAAGCTCATATAATAGGGAAAACAAGTACGAACACACATATTCCAACCAACAATGGTCAAGACGGTTGTACAAATGTTTTGTTATCAAGTTGAAGATCCCCAAATGTTCTTTATTGATTGACGAAAAGGGTTAAAAATTATGCCCCGAGCAAGGATACATGCAAGGGAAGATGATGAAGGACACTGGGTCCAATGAAAAAGTGTAGTGCGCTATGAAACAGTACCAAGCAACTATATATGCCCCAGAGTATTGATGAAGCAATCAGGATAGCTTTGTAAATGGTTGTAAATATAGATGATCCATGAGTCATTTGATTGGTGAATATGTGAAATTTCTAGACAAGATATGGAAAGAATACCATGCACAAGACATGAGTTTCAGCCGCTATGAGATGGTTTACCTAGTTTTATGCAAGTTTTACAAGTTTTAGAATTTTTTACAAAATTTTTGAATTTTTTTTTTTGGATTTTGGATGGATATATAATTTTTTTTGGATTTTTTCAATTTTTTGACAAGTTGGATGTGTAGAAGAAAGTAGAAGAATCAACAAGAATCTCCCTAAACGTAAAATAAATTCCCCATGGAGAAGAAAGAAGTAGCAAGTGGCAAATAATGCCCCAACATAACGGAAAAATTAATAAAATAATTATTTAATAAAAAATAATTATTCGATGGAGTGTGTAGAAGAAGGGATATCACCTAAGATCAATAAAGTTGTCTTAGTGAGGATAAATGAGATACCAAATGGCAAAGAATGCCCCAACATGGATGAAAAATGAAAGAAAAATAATTATTTAAATAAAATAACTATTCACGACAAGTAGAATAAGAGTTAGAGTGTGATATTATATGGTTTGATTTCAAAATTTTGTATGTATCATGATGATAGTTGAGATGTTTGTACCACATGTGTTTGATTTTGATATGATAGATCCATAGATGATATCGATTGATTATACCTATGATGCTCTAGATATGTGGACAATATGACGTGATGATATTGGTGTGGGGGTGGATAGATTTTGATATTTGTGATCCCTCTTGCCCACATGTGATGATATGATATGTGATGATTAGCTTAGCATTCATGTGTGATGTATACTTAGATTTTTATTTATATGATGTATAGATGATGTACATACAACAAGTAAACACAATCAAATTTTAACAAAATACATAGTGCCAACCAATCATGAATTAACACAACTATGTATAATTATTTACAAGCATGCAAAAAAAAACTGCATATGTACAAGTAAGAATGAATCTAATCTAAGCAAGAAAAGACAAAACTTACCAAAGTATGTCTAAACAATAACTATACAAGCAAACAATGTACACAAAAAAAAGCAATAAACAAGATAAAATAAGTAAACTAAAGTTATATTTTTGCGAGATTGTTTTTTGAAGAATTTTCTACTATTTTTTTTTTTGTGTTTTTGTGAAACAATTTTCTATTGTTTTTTTTTAATTTTGTAAGGTTTTCTGAAGCTACGCACAGGTAACCAAGAAACATGGATGCCCCCAGTGTTAAATAGATAATATACAAGGGCAGGTGCCACGTACTTGAAGGAAAAGTCGCAAAAGTGCCCCAAACGTTAGATGGGGAATATGCAAAGACCATCCCCTCACAGATTAACAAGAGGAGAAAAATCTAGATCAAGGCTTGACAGGATAGGTTCATAAGGAATATCAGATGCAGACGTGGAACTAGCCCTAGGCTAGGTACAAGTACCCTCCAGATGTAAAATTCTTGTGAATAATGAATCCTCCCAAGGTGCCAGAAACTAGTTTTCACCAAGGGACATATCCAACGTGCCACAATTGCATGGTTTTCACATATCGAAGACCTATTTTCTCTTTTTCTTTTTTTCTCTTATTTAATTTTGTTTGTATTTTGATCATTTTTACTCTTTTTTTATTTAATTTTTCCAATTTTTGCACCATGTTTAAGCATAGAATCGCTTAAGGTGCATGGCATTCATACGTTCGCGAAGCTCATCACAATTGGGATGGGAAAGTTTGTATGCTCACATACCATATTTTGCGACAATGACGTAAGGTCCTCACCAATGCGGTTCAAACTTTCCTTTCTTCTCCCTTTCTGTCCTTGTGTTGAACTGATTTTCTTTCATGACCAAATCTCTTACCTCAAATTGATGAGGTATGATCCTTTTGTTGTAATTTCTGGATACTCTGTTCTGATACACTTTGAGATGGTTAAGGGCATGGATGTTCTTTTCATCCAGGAGTTCTAATTCTTCCATCCTGGCAACTCCATAATCCTCATCCTTGTCCAGGTAATCCCTACGAGATATTCTCAGGGAAGAAAGCTCGATTTCCAATGGGATAATGGATTCAATTCCGAATACTAGGGAATAGGGTTTCAGACCAGTAGGAGTGCGAATGGAGGTCCTATAATCGCCAAGGGTGGGGTGAATTTGCAAATGCCAATTTTTACCTATCTTACTCACCATCTTCTTTATGATTCAAACCAATGTTTTGTTAGTGGCTTTAGTCTTCCCATTACCTTGTGGATAATATGGTGTAGAACATTTCAATTTGATCTGAAATCGATGAAAAAGTTCCTTCATTTTCTTGTTCTTGAATGATTTTCCATTGTCAGTAACTATGGCCATAGGAATGCCATACCGACAGATAAGGTGATTCATGATAAACTTTGAAATCTGAGTTCCTGTAACATAAGTCAAAGGAACAACCTCCACCCACTTAGTGAAATATTTTGTAGCAGTGATGATGTGAGTATGGCCATCAGATGAGGTAGGGGTGAGCTTTCCTATTAAATCCAGTCCCCATTTGGAGAATGGTCATGGGGTTGTGATTGTCTGCAATAGCTACAATCGCACATGGATGAAATTTCCATACTTTTGACATAATACACATTTCCTTACATAGTTAAAGAAGTTTTTTTCCATAGTAGGCCAATAATATCCTACTCTAAAAAAATTCTTAGCTAGAACCATTCCATTTGTATGTGCGCCGCACACCCCTTCATGCATCTCTTTAATTGCTTGGACTGATTCTCCTACATCTAGATAGCACAACAGATTCCCATCATAGCCACAATGATAGAGTGTATCTCCTAGGAGGGTATAATGGGCTATCTAGTGGATAAGGCTTTTTTTTTTGGGACGGGAGATGTCGGGAGGGAAGGTGTTGTGTTTAAGATAAGTATAAATGTGCACATACCATGAGGAATAGGCACCAACAACTTCACAAGCCAAACATGATTTGGGTATATCATACGTAGGATGACGTATATTCTCAACAAAGAATGAAATGTCATTGATCTTTGGTGGAATTTGTAGAATAGAACCTATGGTGGCCATAACATCTGTGGATCTATTTTGTGCTCTTGGAATCTTCTTGAATGTGATACGCATAAAATACTCTTTCAAGGTTTCCCACTATTTTTTTGTAGGGGATGAGTTTCTCATCCTTGAATTTATACTCATCATTGACTTGCTTGATGATCAATTGTGAATCACCAATGATCTTAATATGATGGATATCCCATTTTATTGCTAGTTTCATCCCTGCAATGAGTGCTTCATATTCTACAATGTTATTTTTACAAGGAAAACCAAGATGAAAAGCTTGAGGTATAGGGTCACCTAAAGGAGTAATTAAAACCACACCTGCCCCCGAACCATGAAAAGTAAAAGATTGATCGAAGTGCACCTGCCACATGATAGATTCCTCAATATACAATAATGAAGCATCTGGAAGCTCCAAACTTACAGGCTCTATTCCTGGTAACGATGCTTCTGATAACTGTTTGGTGAGTACTTTCCCTTTCACCAAATTTTTATGCACATAATTAATGTCAAATTCACTTAGTAGAATGATCTAATTATCCATTCTACCTGTAAGGGTGGGTTTTGACAACAGGTACTTAACCATGTCAACTTTGGATATAAGCTTGGTTTTAGTGTTCAATAGGTAATGGAAAAGTTTTTGGAAGGTGAAAACTATAACTAAATAATCATTTTCAATTTGAAGGTATTTGAGCTCATAAGTAATGAGAGTACAACTAAGATAGTACATAAATTTTTCTTTATGGCTGAGGTCATATTGGGCTAGTAATGCACCAATAGCAAATTGCGTGGAAGAAATATATAGAAGAAGTGGCTCACCAGGAGTTGGAGGCATGAGGACAGGTAGATTGGCTAAGTACTACTTAAGCAAGGAAAAATACTATTGTTTCTTTGGTCCCCAAATAAAGGAAACATCCTTTTTAAGTAGGTGAGTGAATGAATGAAACTTATCAACAAGTTGGGAAATGAAGAGGCGGATGGCCTGTATCTTTCCTTGCAAGCTACATAATTGTTCGATGTTTTTGGGAGGAGGAATTTTAGTAATGGCGGTAACTTTAGTGGGGTCTACCTCAATCCCTCTTCGAGATACAATGAATCATAGAAAATTTCCTGATAGTACACCAAACACACACTTCTTTGGATTTAATCTGAATTTGTATTCTTCTAGGCATTCGAAGATACGCCATAAGATCTCAAGGTAAATTTCTCTTGTCTTGGATTTCCCGAGGATATCATCCACATAGTCTTCCATGATGTCATGAATCATATCATGAAAAATCATGGTAATTTCTCTTTGATAAGTTTCTCCTCTATTTTTAAGGTTGAAGGGCATTACCTGATAACAAAAATTTCCCTAGGGGGTTGTGAAGGTTGTCTTGTGTTGATGCTTATCTACGATTTTGATATGATTGTAACCTGAAAATCTATCCATAAGTGATAGCATTTCATATCCTAGAGTTGAATCAAAAATCATATCAATATTGGGAAATGGGAAATCATTCTTTGGACATGCCTTATTAATGTCTCTAAAATCCATACAGATTCTTATCCCGAAAGGCTTCTTTTGTACGGGGATTATGTTTGATATCCATTTTAAGTAATCAATAGGTCGAATAAAGCCCTCCATTAATAGTCTTTCTAATTCTTCTTTAACTATAAGGGCCACCCGTGGATGCATTTTTCTAAGCTTTTGTTTGATGGGTTTGGTGTCTACGTGCACTACTAGGTTAGGCACTACAAAAGTTGGATCCAAGCCCAACATATCCTTATAGGAACATGCAAATACATATACAAATTCCCATAAAAGTGTGGTGAATGTTTTCTGTTCTTGTGCCGAGAGTGAAGCTCCTAGGTTTACTATCTTTGGATCCTCTTCTGTTCCAATATTCACATCAATGGTTTCTTCTACTAGAATTGTTGACAAATCCTCCATATGTGTAGGATCAGGATGAAGGTTGAGATCTTCTTCCAAGGGCATCTCTATGATATTTTCACCCTTGGCGTGGTCACTTTTCTTGTCCATTGATTTTTTTACTTGTTTATCAGCCAACCCTTCAAAGAGGTTTTCACTGTGTGATTGGAATTTTGTTTTTGTCGAGAATTTTCATTGGAAATTTTTCCCTCACATTTTCTCAAGTTTTTCTAACCACAAAGCTCAACTTTATTACCAAAGTAAGCACATGTATCTAAGTCAATGTAGAAACCCTTCTTATGGTCTCCAATTGGAATTGTATCTCGAATGCCCATGAATTCTACAATGGCTTCATCGTTTTCAAAGAGATATAGTGGCACATGATGTTGTTAGTCCAATTCGATAAGGAAAGGGTAAACAAATTGAATTTTAGGTTCAGTAGGTTTTATGGTGAGGACAACGGTATTCTTGAATATGTTCATGGAGGCAAGATCCTCATATTGGCTATAGTGGGAATATGTATTGCTAGCTAAATAATCAGAGCTATCTTCACACTTAAAACAAGTGACATCCTGATCATTGGAGTGTGATCCATAAGGTTGAATTCCGATGTCATACCTTTCCATCTTGAAAAGTGGGAGAGGAACTGGTTATCTTGGTCCTTTCTCATTCTTTCTACATCTTAGACCCTTGTAGCCCATGGAATACATCATTTAGCTAGACTTCTCATACTCAGGGATTCGGTAGCAAGTTTCTTGAGTATCTTCCAGGACCCAAGTCATAGGTGGGTCCAAAAATTTCTCTTCAACGAGAAACCCTCAAGGTAAAAATGACCTAATAGTTCTCTCATCTCTAGGTCTTCTAAAATGATAGTTGGATCAGCCTCTAGTTTTAGGTGACAATGAGAGGTCTGAAACCAAAAGAGCTTGTTGCACATTATACTCCTCACAACCATATTCTATAACCTTCCTCTCCCATGAATTGAAATGAGAAGTTTATTTAGAAGCATCATGGGTGCAAGAAATTAGGGAATCTAAATCTACTCATGACTCCATGGCTTCAGATTGAAGAGGAACAACTATATCAGTAGAGGGACACATATAGGAACCCTTACAGATAAAAATATTAAGAAATCTGTAGTGAGTGAAGGGATCTGGATCTCCTTGTATTATGACAATGTGTCCCTTGTGTTTCATTTTGATGCATTGATGGAACATTGACGACACGACCTGCATGGCATGAATCCATGATCGTCCAAGAAGTATATTATATGGTAGTTTAAAGTCCAAGACATGAAAATTCATGTGATGACAAGTGGGTCTAACTTCCAAGGGTAATTTGATTGTGCCAACGGACTCCCTTTCCACATTGTCATAAGAGGTTATGGTAATGATGTGGGACTTGAGGTCTTCTTTTGTATGTCCCAATTGCTTAACTAATTTCAATGTGGATATATTCAACCCTAATCCATTGTCCACAAGCACCCGTTTTATCTTTCGGCGGGTGACGAATACCTCAATACATATGGGGAGATTATGCGTTGGATCTTCAATAGGGATCTCCCTATGATTAAAGTAAATGTACTCAGTTGGGAAAATGTTGGCTACCATAACTTGAAGATGCAGAGGATATACTTCTAGTGGAACTCCTGACCCTTGAAGATTTTTGTACAAAATGTCCTTATATACATTCAATATTTTGAGAAGATCCCAGATTGAAATCTTGGCAGATGTTTTCTCAAGTTGTTCTAAGAGGTTGTACCTACCATCTTGTAGGGTCAACGGAGAGGGTTTAGGAATCATGAGGAAAACGTGCCTTGTTACCACAATGAAATACTTTCCCTTGATTTGAATGGTGTTCACATGGTCACTAGGAGAGCTGATACATCAAATGAGAAAATCATAATGATTATTTTCCTTCTTGGTATATAGATAATTCACCACTTTGTAAATCTAGGATGACTCTCCTTGATCTGGCTATTTCTCATCTAACTTACCATGTTTAGGGAATGGTTCTTTGAATATTCCCATATTTTTGTTTGGCATCAAATTTTTCTTTGGGGTATGCACTTCTATCTCCCCATTGTTGATGGGGTCTTGGATGTAATGACAAAGTTGTCGACACTTTTCTGTTTTGTGTCCCTTGACACGATGTAATTCACAATAGTCATACTCTTTGTACCATGGTGGTTTTGGATCATTCTCATCAAAGGGTTATGTCATGGGATAATTCACCATGTGAGCCACATCCAACTGCATAAATATGGCCAAAAAAGTCTCATTGAGAGGAGGTGAACATTCCACATTTAGGTGGTGGTTGAATAGGTCCTTTGGTCAATTTAAAAGGTTAACCACTTTGAACCATTTTCATGCGTTTGGAATCTTTGATCCCATCTCCCACCATGTTCTTGTTTTTGTTGAATATTTTCAGATTTTCTTGGGGTTTTGCATTTTGGTTATCTTTAGAGTGTGGTTTAATAGTTCCTTTGACAATAAGGGATTTCTCTATTTGAATTCCCTTTTCAATAACCTCTTCGAAGGTGTGAACACAATGCATTTGCAAATGAAAAGCGATGTTTGGGTTGAGATTGGGCATAAATATACTCACCAGCTATTTTTTAGGGAATGCACAAGGGAATCGATTGGTTATCCCTCTCCATATTTGCAAGAAGCTATTGAATGTCTCGTTAGGACGTTGTTTAGTGCCACACAAGTCTGCCATGGTTATGTCACTTTCTATGTTGTACGAGAAGTGTCGTACAAACCTTTCTACTAGTTTAGGCCATGTAAAAATAGACCCACGGGGTAAGCGAGTGAACCATTCCAAGGATTGGCCCCCTAGACTCTTTAGAAAGAGTTGTATGAGGTAGTTGTCACTGTAGGCCACTTCTTGGCATGCCATATAAAAATATTTACATGGTCTCGTGGGTCACCCTTCCCTCTGTATTTTTCAAATTTCAGCATGTCAAACTTTTTAGGGAAGGGTTGAAGCATCGTAGTTTTGTCAAATGGATAGGGAAATAGCTCTTCATATTGATATTTTCTTCTATTCCCCATAGTACTCTCTTAGAGGCTTGTAAGTGTCACTTTCATAGATTGCATTTCTTGAGTAAGTAATTGTTTTTTGGTAGGAGAAGTAGGGTTATATACATGATGATGTTCCATATTGTCTTCTCCTTGATTATCCAATTGAAGTTCACTAATTTTGACCTTAGGTTTTGTTTTTTTGTACATTGTTTTTTGTTTCTTTTTGTAAATGAGATGTTAACAAAGCCAATTTTTGACTAAGGTTGCTAATTTGTATTTTAATAGTAACTTCTTCTTCTAAAGGTTCCTCTTCTTCTTCATGCTACAAAGGTTGTTCAACATTTTTCATGTTCTATTCTGACTTGATATGGTACTTTAAGGAAATGTATTCTATATCCCATTACATTATCGTTTCCTATGGTAGAAGTAGAAGCATGCCCATGTGTTAAGATATTGATGCAACCTAGAATTTACTAGATAACACCCTAGACATGCTAGCACATCACTCAGCCTAGACTGAGCACTCACCCAAAGCATGCAAAGGTACAAGGTCCCTCTTTAGGGTTGTTATAGTAGGATGTTAGCATGATGAAGGAAGAAACATATAGATCCATAACTAATCCATCATTCTATAATGTATGTCATATTAAAATTTATGAAAGAATAAGCTTAAACAATAATCATGATTGAATCAAGAACATGCACTATTCAATTACACATAGGA
Organism: Taxus chinensis; assembly: GCA_019776745.2. Classification (NCBI taxonomy): domain Eukaryota; kingdom Viridiplantae; phylum Streptophyta; class Pinopsida; order Cupressales; family Taxaceae; genus Taxus; species Taxus chinensis. Next base: position 840,164,757 of record CM034146.1, read on the forward strand.
ATGACACTTAGGTTGAGCCAATATTTTCCATCTATTAATAAACATAGAAGCTCCCTATAATAATGTCATTCTATATTGATGCGCGCATGGATATGATATAGTAATCCAATCATATTCGTATATCTCTATACCTTCATAAATCCATCTATCTCTATGTATATGTTCTACTATGTTCCGAATGGCCAGGATGTGAATAGGACGTTCGGTGTGATTGGGACACATGGGATCACCTCTCAAGCTATGGGACTTGGGCTCGAGGTGAACCTCCGGAGAAGGCCGGCTTCCTCTTCCTAAACTAAGTGTTGTACTACTCCTAGTGTAACAAAAATGATTATCTAGTCCTATGCTAACATTTTCATGGGGTTTTAGGGAAAGAGATTTACAGAAATGAAACTATACTAGGGATGGTGATGCACCAAATAAAGGGTGTTTCCAGACTCAGGAAGGGTTAATTTGAAGAGGGTGTGTGCACCACAGGTCAACTTCACCTACTGCAACTTAGAGAGGGTACAGGATACCACAAACTAAGAGACACGCGTTCCCTTTGTTAAACTTTATCAGACCGAGAAATATACCAGTTTCCCAGTGAAGAAGGATGAACTCAAGAAGGGTGAACAGACACCACAACTCAACTGCATGCAATACTCCACCACTCGATAAGCACAGAACTCCAAGAACCTGCAATAGAAACTTAAACTTGCACAGTGTACCTGCAAGTATGAGAAAGGCACAAAGAAGCACAGAAGGATGAAAGGACCGAGATTAGTCACAAAACACACACTTTTATTGCTTCAATAACATGCACAATGCATCATACATTCAGAAGAGGCAATAGTTGCCATTACAGTCTTGAAGAGGAGGCTTGAAAGTTCTCTCAACACACAAGAACAACTTGCAGAAGAGAGAGGATTCTTGAAAAGTATACACTCGCCTGAGATATCTAACTGTCCAACTTGTCTGAACTGTTGGAACCCTTTGAAATGAGCTTCCAACTTACATTTATAGAAGAATATGTGAGAAAGAAGAGGAAATGGTCATAATTACATTCCTAAAATGAAGGCCCATGATGTATTTATTACAGTTAGTTGAACCACTTGAGAAGGTTCCATCATGGGTCATTAATTGCCTGATGACCTAGTCTTCTTAATTAATTAAAAGAATATTTAAATAAAATATTTAAATAATAATAATAAATATTATTATTAAAATATTTAAATAAAAATATTAATTTAATTAACATAATGTCGGGACCCCCCCGTTGACCCGTTTGACTTGAAGAGGAGGGGGGTCCATGTGGATAGAGTCTGCACAAATCTCAACTCGGTGAGTTTTGAATCCTCTAACTCGGTGTTGCAATCGATTTTGAACCCCACACTAACTCTTTCCTTGCTTTGGTAATCGAGCTCTTTTGCATTGAGTTTCGAATGGTGAGCTATCAAACCGATTCTTAACTCTGTTAACTGCCATTTTGCATTCCAATTTTGAAACATCACCACGAGCTCCCTGCGAAGTCACCGAGCTCTTCATCCAGCAAACGATCTTACCTTTCCTGGGCTCAAACTCACTTGAATACCGAGCTTAACCCAATATTTTTGGTTTTACCACAATGCTCAGGATATAACACTTGTAGTAAGAATGTTTTTGCATAATAAGCACAATTTGTACCTTCCAAACGATGAGAAAATGCCATTATCAATAAAGACCTATGCTGCCATGATGGCAGGCTGCATAACTCGATAGACACCCTTGAGACTGATTTTTGGCCAAAAAGCCCTTCGGTATTTTGGCAGTCCAATCTCGGCTCCAATCAACAATTATGCCACTATTGGGATCTTAGTATGGCATAGGTAGCTGTGAGCTACACAATATACTCATTTTTCCAGAAACTAAAAAGATCCTTTATGTTACAATTTGCAACACATAAAATAAGCCCTTCAAAAAATATATTGAACAACTGGGGCAACCAAGAGGACCTTGGAAAAATGTACAGGTAACAACCATATGAATTCTTCCTTAGTCGTGGATCAAAGCTAATAGAAATAAAGCTAGATAAAATTAGCTTGAAACTACAGTATAATCGTCCATTGTAAAAAACAAGCTTCTCTGAACCTGGTAAAAGAATACTTTTATTGTCTGATTGGACGTACATAATGGAAGGGTATAAATATTGCCTACTGCCCACAGAGTTTCTCAAAGAGACCATTTACAAGTGACAAGGATGTGGCATACAAAACGGCCGACCAGGTATTTCAGAGTTGACCTTCACATTCAATTCATTTCTAGGAGAAGAAATGCTGAGCAATATGAATCGTTTCATTCTGCACCGTAATAAACCTTCATCTCCTGATTCAGGAAAATTTTATGAAGCCTTGAATAGCGTGACTCCAATCCATCGTACACGGTAGTGAATATTTGTTTCCTGCAACTGCTTGCTGCATTCGAAGCGCATTCGAACTAAATAACAACACAGTTGGACAACCTGCTTGCTACTATACTGCAACATGTCAACTGCCTGGTGCGTGGGAGTTTTCCTCGCGACCACCGAATGCTCAGAGCCCGAACGGGAGTTGGGAGAAGTATGCTGGAAAAGGTGAACTGATCAGGTCAGACATCTGTTTGTTGCATTCGGTGAAACAGTATCAACGCTTCGTGAGGAAACCCGTGTCTTCTGTAAGCTGCAATTATGGTATTCCATGAGAAGGCGTCTCTTTCATGTGAAAGCATATTCCTGGAAATGCAGGTCTGCAATAGTTGAAGATATGTAGACGGGTTTACAGGGATGTTATGCGTGGTAAGTAGAATGTGTGGAGCCTCCTTCACCTATCTCCGTGTCATACTCGATTTTGGCCAGGCTAGACCACCACGTCCAATCCTATTAAACACTTCAACTGTCTCATTCCCACGTTCCCCGACTTACCTTCCTGAGTGACTCGCACAAAGACTCGGATCCTGTTTACACGGCCCGAAGTATCATGTTGGAAGTATGATTATGGTTTTCCATCCCAATATTTCCACGCTTGGCAGTGTTTGCCTGAATCTCCCCTACGCGGAGTGAACAGCTTGGAATGCCATCGTCAAATCTCTGACCTCGGCATACCAGCTCCAAATCCCCGCGTAACGGCTCAGCCACATTAAGTTGACAGGTTCCCCGTGGCCTCAGTTTGAATTGCCACGCTTGAAACCTTGGCAAGATAGTAAAATGGCGTTTTTCCCATGCGCAGGATTACCTGGGGATCTCAGACTTATGAATCAATTTTCCATACATTGCCTTGGCAGGTCGGTTCCCAATTTCCGCTTCAAACTTTCATACCGCCCCAAATCTCCCCCACGTGGAATCTTTTCAATGGCTTGACATCACGTCAAACCCACTTGGCAATGCTTGCCTTATTTCCCATGTCTGGGATTGGAGTGCGGGGTTTCATTATCATTTGGCCAGATTTCGTTTTGGACAGATGGCCACCGATTTCCACTTTTCTGCTCAGCGTGAGGAGACATCATTTTCTCGGTGCAAACATTTCAGCTGTAGCTTGTAAGGTGTGATAATTCCGACAGAATCCTTTATGCCCGCCAACTTAGTGACTCGTTGAAGATGCTCATATAATTGCAAAGCAAATTATGCTCCATGAATATTCTGATATGAAACAGTTCCACCTCTATGAGATTCCACTTCCATGAGTTACATCGTAAAACAAGTAAGATCTCGATAGAGAATCTTTGTAATAAATTTCCTCAGGTCTCCTGGTAACACTCTCACTGTCACTTAATCGATTTTCATAAAAATATCTTGAAGGAAAATCCTGAATTTGAGGATGCATTCGATGCTGAACAGATAAAAACATAGTTGGACGACCTGCTTGCTGGAAGTGCTCAAAAGAACTTCTACTATACTGCAACATGTCAACTGCCTGTGCACCAAATGCTCGGCCGAGGAAGGTCTGAACAACGTCAGCGAAAATATATATACTGTATTCACTAATACCCTGGCCCGGACATTCTTGCTGCCTCTGCGAGCTTACCATTGTAAAATTATTTTGAGTAGGCCTCCCAGTTTTGCATTAATCAATGAGCCCTGGAATTGTATCCTAGAAACCATCTTTAATGCATCCACACGAAACGAGTTGCCTTGAATTATCCATCATGCTCGATGAGTCCCATTGATAGGGCTCCATCACGTATCTCTGTTTACGCAACGATCTCCATTCATTTTATGGCACTCTTGATGCCTTGGCTTGTGTTTGAATCACCCTAGCTCTGCAGAATGTGTCCTAAAAGAAGCTCACCACATGATCTCCAAAATGAACGAGTCACGAAGATGAGTCAAACTCCTTATCTCTGCCTTCGCTTCCACCTGTGGCTTGAACCTTTCCAATTCATTGAGACTTTATTGATAGCTCGAACTTTGACTCTCCCTGACTTGGCCTTCACTTCCGCATGCATCGATCTCTACCGAGATCCTTATAGAGTTCCCTTCATTCGTCAATTTTCAACGAGCTATATTTTACATTAACAAGACCTCGTCGAGCTCTTACAACTGAGAGTCTCTACTGAGATGATTTCTGAGATGATTATCAATTTGACACCGGGTTCTTTATCAACTCGACCCTGAACTCTCCACTGAGTTGAGATCAACTGGGTGCCTTTCGATGCTAGGTGATCTCTTCATATGCAATTTAGGAATTATTTTTAATTATTGCATCTCGTTAATAACCGAAGGTGGGTTCCTGGGACTATTATTTCATTTTGAACGTGATAGGACCCCGTTGTCCAATCTTGCCATGTGTGCAAAATTGGATAACATTTTTGGCGACCTCTCGGGGATGATTGCCTGCTAAGCATGATTCCAGTAGCCTTAAGTCATCCATTGGGCATGGAGTCTATGTTGGAATCCTAAAGTAGTATGATTTTCTTTGACACATCCCAGAATCTCCTTGAGCATTGCCGATATCCTGGACCTCCCTGGAATGCTAAGCATGAAGTATACTGAATCTATTGAATGCTTGACATCCATGGAACACTGCAAAATTTTGAATGAAGCAGATTTTGAAACTCTTATGGAAACCTTGAACCTTCTTCTCCTTGACACCTTCCAATGATGAAACAATGTGCAGAACAACACAAAACACAACAACAAGGAAAGCAAAACAACAACACACAACAATGTGCATAAGCACTTGGAGGAAAACACCTAATTTAACTGTACAAGGGGTGGAACGCTTCTCAAAAACAAGCTTTGAGATGTATCCCATTCACATGAATGGGCAGTTCTTCTCCATTGAGCCTAGATAGACGGAATGAATTTGCCTCTTTGCAACTTGTGATGATGTATGGCCCACTCCAGAGAGCGTCAAACTTGGCATGCCTGCCTGGTTTGGCCCTGTCTTCATCCCATTTGAGAACTAAATCTCCCTCTTGAAAACACCTGTTGGACGTCTTCTTATCAAAATATTTCTTAACTTGAGCCTGATGCTGCTCCAAATTTTTCATAGCCTTGTCTCGTACTTCCTCTAACTCCATGAGTTCAGCAAACCTTATTGTCAGAGGATCACTCTCTATAACTTCAAGTTGATGAGCTAACTCCAAAGAAGGTAACTCCAATGAGAGTGGGAGTTTTGCCTCTCTTCCATATACAAGAACGAAAGGAGAATTTCTGATGGCCCTTTTAGGTGTGATCCGATCTGCCCATAAGGCAGTCTTAAGCTGTGTATGCCAAGTCCTCTTGTTAGTCTCCATTGTGCGCTTAATAATCCTTATGAGGTTTTTGTTGCTAGACTCAGCCAATCCGTTTCCTTGAGGATAGTAATTGGATGAAGTTTTGAGGTATACCCCATTTTTAACAGCCCATTCACTCAATTTCATACCAAGAAAAGCCAGCGCATTGTCTGAAATGACTGTAAACGGAACACCGAACCTCGTCATTATACCCTCCAAAAAATCTAGAACTGCCTTTTCATTGCTCTCTTTTAATGCTACCGCCTCTGTCCATCGAGTAAAATAGTCTGTTGCGGTAAGGACCCACTTATGTCCGTCACTGGATGGAGGATTAATCATTCCGATGAAGTCCAACCCCCATTGAACAAAGGGTTGATCCACTTGAATTGGATGCAATGGAAGAGCTGCCAGCTTCTGCTTACCTGTGAAAAAGGCACATTCCTTACATTTCCTTACCCAGAGATGGGCATCCTTGAATAAATCTAGCCAATAGTAGCCAGCTCGCATGATCTTGGTAGCTGTTGTTCGTGCGGAATAATGTCCTCCAGATAGGCCATTATGAAATTCTTCTAGTATCTTACTGACCTGTTCTGGTCCTATGCACCGAAGGAGGACGCCGTTCAAATCTTTTCGAAAGAGAACGCTATCTACCAAAACATATGGGATAGATTGAAGATGGAAAGTTTGTCTTTGGTTTTTATCCATGTCTACCGGATATGCTCCCGAGAAGAGGAAACTCTTCATTTTGGATAACCAGTCAGCTTGATCAACATTCTCATCAGTATTTAGGAGTGTCACGTCCTCATTACCTTTTGATTCCATGTCTGTTGCAAGTTGCTGACATAAACCCTTACCTCTGACAAGTTTAGTGACTTTGATGTGCACGTCATACTCCATTACCTTCGTGATCCATCCAGCACGCTTTTCATTCATTTCTTTGTTCAGCAAAAACTCCTTGACACCTGGATGAGACACCATCAGATGAATCTTGTTGTTGGACAACATGTGCTTGAATTTCTTCAAAGCTCGAATAACTGCAAAGACTTGCTTTTCAATGAATGAGTATTTGAACTCGTAGTCTTTGAGGGATTGACTGAAGAAAGTGATTGGTTGCTCCATCAGGTTGTTGTTTTGTTGGGTGAGGATCCCTGAAATGCTCTCTTGACCTGCAAAAGCATAAAGGATAAAATCTTTGTCAAACCTGGGGTTCACAAGCGTGGGAGCTTGAGAAATGGCTGTTTTGATGGCTTCAAAGCTTTCTCGTCCTTCCTTTGTCCATGAGAATGGCATGTTTTTCTTTAGCATGGCTGTCAGTGGTTTAGCCAATGTCACGAATTGAGGGATGAATCTCCGCACGAAATTTATGGTTCCCAGAAAACTCTGGAGGCCCTTCTTGTGACTTGGGAGAGATAAGGACATAATTGAATGAATCCTAGCTGGATCGATTGATAATCCTTCTGCTGAAACCACATGCCCCAACAATTTTCCCTCGTGCACTGCGAAAATACATTTCTTGGGGTTAAGTGAAACCCCAAATTCCCTACACCTTTGGAAAACTTTCCTTAGATGCGTGATGTGATCTTCTGCATGCTTAGAGTATACAGTTATATCATCAAGGTAAACTAAAATAATATCGTTGATTAGTCCCTTAAATGCCATGTCCATGGCTCTTTGGAAAGTAGCCCCGGCATTGGACAATCCGAATGGCATTTTATTGTAGGCATACGTGCCCCACTTGGTAGTGAAAGCCGTTTTGAATTGGTCAGATTCTTGGACTAGGATTTGATTGTAACCTGAATATCCATCGAGCAAAGAAAATCTTTGAGCTCCTGCCACCGTTTGAAGGATCTGCTCCATCGATGGAAGAGGATAATGGTCTTTTAATGATGCACGATTCAAATCCCTGAAATCTACGCATAACCGGATCTCTCCGTTCTTCTTCCTCATGGGCACCAAATTGGCTACCCATGAGGAATGCTTGATGGGAAAAATTATACAGGCCTCGATGAGCTTGGTTAGCTCCTTTCTCATTAGTGGCTCAATTTTGGGATTAATTGGTCTCTGTTTCTGACGAACTGGCTTAGCATTAGGATCCAGTTCGATGGTATGTTGTGCTAGACCTGGATCAAAACCACGCAGATCTTTATAGCTCCATGCAAAGATGTCATGATACTCTTGAAAAAGTTTGATGAAAGCTTCTTTCTCTTCAGAAGTACACACTTTTCCGATCTTAAGAAATTTTTCATTTGATACTTCAACTTCCTCAAAATATTCTTCTCTGACCACCATGTTAGGGCTTTGTCTTGTGGCTTGGTCATCTGAATTGAAAATGGATTCCAAAGTGACTAAACCTTTTGGTAACTTGTTTCTTTTCAATTGGATAATTTTCTCACCATATGACTCCTGCAACTTATCTTGATTCTTTGTAGCAAACTCCGCCTCTTCTTGTAGGAAGAGGACAATTTGTTTGTCACTATCAAACACTTGCCAACTACTCACATTATCAGGGACTACTGGTCGAACCACCATTTTAACAAATTGCTGCCCTTCTTTCATGATATCAACTGGTATGTTGTATTGTGAACCAATTGTAGCAAGCCTATCTGCATCTTGATTTTGATCTCTAGGGATTGCATGGATTCCAAAAGCTTCGAAATCTTCAATCAGGTCCCAGACTCGGTTCTTGTATGATCTTAAAAGATCATTTTTTGATGCACTACGTGCCGAAACTTGATGAACAACTAACTCACTATCTCCAAAAATAGTCAGGGCCTTGATTCCCTTCCTTTGGGCTAGCTGAATTCCTTGCACAAGAGCCTCGTATTCAGCAACATTGTTAGTGCAACTGAACTGCAACCGGAAAGATGAGAAGTACTTATCTCCCTCTGGAGAAATTAACATAACACCAGCACCGGATCCATTCTTACTTCTTGAGCCATCGAAGAACAATTGCCACAGTCCTTTAGAATCACTTGGTGTTTTGACAAGTTGTGGTATGATCGTATCTTCTTCATGGATACAGTAAGTACCTAATCCTGTTTCTTCCAAAACCAGCAAACCAGCTTCTTCTTCTGCCAATACATCAGCGTAGGGATCGTACTGATGATCTCTACTTACTTCATCTAGCAAAGTATCAGGGAACTTCTTCAACAAGGGTGGTTGGTTCATGATCGGCATCTTCCTCTTCTGGATCACCGATGGTGTAATTTCCATTTATGGGACTAGCAGTGTAGGGTTCTACATGATTATGGTAGATTGGTTCTGCCCTTATAGTTACTTTGGTTCCGTATCGAGTCCTGAGAATCATATGCGACCAATCGGCTGATAGGTAACCACCCATCTTGGCAGTGAAATCCCGTGATAGGCAGATGGCAAAGAGGGGAGGGAGATCGATGACCGATATGTCTTGGGTGAATGACAAACTTGGGCATGCATGAATGGTAAGTTGAAGTCCTTTGATAACCCCAACAGTCTTAACAGCTGTGCCATCCAGCTGAACAACCCCTCTTGTAACTGGCACATATTGTATGCCTAGTACATCTGTAATTTGTTTCGGCATGACAGAGCTACTGGCACCAGAATCGATCATGCAATTATGTACCAGGTGGTCGCCAATGATCAGGGAAATGTAGAATGGCGGTGGTTTGTTTGCCGTAGGAATGATTTTCCCTTCCGGTTGACACAAACTTGTAGCATTTGTCACTCCATGGCTTGGTGATCCGCTGGTTGTACTAAAACTGTTCAGAGCTTCTCGCAACAGGTTTCTTTGGGAAGGGATCGAGAGTGCGTCCCACATGGTAACGCTCAGATTGGTTTTCTTCATTTGTTCTACTATGCTGAAGGGAATTGCTCCAACTTTGATGACACTTTTTTGGGCATTGGGGTCCTCCTTTGGAAAATGTTTGTTGGGTACCGTGATGCCTGGAGAACCATCTTTCCCTGCGGCGTGGCTAGCCGGTGTTTCTGGTGATTTCTTTCCCACATTTTTATCAACTGCCATTTGTAACCCAGGTTGAGAAGTGGACGCTAGATCAGCTTCGAGAGGTTGAGGCTCCATTGCTCTCTTTTTGGAACGAGTGTTTGCTGCCACTGATGAAGAATCTATATTCAATCCACAAAAATCTTCTGCTTGCCAGTTTAGCAAAGCGGATTCTTCAGGTGCCTGCGGTTGATCTGCTGCTTCTTGCATAGATGAATTGTTTGTTAACTCTGAAGGGGCAGATACACTTTGAACCATAAGGGCCTGGCTAAGAACCCCATTGGGACAAAGATTTTGATTGTGAGGTTGAGAGCAAGGATAACACCATTCGTAGTCTTGAACTAGATTATTTTGAACAGGTACTATAGCTCTAGATGAGCTAGCTGCAAGAGGGTTCTGAAAGTTCAAGGGCCTGACATTTGCAACTTGACTTGTAGTTTGATTTCGAGGCTGATTGTTCCCTTGAAAAGGAGAACGGTTAGCTTGATACTGCTGATTTTGTGGCTGATACGGACGATTGTATTGAAATTGTTGCCTTTTGAGTGCAACGAGCTCATTTCCAAAATTTTGCAGTAGCGACTTGACTTCAAATAGGTCATTTGAAGAGGCAGGGGAGATTGATATGGTTGCTTGGAGTCTACTGGAATAGGAGCAATGATAGGCTGATGATTCGTAAGATCTGGAGAAAAGGGCATTGGTGGTCGTGGAGCTATCTTTCCAGCCTGAATCAAAGAATTCTCTGCACTTATGGCAACTTCGTAAGCATCAGGAAGTGTAGTCCCTCCCATGGACTGGATCATAACTGCTACATCGCTATTCAAGGCTCGCAAATAGTACAAGAATGCATTATGTGCAGAAGGCTTTACGAGTGCCAGAATCCTATTCCAAGTCCTGTGGAATCGGAAGTTGAAATCACTCATGTATTCTTGGGAAGCTCTCTTTATGGTAGTAAGTTGTTCCAAAAGTGATAGGTGATCACTTTTGTCTTCAAATTGTTTACATAGCTTTTCTCCCAACTCGTCCCAAGTGGTTATAGTGCCAACACCTAACCCGCGAAACCATTGAAGCGCTTTTCCCTTGAAAGAGGTAGCAAGAAGTCTAACTGCAACGTTGTCTTCGGTGATATTATGTACAACACAGATGCTGGCTACATCAAAGATATGCTCCACTGGAGTAACGTGAGTTTCCCCCATGTAGAAGGGTAAACTTTTGAGTGCCGCAATAGGTATCGGGTCACGTTGAGCCAACATAAGAGGACTGCTTGCATTGAAAGGGGGAAAAACTTGGTTCCTCGCCATAGCAATGAAAGGTTGATTGTTCCTGGGTGGAGGAAACCTTCCGTAAGGAGGAGTTGAATGACCCCTACTAGGTAAATCTGCAACTGGGGATGTGGAAATGCCTCTTCTTCTTCTCTTTGGAGGAGACAAGGAAAGTTCGATATGCTGATAATTTCCTTTCTTTGAAGAAGCTCTTGTCTGAATTCTTCGCATAAGTTACCGCACTGAGATTTGGAATCCAGAGATATAGAGTCGCCAGGTACTTTGACTTGTGTAAGTGAGAAGAGAAGTACCAACTCTGTCCCACCGGGCGTGCCAAAAACTGTTGTCGCCAAATCACTGCACCCTCCGAATGGCCAGGATGTGAATAGGACGTTCGGTGTGATTGGGACACATGGGATCACCTCTCAAGCTGTGGGACTTGGGCTCGAGGTGAACCTCCAGAGAAGGCCGGCTTCCTCTTCCTAAACTAAGTGTTGTACTACTCCTAGTGTAACAAAAATGATTATCTAGTCCTATGCTAACATTTTCATGGGGTTTTAGGGAAAGAGATTTACAGAAATGAAACTATACTAGGGATGGTGATGCACCAAATAAAGGGTGTTTCCAGACTCAGGAAGGGTTAATTTGAAGAGGGTGTGTGCACCACAGGTCAACTTCACCTACTGCAACTTAGAGAGGGTACAAGATACCACAAACTAAGAGACACGCGTTCCCTTTGTTAAACTTTATCAGACCGAGAAATATACCAGTTTCCCAGTGAAGAAGGATGAACTCAAGAAGGGTGAACAGACACCACAACTCAACTGCATGCAATACTCCACCACTCGATAAGCACAGAACTCCAAGAACCTGCAATAGAAACTTAAACTTGCACAGTGTACCTGCAAGTACGAGAAAGGCACAAAGAAGCATAGAAGGATGAAAGGACCGAGATTAGTCACAAAACACACACTTTTATTGCTTCAATAACATGCACAATGCATCATACATTCAGAAGAGGCAATAGTTGCCATTACAGTCTTGAAGAGGAGGCTTGAAAGTTCTCTCAACACACAAGAACAACTTGCAGAAGAGAGAGGATTCTTGAAAAGTATACACTCGCCTGAGATATCTAACTGTCCAACTTGTCTGAACTGTTGGAACCCTTTGAAATGAGCTTCCAACTTACATTTATAGAAGAATATGTGAGAAAGAAGAGGAAATGGTCATAATTACATTCCTAAAATGAAGGCCCATGATGTATTTATTACAGTTAGTTGAACCACCTGAGAAGGTTCCATCATGGGTCATTAATTGCCTGATGACCTAGTCTTCTCAATTAATTAAAAGAATATTTAAAATAATAATAATAAATATTATTATTAAAATATTTAAATAAAAATATTAATTTAATTAACATAATGTCGGGACCCCCCCGTTGACCCGTTTGACTTGAAGAGGAGGGGGGTCCATGTGGATAGAGTCTGCACAAATCTCAACTCGGTGAGTTTCGAATCCTAACTAGTGTGCAAGGACCCCCCTAATCCCCTTTGGTTTGGCTTGAAGAGAATGGTGAGCTATCAAACTCGTCATGTTGGATAGAGTCCTCGTTCACAAACCAACTCGGTGAGTTTCGAATCCTCTAACTTTCGGTGGCAATCACCGATTTTAACCCCCACATAACATTCCATAATAAGCACAATTTGTACCTTCCAAACGATGAGAAAATGCCATTATCAATAAAGACCTAATGCTGCCATGATGATGCAATCATGGATTCGATAGACATGAGATGATGAGTCCTTCGGTATTTTGGCAGTGCACTCTGCAATCTTGGCTCCAATCAACAATTATGCCACTATTGGGATCTTAGTATGGCATAGGTAGCTGTGAGCTACACAATATACTCATTTTTCCAGAAACTAAAAAGATCCTTTATGTTACAATTTGCAACACATAAAATAAGCCCTTCAAAAAATACATTGAACAACTGGGGCAACCAAGAGGACCTTGGAAAAATGTATAGGTAACAACCATATGAATTCTTCCTTAGTCGTGGATCAAAGCTAATAGAAATAAGCTAGATAAAATTAGCTTGAAACTACAGTATAATCGTCCATTGTAAAAAACAAGCTTCTCTGAACCTGGTAAAAGAATACTTTTATTGTCTGATTGGACGTACATAATGGAAGGGTATAAATATTGCCTACTGCCCACAGAGTTTCTCAAAGAGACCATTTACAAGTGACAAGGATGTGGCATACAAAATGGCCAACCAGGTATTTCAGAGTTGACCTTCACATTCAATTCATTTCTAGGAGAAGAAATGCTGAGCAATATGAATCGTTTCATTCTGCACCGTAATAAACCTTCATCTCCTGATTCAGGAAAATTTTATGAAGCCTTGAATGGCGTGACTCCAATCCATCGTACATGGCAGTGAATATTTGTTTCCTGCAGCAACTGAGTTCAGAATTAAGCATGGAACTGCACTAAAAACACAGTTGGGCTTCTAGCTATACTGCAACATGTCAACTGCCTGGTGCGTGGGAGTTTGCCTCGCGACCACCGAATGCTCAGAGCCCGAACGGGAGTTGGAGAAGTATGCTGGCAAAGGTGAACTGATCAGGTTGGACATCTGTTTGTTGCATTCGGTGAAACAGTATCAACGCTTCGTGAGGAAACCCGTGTCTTCTGTAAGCTGCAATTATGGTATTCCATGAGAAGGCGTCTCTTTCTTGTGAAAGCATATTCCTGGAAATGCAGGTCTGCAATAGTTGAAGATATGTAGATGGGTTTACAGGGATGTTATGCCTGGTAACAGAATGTGTGGAGCCTCCTTCACCTATCTCCGTGTCATACTCGATTTTGGCTAGGCTAGACCACCACGTCCAATCCTATTAAACACTTCAACTGTCTCATTCCCACGTTCCCTGACTTACCTTCCGAGTGACTTGCACAAAGACTCGGATCCTGTTTACACGGCCGTGTGTATAATGTTGGAAGCCATCTTATTGTCTCCACTTGGCAATGGATTTTTCCATCACCAATATTACCACGGTTATATTTCCACTTGGCGGTGTTTGCCTGAATCTCCCCTATGCGGAGTGAACAGCTTGGAATGCCATCGTCCAATAAAGACCTTGGCATACCAGCTCCAAATCCCCGCGTAACGGCTCAGCCACATAGCCAGTTGACAGGCCGTGGAAAAATTCTGACCTCGGTTCAACCAGCTTGAAATCCCCATAACGGCATGGCCACAAATCCTCGAGCCCTTGCCTCAGCTTCACAAACCTTGGCAAGATAGTAAAATGTTTCCCATGTGCGGGATTACCTGCGGCTTGCCATGATCGTGCCTTCCGGTTGCAATTTTTTGGCAGTAGACTCAAACTTCTCCCACGCCCGTGGAATCTTTTCAATGGCTTGACATCATGTCATTTCCCTTGGCAATGCTCACCTTATTTCCCATGTCTGGGATTGGAGTGCGGGGTTTCATTATCATTTGGCCATTATTTCATTTTGGACAGATGGCCACCGATTTCCACTTTTCCGCTCAGCGTGAGGAGACATCATTTTCTCGGTGCAAACATTTCAGCTGTAGCTTGTAAGGTGTGATAATTCCGACAGAATCCTTTATGCCTGCCAACTTAGTGACTCGTTGAAGATGCTCATATAATTGCAAAGCAAATTATGCTCCATGAATATTCTGATATGAAACAGTTCCACCTCTATGAGATCCACTTCCATGAGTTACATCGTAAAACAAGTAAGATCTCGATAGAGAATCTTTGTAATAAATTTCCTCAGGTCTCCTGGTAACACTCTCACTGTCACTTAATCGATTTTCATAAAAATATCTTGAAGGAAAATCCCAAATTTGAGGATGCATTCGATGCTAAACAGATAAAAACATAGTTGGATGACCTGCTTGCTGGAAGTGCTCAAAAGAACTTCTGCTATACTGCAACATGTCAACTGCCTGTGCACCAAATGCTCGGCCGAGGAAGGTCTGAACAATGTCAGCGAAAATATATATACTGTATTCACTAATACCCTAGCCAGACATTCTTGCTGCCTCTGCGAGCTTACCATTGTAAAATTATTTCGAGTAGGCCTCCCAGTTTTGCATTAATCAATGAGCCCTGGAATTGTATCCTAGAAACCATCTTTAATGCATCCACACGAAACGAGTTGCCTTGAATTATCCATCATGCTCGATGAGTCCCATTGATAGGGCTCCATCACGTATCTCTGTTTACGCAATGATCTCCATTCATTTTATGGCACTCTTGATGCCTTGGCTTGCGTTTGAATCACCCTAGCTCTGCAGAATGTGTCCTAAAAGAAGCTCACCACATGATCTCCAAAATGAATGAGTCACGAAGATGAGTCGAACTCCTTATCTCTGCCTTCACTTCCGCCTGTGGCTTGAACCTTTCCAATTCATTGAGACTTTATTGATAGCTCGAACTTTGACTCTCCCTGACTCGGCCTTCACTTTCGCATGCATCGATCTCTACCGAGATCCTTATAGAGTTCCCTTCATTCGTCAATTTTCAACGAGCTATATTTTGCATTAACAAGACCTCGTCGAGCTCTTACAACTGAGAGTCTCCACTGAGATGATTTCTGAGATGATTATCAATTTGACACCGGGTTCTTTATCAACTCGACCCTGAACTCTCCACTGAGTTGAGATCAACTGGGTGCCTTTCGATGCTAGGTGATCTCTTCATATGCAATTTAGGAATTATTTTTAATTATTGCATCTCGTTAATAACCGAAGGTGGGTTCCTGGGACTATTATTTCATTTTGAACGTGATAGGACCCCGTTGTCCAATCTTGCCATGTGTGCAAAATTCTCTGATCAACATTACCCTAAACTAATCTCATTGTCATCCCGATAATGGGTATCTCCAAAAATTGAAGTAAATGATGGAAGAATGGAAATAATAAGAATGAAAGAATGTGGATAAATAAAGAAGTTTCATGAGGCAGACTCCTCTGTATTAGTTTGAAGTATCAATTCTGGATACTCCTCCTTTATTTCAGCCTCCAAGACCCATCATTCAGTGAGTGTTTGTTCTACTTTTTCTGGAATTTCCACATCAATAGACTCCAATTCATCCCTCGCAATCTCCCCTTTTTAATTTTGTAGAACCAACACAATGCTGGACATTGAGGTCATTATTCCTTCTATAAGATCCATCTTCTGCACAATGAGATTCCCAAGCTTCTCCATCCAAGTCTTGTGTGGTTCTTGTGTTGTTTTTAGGGCCTCATGCTTCTTCTTAACCATTGACAATATTTTTGCATGGCCCAATGTCTCATCCTTCATTGCTTTCTAGACCTCATTGTTTTCTTCCAGGGTCTTTATGCTGATAAGCACCTCTGGAGCTATGCATATGTTCAAAGTCTGGTCTTCTTTCTTCAATACTTCTTGTAGCACTTGCAGCAACCCCTCATAGGATGCAATCTTTCAAATCATTGAATCTTTCTCTTATTCTGCTTCTTTCTCTGAATTTCTTAGCACTGTCATACATAGAGGTTCATCTTCAAGTACCGGGTCCACCAAATTTCCTACATAATGTATCATTGAGGGAAATTTCTATGGTACCTTGGTCTCCAAGTGTGTCCTAGCTCTTATGACATTGTCCCCAATCTCCTCAATGAAGCTGATAAATACTTCATTCGTATTCTATGCCAAGTCCCTCTGTTATGTTATGTGCACTATCTCTGCATCCTTTGTCTTTAGATCCTCGCGCAACGTCCTTTTCGTTGCATTTTTGTCCATGTTTCTTCTAGCAACTTTAGTAGAAACCTTCACCAATGTGTTTTTAACTTGATCATCTGACATGACAGTAGGCTTTATTGTTATATGTCTAGCTTGGGGTGCCTTCTTCAATCATCTCAAAATGCATGAATCTTCACATACATCAAATTCAGGCTCATCCATGTGGGATTTTATTGACCACGATAGTTTCTTTCAAGTGTGCAAAGTTGCCATATCCTCATCCATTAGCTCCCAGCTGAATAAATTCTTTTATGCTATCATGCTCTGGAAGCAGGCGCAGACAATTTTACTTGCATCCTCTACATACCCCATCACTAGTATAATGTGCTCTCCACTCATCCTCTTTGATCTAGGACCCTTGGGAATTGTAGCTTCAAGGTTAGGAGCCTATCCTGTTACATCTTGAGTAGTCGCATGCATGGATCCAGAGGTTTCGTTTTCTTTTTCTTCTCCGTCCTTCATCTCTTCATCTTTTTTCTCTTCCTCATTCTGTGGCTCATCTTCTGGCTCAAGAAGGTTCAGAGATGCATGCTTGCTCTCCCTTGATTCCTCTACTTCTTTATTCAACTTCAACTTTCTTCTCCTTTTTGTCTCAGCGGTCTCCTTTTGTGGAGAGAGACGAGGTAATTTCTGTACCATTTTTGGGGTTCCACTTTGAGTCCTTGTGCATATGAAAACTTTATTAAACCTATGCTCCCCCTACTCAACTTTTGTATCTTCCTATTCATCCTGTCCTTGAGGTGGAGTGGTCATGCACTGTAACTCTTCTCTATCATATGGTTGCTTTCTTCTACGCTCCAAGCCTACACTATCCTCAAGCTCCTCTTCTTCATCCTCTACTTCAACAAATTATATGGGCCTTTGCGCCAGTATGTTTTCCACTATGTGCTTACCCTTTGGTGGCTCTGGGAGTGGAAATTCATTCTCTACATACTTATTGTTCTCCAGCTTGGGTTTCAGCTAAAGATACACTAATGTTTCCCCTATATCTGCTACAACTAGACTTATTGGATTAATATTCAACACCTCCAAGATGATCCTCTCGATATAATAACTTCTTCTAGGATACACATACTTCTTCCTCAATGTGTGGTAGTCACAGTCTACCTTATCTGCATTAAATACTAGTCGACGCGTGTCTGTGAATTTATGAATAGATGTTTTGAAATACCTTACAGTGAATGCATAAGGAAATTTACACCAAGGGCTTCAGACTCCATCTCTCATTGAGAAGCGCACGATGTAGAAATGTTGATATACAAAAAACTGGACTTGTTTCCCTACTACTGATGGTAGGTCCTTTCGGATGTGCCACTCTTCTCCAAATGTCATGCGGAGCCTGTCATACCATTTCTCCACCCTTTGCTTTACATCATCTGTCATGGCCCCTTTACATAGGTATTTGCTGAACCTTTTAGCTAGTGGCTTATTCTCTATGGGGTATTCCCATACCTTTTCCTTTAGCTCGTATTGCACTCCAATTTCCATGAATACTAGTGATAGTAGAACAGCCCCAAAGATGATCTTCCCTCACGTGTGCGCATCCTCAACTATTTGTTCTATAATGTAGCCTGTAATATTATAGACTACTCCTTCTGACATCTTACATGAAACGTGTAACCACATAGTATTTCCCTACGACCACCACTCCTGGTCCTTCAACTTTGTAACAAGGTGTGTTGTTGCTTGCACAGCCAGAAAATTCTTCAACTTGTCTATATCCATACTGTGTGGAACCTTCAGGTACCCCAACTCATGTCTGGTCTTTAAGATTGAGGCTTTATCTGTGAGGCCATTCTTTATATCCTCTCCTGTGGCCTTCAAACTTGTAACTAATAAGATAAGTGTGGATGATATTCTAACTCTGTGTCTTGCAAAGTGGAAGAAGTCCTCATGTACTCTGCTCATGCGCCACCGGTACAAGGGCTCATACTTCCTGAAATATGGAAGCCTGTATAATTGGTAGACCCCAATTCTCTTCATAAGCTTCTCACCTACATCATCATACATCGGCATGTCATCTGCCATATGTTTGTTCATCCTAGCAGTGAGCAAGGAGTTGAGCTCTTTCCTGTTCTCTGAGGTCTTGTGATTGTATTCGCTTACTTTGCTCTTTATGATGGGTGAATCCCATTCCTAGTCGATGATGACTCCTTTTAGATATTGCATTTCTAAAAAATTGCTTTTGGGTGCCATCTCTTCCTCCTCAATGACCACCTTCTTCTTTCCTTTTGGTCATGCTGCAGTTGCCTTCTTGGGTGCCATTTTTACCTTGCAATCATCTCCTTTTTAACTCTACAATTAGCAAACCAAACCCTATCTCAATTGAATCGTTCCCTAGGTGGAAACTTCATTCCCTAACTCCTCTCTGTTGCCTTGCTTCACTCAAGCCCTTCACCACCATGGACACAAGTTTCTTTTCGCATAGATCTATTTGGCACGCTTGGTTTCACACCCTTCGCACCTTAACCCAATCACTCGACTCTTTGCACTTAGCTCTTTCCTCAAATACTCTTAGTCACAATGGTAAAAATGGATTCGCATCCCATCCTTATATAATTTTTCAAATTTTGATACATTTATTACTCCTTCACCTACCAAATATCCTCTCATTCATTGACCAAATTCATTCATTCCATGCGGTACATCTTTGTGCCCTAGCTATAACCTTCTAGCGCGCCTTCCTACCATCTGGTCACATAATTCTCTTCAGAACATGCCCTTACGCTCGAGTACCTCATCACTATACCTTTTCCTGGTAGTTATCATGGCCTTTTCTCACCTCACGTTACACTTTCCTTTCATTTATCTCCATCCTTGGTCACTTTTGAGAAGCAATATTCTTTTGACTTAAAACACACCCGTAGTAGCTTATTCCTTTCACCTTTCAATTCCCACAAGATTTTACTTGGATAAATATATCCACCCCACACTAAAGGCATGTGTAGTCCTATATGCATAAAAATTCTTCACATAGTAATTAGCTTCATGTGTGTAATCGTACTTATTACACAAGAACACCAACTAAATTGACAAAAACATAATGACACTTAAGGAAATACATTAAGTAAATATAGAATTGAAAACCTAATCTAAATGACAATAATACCTTATTACAAACACTAAGAAGACTTATTTATAGTAGGGATTTAGCCTACTATCGTTAAAGTAACCAGGTAGCCATGTTCCATAAAGTTATTCTAACTCACAAGCACTTGATTCAAATATGTAAGTGATGACATACAACCCCAACCAATGTACTTTGAGCTTTTCTAGATGGTGCAAGAACTTAGAGTCATAAAGAAGTACCATTTTTCCAATCTCAAACATCCCTTATGTTTCTATCATGCCATGCATTCTGCCTGGCATTTTCTTGCTTCTGACTCCATCGTGCTATGACTCGTTGCTCATCCAGTTGAATCATCTTCTCAATACCTCTTTTAAAGCTTTCTCATTAGCTAGACCTCTAATGTGTGCAATGCGCAAAGAAGGTAACATAAATTCTATAGGGAGAATAGCTTTTGTACCAAACACCAATTGAAACGGTGTGGATTTTTTCAATCTCTTGTAAGTTGTTCTATATGCCCAAAGAACAACTAAAAATTTATCATACCAATCATTTCTTCCAACATCACAAATTTTTGTCAATGTTTGGCTCAAAATCTTGTTGAAAGCCTTAGCAGTTCCATTTACTTGAGGATGGTAGGGTGTAGTCTTATGGGGTGCAACCATAAATTCATCTAATATGATCGTGATTGTCTCATTCAAAAAGTGTGTACCCCTATCACTTGTCAATCTTAAAGGACATTCATATCTTGTAAGAACATTCTCCCATAGAAACCTAGTTATTGTAGCTGTTGTATGGTCCTATGTAGGTGCCACTTCTTCCCACCATGTGAGATAATCTGTGCAAGTGATGATATAGCGCGACCCAGTCTTACACACGGTTGGAGAAATAGTTCCTACAAAGTCAATGACCCATTTCTAAAATAGTTCGGCACTAGTAGTTGGTATCAAAGGCATCTCAAATCTTTTCCTTAGTTTTCCTAGGTGGTGACAATGATCACACACCTTACAATATTTTTTACAGTCTTTATACAATGTCTCCCACCAAAATCTAGCAAGTAGGATCTTCCGGGAAGTCGCATCACCTGCATAATGGCCTCCTGCAATACCACCATGGGATTCTCCCTTAATATCCTTGCACTCATGCTCTAATACAAAAAAAATGTAATACTTCATCTCTTCCTAACTTGTAGAGGTCACCACTGATTAACATAAATGGTGCCACGTATATAACAAGCTATTTATTTTCTAATGCCTTAATTCCATCTGGTACACACACCAATTCATAGAAAGACAACAATGTCTTCTAATTCTGATGGCACATGTTGTAACATATATAACTTTGCATCTGGCATGGTTTATTCAATTGTCTATGCTTCCTCTCCTAAGTTGATTCTAGATAAATTGTTTGGTCCAGAGTTACTTTTCCCTGGCTTCACCACAACTATGAAGTCAAAACTCTTGGAAGAGGATTACCCATCTGTATATGTGACCCTATAAGATAGGTTTCTTTACCAAGTAATTAAATGCCATGTGATCTTTATAAAACAAAAATGGTGTTTCTAACAAGTACTATCAAAACATGTGCAATGCATAGATCATTGACAGAGCTTCGCACCTCTATAGTTTTATAAATTTTGTTTAGCAAGAGTCAACTTCCTACTAGCAAAAACAAATTAGATGATCTATGATTCCTTTTACAGGTTGAGATAACACAGCATCAATGGCCATGCCAGAGGTGTCCAAATGCACATGAAATGGTTTATCCCATGAGGTAAGGTGCAGAATGGGAACGGTAGTAAGTT
Organism: Taxus chinensis; assembly: GCA_019776745.2. Lineage (NCBI taxonomy): Eukaryota > Viridiplantae > Streptophyta > Pinopsida > Cupressales > Taxaceae > Taxus > Taxus chinensis. Next base: position 840,186,370 of record CM034146.1, read on the forward strand.
TCTCCTTTAATATCTCAAATGTGCACTATTGCAGTTCTCCCCAATAAAATGTAAATTTTCCCTTCAGTAACTCTTCTAGAGGTGTGGAAATTTTTGCATATCCCTTGATGAATTTTCTATAATATCCTGTATGACCTAAAAATATGTGCACCTCACTTTGACTGGTAGGTGCTTCCAGGCCTAGAATGGCTGCAACCTTAACTGGATCAAACAAAAAACCTTCCTTGCAAATTATATGTCATAACCATATTCCAAATGGTGTAGCAAATATGCACTTCTTGATGTTCAAAGAGATACTCAATTGTCTACACTGTTCAAACATTAAGCGCAGATTGTCACAATGATCTTTCATAAGCCCATATACTATCCAGTCCTCCTGAGAAGTCCTAACCTAATGATACCCCGAAAAACCCATCTGTGAAAGAGTATATTTCACGCCATATAACTCCTTCTAGTATTTCCTCAGTAAATGGTGCAAGGAATGGATCTGTGATGCATGTAACATTTAGCTCCCTGTAGTCCACACAATATTCTAATTTTTCCATCCTTCTTGATGCTAATCACGATTGGACTAACCCATTTTTACTCATCAAGGGGATTGATAATTCCAAATTTGAACATTTTATCAATTTCCTTCTTTTACCTTTTCACACAAATTATGATTCATTCTATAAGGCATCTTTCTAACTAGGCATGTACCATCCTTAAGCTTTATCTTCATTTCCCCAAGTTATTCATGCATGCCTTTAAGTTCATGATACCCTCGAGGGAATAAGTCCTAACAACCCATGAGTAACTCAATGATATTTTCCACCTCTGAGTCTGACTAGTAATCTCCAAATATGGCCTCCTTAGGCTCAGCCTCCGAACCTATACTCACCTTCTTTGTCTTCATCGGTTTGTGATAGGCACGTGTATCATTTTTTACACTGTCCAAGACCCTCGCGCACACCCTTACGAATGTTCAATATCTAGGTTCTCAACTTCCTCATCATCCACGATGTAAACCATCTTTCCCTTATCTTTCTCAAGGCAAGCTTGTTCAAGTAATATGGAGTCCATTTCTTCTTCCTTTTCAAAACGTGCTCTAGACTTTTCCCCACCAAATAATTTCTGAATATGCTCTTCTAATTTTTCACTATCTCCCATAGTGAAGAGCTTGAAAATTTTTTAATGCTTCTTCTAATGGAGGTTTAGAAGAAAAGTAGTCAAAGGTCTGGATCATTCCTGCAGTCAAGTTCTGAAAATTCCCAGTCTCTCGATGTAGTTCTACATATACATACCAAGCGCATGCACATCATTATAGAGTAGAGTATAATTTATGAACCTAGAGTGGTGGTGGTAATGCTTCATGTCCTATTGTCCAGAGTCTCTCACACTACTGAATGTGATGCTGAATAGGTTGATCACCATGATAAGTACAAAATCTATGTAGGTTCATTATTCCTCACAAACCTAATAGATAAGGTGACTCCAATCTCTTCCCATTCTATAATATTATCTCTGTGGACTACCCACCAGAGCGTTGTTGTCCTGCAAGAGGTATATACTAACATATCTCTTCCCTTAATTTGATTTTTCCACTGTGTTTGCATAGCTTTCAAAAATATAGGAAGATATTCTGCCCCTATATACCATGGTACTGTGCTACCTATCTATCGAACAAAATGAAGTCCATTCTTACACGGAATCACGCTTTTTACCTCATGCCCTACTAGTTCATATGTACCATGAGCCCAATTTTCACAAGAAATAATTGTAGTATCACTAATATAATGAGAATCTTCCCATTGTAGGATGCCTTCCTTTGATGGCTCATTGACCTCTGGGTCCTGAATAACATGTACATAAATTTTGTTTAAGTCCTCCTCACTTAAAGGCTCAACATATGGTGTATAATTCGCATCTATTAGAGGTATCAAAAATATTTCCTCCTTGTTCTCAAAGATGAGATACCCCTTATTGAATCTCAAGTAAACATTATTTGCATAACACCAAGGGCATCCAAGAAAGGCTAGAAATTTTTTCTTCTTCTGCAAGTGCTAATACGTCAAAATCCCCACTGAACTTGGCCCCTTGTATGGTTATAGATGCATCCTTCAAGACTCCTATAGGAGTGGCCTTAGTCTGGTTTACCATAAACAACACATTAGATGACATATGTAATGGAGGCCTCCCAATTTGTACCCATATATCTAATATAATCACATTTACTTCCACACCTATATCAATCAAAATATTGCTCAACAACCATCCATCTACAATGACATTCAGAGTAATTTCTTTGTCATAGTCAATGCTATCATGGGGGAATATTTACACGTAGGATATGACATCTGGTATAAATACTTGCACATGGAGTGTTCCCTTTTAACCAACTTCCTAATAGTGGAATGATGTTCTCCTGGCACAACATTTTGCAGACTTCTCTCAGATCATCGATATCAATTTGAATTGTCTCTGATGCTTTCTTCTTCTCCTTTAATTATTGTATCTCACCCTGAAGATTCTTAGCACTTCCATGGTATCCTGAAAAACTTCTTTCTGATGAGCAGGATCTGGGTACCTTGCATGTAAAACCTCCTCCTTGGTAATCATAGGATTATGGTGTAATGCCTCTCTTGCAGGTGCCACTTCAGCTCGTGTAGTAATATTCATAGTTTAATGCCTCAAGTCCTGGTGCCATCTTGGGCATCAACTAATAATATACAGTGCATTAGATTCTAACCATCCCAGTGCCTTTGTTTTCTTACTTATGCTGCTTACTCAAATGCTCATATAAGTCCATGAACTCTTCATAGCTATGGTTCTTTCTGTAGAAAGAAAATGTAACATTCTGAGGACATTCGTGCCTATAGTGGTCAGGAGATCCACACGTATAACATGTTTCACAAGGGAACTTGCCTCTTCCTCCACCACAACCTCATCCTCCATATCCACCATGATATCCACGTCCCCTTCCACGACCTCCTTCAAAACACCCCTCATTCCTATCATAGCGCATTTGATTATGATCCTGATCTTGGTGCTCATTCTTACCCTTAGAATTATCTGTTACACTTGTATGTCGTACCCCAATGTCTATAGCATCCTGGATCTAACCAATCAACTGAAAATATTCAAAATCATGGGTCATGGACTGGAAAATTTTGTAAAAGAAGGATACATTTTTCCTTATCGTGCATTGTAACAAAGGATAGTGACTATCATCATGATTCAAATGACAAATCTCATAATCCAACAGTAACACCCTAGACGCGTTGGGACATCACTTAGCCTAGACTGAGCACTCACCTGAAGCACAAAGGTACAGGTCCCCTCTTTAGGGTTGTTTGGAGCAAGATGTTAGCATGATGAAGGAAGAAACATATAGATCCGTAACTAATCCATCATTCTAAAATGCATGCCATATTCAGATTTATGAAATAAAAAAGATTAAACAATAATCATGATTGAATCAAGAACATGCACTACTCAATTACACATAGGAATGACACTTAGGTTGAGCCAATATCTTCCATCTATTAATAAAACATAGAAGCTCCTTACAATAATGTCATTCTATACCGATGCATGCATGGATCTAATAAAATAATCCAATCATATGTGCATATCTCTATACCTCCATACATCCATTTCTCTATGTGTATATGTTCTATTATGTGCTTCACATCATATATATAGGGTGGGGACTTTCCCTTCACCGCTTATCTATTCCAGAAATAGGTGGCATAGTATTATTAGCCACGTGCCATTTACAGGCATAGCCACACATGAAAGTGTGCTATCTATAGACCTCTTATAGTTAACTGAAAGTGACAATCCTATTCTTAGCTCATATCCATGCAAAGTGCTTGGATCTGAACCTCCAAAGATAGAAAATGTGTGGCACACACTTCTCTACATCGTTGGTGTGTTCCGCATGCCATCTTCTAAAAATATGTCTTCATGCTCAAAATAAGATAAGTCCTAAATGTTGAACTTTCCCTCCGCGCGTGGGTTCTTCCTGTCCCTCTGCACCCGTGATCTTGGCCTTCTATCCCACGTGGACTTATTGTGTGATCTCTAATAGGTATTCTTTGATAAATAGTTATCATCCATATTAATAAGAGGTTTCTCCTCTTCATTAGCATCATTTGTAGGTGGGATTGCCTCTTGTTTGATAGGCATTCTGGCTCCCAACTCCACAACTCATGCTAGTACCCGATCCTTATTTCTAAACAAGAATTAATCTAACAAGGTGGGGTCAAATTCAAACTCCACGTGTGGTGATTGCAACTCGTCACTGATATGATCTATCATTTCTTCTACTTCATTCAACATGGAGAATAAAGGCCTAAGATCATGTCCAATAAAAGGGTTTGACCCTTGTTTATTTGAGGCTTCCCAAGTTTGCATTTGTCTTGCTTCCAAAGCTTTCTTTTTTAGTCCTAATCTTGTTTTAGGATCCATGATGTCTAATAGGTTCACTAAGGTATCTGTGAATGTGTTCAAAGATTTTTATCAAACCTAAGTGAAAAGAAGGAATGCCAAGAAATTAAGGAATGTTATGAATGTCAAAGAACCAACGTGACACAATAATTTTCTCTTAAATGAACAATCCAAGCAAGAATCAATCACACAATGTTGAGTTTCAAACCAAATAATCAAATGAAGTACTTCCTAAATTTGTCTTTGAAATAGTATTTTGTGTCGTATGATGATTAGCAAAATGCTCCTAATTATGTCGATTTCAATTAAATGAACAAGGTGTAAGTAATAACAAGAAGTTAATGTGACCTCCAAACAAAGTATAGTAGAATTAGGCCCAAATTCAATCAAGACATATATTCCAAAGGGTGTCAGTTATGATTGTGGGTGACACAAAAATTTCACCAAGATAAGTTAACCAAACTTTATGAGAAAGTAAGGTATTAGTATCAAGATGATTTCGATATAATATGCACAAGTGGTAATGCTTAACACTCTTCAGAATCGATGGTAATAATGGAAATCAAACTAAAGTGATAATATACCTAAGAATTATTAAAGTGTATACAATGTAACCTTACAATATAGATATTTAGGCCAAGTTTACAAGAAACAAAATGTAAATACAAAAATTGTAGAGTCACGATATAAACAAGATAACCGTTCAAAGGATAATCAAAGTGATGAACCAAGCCTAAATACGATGATGATTTTGACTTGGGTATCAAGATCAAAAAGGCTACCAATGATATGAAAAATTCTCCACACACTTTAAACATTTAACAACCCAGCCGTAAACATGGATGGGCATAAATGGACAAAAAAGTGGCGAAACAATCAATTGATAATGCAAAGGCAGTCACTCCTCTTTTGATCAACAAAGTGTCAAAATAAAGTGAAGGAAGTAGATCAATTGGGGTTGAAAAATGTTGGCCTCTCTTCGACAGAGTTTCACCTCACCTTAGGGCAAGTGAAAAAATAATAAAATGTAACACTTCACACATTTCATGATGAACAATAGCTCTTAAGTCAAAATTTTCTTGGATGTGGTCCAAGTGGGCTCCTGGTCAAAGATAGCTTCCTGGGTGGTTCACCCAAATATGTGTCACCAAGACCATCTTAAGCGAGCTCGATTTACCCAAAAATTCACACTGACTAATTTGGGAGTATCTCGGATTTACTTTACCCCCTTTAAGCATAGTGGGAAATAAATGCGTCCACCATGTACTCCCACTAGGGTCGCCATATGGATGACTTGTGATGCTAAATATGACAAATGGTAATACTAGTCAAGTAGGTTTTGAGGAGAACTTCCTGTTTTGTCCACAAGGTTCCCTCTTTCATGGACTACTTTGGGGATCCTAGGACCACCTCCATTTTTGTAGCTTAAGGATTATGCCAAAGGGGTTATATCGTAGTTTTAAGTGGACGTGACGTACCCTTATCTGAACCTACAAATAAAGTGTGTTGATTGTCATGTGTGTTTTATCTTTCTTAAATTGGATGTGGTTTTCTTGAACACCTTTTGGAAACTTACATGAAAACTATATTGTAGTTTTATTTTTTTTCAAACTCCTTTCTTTGACAAGCATTTTTAGGTCCTGCACTCAAGTGTTAGTAGTTCTCCAAGAAAATCACATTATTTAAAAGAGTCTTAAGGGTTACTTTCGATTCTCAAGATCATCCAAGGATGCAAGAGAAGAGCATACACAACAAATAATCTAACTAAAAATTAAAGAAAATCTTTGCAATGAATGAACCATAATTTTTTTTGATAAATGTTCATTCCCTTAAACCAAAAGATGAAGTTTCTAATTTACCAAATGTTATAAAATGAAGATTAAAGTTGCTTTTGATTCTTAAGATCACCCTAAGGTGCAAGAGAAGAGTATACACAAAATTTAGCCCAACTATATAGAAATGGAAAAATTCAAATCAAAGGACAATTGAAAAATGTTTTATAAAAGGTTCATTCCCTTAAGAAAGATGAATAATCAAATTTCTAAGTTTAATCCCAATGTTAAAAAAATAGTGATCAAAGTTGTTTTTGATTCTCAAGATCACCAAAAGGCTCAAGATAAGAGCATACACATGCTTTGTTCTAAATCAAGTAAAGCATGGAAATACAACATTCATCAAAACATTAGACATGTTAGAAAATGACTAGTTTTAAAATAAAAGAAAAACCTGCAATTTATGTAAGTATAAATCCCAAATTTATGTTTTCATTGCATATTTAACTTCAATAAATTTCCAACGCAAAAAAATGGAGTCATTTCTAGTTCAGGAGCAAATGTTATGGCCTTCGGAAGATGGGTTAGGCATATGCTCTTATGCTCACGGGTATGCACTTGACATGCACTCAAAAAATGTCAAAAACAACATCCCTTAATATGCAAAATGGTCAAAATTTTCCAACCAAGATTCAATTTTGACAACCCATCACATTAATATATGAATAGAAGACTCAACGCTATCAAACATTAATGTACATGCTCAAGAATTTAATATTTTCAATAAATTGGCAAAACAAGCATGTAGAATGATGAAAAAGTAAGCTCTAAAAATGAAATCATGATGAAATATTGAAATTTTATCACCAAGATTTAATTTTGACAACAACCCACCACATTAATATGTAAATAGAAGACTCAGCACTATCAAACACTAACCTACATGCTCAAGAATTTAAATTTTTTAAGAAATTGACAAAACTAGCATGTAGAATGTTGAAAAAGTAAGCTCTAAAATTGAAAATATGAAGAAATCTTGAAATTTTCCCATAAATTCCAAATTTGACAGCAGTTCACCTCATTTATACCTACAAGGAAGACTCAACACATGGAAAATCAACAAAACAAGTTAGATCAACATGTGTAAAAGAGGATTAGTAACTAAAAATGAAACTTAACTACAAAAACTTGAAATTATGTGCAAAGAAAAATGGAGTATGTCCCACCAGGTGTGTCATATGTATGCATGAAATAGTTATTAATGCAATTAAAGTTGAAACTAACACCTAGTAGCTTCAATACAATACTAAACTAAACCTATGCATCATCATGCTAAGAGTTTAAACAAAGCTAACCTATAAAAATTTCTACATTAAACATGAAATGAACATTTCAAGAAAAAATGATAAATAAACTAACTTCTATCTCTTATTGAATGATAAAAAAAAGATGAAATTTAACCTAGGTAGACCTCTAGCAATCAAAGAGTTGGTTATCTGCTTGAAATCCCAAGGTTTCTAAGAATGGATTCGTGTCAAATCATGGCTACAAGACCATTTGACATATCTCCATATTACTTCAAAACTTGGGTGGATGAATACAAGAAAGGGAGAAGGAAATATCTTCTAATGGAAGAATGCTCAAAGATGATAAATGGCTATAGTTTATACTCTATGCTCATTTAGGAATATAGGTGTAAGTGTAAAGGTAGGAGGAGGGCTCTTTATATAGCCCAGTGGATAGAAAAATCTCTACATCCCTTGTCATGTGGGATAAATGGAGAGGTTGGGTTAATTGTGGATAAGGGAGGTTTAGAAAGGGTTAAGTCAAAATTAGGAGAGTTTAGTTTTTCCTTTAGTGACCATAGGGTTTGAGGGACTTTATTAATTAACCAAAGTGATTAATTAATAGGTGTGCAAGCTTATAGAAGCTTTTTAAAGGAAAATTTAGCATGATTTAGACTATGAGAGAGATTTAATCAAATAAGTGATGATTTATTGATTAAATAGAAGAGAGAATTAATTAATTAAGAATAATTAATCAATCTAGATAGAAAGGGGAACTGATTCATGGAAGGTCATTAATTGACATCATTGTTGGATAAAAGAGTTAATTAACTAACATAATGTAATTAATTAACGACGATAGCAAAGAAAATGCGCGATATTGACAATATGTCACCAATTTATGGGAAAGGGTATAATTAGTGAAATTTAAGTATTTAAATCGCTGGAGCTAAATTATAGGTGTCTACAGATAGTATGTCATGTAACAATCAATGACGAGATTAGGATCTGCGGGGACTGTGAATGTCCTACCCTCATATTCACACTTAAGGCATCGGTGAAGTGTCGAAGGCACACAACACAATGTACAAATCCAAGGACGTCCTAATAGCATATTATATTGGAATTCCCCTTATGTGATGTAGAAGATTTTTGGAAGGATCTTGCTGCTAACCTTAAGAGGTAGAATGATAGTCCCTTACGTGGGTGTGATTATATCATTAAAATCTCAAAGCAAGATGGGTGTTTGGGTGATAGCAGTATTTGGTAGTCCAATTTGATTGAAAGTGATAGATGATATAATATTGATAGCAGTGCCCCCATCAATCATGATGTTATTAACAAGGAAATCATTGATTTGGGTGGTCATGAAGAGAGACAAATCATGATATTCAGAATGAAGTGATGGTATTTTTGAGGACTCAAAATATATGGTAGTGGAGGATTTGAGAACACCTATAAAATTAGTGAACGAGAGTGGGTTCTTCTCTAGGTATGGTAATAGATTAAAGGGCTTAGATCATGGCTTGATTATGGGATGGTGAGGTTTGGAATAACTTGTAAAGTGACATTTTAAGTGGAGCTTGGTGTAACTTCTTAATGAAAACATTTTGTACTGTAGTGGAGGATGGTGGTGCAGCAAGAATGAATATTTGATCCTTAGATTGTGACATTTGATTAGAAGTTTCAAGGGTGATGGAAATATAAATTTTAGCTTTATCTTTGGATGAAGATGAGGTAAGTTCAGGTGGTTGAAGGATGGCAATAAAAGTCTTTATTTTTATTTCATCTCAAGGATTGGATTCATGATTACGGGCTTGAGTAGTAATGTGGAGAACATTGAATTAACAAGGGATAAGTTTAATTAAGGATTATTTGAGAGTGATGGATGTGGATGTCATTTATGGGAGAAGACCTTTACTTTCAAGTTTCTTAATGATTTCTTGAAAATCCTTACAATCTTCTATAGAATGTCTGAGTGTTCGATGATAATCATAAACACATTTAAAATTATACAAGGAGGGCTTCCAATGTCGAGAGATGGATGGCCTAGGAGGAGGTATCACTATGAGTGTTTGTTGAATGAGCTTCTCTAGAAGAGTTGCATAGTGTCCTTTCATCATGGATGTCAAAGTTGATGGTGCTTTATTTAGTTTAGCAGTTACAGGAGGTGTTATTTTTTATGTTAATTTCTGAGTTGTTTACAGATAAGTGGATTTTTATTGTGGTATGGTAATGGATGATCTAGATGAGGGATGTGGCCCTAGGATAGAGGTATTTGTGTAGGCATAGTTGAATGGTTTATGATTGTGAATTTCTTAGATGGGGGTGGATGGAAACTTTGGGGATTACATGGATGATACTGGGTTGCGAATTCATTATAGAAATTTTTAATAATATGAATGCTAGGTTGTTTTTTATATGTTTGAAAATATCTTACAGATGAGATAGATGGAGAGGTGGTGGGTGTAGGTGAAGTAATTTTATATTCTATGGGTGTATCTGATTTTTTCCATCCATTAGTTCAGGGATATTGCTAGGGGAAGATATGGGTATGGTGTTGGTAACAGGTGATATTTTATTGATGGTATTTATGGTATGGTGGGATTATATGTTATTATTTTGGGTTTGAATACTCGATGGGTAATGATTCAGAAAGGGTTATTTAAAGACATCAATATTTTGATTATGAAGAGCATTAGGGTTATCCAAATGAAGTTCATCTTTGTCAATAAGATCTTGAAGGACATTGTGGAATGAAAAAAATCTCTCAATTTTGTGACCTTTGACCCTATGATATTTACAATAATTTTTATCCCTATACCAAGATGGTTTAGAAATAGAGGTGTCAATAGAATGGATTGGTGGAAGAGAGATCATTTTGGTGGTGAGATGTTTATTGCAAACTACACTATAAGTCTCTCCAATAGGGGAATAGCTATGCTGAGGGCGAGAGATTTTGGTGGATGAACATTCCTTTGAAGCATATTTGACGACTACAACATTGGCTGATGATTTGGATCAGCTAATCAATGAAACCTGAAAGTGGGGATCACGAGGATCAAGAGGTAGATATGCACATCAATGGACGTGCAAACATCAGTGTGAAGAGATCTTAGGAGGAGTGAGCATCAACTGAATTTGCATGCAAAGATTTTAAATACGGTCATAACCTCGTTACAATCCACAAAATCACCTCTATCTCATAGATCCAAAGGGGTGTACATATAGGAGGTGATGAGTATCCCCTAGTGCTACAATCATGAAAACTCAAGTGAAGAGGGGGAGTTACATTCCCAGAATAGATGTGTAACTCCCTAATGATGCATTGATGCTTTGACGCATAAGAGAATCTCATAATGACCCCTAAATGACACGTGGACCTATGATCTCACCTAAGTTAGATGACTCACCTAATGATGTGGAAAATAACACACACCAACACCCCCCTTCATCGTAACTTAGAATGAGGCAGCAAGTCAAAAATGAGAAATGGGTCCTGACATAAAGCCTGATGAGGTACCAATGTACAAGAAACTCTCAAAAAGTGGAGTAAAAGGAGAAAACACAGTGGGAAAAAATTCCCCCAAAAGAGAGACAAGTACACTCTCTAATCTAAGAAAGATGCCAAGGATGGGTCCCGGTCCCAGCCATAGATGATCCTGTAAAGGTACCCATGTACAAAGAGGAACTCTCCCAGAAAGAAGAAGAAGAGAGAAGAAGAGGGAGATGAGAGGAATGCAGAAGATGCCATGGATGGATATGAACTCTGCAGCTCTAGGAGGTCTCCCAGAAGAATGTCGATGATGATATCCTATGCATCTATACTGAAGAAGAGCCACCCACACGAAACTATGTGCCTACCCTTAGGAAGGATAGAAATGGCATGCTGGAAGTTTGCCCACTCCGCGAAGGAAACCAAAGGTAGCAACACGAAGAAATCCAAGTTTGGTCCACAAAAATGTGACATAGGTCTAGCATGTGAGTGCAAAGGAACCGAAGGTAATTTCATGAGTGCAAAACTGTTAGAGTATGAAGGGTGAACACATGTAGAAAGGATGTCCAACTAATTTTAAGGTAACAAAAACCCCATAACAAAAAAGGGATCCACAAATAAGGGTGGATCAATGATGGTCTCCAGAAAAGTGGAAGTGGTAAGAGTCCCAGAAGGGGCACTCCTAACAATGGAGATGATAGACTCCTCTGAAATACCTATAGATGGATGTAGAACCTATAGTACATCACAACTGTACTCTAAAAAAATATGACTAAGGTTAGGTAGATACTCATCCCAATGAGGGGGATCAACAAACAGAAGAGTGATGTCAGATAGGTATGAGTCATCTAATGAAGGTAGAGGAGTGTAGGGGGAATCACACATTGAAGGTGGAAAAGAGGTGAGTGTGATGATTGTATAAGACTGAATAAGAGACTGCTTGATATCTAATTAGATGGGAGGCATGAAAAAACTCTCTAGAATAGTGAGAGAAGGAGGATAAGAATCCTCTATAGTAGTCTCAACATCAGAACTGGGTGCACAATCCTCATCATCAGAAGTAGAACCAAGTGAGTCTCTGTCAGTGGAACTGTCATCACATGAAGAAATGGAGACAACTAGATCAACATCAACAACAATGGTGGAATTATGTGAAGGGTCTCCATAGAGGGACTAAAGAATCCTCTAATCATGGTGGGATGGATCTGAGTTTTCCACGTGAAACCAGAGAGATCGAGAGAAATCCATCATCATGTGACCAAAAACATGGTCACAAATGCTGAGAAAATCCTCTAGATGACGATGATCAGTGGGTGTAGGAACTGGCCCAAGTAAGAAGGGTGAAAGACCCTCATAGGTGAAATAACATTCCATGGAAGCACACCATGCTGAATAATTCCCTCTCCCAAGAAGTGGTAGAGGCTGTAAAGTGATCCTATGACGCTCAAATCTGGAAAGAGCACCCTCCATGATTCAGAATCAAAACTACAAGATGCACAAAAGTAAGACGTCAGACTCGGTCGATAATACGTCTATGTATAAAGTAGTGCATTTATAAAATTGACAATGTCATCAAGTAATGTGTGAAAAATCATGTAACTTTGACTAAAGAAGTGCTCAAAACGGAGCAGTAAGTCAAAAGTTATAGCAAGAAAATGATTCCCGTAACTGATGGAAAATGCCAATAAGCCCTGTAAAAAGATTAAAAAGTACTCGAAATGGGTGTAAAGGGTATTGTGTGGGTACTCATTAGAAATGGCATCAAATTTTAGGTAGGGTTTGTTTTTCTTGCGAGGGGGAATTAGCCTCTTACCAACCCCAAACCCCGCCTTCGTCTTCGACACACAAATGAAGGACATAATTACAAGCAAATAGAGCCCAAAAATTATTACAATGCCATGAAATAAATGTTTTGCCTCAAAATATTAAAAAGGAGGGATTGTTTTGACCACAAAACAATTCTAAAAGGGAGGGCCTAGCTGAGGTGTCAATCCATGGATGCACGGAGCTGCATGATTGACCATTACCTACATGCATGAGCTGGTTGGTGTCAAGAATGCCTGCATGAAGAAAATTTGACACTTGATGAGTGAAAGGTCGTTACGAGGCCACATAAACTAGTTGAGGAAATGGACTATTGGGGCGGTTGGAGGAGTTCACATTGAAATGACAAGTCGCAGTAGACAGAACACAGGCAAGATTCACGCCGAGTTACCGGGAGGTGAGCTATTGGGAAAGTGACTGCCGAGGTTGTAGAGGTAATAGAAGCATGATGATAATGGTGGAAGTTTATAAGATACACGAAAATAGAGATCCTAAATAGGCAAGAATGGAGGTCACCAGTAGTAGGGTTGTGGAGTGAAGCCACTGTAACACGGAGTTCGCAGGGGAAAAGCCACAAGCCATGGGAGCTCAATGCAGGAGGCCGAACATCACGCAAAACCAGAAAACACCATGAGTGACCAACTAAAAGCCAAAAAACCTATGTGAACCAGACAAGCCTTGAATGGCTATAGGAAATGTAGAGCCAAACTAACCAAACCACGTACTAGGGAGTCACCCTCGATGCACTCAGAAAGGAAAATAAATTGGTGAAGTGTCGAGCATGGTGTGAAAGTCGAGTACAAAACAAGAGGAGTGGGACCTAACCAAACATATCATAGGGAAATGTGAGCACAACCCATGATGGCAAAGTTGGAGTGGAGTACACAGAGTCGGATAGGCCAACTACTAAGAAGAACAATGCATGGGTTAAAATGTGAAGCCAATTGAGCCACGATTAGGGGGGCCGACTAGTAATAGGCTTAGGGGAGTCAAGGATGCAGGTTCACTAGACAATGTACAGAAGAAGAAAAACCAATGGTCGAAGAATACAAACATAAACCCCAAAGAAAAATAGAGCCGATCAAGGTAAAACACAAGTAGTGAGTCACAAGATAAGAGTGGTGAACTAGATAACGAGCCATCTTGGCGAGCTAGGGCCAAGTTGAGCTATAAATAGCTCCAACAGTCGTCTAAAAAACTCACAAACAACACTTTTAACTTGGATCTAAACCTCAAACTTGCAAACCACCTTCAAAGATGCAAGTGGACCCCTAAAGGCTGAAACCCATGAACATAGAAAAATTGAACAAGACTAAACGAGGTATAAGGCCCCAAAATCAATGCAAGAAGTGCACGAAAGGAATATCCATTACGAAAAACGTAAAAAAAAACTGTATATCATGCCAGAAGCTAGGAAATGCACGAGAAATTTTGAAGAGTGCACGGATCCACAAGATCCACTCTGATACCATGTAAGAGGGTTTGAACCTGAAAGCGAGGATCATGAGGGACGATGTACACATCAACAGATGTGTGAATGAAAATGTGAAGAGTTCTCGGGAGGAGTGAGATTCAACTGAATGTGAAATGAAAAGATTTAAAATATGGGAATAACCTCATTACAATCCATAAAATCACCTCTATCTCATAGATACAAAGAGGTGTACATATAGGAGGTGCTGAGTAACCCCCAATGCTACAATCATGACAACTCAAGTTGAGAGGGGGAGTTACATTCCCAGAATAGAAGTGTAACTCCCTAATGACACACTGACACATTGATGCATAAGAGAATCTCATAATGACCCATAAATGACACGTGGACCTAGGATTTCATCTAAGTGAGATGAATCACCTAATGATGTGGAAAATAACACAACCAACAGTCTTGACTAGAAGATGTTTTGGACAAGAAATCAGATTTTGGTTTCTTCGGTCTAAGTTTGAATCTTCCTTATTTAAGAGCACAGAGTTCAAGTTTATGGGTCATGGTGAAGGATTCATCAAATTTTTGGAAATATTGGATTTAGAGTGTAAAATATATTTGTTTAGCGCGATGAATGGGAGAATATTTCAATCAAATCTATTTTTGGGAGTGAGGAAAATAATTGATTAATTATACCCCTCAAGTGGGTGAAAAAGTCTGTAATGGATTCATCTTCAAATTTTTTAATTGCGTAAATATTAGTAATGGTGATTTTGCAGGTGGTGATGATTTAAAAGTTTTGAGAAAGATTTTTTCAAGTTGATAAAATGAGAACAAGGAGCATTGTGGGATGTTGCTATACCGGTCTAAAGTGAGACTTGCTAATAGCATGGGGAAATTTTTTAACATGAGATCCTATTTGTGAGATATATGATAACATGAATGGTGAAAATATTAGATGTGATGATGGGGATCTTCCTTACTATAGAATTTGATAAATTTCGGGAGCTCCCAGTGAGGAGGGTAAGTCTTATAAGGTACAAATGGGTGAATGGGATTGTTTGCATATTTTTTCGTACGATAATGTATTCTTGGGAACCATAGAGGAAGCTTCAAGGATGGATATGTGGCTCATTAATTCCTTAGGAGGGTGAATATATGGTTTTTGGTGTGTGTTGGACAAGGAAAAACCATGTTTATTAAATGAGAATTGATTAGGTTGTTTATGTGGTTAATATTGCTACACAATGTTTTGTTGAAATGGGACATTTTGTTGGGTGATATTATAAGTTGGTTTTGAGATTAAAGGTTTTTATGGTTGGATATATTGATGCTGGGGGGAATGTATGTACTAAAAGGAGGTAATGATTGGTGTGCTATACGTTAGAAGGGAATAGATGTGTGGATAAGAGGTTGTTAATACATGGATGATTGTTGGAAAGGAATAGAGGCACCAATAAAGGGTTGTGATTGTTGCGGGATGTTTTGGAAATGAAGGTACTATGATTGTTGTGGTATGGATTATGAGGAAGTAATTGATCAGGATGGTTAAAGTATATGTTTTTAAATAAGGGGGATGTAATACTGCTATGAAAATGGATGGGTACTAGAAACAACACTAGTATTCATCAAAGGTGTAGATGGGGGAATGGACATTGTAAGGTTTTAGAGAGGTGGTGTGGTTTGTTGAGATGGTGGTGGTTGAGGTATGTTAATAGAGGCAGTGACATAAATTACAAGAGGTGTTTGAATGCTATAAGACATTGGAGGGGCTTGAGAGGATGAAGAATCATTGGTATTAATCTAAGGTGGTGTGGATATAGTTGAAGGGTCATGTTGTTGAATGTTCATTTCTTGTGAAGAAATCGTGTTAAGATAAAAAAAATAGGAACAAAAGACACAATATCATATTTTTTAGGTTTACTGTTAGGAGGATAGCCATATACTTATTGGATAATTGGTTCATGATTCAGATCAATGAGAAGGGAGAAACAACATTAAGGATCAGGAATATATGGCAGTAGTTTAGGTAATGACAATTATAGATGAACACCCCAAGTAGCGAGGTATACATTAAGATCCACGGGGTTTGAATCAAGGATCTATGAGAAGACAAGATCCCTTTTGTTAAAGAAATGGGGACTAAGATGATCGGGTATCTCAGATGAAATAGATTGAATAGTATGGGAATGTGGTTTTTCTTGACCTTTGAGTAAGGGTGAAGAGGCATTTTTTCATTCAATGAAGGAGTGCCAAGCATTCCAAAGACGTTGTTGGGTGTTATGAAGGGAATGTGAGATATCATATATCATCTTTTTTGTATTTTCAAATCAGGGTGTTGATAAAAGTTCTTCGTATTGACCAATGAGTCGTTGGGCTTCATCTAGTTGGGAGAAGTTTCAACTCATGATTGTTGTCTTATAAGGACCATATTAGCAAACACACTATCTCCTAAAAATGAGAAGAAATATGTATTAGTTGATTACAAACAACAAGAAAATCACACAAAAATATTTTTAATTATCTTGATTATTTTATAAGAAGTTAAATGTGCAAAATAGATAATAATGTCCTAGAAAATGGTCGTCTATGGATGGTTTTAGGAATTTTTAAGGCGAGAGTCATTAATATACCTGAAGGTACACAAGGAACTAATCTGGATTGGTGCCAGTATGGGGCCTACCCCCTCACTTCATGGTCCCGTAGTGATAAGGGAGTCAAGTTCTTAGCCAATATACTAAAAACAAATTATTTATACTTGGCCAGAACACTGAGTCGGTTTCCCTATTGGGTGATGAAATCCCAATAATTACCACCTAGGTAGGAATGTTTCAATGCATGTTTGATGTGGTTTGGCTATGTGTGAGGCAAGATGATGTGAATGTAATAAATTAACCCTTACATTAATCTATGTGATCAATCAGGATGCAAGGTTCATTTTAGTCCCAAAAGAAATGATTTATTTTGATGAGAACAGGAAAAAAATGTAATGCGGAAAACAAAAAATAAAGGGAAAGGATTCACCTCACCAACGCTTCCTTTTTTAACTTTTAAGAATTTTGATTTTTTTAGAAAATAAAATTCTAGCAAGCAGAAGCCTCCAAAGCAAAGACTTGTAAATATGTTAGCATAAGACAGACAAAATAAGAAAAAATGGGGTTAGATATTGACTATTTATGTAATCAAAATCACTTATAGATATCATTGGCAATTGATAGAATCACTGGAGGATAACCCAATCACTGGTGATTTAATCAGATCGCTAGGGATTACAAAGAAGAAGGCCTAAAGTGAACAAAAATTAATTTACATGAAATAAAACAAAATTAATGTAGGGAGAGAGTCCCACCAGGCATTCTAGAATGTTTAGATATGTTTCTACCTTTCTACTCAAATTAATTAAGTGAAATAAATAAAAATAAAGATGACCCCGAAAGATGTAGGGTTTACCGATACATGTAGAAATGGATGTTTCAGCTGATGGATGAAATATCATTCCTTATTTTACCGATGGAGGAACCTAGAAATTACAAAAAATAAACAAAAATAATTAGAGAAACAGATAGACTAGTTTCCTCATAAAGGATGGTTCAAGGAATCTAGAAAGGCTTCCTTGAAGGATGTTATCTCATTTTATAACAATTAAGTGGATTGAAACAAAAATGATATGGCTAAAGATAAAGATATACAATCAATGTAGATATGTAGATAGAAGATGAGAAGCTCTAAAAATCCATATGAATGGGAAGGTCTTATGTGGATTCAAAATTGGCCCAAGTGAGGGTGGATACAATTTTGACACATTCAAAGTATTCGTACCAGAATTCTTCAGTCTCTTGTTTGATCTCATGGAGAAATTGAAATTGACCCTCGATGTCTTGATCAATATCAACAAATATTATTGTGAAGAGTGTGAGCTCATGCAGGATATTGTTTTGTTCCCTAAAAAAGGGGTGTTGGACTATTGCAAGGTTATAAATGCTGGTAATTTCATCTGATTGACTAGGTATTTCCATCTAACAAAGAGCCATTCTCAAAGACATGTTAGAAGTAATAGATATGAAAAAAATTGATGAAGAAAGTTGAAATAAAATATGATAAACTTGATAAGAGATAGATTTTATAGGAATCACAAGTGATGATCTTCATTGTAATATTTAAGCATGTTTAACTCCTTTCTTAGACTTTTCTGTTTCTTTCATGCTCGTTGGTTTCTGTTCCTCCTTTCGTAATGGCCCCTGGGAGCCAATCCATGTTTTTACCTTATCTAATTAAAAAAATATTGACAAACTATACTCCTTCCTTCATTACATCAGTAGGGATATCATAATGTGAGCCAATAGTTGCAAGCCTATTTGTGTCCAAGTTCTAATTCCTAGGAATAACATGAATCCCAAAAGCTTAAAAGTCTTCAATTAAAATCCATACCCTATTTTTATAAGATCTCAATAGATTGTTTTTTGATGCACTACAAGCCCATACTTGATGCAATATCAAATCGCTATCTCCAAAAACAATCAAGGATTTGATACCCCTTTTTAAGGCTAGCTAAATCCCTTATACCAAAGCCTCATACTCAACAATGCTATTAGTGCAACTGAACTGTAATTGAAAATATGAAAAATACTTACTTCCGTCTAGATAAATCATCATAACACTGGAACCTACTCCATTTCTACTCCTTGAGACATCGGAAAATAATTTCCAAAGTCCTTCAGAGTCATTTTAGGGCTTGATGAGTTGTTGTATGATCACATCCTCTTCATGAATACAATATGTACCCAATCCCATCTCTTCTAAAAAACAAAAAACTAGATTCTTCCTCCGCTAACACTTCAACATATGGGTCATATTGATTATTTATACTCACATCATCTAGAATAGTGTCTGGGACTTCCTCCACAAGAGTGGTCAGTTCCTGATCAAAATATTCTTCTTCCGGATCATGAATGGAATAATTCTTGTTTATAGGACTAGAGATTTTGGGTTCCACATGATTATGGAAAATTGGTTCTACCTTTATGGTTACCTTAGTTCCTTATCGAGTCCTTAGGATCAAGTATGAATATTATTAAGAAGTTGATCTTGCCAAAGAAAGAGTGCAAACCCTTCTTGCTTGTGGGGAGAGGGATCTGCTAAATTACCTGGACTCTTTCTGGATCAATCTTGATTCCATCCTTGGAGAAAATGTATCCCAATAATTTTCCCTCGGTGACACAAAAGATATATTTCTTTGGATTCAAGGAGATGCCATACTCTCTACACTTTTGGAGGATAATTTCAAGGTGTTGGAAATGATCAGCTCTGGTTTTTGAAAACACAGTCAGATCATCAAGTTATATAACTATGCATTTTCCCTTGAGACTGCCAAAGTCTAGGTCCATTGCCCTCTAAAAGGTGGCACCAACATTGATGAGGCCAAAAGGCATTATCTTGTAAGAAAAGGTGCCCCAAGGAGTGGTAAAGGTAGTCTTATGCTGATCTGCAACACTTACTTCTACTTGATTATATCTCGAGAATCCATCAAGCATGGAGAACATTTCTGAACATGTAATGGCCTGGAACACTTGATCCATTACATGGAGAGGATAATTATCCTTCAAAGAGGTTTGATTCAAATTACTAAAATCAACACAAATCTGGATCTCACCATTCTTCTTCTTGACATGCACAATATTAGAAATCCACATTGAATGGTGAATGGGGAAAATGATCTTAGCCTTTAATAACTTTTGGATCTCTTCAAAGATTATACCAACAATTTTAGGGTTATACTACCTCCACTTTTTCTGGAAGGGCTTGATCCCAAGTTTTAGAGGAATGAAATGTTGCATCTCTTTTGGCTGAAAATCCTTGAGATCATCATAATAATATGCAAGAACATCAACATACCTTTTCAATAGATTCACTGCTTTCTCCCTCTCCTCTTATGTGAAACACTTTCCAATGTTTACCAATATGGGTTCATTAATACTCCCAATGTTTATCTTTTCACAGTCAACAGAATGATGAGCTCCTTTGGAAGTTTTAGACTTGATGTACCTATCATGTTTATCAAATAACTCTTCCAAACTTACCATCCCTTTAGGTATCTTATTACCTTTTAGTTGTATGTAGCCATCATGATCCATTTCTTCTTTGTTATCTTCTTCATTTGGGGGGACACTCTCTAGACATATTTTCACTTCCTTCAAAGTACAGCTGGTCAAAATAATCTCTGAGTTTAAGGAAGGAAAGCAAGTGTTGATCATCATTAAAGACCTACCAATTGTTTGCATTGTCAGGCACACTAGGCCTGTGAATAATCTCAATGGTGAATTTATCTTGGGAGAAATCTAGATGAGGGATTAGTAGAGGCCCTGAGACAACCAAGGGATCAGCCCTGGTGTTTCTTTCCCTTGGCATGGCTTTAATGAAAAATGCATCAAGGAACTTAATGGAATCTAAAACTAGATTCCTATAATGTTTCAACCTTCTATTCTTCACTTGAAAGAGATCTCTGACCTATTTTACAATAAACTATGCATCTCCATGAGCAAGGGGATTCTTGATCCCCATCTATTTTGTCATTCTTAAACTGAGGATGAGAGCCTCATACTAAGCTATACTATTTGTGTTTTCAAATTGGATCTTGAAGGAGAAAGGATGAATTTTCCCTTCAGGAGAAATAAGCACCACACCAGATGGAATTAAACAATATGGGCAGTGAACTGCCTAGCGTATGTTAAATCCGAGAAGTGTGATACTTCCTAGATGGTCATTCCACTATCTTAAACAATTTAATGTTGTAAAAAAAGTAAATCCTATTGTTATTTAAAATGATTTAGGTATCTCACTTAAAACACAATAATAAATAGATATAATCTAACAGGGTAATCTAGAATATAATCCAAAGGTTAAATGATTGGTTCTGGTTCTCTGCAGGTCTAATAGAGGTATCAGGTAGATCACAGGTGAATGAGGGTGAGATAAAATTTGGTGGGTAGGTCTTTGTTCAGGGCTTTATGAGAAAATACAGAGACCAATTTCGGTCAGGGGTGACCGACGATAGTTAGGTGTAACCGGTGCCGGTTACTTTAAGATCTAGAAATGTACAAAACAAGCTTTTGGTCTCCTTTGTGATTGCACAAAGGACTTTGGTGAGTCAGGGTGAAATATTGGGTTATTGGAGTAGGCTTTGGCGAGGTTTTAATGGGTATGTGGAGGTGAAAATGTTGGAGAAGGTCAATAGGGAGAAAGATAAACAATGGATGATAAAATGATGATGAAATGAAATAAACTAGGAAAGTATGATGTTATACTTACTTGGATTCCTATCTCGAATGCCTGTGTGTGAGGGATGGAGGTTTCAATGAGGGGTTTGAAGGTTGCAAGTGATCACCAGCTAAAATAAAGCTTATTCATGGGCTTCATGTACACTCCTCTTTGCTTGGATAGATCAGATCATGGCTGGGATGGATGTGCAGGAGAAGATGCTCAATCTCCTTCTTTGCATGTGGGTTTTCACTAGAATTTGCTCTATGAAGATGCGTTATCTATCTGAGATGTGTTTTTGCTCATCAAACTTCTCCCAATGTTTTCCAAACTTGAGAATAAGGTAGTTTAGGGGTTAAAAGGGGTAGCCGACGGCGGTCCGACTTAATCTGCGACTATTAGGGGTAACCAACATTGGTCAAGGTGGGATTTCATAGGTTTGCTAAACTATGGAGATCCTCTTGATTTCCTTAGATCTCATGCCGTTATCCCATAGAATAGACTAAGAGCCTCTTGTGATCATGTGGGAATGTGGTTAGAGGGAATGTAGGTATTGATTTTTAGGGTTTGGATAAGTATTAGTTAGTTATGGCAACTTGCTAAGAATAGGTCTTAGGTTGAGTTGGCTTGGTGAGGTGTCTAAGTGAACTATATCTGTGGATATTATTTAAATAAAATATTAAAATAATAAATATAGTAAGGATAATTCATTATTTTAATTAAATTAATTAAATTAATATTAGTGGGGTGAAGGGGGGTCATGGCTAGGTAAATGTAAAAAAGGGTGCTTATTGGTCACGGGACCAAAGGGGAGTGTGACCTAATTGTAGTGTCTACATTTTTTCCCCTTTTTGTTGCGTAGCTTGTATTGGTAAGTGATGCTAACAAAAAATAAGATGTGGTTTTCCCATGTGTGGGTGAAGGTGATCCCCCTCAAACCAGGAACTGACGAGGCAACATGCTTAAGCGGTGAGTCATTTGATAAAAGGAAAATGTGGGGAAAAGGCAAGTGGGTACTGGGGAAAAGGGTGAAAGGTCTACTCGGGAAATATAGGGAATGGGGTCAGGGTCAAAGGTAGTAACAAGAAAATGCACGCACATGTATAAACTGCAGCACACTATCGGGTTGAAGAGTAGGTAAACTCTACATCGTCTAAGGTTGATAGGTTTATCCAAACAAGGTTGAAGTGAATCCAGCATCCAAGGTATAGGATATGGTATGAAAACACAACGTAGGTTAGGTGTAGGAACGTTTACGTATGTTCTGGTACACCAAAGGTAGGGTCAGGATAAACAGTCATGGTAATAGGCTAGGTAAGGTCATTAGGTCAATCAACACAGGTAACAATTCCACAAAGTATAGTGAACACATGAGGTCAAAGGTCACTAACGATGGTCCAGGTCCAAATATCTAGGCCATGACATGGGTAAGGCCAAGGTAGGGGTAAAATAATAAGAAGTACCCAAAGGAGGACAAACAGTGGTTGTAAGTGATGAGGTCTGGAAAGGTAAGGTCAAGGGGTTGGCTAAAGGTGGGGTGGGGTAAAGTATTAGGGTAAAGAATGGGGTAAAAGGAAAAAGTAAGGGCAATGTGTAGGTGAAGATGACTGATGGCGGTCATGTATAGCTGACATCGGTATAGGAAAACCAATGATGGTGAGGTAGGGCATGCGACCGATGCCGGTCAAGGGTAACCAACGTCGGCTAGGTTGGGTTGGTTATAAAAATAAAAAAAATCCACATTTTTATTATTTATTTGTTATTTACGAAGTGAAGAAATGACAAAGAAAAGAGAGAAAAGAGATAAAAGTGTCCGGAGGAAATGGGACAGTGAGCTGGTAGTCTAATTTGATGAGGGTTGGGTTGGTGAGTAACGGGTCCACAAGATCAGGGTGAGAGAGTTGATTGGTCGGAGGTTGCGAGTAGTTATTTGGTGATGGCAGAGGCTGGAGAGGGATCGGGCGGACCACCAGCACAGTGGCCAAATGTGCCACCAAGACGACGGAAATGCGATGAGGTAAGTGCCTAACTCTAGATTGATGATTAGATAGATTAGAGGTTTTGAGGATTGTTGTTTGTAGGGTTTTGTGGGTTTTGTTTTTTTGTGGGTGGTTAAAAATAAAATGTGGGTATGGAAGGAATAATTGGAAAAAATGAGGGGGGGGGAGGGTAGTAAATTATATAGGTGGGTGGGTAGGGGTCTTGGGGTAGTGTAGGTCATTGTAGATGGGGTAAAATGGGAAGGTGGGAGAGGTTTAAAAAAGGGGGGTTTGGGAAGTCGTGGAATTGTCTACGACAGTGACCGGCGTTGGTCAAGCTTGGCCAACGTCGGTTGGGTAGAACCGGGATCGGTCACCAAACAGGTGACTGATGCCAGTTAAGTGGTAACCATGGTTGGTAAAGATGAACTAGTAGTGGTCACCAAATAGGTGACCGATGCCAGTTTAAAGGTGACCGAAGTTGGTTAGAATAAACTGGTACCGGTTAGGCTTTTAGGCACAAGGGTGTAAAAGTGATGTTGGTTAGGTAGTTGAGATGGGTAGAGTAAAAATAAGGTGGAGGGTAATTATAATTAGTGAATATGGTCATGGTAAATGTGGATTAATGTCGTGCATGGATTAGATGTAGGGGAGAGTGCAGTTACACATGCGGGATAGGGTTCCGCCTCTACTAGTGACATTGCGTGGCTTAGCGACCCATTTGGAGCTGTAGCATGTGGAGGAAGTGGGCTTGAGTGGGATTTGGTGCTACTGACATGTTTTTTGGCAGCCCATCTTGATGGTCATGCTCGTTAATAGATGGGACTCCGTGACCAACATGTTCCACCTTCTGACGGGTGAGATGACTATCACCCTAGAGGGCGTGTTTCAGATTTTGTGATTACCCATATTGGGTGCCCAGGTTTACTCTATCTCCTTCGAGGCCTTGGAGAAGCTGATCGGGACATTTTTTGGTGAAGGGGAAGCAGATCTAACATTCCATAGCACCATTTTGAGCTATGGCGAGATGTACCTAGCCCGTCCGGATGAGACAAGGCTAGTGGTTTTATTGATGGAGGAAGTGTGCTGCTATGCACTATTAGATGCAGAGGGTGGATGATTTCCCTGATCACTAATGGGGGTGCTCCACGATATGATGGTAGAGGAAACCTAGTTTTCCTAGGCACAAACATTCTTGGTGCAGCTATACCAAGAGGTGTGGGCATATGGGCAGTTGCATAGGTTTAGCATGTGATGTACATTTATACTGCACTACTGGGCCTATGAGCACATAGTATATGTTTGACCTATATTGATGACCTGAGTAGATGCATTCCTAGCGAGATCTGTGTGGGTGGGATACATGAGATGGGTGTCTGTTTTAGGAGAGTGGAGATTGGATAGGCCGACATATGATGTGGCCCATTTTCGGCAGTTGTTGGAGGGGTTGTCCGGAGTGGACATTATTTGGAGGCCATATGTGGGATTCCCCTCATATAGGCATATGCATGAGGACCTAGCTGAGCTCCAGCTAGAGAGGTGGATACAAGTTCACTGTACTGGGGAGGATGCGATGATCTCAGTAGACAGGGTCAGATGGTAGTTTGGGCTTGTACAGGATATTCCTCTGTCCTTCCCACAGTACCAGAGAGATGACGTGGAGAGGCCTCTACCTCTACCACAACCTATAGTGCCTACAAGGGAGGACGAGGATCTAGTGGATCGGTGGATAGATGATGCTAGATGTTTAGATAGGTACATGAAGTGGTGGGCGGCTCAGTTATGATCCATAACACCTAGACTGGGGAAGCCAAACTTAGCTACCATTACAATGGAGAGAGATGCCCTATAGGGGTAGGTAATGATGTTGATTACCCAGATAGGTATACTATAGACACCGCTAGAGGGGTTGGAGGTAGAGGTAGTAGAGCTATGAGTACAGGTGGCCAGTCTGCAGGCCCAGATGGTGGACGGAGAGGATGGAGGAGATGGATGAGAGAGCGATGGAGATAGAGATGGTCAGGTGACAACTTTACTAGCTCAAGTGGCAGGTTTATAGGGCTAGTTGGCCATAGACCAGACACAGATTGGGGTCTTACAGGCCTAGATACAGGCACAGGGGTAGGGGGAACCACCATAGGCACAGGGAGCTAGTCCCAATTCACAGGCTGACACAGGGTAGGTTTCTACAGGGAAGGTACAGGGGCTGCGACCTATGGGACCACCACACACCATGCATGTATCCAAGTTACAGGATGTCTTAGGTGAGGTGATATATTATTAGGACTAACTCATGGTGGCTAGGATAGACTTCCTATCTTACAGAGAGTATAGAGCACAACAAGCATCTAGTGAGAGGACGAGATCCCACACGCATAATGTGGAGAGAAAAGGAGGTCAGTGAGCTCTGAGGCCCGATCAGGGAGAGGCCACCAGTGCACGGTGACCAGCACTAGGTGAGGTGCCAAAAGGGACATATGAGGCTGAGGGTGTAGGTGACACAGAGATGGATGACATCCAGTGAGATGCCTGAGATGCGGTCACTTGAGTTTTGATGTATACTAGTGATTTTTGGATATATATTCTGGCCTGCGTGCCGAAGATAGTTGTAATTTTGATCACATACTAGCTTGTATACCAAATATAGTGAGGATGTATGAGTGATTTTGTATATTTTTAGCATATACTGGCCTGCATGCCAAAGAGATTTTTTATTGATTCATTTTTTTATATATGAGACCGGCTTGCGTGTCGATGACATTTTGTATATATATTATATATATATATATATATCGGATTACATGCCAACATGTTTGAGATGATAGACATGATGAGATAGACGTGTATATTGAGATACACATTTATTGATTTATATGATGAGATACATGGTATTTTGTGATTTGTTTATGTGTTTATGAGACATTGGTTTATGGTTTGTGTTAGATAAGATATGGATTTATTACTTTGATGTGGATTGAAATTAGGTGAGTTAGGCATGATGCAGCTAGGTTGTTTTAGGCATGGATCGAGTCAAGTTATAGGCATGGTTAAGTCAGGTTATAGGCATGGATCGAGTCAGGTTGGTTTAGTCATGGATCGAGTTGAAAGTAGGTTTAGTTATGATTCATTATTTTGACAATGAATGATATTATGGGTCATATGTGAAATGTTGTATAATCTATGCATAGTGATGATAAAGAGATGGTAGGTGTAATAAATGTATGTTGTGGTAAGAAACTTGTTATGTATGTGGCTTAATTTCCAATTTTGTTATAAAAGGAGAACTAAGTGAAATGTGATGTAAATGGTGAGTTAGGCATGGTTGATGAATTGTGGTAGAAAATGACTGAGCTAGCCTCCAAGGGCCCCACTCCCTCAGAGTGCTGCCTACATAGTCCTGGTAAAAAGGGACCTCAGACCGATGTAGTTCTCCCATGAGATAGGGAAGAATATGAAAATGAGTTGGTAGGTTTTTGGGCATGTTGTGGGTTTAGGTTTAATAGGTGTGGGTAGATTATAGGTAAAAGGATGTAGGTGAAGGTGATTATGGAGAAAGGGGAGGAGTACCCCAAAGGTAAGAGTCAAGGACCAAGTCCTGTATAAGGTAATCAAAATGTAAACAAAGATGGTTAAAAGATAAGAGGGGGAAATAGAACCACCTGATTGGGTAGGATCATACCGAGTAGATCATACCTTGGAGGGGGTGATGAACATAAGATCCAAAATACATTGCACGATTAATGGTTCTAAAATGAAGGTAGTCACAGGATCATCAAATTTCTAAATTCCAAGATGTCCCTTGAGGTAATCGAGGAATTGAGAGTGGAAATGGTAAGGAGGGTGAAAGGTAGGTAATTTTATATGTTTTGAGTGACAGGGCCCTTGGGCAAGGGGTCCTAGGTCACAGTGGGCAAGTCTATGACTAAAACGTTTTTTGTTTTGATAGACAAATCGATGTGCGAAGTATATATGGGATAAATAATATGGTACTCATTGAGGTATTCCTAAAGCTGATCGATGCAGGAAGCTTCGGTTTCTCTTGTTTTTTTTCAAAAGCTTCACATAGTTGTCCTTCGAGGGAGAAGTCTATTTATAGCAGCAATTTTGTTGAGAGGAAGATGTCCTTTTAAGGGAGTCATCTTTTTATTAGAAGTTTGAATTAAGGAGTTTGGTCCCATGTGAGGTATTTGAAATCATGGACAAGACCAAGGTGGAGGATATGACTCTTGTTCAAAAGGAAAGGTAGACAAAAAGTATTCGTGAGAATCATGCTATGTGCAGTGTCATGGTACACATATTCAAGAGAAGATAACAAGTGATGGGTACTCACATGATTCTTTTTTAATTGTTAGGGAGGTGTCTAGAGTGGATAACACTCAAGGGATGAGCCTGTAAAGAGACAAAGGGTGAGGTAGGACAATGAGTCAACAATAGAATGGTCAAAGATGCAATGTGTTAAGGGGCAAAGTTTTAGGTTTACCATCAAGTGAGGATAAACGATAGGAACCTGATCCATAGGTATGAGTTATGATGTATGGTCCAAGCCAATTAGGATAAAATTTTCCCCGTTTACTTTTTTCTGCTTTGGTTACATGTTTATTTTTTTTCAATACAAGGTCACCGACTTGGAAGGTTCATTCATGAACATGTTTGTCATAAGAACGTTTGATGCGTTGTTGGTAAACTTGAAGGTGATCCAGAGCATTAAGATGATGTTTGTATAATAACTCTAGCTATGCTAAGCAGTCCTAATGAAATTCATCTCAATGAGCATGTCATTGAGAGAAATGTGGAGTGAGGGGATCTAGACTTCGAGAGAGAGAACAACCTCTGTAGCATAGACCAGAGAAAAGGGTGTGGCTGCAATAGAAGTGTGAATACTAGTGTAGTATGCCCACAGAGAAAAAGAAATGTGTGTATGCCAATCCTTCCCAGTATCATTAACCACTTTCATGAGAATTTTTTTGAGGGTTTTGTTAGTGGATTCAGCTTGGCCATTGGTTTGTGGGTAATAAGGTGATGAGAAACTAAGCTAAATGTCAAAGGTGTTGTAAAGTTTTTGCAATGTTTTGTTTTTGAATTATTTTCCATTGTCAGTGATGAGGCGATGAGGATCACTAAAGTGACAAATGATGTGATGGTTAATGAACTCACATATTTTCTTAGCTTTTGTGGAGATGAGTGGTATGGATTCCACCCATTTTTTGTAGTATTCGATAGTAGTTATGATCCATTGATGGCATTGGGAAGAATGAGGATTGATTTCTCTAACAAGATCCAAACCCCATTGAGAAAAGGGCAAAAGGTCACGAGCGACCTGTAAGGCATGACTGGGTGTATGATAAAGGTTGGAATGTTGTTGACATTTTACAAACCATTTGATATAGTCACAACAATCATGGTTAAGGGTTGGCCAGTAATAGCCTAGGCGAAGAGTACGCTTAGCAACAACAAGGCCACTAAAGTGACCTCCACATATGCCATCATGAACCTCCTTAATGGTATAAGGAATTTCATAACTTATGAGGCATCATAAGAGAATACCATCAAAGTTGTGCTTATAGAGGAGTCCCCCCAAAATGACAAAATGAGAGACCTTTTTAAGGAATGCGCGTTGTCTGTTACAGGTGAGATCAGGAGGTAAGATGGAGAGAGAAAGGTAGTCGAAGTATTGTTTATACCAAAGGTCACTTATGTCAAAGGTGTCAGTTTCGATTGAGTAAACATTGTGAGGTAAATAAGAAGGTGAATGGAGGAGTTGTACAGTGACAAATATTTTGGAATCAGTGGGGGAAGCGGGTATTTGGGAAGCTAAGTAGGCCATGGTATCAAAAAATTTGTTGGTTAAACGTGGGATGGTTTGAAGGGTGTAACGATCAAAGGTGGTCAAAAGTATGTCGACATGTTGTTTATATTTTTGAAGTATCTCATTACAAAATTTGTACATACCATTGACTTGGTTTATGACCAATTGTGAATCACCAAAGATGTTGATAGATTTGACATCTAGGGCATAGGCAGCTTGGAGACCTAGTATGAGCACTTCATACTTGGAAATATTTTTGGTGCATGCAAAGTCTAGTTTGAAAGACACATATGGGTTCTCCATCAAGAGGAATGAGGATAATACCAGCTCCACCCCCATGCTGACACTTGGAACTGTCGAAGAAGAGTGTCATTTGGTAAGGGGGTTTGTCCAGGGAAAGGGTAGTAATTGACTCATCGGGAAAGTCAAAATTAGAGGGTTGATCCCCAGAAATAGGTGCGTCGGCTAGTTGGTTAGCAATAGCTTGGCCTTTGATGGAATTTTTATGAATTAATTCGAGGTAAAGATCAGCTAAAAGCATAAGCCATCGTGTGACATGCTGATTTTGATAAGGTTTGGCGTGCATGAAGTGTAAGGGATCAGTGTTGGTCACGACATAGGTTTTGTGGTTGAGTAGGTAATGGTAGAGTTTGGTGGAAATGAAAAACTAAGGCTAACCAAAGTTTTTCTGGATGGTTGTATCAGGTTTCATAGTCCAAAATAGTACTACTTATGTAATAAACCACCTGCTCCCTGTGTTGTTCATCATGATGAGCGAGCATGGCTCCTAAGGAATGATCAGTAGCAGATATGTATATGTAAAAAGGTTGATCATCTTTAGGTGGAATGAGTACAAGTGGTTGTAGAAGGTATTGTTTTAGGGCCTCAAAATCTTTGTGACAGTCATCATCCCATTTATAGGATATATCCTTCCTAAAAAGATGATGAAATGGTTGAAACTGATCAGATAATTGTGAAATGAAACGGTGAATGGACTGCAGTTTACCTTGTAGGCTATGAAGTTTGTGAAGTTTAATAGGTGGAGGAATTTTGACGATGGCCTTGAATTTAACAGGGTCAAATTCTATACCATGAAGGCAAACAATAAATCCCAGGATATTTCTTGAGAGAACCATGAAGACACAATTCTTAGGCTGAAGGCAGACACAATATTTAATGAGGCAGTCAAAGATGGTGTTTGAGGATGACAAGGTGCTTGGAGAAATGTTTAGATTTGGCCAAGAGATCTTCCACGTAATCTTCCAATATGTGATGCATGATATCATGGAAGATGTAAGTCATAACACGTTGATATGTGGCACAAGCATTTTTAAGGCCAAAAGGCATGACTCAATAGCAGAAGGTCCCCTAAGGGGTGATGAATGCGGTTTTGTGTTGATCTTATGGGGGAAAGAAAAATTTAGTTATAACCCGAGAATCCATCCATGAGTGATATCATCTCATGACCAGTAGTGAGGTCAACCAGTTGATCAATACCGGACAAGGGAAAGTCATCTTTTG
The DNA here is from genome assembly GCA_019776745.2 of Taxus chinensis. Classification (NCBI taxonomy): domain Eukaryota; kingdom Viridiplantae; phylum Streptophyta; class Pinopsida; order Cupressales; family Taxaceae; genus Taxus; species Taxus chinensis. Next base: position 840,217,165 of record CM034146.1, read on the forward strand.
GGAAGGCTAGTTTGAGGTCATGGAAGTCCGTGTAAATGTGGAGTCCCCCTGTTGCTTTAGTAATAGGGACAATGTTAGAAATCGAATGAGGAAAATCAATGGGTAAGATGAAGGAAACAGAAAGAAGGTGCTGAAGTTCTTCTTTGACGAGAATAGCAATGCGAGGGTGCATTTTCCTCAGCTTTTTTTTTATAGGTTTGGCATCAGGAATGGTTATGATATTATGGACCACTATGGTGAGGTCAATACCGGGCATGTTTGTATAAGACCAAGAAAAATCATGGTTATGATCTCAGAGAAAAGAAGTGACAGCTTCTTGTTCAGCAACATATAAATATTATCCAAACTTTAGGATGTGTGGGTCGTCTTGAGTATGAATGTTGATCCCGATAGTCGATTCATTCAACATGGTTTACATCTCAGAGGGTAACGATCGATGAATATATGAGTCTTTTGCACTAAGGTAGGTGAGTATGGATTCATCATCCTGACATTGAACGATGTTAATTGTAGGTGTGTCATCATCGATCATTTCAGGATACAAGAATGGAAGAGTGGAAGGGGCCTCACCTTTGCATTGATAAGTCAAAGGCCCCAAGGAAATGGTGTTTATGAAAAAAAAAGTTAGGAGGGATAGATTCAGGATCCATTGACTCTGTCGGTGAAGGTGGTGATGAAGGTGGAGCAATTGAAGGTGGTGATGAAGATGAAGGTGGAGAAGGGCTAGGGTCCTCAATGAGTTCAATGCGGGCTTGTTTGGTAGGAGGTTCAGGGAAGCCGATACCACTAGGATCGTTATGTTTGTGTGTGGTACATGGAATAAAGGTATGGCAGTCTTGCTCGTAAAATCCAAAACCAAAACCCTTCTACGCACAATGGTGCAAGAAGGTATGGGTGAAACGGTGATTGGAAGTCATCAGAAAATGGGCGGGTTTGTGATGGTGGTTCAGGTGTGTAATTGGTAGTATCAAGTCCCTCATAGGTGAGACTAGTACATAGATGAGGAGGACCATAAAGGAGGAATTATCCTATACAGTGATCATAGCGAGGGTGTTGGTGAAGGCTTCCATACTCCTGTGGAGTAAGGAATGTGTTGACACTATATAGGTAGTACTCCCCCAGAGTGAGGCATTGAAAAACACCTTCCAAGGGATCAGTGGTTAGTAAGTAGGTAGCTAGAATGGATGATGTGTTTGAGGTTGATGCAGAGGTGGAGTTAACGGATTGGGAAGCTAATGGGTCAGCCGTGGAGGTTATGGCAGTGGTAGGAATGGAGGAGGTATGTGCGGTGAAAGCAGTGGTTGTACTTGTAGGTGGAGGTGTAGGTGAAGTGGTAGTGGTTGTGGAGGTAGATGGCTTGATAGGTATGAGCACATCATTGGGTCAGTAAAGCATGTTGCATGTTTTGAAAGGTGACGGGTCAGCTGGAATGGTATAAGTGTGTGCTTCATGTTTAAACTTTACACAACAATGAAAAGTGGAAGGAATGCAACCCATGACACAGATCTAGGGTCTACCAAGCAACAAGTTATATTGGAGTTCCCCTCCAAAACGTAAAACAATATTAGAACGCAACATGACAGTGCCTTGTGTGGAGGTGACAGCGTCATTGAATGAACGCAACATGACCAGATGTTTATGCATGTAATTTTCAGGTATGCACATTTGAGTAAATGCATGGGATGAAATGATGTTAATGATAAAACCTCCATCAATCATCACATGGTGTACCCATATGTCATGAATGTGGATGGAGATGAAGAGGGCTGGGTTTGGGTCATCATTTTGGTGTGGCACGATCTCTTCCTCTGAGAAGCTAAGGGAGGCCACTTGGTGAACAAGGTGGGGTGAGGATGAAGGTGGTAATTTGGTGAGAGAGGCTACATGATGGGGTGTGATAATGGAGGCTACAGGTGTAGGGTCATTGGGTAAAACCTCAATAGATTTAAGAACCTCCATGAGAGCTTGACGATGGGATTATGAGGTTTGGATTAGGTCGTATAAGGAAATTTTTAGGGGAGATTGATGTAATTGTTTGAGCATGGTGTGATGTATGACACCATCATAAATGGGGTACCTGGGGCCATGGATAGTTATTTTAGGTATGGGTGCATATGGTATGTTGGGTATAGGATTGGTTGGTGGGTTAGTTTCCTTTTCATTTCCCTTCTGCGCACATGTAGTGATGTGTATCATGTTGATTTGAGGGGACTTGGCAAATGGGGAAGGTGTAGGGTGAGTGGTGTAATGACATGAAGGGAAAAAACCTACTGGAGGAGAAAATCCTTATGAGGTGAGCTGGGCACAATGACATTGGAGTGGTGGTGTGGCAAGTTCTCTAATGTGAATCATGTTAATTCCAAATCTTGGGGGTGGTTTTAGGGGCAGTGAGGGTGGAGATTGTGGTTGTGAAGTGGGCAGTGTGGGAATGGGTGTCGGTGAAGTAGGATCCTTGTCAAGAAGGTCTTCGTCATCAAAGTTGGTTTCTGGTGGACAAAAATAGATAAAGATGATTTTCAAGGCCTTGTAGTTCTCCACATCATGCCCTGGCACATGATGGTATGCGCAAATTTTAGTATCATCAAATCCATTTGGCTTGGTTTTGAGGGGGTTGTAAGGTTGGAGTGGCAGTAATGTGATAATAGAGGTCTCGAGGAGGTTGGTTAAAATATTGGCATAGGATCCTGCTAGTAGATCACAATGGGAAGTGAACGTGGATTTGGGTGCAAGTGTGGTTGATTTTCGAGGAACTATTTTTGGAAGAGTAGGAACAGGTCGAGGTATGGGTTTAGGTGTTGGTGTGGTTTTAGGTATCGGTCATGTTTGATTGGGTAGGGGTACAATAGATGGACAGGTAGGAGGGCGTGTAGTTGTTTTGACTACCTTATTGTGGGCTAGTGGGGTTTTATTTTTGGGTTGCACCTTTTTTGGTAAAGGTGATGTGGGTGTATGAGGTATAGAAGGAAAAGAAGATGGAGGAAGAGGGTGAGTTACCCATGGGGATAAACGACATGCTGTGAAGGTAGATGACGCGGGTCATGCTTGGGCTGTGAGGGAAAATGACTGAAGTGTAGTGGGTAGTGAAGAAATAGCTGAGGGTATTGGAGGTATTGGTGGTAAAAATACTGTAGGTGTGGGTGTAAGTCATGTTGTGTGCTTGGGTAGGTTAGAGGTTTGTGAGGAAGGAATGGATTGTTGTGTTATTGGTTTATGGATGGGTGAAGGTTGCTTGACCATGTTTGGTAGATGAGGTCTTAAGACAAACGAGACAAGTGCGGGTGTGATTGGTGCGGTCGGGGTATGAGGTCGATTAGTTTTTTTCTTTGGTTTGGGTGTCGGAGTAGGTGTGGTATTGACGTTGGAGGATGTATCTAAATCTAGTTTAATAGGTGGATGAGTGAGGTTGGTGGTCGGGGTGACCCCTAAAGTGGTAATAGGTTTAGTTGAGGAAAATGTTGTAGGTGTGGGTTTGGGTTTGGATGTAGGTTGGGTTATGGGTAAGGGTGTGGTTTGAGTGCTAACAGGTATAATGGAAGGGGTTGTGACAGAGGTGGTTGTATTTGGTTTGATTGGTCGAAATGTGTTTGGGTAGATAGTAGAGGTATCAATGAGGGATCTCTACATCTGTGTTGAGACGGGAAGTAAGAGGCACCCCCATAGTAAAGCCTTATCCACATAATCTAAATGATCAGCCAAACGTGAGAACAACACGTCTATAGTTGGAGTTGGTGAGGACCTAATGGAAAATCCCGTAAAATGTGTCTTAGAGATGGGTAATTGGCTAGCTTTAGCTTCCGTGGGTAAGAGAGCTGAAAGTAGGTCAGTAGGATTCTGGGTAGTTGATGGAGAATGCTCGCTAAGAGGAAAAGATATCTCAACTGGGTCTATGATAGGTGGAGGAGATGATGGGAGCTCCTCTATAAGTGGAGGAACAAATGGGCACTCCTCTGTGAGTGGAGGAGGTAATGGGTGCTCCTCTATGGGTGGAGGAGATAATGGGTGCTCCTCTATGGGTGGAGGAGGTACTATAGGTAAAGGTTCTCTAAGTGGTAAAGCCAGGGGTGAGATGGGCTCAATGTTAGCAGAAGACCCCTTTGTAGGTGATGAAGGAGATGAAAGGTGTTCCTTTGTTGGTGAAGGAATAGGGGAGGTGTGTTCCAACATGAAAGGAGGATTTCGGGATAGGATCTTCTCTATGGAAGGAATACGGGGTAATTGGGAGGTGACAGGTACCTCATTAAAGATAGTGTGAACCTCACGGGTATGGGTATTGTGAGTTGATGTCTCACCGGTTTGATTGGATGAAGGAGCATGGTTGGGAAATGGTTTTTTGAAGATTTATAGATTTTGGTTGGGGGTGGCATTGAGATTATCCATATTTAACTCATCTTTCTCGAGCATTTATTGGAAAATATTTTTGAAAGTGATGCAGTTGTTGTCACTATGACCCTTTACTCGATGATAGTTACAGAAATCATGTTCTTTATACCATGCAGGCATGGGGCAAGTAGGTTCAAAACCAATATGTGGTTTTATAGGTGGAAGGCTGATGACTCCGACTTTGATAAGATTTTCTAAGATAGAAGAGTAAGGTTCCCCAATTGGGGTATATTTCCACTGCTCTCGTCTGAATTGAAAAGTTTGAACAGGTGAAAGATTAGATGAGAGTGTAGCCTAATTTGATGGATGAGCTGGGCCGGCCTTGAGTACCATTGCATTAGCGGTGCCCTTAGATTTTGAATAATTGGTTTTTGGCTTGGAAAAAGAAGAGGTATCATTCGACTTGAATGTTGAATTATTATTGCGTAATTAGATTTTCTTCTCTTTGATGGCCCAAATCTCTAACTTTCGTGCCATAGTGAATGCCTCATTGAATGTTTGGAAGGTTTGGACCTCCAAGGTCGGTGAAATATGTCTAGCACAATCTCGTGTGAATAGCTCGATGAATTTAGTTTATGGCAGTTGGAAGGTAAGTTGATTGATCAGGCTACGCCAGCGAGTGAAAAAATATGCGATAGATTCATCCTCATACTGACGTGTGGAATATAGATCGGTCATGGTAAACTTCTTGATGATATTGATAGAGAAATGATCCAAGAAGGCTTGGGCTACCTGATTGAATGAGAATATAGAGTGTTTAGGTAACCCACTATACCAATCTAATGCAGGTCCAGTAAGGGACATGGGAAAGGTTCTCAAAAGTAAAGCACCATCATGAGCGATCAGATAGCACCCATGTTTGAACGACCACAAATGCTTCTGTGGGTATTCTTTGCTATTGAAACGATTGAATTCAGGCATTTCCCAATGCATGGGGTATGAACGGATAGGAATGGATGGGTGAATAGGCTCGTTGTAAATATCTTCATAGGTGAGAGTGTTTTGGGAGCCAGAAACTGATGCCTCCAATGTCTGCATCTTGTTCAACATCAATTTAATTACGTCATTGGTTGGTTGTGATGATTGGATGCCTTCTGTAGCATGAGGAGGTTGGTTTTGGGCATAGAACAGGGGTGGCACTCTAGTGTATGGGGCTACCATATAGGGCGGTGGAGAAGAAGGTAGTGAAACATGGGGTACGTATCTGGAATGTATAATGGATGAAATGGGAGCTTTTTGATAGTATGTATATGGGGTGGAAGGGTCATGGTAACCCTAGTGGCAATGGGGGCTAATGATTGTGGAATAAAAAGGACCCGTTCTAAATAGGGGTAGGGGTCACTAACACTAGAGGTTGTAATGTAGCTATGGGTATGTGTGAGACATTAGGGGTGGATGAGGTTGTGTTTGGGGTAGTTGTTGATGGTACGGTGGATGTAACGAGGGCCACGGAGGTAACAAATGCAGCAGTCATAGCAAGTATAGGACCTAACTACGAAATGAATGGGGGTAAGGTGGATGCGGGCAGCACAGAGCTAGATGGGGCTTATGTAGGAGTGGGTGTGAGAGTCAGGGGGATAGATATGGGTATGCGGTATATCAATTGACCCGAGGCATCTCGAGTGGACAAGTGGGAAAGATAAAACTACAAGGCGACAAGGTTTTGGTCAAGGAGTCATGTTGACTCCTCATCTCCAGTAGCAATAGTAATAGGCTGGATGGGATCCATGGCTGGTGATAAAATAGAAGGTGGTGAAGGACTTGGTGGGAGTGGTTGACAACTACCATGAAATACGAGTGTGCTTGCTTGTCTTCGGGTCAACACCAGGTGAACTAGTACTGATCAGGTAGGGCTGTGTCTCTATAAATGACACAAAGAACAGTAGGAACAGGTGAATCTGGTGACAAAAAGTGGATTAAGTACCAAATGGTGGCTGGAATGTGAAACAAGATAACCAATTCCAGTTAGGGAAAATTGATGCCGGTAAGGGGTAACCACTGCCAGTTACTATAGAAAATGACAATTCGTAAACAGCTAGGCAGAAGGTAAAATATGACAGGTATGCCAAATCTGAAGATATTTAAAATGTCAGTGGGAATAATGACAGTGACAAGGGATATGAAAAGTGGAAGAAATTGAAGAAAAATTTCCCTTTGAGTAGGTTAGAAAAAGGACCTGGAACCAACGTCAATTGGGTATAGCCGATGGAGGTCAGAGGTAACCGATGACGTTTACTGTGAAATTGAAACAATGATGAAAGAAAGTGGTTGTGAATTAAAATCTGATGTAGAATCAAACCCAGAATTCTAAGAATGATGATGATGTGGCCCATGAACACTCAGGTGAAGCTGGAATACACTAGCTATGATGAGGAACGTGAAAGCATGAACAAAAAAGTGAAGAATGTTATGTCTCTCCTTAAAATGCAAGCCAAGCAAAAACACTAAGAAAATGTGATCCTAGGAGTGCCCTTTCTATTATGTTTTTTTATCTTATGCTATTTAGGGATTGACACATGAATTGTGAAATAGAATTTTTGGTGAGGATGGCTTCTTATAAAAAAGGATATCTAAAAGGTGAGGTTTCAGGTATGTTACGGTGGGGGCGGGCTTCGCTCTGAAGTATGACTCGACAGAGCAGCGAGTTGGGTGCCCACTATGCTGTGATCATGTGATCACCATATAGCTTCTTCTAGGTCGGATGTTGTTTAAGAATGTATAGTATTTTGAATTTTTTGTGAGGTTTGGTAAGACTCAGAGAAAGAGAAAAGGATAGAAGTGCTTTTCTATGATTCGTTTATCAACCATCAGCTGGGCATGACTTCTTGTGTATAGGTTGCCCTCAATTAATGTGAGCTAATGCAATAAATTAGAATGGAATGCACCTATTTTTAAACCCAAATCGAAAATGTGAAATTTAATGACACAATAAGATGAAGAGGAAGAGGGATTCTCTTTCACTACAATGCAGAAAACATGAAGAAATGATTCTTTTTAATTACACCAAAAGAAAAAGTTTCCTTTAGAGAAAATAGAAAGAAGAGGTGGATTACCAGGGAAGAAAATTAGTGTGTACAATTTTCAGAAGGGAAACAAACAAACAATGTTTTCCTAGGAATGAATGAAATGCAAGGAACCCCTGATGGGTCCCACCGGGTGTGCCAAAATGTTTCACCTGATTCTTAGATAATTTCTTTGAAGTGTTGATGAAACATATAGGGTAACGGGAGTAGGAGGAATACCTATTTAAATGGTGGTTGATGGGTAAATACATGCGTGCATGGAATATAATAGACTCCCCTCCTAGTGAAGTCATGATGAAAAATAACCAAATTGTCCCTTGTGACAGAGCTACTATGTAATGTAAATGGATCTCTAGACTCACCATATGGAATGCAACCTTATGGTGCAGTGATAAGTACCTAGCTTAGTGCTTGGTCTGGGAATTATGATCACATAACTTTATATTTATATGATTCCTTTGTTTTGAAAAATCTTAATGTTGTAACCCCAATTAAATCCTATTGATTATTTAAAAAGATTTAAGTATCTCACTTCAAACAGATATAAATGACCCAAAAAATGTGATCTAACAGTGCTAAGCTAGGACAAGGGATCCCAGATGGGCGAGGGTGCCTAGCGTTCTGCATCCTCTGTTGGGCTACTAGTGGTCCAAAATAGATCAAATGTGAATGAAGGTGAAAATACAGATTTGAGCAAGGAAGAGTGTAAAACTGTTCAGTAGCAACATAAAGCAAAGATAGAGAGTGGCCAAAGACATTGGTTAATTAGTGATTTTTCTCATGGTTAGGTGTAACCATATGAATAGTATAATGTGATTGAGATCTAGATAATGTACCACAAATTACATGATTTTGTATATACACTAATATGGGGTATATGAATCCAACATCTAACAATTTCTGGTTAGTTAACCCTTCATAATATTCTCTTACTGTAGGGTAGTATGTGCCTATATGGTTTTAATTCATTTACATTCTTCTTTAATATAAATTCTATTTGTATAAAGTCAATAGGATGAATCCCACACATATCACTATAGATCCCAAGAAAATGTTGTATGAAATGTTATTAACTAGGAATAGTATGATGTCATACAATTACTCATGGATTGTATATCTTGAATGCCTGTGTGTGAGACATTTAGTGTGTTGATGAGGGGTTCTGAAGGTTGTTATTTTTCACTTTCTTAAAAGAGATATCCATCATGGGCTACATGTACACAATTTTATATTGGATAAATGTAGATCATGAGTTGAAGATGGTTGTACAGAAGAAGATGCTCAATCTCCTTACTTGGAATATTCATGGTGCTCTGTTGCTGGTAAGACTTTATCTCTGAAGGACAGCTGTTAGCATCTCTGAGATATGTTCATAAATGTATAAACCTTCTTCCATATGTTGTTCCTACCTTGAGAATAAGGTAGTTTAGGAGTTACAACATGGGTCCTCCAGATCTTCAATAGTGCAAGACTTTTCCAACATCATCAGATTGTTAGGGATAGACCGAATCGGCCAAGGCGGGATTTCCTAGGTTCTTCAATTAAAATTGTTTGATCCTCTTTATTTCAATGGATCTGGTAGGAGGATAGAGTATAATATTTATTAGTACTGATTTCCTATTGTGATCATGTGGGATCATGTGGTCTAGACATGTACCGTAGGAAGTGCATCAGTAGTGGCCAGCCATAACCTTCTTAGTATAGTTAGGGTAACCTCCTAAGACTAGGTCCTAGGTTGAGTTGGCTAGGTGAAATGAAATCATTAGTGAACTATATCCTAAGAGTCTACCACCAAAATGAATTTATTCAAGGACTAAATATAGTAGGCATAATGCTGTTGATTTAATCCGCTCAGTTACAATTACTATTAGTGGGGTGAAGGGGCTTCATTCCTTCCAGGTTTAGGTTATACATGATGCTTATTGGTTATGACATTGATTTTTTCCCCTAAATCAATTAGGGTATTTTTTTTATTGTAGTTACATTAATAGTAACATTCACCAAAGGACTGTCTAGATCTATGTACTTAGGTAGCACAAAGTCTATAAGCATGATGTCAACCAACTATCCAATGAATTGTATAGTGGATGGATCTTTTATTTTTCTGCCTAGCTTCTTTATACTTATATCCTTGATCAGATTTTTGTAAATAAGCACATCCTTGATGGCTTGAATGAGTGGAATTTTTACACAAATGTCCTTCAACTGATTGAAAAAATCAAAATCAAAATTTGATTTAGGGTCAAATTTTTTCTCATTCCAATATTTTTGGAAACCCAAAGGGGGTCCATTGATTTGCATCTTAATTTCGCTAGAATTCTATTCATGTTGTTGTGGATCAGCTTTTAGAATCTTTTGGATTTACTGTGGATCATCTTACGGTAATTATGGTTCATTTGGCATCTTCATGATTTTAGGTTTACTTGGTGGAATAAGTGCTCTTTATAAACAAAGATGGATATTATTGATATCAACTGAATAAGTATAGTGTTGGGTTGATTTAGTTTTATAGGTTGGTTGAGTAGATTTTTTATTGGGGTTAGTTGTTGGTTGAGTTGGAAATTGAGTACTTTTTAGTTGAGAGCTAGATTGGTGGTTTGTAATCAAAGCTTGTTGTTTTGGGTAGGGAGGTTATTGGTAGGAGTCTTTCCTTTGCATCTTATATCTTCTACTTTGCATGTAGAGCATCACACTGGGTGGCCATGTACTTAACTATTTCTTGTTTCATGTCCTTAAACATGTTTGTAATTTCTAATTTAGATATTTCCCCAATTTATTTGGTAGTTTCTCCACCCTTTGATCTATCACTTCTTATTATTTTCATGGTTACTCTAGAATATTTCCTACATGCTTGAAAAATATCCTCAAAAGTGGATTTGGAGATTTCTACAGCTCCTATTAAGTCCAAAGAATCAATATCTTTCTCACCAAGTCCTTTTAAGAAAATAAAGTTGAGAGACTCAGGAGGTAACTGTATGATGGAAAAGTGACAAGCGAGCATGGGAATCTACAAGTAAATTTTCCTCACACCTAACCTCTCGAGGTCGTGCCGAGACATCCGGGTGGGGATTGAATATGCATGGATGCAGAAAAACTAGTTAGGAAATCTGATGTCTTTGACGCACACTAGTGGAAATTGTGAATCTAAGGCAAAGAAGGCCCTCCTAACCTGAAATGGTGTGATAGATCGATCAAAAAGGATGACTGCTTGAAGGCTCCAATCAATATCAAGCTCTGGTGTGATTCGGTCTATGGGTTGTGGAATACATGGAAAATGACCTGGGATAGTTTCGTGTATGTCTCCAGATAAGGTCATAGGGTGGAATATAATTGATTCTATGGGTGATTCTCTGGCCTAGTCCAAAACTCCTTAGCTTCATTAGCTGCTATGTCTAATAAGGATAACTATTCGATGATGATAGGTAGAAGTGGAGTAGATCTGAATACTAATGTACGTAGGCCAACATCTATGTCTGATTCACCTATGCACTTGTTGGGCTGTGAGATTTGTGGGTCATAACCATAGATTCGTGTTTGTTGTGGTCATGTTATGGTCATGTGTGGATTCAGTCCCTAATCCCTAGTATCCAATAGTCATATGCTTTCTCAGCCTCTATATTTAGAATTAACAGTTGTTTGACCTTTTCAAAGTATCTCACAGGTGTTCGTGTAACCTGAATTCTTAAGCTGGTATCTATATCTGTGAGAGTGTCTCCTGCATCTAGCTATGGGACAAAAGGATCACAACCAAATGTTTACTCTCTTTCAAGCCCTTTCATAGTCATGTGGGTATATATCTAGGGTAATCTGTAGTTTGGTTGATTTGACCAAAATGTGTGTGCTTGGTCGTCTTCTATGTTCAACCCGTGTAACTGGGAACTGATTTGTTGTAAGTTTACCATTGTTTGGAAGACTTGGATCCTAAGATTCTAATCTATATCAGTTATTACTATGATGAGATTGGGTTGGGGCATGATTGGATTGAATACATATTCTCTGGGCTCTCTAAGTCCCATGATTTTCATACAAAAGCAACAACATAAAACCAAATGCAGTAAAGTGAAATTAACTATGTAAAGTGTTTCTATTGCATATATGACTTCTCTATTTTTGTAGTTTTCTGATGAATTTAAATGAATGAAATTGAAGTAGCAGCTATTCTAATATATCTAGAAATTGAAAATTAATCTAATGATGAATTTAAAACAAACAAAGTAAACTGAGTATAGCTACTTGCCTGTGCAGTTGTAAATCTATTCCAAACAAAGAAATAACTGATCTAATCTATTTGAAAGACTCTCGATTCTACCTCAGAAGTGAGGAATGAATCATAGTTTCTTAGAAATTATCAATCCCCACAGCTTCCCTGGCAATATTGAAAGTAAATTTGATTGAAATAAAGTGATTAGCTACTCTATTTGATATGCTTCTAATTAGAACTTTGAAAGCTAGAACCTGGATTCTGTAGAACAGTGGTGAATCTAACGGTGTGTGTGATTTTGTCCCTTCAGTGTGATCTCCTCGCTCCTTCATGCTCACGTGGATCCAGAAAAGTGTGTAATGCTAGCATCAACAGAAGTAGATATTGGGACAAAGGAAGATTAGGATACAGACTGAATACAATGTGAGTAGGAGAGAGATAGCGCAAGAGTACAGAGCTTGGATTATGCAATTCCTAGCGGGATTTATTATGAGTCATGCAGCACAAAACGTCCAGAACCTGAAACTATCCTATTTGAAGAACAAAACCTATAACTTTAATGGATCCCTATTGAAAAATAGACTATCTTACTCCAATGGATTGGATGAAATATCAACAGCACTTGCACAAGATGAATATGTGGCTTCCTAATAGCAGAACAACACTAACTAGGTAGGCAATGAATGAAACTAAGAATTCTAAGCAAAATGAAAGACTAATCTATTGCAATGAGAAATTCAGAGGTAAATTTGAGGGGCCATTTGCTTGAGCACAAGCCAACTATTTATAGCATTTACATTTACCCAAGGTAAAAACCAAATTGATCTCTTAAACTATAAACAATGGCAAAACACTATTCCAGGGAACCAGAATCATTAATGCAAGTCCAAGGTGGTGAAAAAAAGTTGGTAAATGTTGAAATTTATGTGAGTCGTGTTAAAAGAGCATTCTAGAAAATGTGTAAAGGACCACTGCCCTGAGCAGGGTGGCGGTTACAGGACCGCCGCCCTGCTTAGGGCGGCAGTCACGAGACTGCCACACAGGCAAGGTGGTGGGTTTCGTAACTGAAGATAAAAAGGCAAAGAAAAGAGGGGGAAAAGAGAAAAATAAAGAATGTGGGGGCTAAGTGGGGCATACGGAATGTTAATGCACACTTGGGGAGCTTTTTTGGATCCTGAACACCTTACGAGGAGATTTGTATCATCATTGGGGTACGTGTTACATTGTTTCGGCAGCGCAGTACCCTACAATTTTGGGTATGTACATATTGCCCCCTCGGAGAAGCGCTTTAGCCATGAAGAGGTGTAAAATGGTGGGTCTGAGTATGGCAGTCCTGAAATGGGAAGTTGGAAGTTATACTTGATACGCCCGTGTGTCAAAATGACGCCATCCAAAAATTCCCACTCTCCTGTAAAATGAAAAGAGAACTCAAGTGCAGATAGACAAGATAGATCGGAAAATAAACACTAAAATAATGGGAAATGAGGATGTACCAATTTATGCGGGGGTAAGAACTTACCTCCATCGGCGCTCCAAACCTATGAAAAAAAACATTCAAAACAAGTTAGGCTGCTATATATATGAAAGTGGGCCCATTTTCCTATTCATTTACGTGTGTTGATTTGATTGATTCTGAGCTCTGGGTCCCATGGTGACAGTTTATTGTGAGAGTAGAGTCAAAACATCTGTGATGAGATAGCGATCATGCCTCCACGTGCAGATCATCGACCCGTGAGATCACAGGTTAGTTCTCCTCAATTTATTATTTTTACCTCCAAACTTTTAAAATGCTAAAATCTTTGTCGTGGGGGGGCTATTTTTGAAAATGTTAGGTTCAAAAGGTCCATTTAGGGGGGGCACCTACTAGGTAGGCCTTGTTTTAGTTAAAATGGTCCTCTTTCACGTTTTTAGGCTTCTTTTAGGGTATAAAACCCGCGTGGGTTTTTGGGCCACGACCGCCGCCCTACCCAAGGTGGCGGTTACGAAACCGCCTCCCTGCTCAGGGCGGTGGTTTTGAACAGAATGCCAAAAGAACACCTGTTTGAGATTGTTTTTGCATTTTTAGCATTTCTATGTGTTTTCATGATTTTTCAAATATCACTTGGATGCTAACTTGCTCTGTTTTGTGTGTTTTTGGGTGTATGCAGGCAAGGGAGGAGTACATTCGGTGGAGATGAGAGAGAGAGTGTGACTGGCTCCCAGTAGTACTAGATGTACTTTCACAGGATGAGGAGGACACTCTTCAGAGGGTCGGGATACTACATATCTCACGTGTTCCACATGTTGCACCATCCAGTCACATTCTTTTTGAATTATTCTCCTATTGGGACGCTGATCGGAACACCTTCCGATTACCAGGGGTCCGAGGTGAGTGGAGCATTACACTAGAGGATGTTTACCGTATCCTGGGGGTCCCAATCATCGGGAGATGACTCACTCTCGAGATAGCAGGTTCATGGGCCCAGATAGTATAGTGGGCTTCCTATATGGGAGATGCAGTCATCTCCACAGGTTCGAAGAAGGGGGTCAAAGTTTGATCTATTCCTAGTTTGCCCATCCCCTTGCTTCACCAGGCTATTATGGGGATCCTTGCCTCGAGATTGATCAGGGACAAGGGAGGAGACACATTACTGTATTGCTGGTCCCCCATCATTGTACAGATTGAGGGCCATGGCCGGATTTACGCATGGAAAGTAGACATAATTGGGACTACCTACCATGACTTGTACAGGGTAGTCCGTTTACAGGGGAAGTCTTTGAGCCACCCGACCCTGGTCATGAGTTAGGTTTATGAGCACTTCATTCCTTATGGTAGAGGTGTAGAGGTGACAGATCCCGGAGCTGTGTGGGCAGCCAGATGGATAGATATATCGGTGCTCAGAGCACCTCATCAGTAGTTTCTTCTCTGACCACCGATGACATGGAGGCCACACCATATTAGACCATGGCAGGTATATGGGGTGAGGAGGGTCTTACTTTGATCTCCTGCTCCACCACAGGGCAGCTTATTGACAGAGTGGGGCGAGTGGAGATACACCCCTTTGGCCGAGTTCCTCAGCAGTTTGGCCTACCCTATATGGGCATGCTTCCCCTGGTAGCGCCAGTATACAGGTCAGTTCGAGAGGCCAGAGGGGGTCCCAGAGGTCAGGGTTGGATAGTTGTTACTCATGGTGTTCCTATTGCAGCTAGGAGGGTAGTACGTGCTCGAGGGAGAGCCGGTGCACCTCAGGCACCCTTGCTTCGGATTGTCATGGGTCCTGCCCATAGCAGCGATGACCCCATCGACATAGACTCCGAGTCCAAGGAGTTTACAGGGGGAGAGACAGAGGAGGAGACTGAGGAGGACAGTGATCCTGAGTGGCATGACACTCAGGATATCATGCAAGCAGAGAGGGCAGAGAAGAGTGCGGAGAGAGTTACTCTAGTTTTCAGAGGAGCCACTCTCCCAGGGCCATGGTGGGGAGGATGAGTCCATTGTAGGATGCCACATGTTGCTCCAGCCATGGGGGGAGCACCTCAGTCAGCGGCGACATCTGTGGCAGGTGCTGACCCTAGAGATCCATCCTGGAGGCCTGGTGATCCGAGTAAGTTACCATCCTTCCTTTTAATGTTTGTTTTTAATTAGGATTTCCTTAGTTGCTATCTCTCCTTTTGTTTGCTCTTGTATTTTATCTCTTGTTTTGTTTCTAATTTTTTTTCTCCTTTGTTTGCAGAGACCGTCGATGAGTGGCGAGCCATGATTCGTAGAGTATGCACTGATACCCTGATGATCCCCATGGAGAGGACCCCGCGCAGAGTTATCTGTGGATGCTGGGGAGCCCTCAGCAGCTGGTAGACACACTGACAATCTTTTGCCCCAGTATGGCATGTGGCCAGGATGGTATCGACTCTCCGCATGGAGCTAGCAGGGTATAGGACAGCCGAGTGCCTTGATGAGGAGTCATTCTCGTGGTGAGACTGCGAGCTGCCCCTTCGGGATCCTGAGCCCTCAGTGCACTCAGAGCGCCGTGTAGCTGGAGTCCTAGGTGCGGGTGTGCACCTTCGGAGGGGTCTCATAGGGGTTGAGAAGCCACTTGGCTCTCCTAGATTTTGTATGATATATTCTTTTGTATATCCCGGGCTCTTTGAGCATTTTGACCATGCTTAGCGCATGATGGCATTGTATGAAGGAATTTTATATATATATATATATATATATATATATTCTTTTTGGATCAGAATTTTGGCATTCATGGCTTTGTTTCCTTTCCAGTTTCCTCATGTAAATTATGATGTTATGCATGTATGCTCTTTAGAATGTATGCAATGGAGAACAAATGATACAAATGTTTTACTTTCTTTTTGTATTTCATGATGCTGATATATGATAATGTAGATACAATGTGATTTTGAATCTTAGTTTCTGTAAGCAATTTTGGATACTTCATATTTGTTTTAGCAAAGTGGTGAAGACAAACCGGTATGATGAGCAGGTAGAACCTGTCCCCTCTCCTAACTCCACACAACTAGTAAGATGCAAGGGCTCATCACCGAGAGTTAGAAAGGGCACAAGCTATGAAATGTGTTGAAATGATATTGATGAGAGATAGACAAAGCTTTGATGGAATCAAATTAGGATGCTACAAGCCCACTCCACTCGAGTGACTTCATAGTTTTGGGATGCAACTTGCTTTGCGGTTTATCTAGACTTAGATCCGTAGATGGCCACATGGTAGACAAAATCTGGGTTTTTAGGATTTTTAATTCTCTTGGAATTTTGGACATCTGATTCATTTGTTTTTGACTCAAGACTTCAAGATTTGAATTGTTTGTCTATGACCTTTTACATTTGTTTGTCATGAGGACCCCCTACACCTTACCCCATGCTACTAGTAAGAAGCATGGGTTTATCACCATAGGCAAGGCATAGGTGAGTAAGGGCATTTCCATCCTTTCCCAACCCTACGTCACTAGTAAGAGACGCAAGCTTATCACCAAAGGTTGGTGGGGCAAGGAAATGTGTAAATTTAAAATTTTCTGTTTGATCTATATTTGACTTGTTTACTTGAGCAAAATGTCAGTGTGTTCTTATTTCCAAAGAGATATATGCACGAGATAGATGTGACACCATGAAGCTTCAAGAACAGACCATAGGCAAGACACCCATCCTAAGAAGAAACCAAAAGTGAGAATAAACCCGCAGATCTTGACATGGTTACTGTTAAGACCTTGTCATATCTAGCTTTATTTGATGAAATGATTCTGAAATAGTTTGATGATATCATGGAAATAGAGAAGTACGATTAGAGTGCTTATGCCAACAACATCATGAGTTTGTAATGAATTGCTTTGAGAAAAAATTCCTTGATCACAATTTTTGTACGAAACAAGTGGACAAAATGATCCTAATCTATATGAAGATGCAATGTAGATATAATTATACAAGTAGTGCTAGCTGCTTACGCGTAGAATCGTTTGAGGTGTAGGGAATTGACTGTTTCACCAAATTCCTCACCTTCCAGCATACATAGGAGATATGCACCATTTCCGTAGTCCTTCATGACTCGGTATGGGCCCAGCCATTTGGGCCGGAACTTCCTTCCTTCGCCGGTATTTTTATTGATCCAGATGTCTAGCCTTAGAACTAGATCACCTTCATATATGTCACGTTCATAGACCTTTTTGTTATACTGCCGACACATCCAGTCAGCATAGACTCTGTGCCGCTGTTCAGCATCTAACCTAGCTTCATCTAGGCTTTCTAGTTGGGAGAGACGTGCTTCTCTATAAGCGTCTTCATCCAAAATCCCTTGTAATGAAATGCGGAGACTGGGTATTTCAACCTCAAGCAGGAGAACTGCTTCTGCCCCGAATACTAGCGAGAAAGGAGTCTCTCCTGTTGGTGTCCTTATTGAGGTTTGGTGGGCCCATAAGGCTGGATATAACTTTAAATGCCAATCTCGTTTGTTTTCTTTCACCGTTTTAAGGAGAATGGCTTTTAATGTTTTGTTTGTCACCTCAGCCTGTCCATTGGCTTGAGGGTAATACAAGGAGGCTGTATGATGGCTTATTTTAAATTTATTGCATAATTCGTGAACTTCGTCATTCTTAAAAGAAGTCCCATTATCTGAGATAATGACTTGCGGGACACCGTACCTGTAAATGATTTGGTTCAAAATGAACTTGGTGATTACAGAACCTGGTACAGTAGTAAGAGGCATAGCCTCTACCCACTTGGTAAAATATTCGGTGGCCGTGATTATAAAATTATGGCCATCTATAGATGAGGGAGAGAATTTCCCTATTAAATCTAGGCCCCACGTAGAAAAGGGCCATGGAGTAGCGATTGGTTGTAGAGCTTGTGCCGGCATGTGAATCTCATGAGAGAATTCTTGGCATTTATGACACCTTCGTACAAACTCTACTGCATCGTGCTCTAGAGTGGGCCAGAAATAGCCCATTCGATGTATTTTACGAGTGGTGGCATGGCCACCGAAGTGGCCTCCACACATTCCGCTGTGAGATTCATGGAGAATCTTCTTGGATTCTTCTGTGTCGATGCATCTTATAATCATTCCATCAAATGCTTTCTGATAGAGGACTTGTTCTATGATGATGTATTTAGCTACGATAATGCATAACCACCTTCTTCATTGTGGTGTAGCACCTTCTGGATATGTACGGTCCATGATATAATTAATGATATCAGTGTACCAAGGACACTCAGAGATAGAAGGTTGGGTTTCGACGTAGTATACGCACTCATCTGGAAAGTCCAGATCTACTAGATCACCTCCGTCTAATGGATTATCAGCTAACCAATCCGTGATGATTTTTCCTTTAACTGACTTCTAATTTACGAATGTTAATTCAAATTCACCCATTAAGGTTATAAAGTGCCCAACCTTTTTAGACAAGGACCCTTGCGTGAGGAAAGTTCGTAAATGGTCTATTTTTACAATGACCTTTGTTTCTTGATTTAACATGTAATGTCTTAAGCATTTTGTTGCAAAGACTATGGCGAGGCATTCTCATTTCACTTGTGTGTAGCGTGTTTCATAGTCGAGAAATGTCTGGCTGATGAAATAGATCACATGTTCTCTATTGTCATCATCTTCTTGAGCCAACATACAGGCTAGCGAGACATTGGTGGCTCGCGAATATAAAATTAACGGGTGATCTGGCTTAGGTGGCATTAGCGTAGGTGGTGATAACAAGAAATGCTTAACTGTGTTGAAAGCTTCATTGCAGTCTTTGGTCTAATCAATGCTATAATATTTCTTGAGTAGATTGTTGATTGGATGAATGGTGAAACTTAAGTCCTAGGATGAATCTCCAGATCGCACCAAGTTTTCCGAGAAATGATCTGATTCCAGATTCATCCAAAGGTGGGACCATTTCGAGAACAACCTTAATTTTGGTTGGGTCAACATCGATCCCGCATGATGATATAATGTAACTTAGGAGCTTCCCTCCTGTCACACCAAAGACACATTTTTCTAGATTTAGCGTGACTCTGTATTCTATCAGACGTGAAAGAATGACACGAAGCACTTCTGGATGGTCACAACGCTTCTTGGCCTTGGCCAACAAGTCATCTACGTAGGATTCCACAATTTTATGAATAAGATCATGAAATATATACGTCATAGCCCGCTGGTATGTAGCGCTAGCATTCTTGAGACCGAATGGCATAACAACATAGCAATAGGTTCCCCAAGGAGTTATAAATGTGGTTTTAGCTTGGTCTTGTTCAGATATTTTGATTTGATTGTATCCCGAGAATCCATCCATGAGAGACAAAAGCTCAAATCCAGCTATTGCATCAACAATGATGTCTATGGATGGTAATGGGAAGTCATCTTTAGGACATGCTTTGTTAATGTCTCGGAAGTCTATGCAGATGCGTATCTTTCCATTCTTTTTGAGAACGGGAATGATATTAGATACCCACTGAGAGTAATCGACTGGTTTGATGAATCCTACTTGGAGGAGCTTTATTACCTCCTCTTTTACCATGAGAGCTACCTTGGGTTTCATTGGTCTCGATTTTTTCTTAACCTGGTTTTGCATCTGATTTAGTGACGAGGTTGTGTACCGCAATGTGGGGTGCAACTCCTGTCATTTCCTTATAATTAAATGTAAACGCCTTCTGATGTTCCTTGAGGATCCGAGTGTTTATTTCTACTTCTAATGGAGTTAACGAGGATCCTAACTTCAGTATCCTTGGTTCATCTTCCGTTCCAATGTTAATATCAATTGTTTCTTCGATTAGAGAAGCGTTACCTTCTTCAAACTCAGGTGGGGCTGGGGGTAGCTCTAGCTCGTCTCCATTCTCGACTGTGTATATGTTGAGTTCCTTTTGTGGGGGAAGCTCTGTCATGGGATTCCTGTAATAGGAAGATGAATGTGGGATCAAAGATAAATCTACTGCGTGATGGGTGAGATGTAATGCCGCATAGGTGTTTAAGAAATCAAGAGTGGTTGTATCACTATCGATGTGGTCTAGGATAGCAGATTTATTTTCATTTCCATTTAAAAGAGGATTTGACATTGTTTTTTATCAATGGTTCATCACGAAGGGATACCATGAAATGGGTATCCTCTAACTTACTGTTTGGAGTAAAGCGTGATGCTGAGGTTGCTATTGAATCGAGTGAGAAGATTTTGTTCACGTGGGATTGCTTCAATTGATATGAAGTCAAATTCCTTGCTTAAATTCAATACAGCTGTTTTGTAGAGCTGTAAGTGCTCAGCTCTGGTTTCATATACTTTAGAGACTTGGTTTGCTACCAATTGCGAGTCTCCTAACACTCTGATGTTATCAACACCGATTCTCTTAGCTAGGATGAGGCCAAGGAGAAGGGCTTCATACTTGGCACTGTTGTTAGTGCATTCGAATTTTAGCTTAAAGGAAAATGGTAGGAATTTTCCCTCGGGAGAAGTAAGGATTACACCTGCCCCCAGCTCCGTAACGACATCTAGCTCCATCGAAATGGAGAGTCCAATACTTAGCTAGGAACATGGATGCTGGGACACTTGTTGTGTTAACATTCTCTACTTCTATCATGCAGAGATCCACTACTGGAAGAGAGCCAACACCTAGGGTGCACCCCATGCCTACAGAATCAAATGGTAGGAACATTGGTAGATCCTGTTCTAGTAATTCAACAATTTTTGCAGTAGTTCCTAATGATACTGTTTCTATAGTGTTAGCCTCATCTTTGGGGGCTAGGGTTACCTTGGCTAGGCTCATAGTTTCAAGATCTGTCGTAGGTACCAACTTTTCTTCTGGTTTCACATCGGTAGGTTTATTAAGTTGGTTCGTTGGGAGTTCAAACTCCGAGTGTATGCCTGGTCTTTTCTTTAGGTCAGCCAGGTGTACATTGAATGGTTTTGGATCACCTTTGGCTATGAACACCTTTCCTAAATGCAAGAATCTTACTTCTTGAAATAGCGTAGAAGGGATTGCCTTCATACGGTGTATCCATGGTCGGCCGAGGATCATATTATAGTTAGTTTCCTGATCTATAATATAAAACTCAGTCAGGATTGTTTTGGGTCCTAAGGTGACCGGTAGTATTATAGTTCCAATTGAAGTGGCTTTAAGGCTGTCATAGCCTCTTAGCGTATTTCAAGTCGTGGAACAATTGGTTTCTCCATACCCTAGCTTTTGAAGGAAAGAAAAAGGGACTATGTTAACTGCTGCCCCATCGTCAACCATCACGCGTTTCACATAATTGTTATAGACCCACACTTGCAAGTGTAAGGCCGGATCACCTCGGCATGCAATCTCAACGTCTGTGGGCATTTTGTTTATTTCGAATATGAATTCGGTGTCCCTATCCGGCTACCCCGGAGGATGGATATCAAAGTCTATATGATTTACCTATGTTTCGGGAGGTGGAGTGATGTTAATTAGATGACCTAAACCCAATGCTTCTAAAAGAGAAGCCCTGTGAGCAGGGGAGTTCTTTAATAAATCCAAAAAGGAGATGTGTGAGAAGGTTTTTGTTAGATCATTAATTAAATCATAAGCACCTACGGGTTTTATTAATACTTGTTGGATATTGCCTGTTTCTAGCGGGTAGCTTGGACTTAGCTGAGAGGAATACTCTCGTGTCCTTATTACAGCTTCTATGGGTAGTTCGACATCTAACTCCACTAAACTGACTATCTTAGGTCGTGGATGACTTCCTAATTGTGGCGTAACTAATGGATTTAGCGAAGTTGAAGCTTCATGATCATTGTTTCCTGCAACTACACCCTTGTTTGTCCCACTTGGATTTAACTTGTTATTGTTGTGATTTGGGAGCGGATCATTGAAGATCTTGAGGGGTGAATTTTGAGGGGAAACTGCCCCTGTAAAAGTATTTGGCGCTGGTGAGGCAAGATCTGCCAAGAACATATCTATGAAAGGTTGTCTTTGTTCTTCTGGAAAACAGTTGCATGAATTTATTGTAGTCACGACATGTTCTAGTGTCATGGCCTCAGATTTTGTGAAAACCACAATAGGAGTTAGGATTGTAATTCCTAGTTTGTTGGCTTGGTGTATATTGTGGCCTAAAACTTTGATCAAACCGTTGCCTATTAAAGTTTTGCGTTTGTTGTTTTTGGTTTGAATTATGGTTTTGATACCTAGTTGAATTTTGATTTGGATCCCGTGTAGGGCTTTGTCACCGTTGTTGTTGTTGCTATGTTGTTGTGGATGATTAAAATCCACTGTATTGATTGTTGGAGTAAAGTTATTGTTTCGTTGATTGTTTATTTGTGGTGGAGTATTCACAACATTTAACTTTCTAGCCTAATCAGTTACTCCATCCATTTTCACTCCATGATTTTTGTTAAGAATTTTAGGTCCTTGATTGACATTCGTGGTAGTAGGATAAGTTGTAGTGTTTTGGTTGGAGGTGATTAACCTCCCGTTTGCTCCATATGTCTTGCGACCACTATCAATTGCCGCTTGATCTATTCGGAGAGCACTCTCAAGTACTTCATCGTAAGTTCTTAGTGGGAACTTCTGGACTTCTTCCTTCACCTCTCTGCTGAGAGAATGAAGGAATAGATCGTATAGTTCCATCTGATCCATGTTCGGAGCACTTGCCAAAGAATAGAGAACTGTGCGCCACCTCTGGATGAAATGGGTGACAGATTCATTGTGTTCTTGCTTAATGTGCAAGAATTCCCTGATTCCTATCCTTAATAGTTTGTTCATGTCAAAGGCCTTGATGAACTCTGAAACGAGTTGTTTGAACGAATGGATGGAAGCTTCAGGTATTCTATAATACCAATCGAGAGTGATGCCCTCCAAAGTTTTGGGGAATATTTTAGCAACAACCCCATCCCATGGGAGTAGTTCTCGGATGGCTGTAGCGTAAGCTTTGATATGTGCGTTTGGATCTCCCTCACCTTTGTATTTGGGTAAATCGGGAAGAGGTCTTGGAAGCATGACGCTTCGTATGGTGAAATCTAAGGGCTCTTTCAAGTATTATGAATATGTCCCTATCGCATAGGTTTTGACCATTGATGGTGCCTGTTGAGGGAGTGGAGGTGGAATGGGTTGTTGATATGGCATTGCATATGCATTGGTAGGAGCATAAGGGAACCCCTGTGGTTGAGTAAAAATACCATGAGAGGAGAACATATCCCCTTGTGGTGATTTGGAGTACATGTTTAAGTATGAAGGGGTATTGTCCAAGAATGGATTATTTTGTACTAGACCGGGAGGTATTGGAACGGTGTTAGAAATGGACGGTTCTAATCGGCGTTTGTTGTGAATACTGAGGGGTCATGCCTAACGTACCTATTCCTTGTGAGGAGGTCTATTTGGCTAGGTTTGGAATTTCCTTCCTGCATGAGTTGAGAATGGTGATTTCCCTGGGCAAGTTCTAACCCTCTCACTTTTTCTACTAATGTTGAAATGACTTCATTTGGTGAAGTCATGGTGTTTTTCCTTAGCAGTGTCTTTTGTATATCATGGTGTTGTATAGGCATGTGATATCCTGTTATGAATTGATCGCTGCCCTGCCAAGTTTCCCCGAGGGCATTTCCTATATGTAGTGGCATGGAGGTATTTCCTTGAAAAGAGACCTCGGGTTGTGTTGTGTAAACCTCCTATAGGTGGGTACATACTTCGAGAACGTTGTTCATTCCTGGTATAACGTACCAAATGTTCATCATCTAAACCCAGGTATGAGTCTGATTGTCTACTAATTTGTGGTCTAAGTAGTACCTGAGGAGATGAACTAGACTCTCCTGTGAGCGTCATATTGTTCGAGCCTGAAGGCTCTGTTTGTTGTGTTTGAGCGAGCTGATCCAACTCCTCTGTTTGGAAAGATGAGCTATATCTGACCCTTGGAGTTTGTGTTGACAACTGGTTAGTTGAGTAGTTGTCACCCCATACTGAGAGCGAGGGTGATGATTGTCCATTCAGTTGAGCATGTAGTATGCCTCAAGACCTAAGAGAGGCCTACCATATGCATCAAATCCGACATATTCGGGGGGTATATGAATACCCGCAGAATAATGGGAAGGAGCAAAGGTGATGGTGAAAGCTAATGAGGTAGTAAAGATGAAAGAGTCATTTTAATTTGAAAGAACCAGTAGAAATCTGACTCCAGGCCAGAGAGTAGAAAGCTTTCACCAGTTTTGTTGGTGAAGCGGTATACTAATTTTCACCAATTTTGTACGATGGAAAAGTGACAAGCGAGCGTGGGAATATACAAGCAACTTTTCCTCACACCCGACCTCCCGAGGTCATGCTGAGACATCCGGGTGGGGATTAAAATATGTGTGGGATGCAGACAAGCTAATTGGGCAATCTGATGTCTTTGACAGCGCACTAGTGGAAATTATGAATCTAAGGCAAAGAAGGCCCTCCTAACCTGAACTGGTGTAATAGATCGATCAGCAAGGATGACTTCTCGAAGGCTCCAATCAATATCGAGCTCTGGCGTGATTCGGTCTATAGGTTGTGGAATACGTGGAAAATGACCTGGGGATAGTTTCGTGTATATCTCCAGATAAGGTCATAGGGTGGATGGTAAATATAATTGACTCTATGGGTGATTCTC
Organism: Taxus chinensis; assembly: GCA_019776745.2. NCBI lineage: Eukaryota > Viridiplantae > Streptophyta > Pinopsida > Cupressales > Taxaceae > Taxus > Taxus chinensis. Next base: position 840,241,821 of record CM034146.1, read on the forward strand.
TGGCCTAGTCTAGAACTCCTTAGCTTTGTTAGCTGCTATGTCTAACAAGGATAACTATTTCGATGATGATAGGTGGAAGTGGAGTAGATCTGAATACTAGTGTACGTAGGCCAGCATCTCTGTCTGATTCACCTATGGGCTCATCGGTCTGTGGGATTTGTGTGTCAAAACCGTAGATTCGTATTTGTTGTGGTCCTGTTATGGTCATGTGCGGGATAATTATCTAATCCATAATGTCTAATAGACATATGCCTTTTCAGCTTCTATATTCAGAATTAATAATTGTGTGATGTTCTCAGAATATCTTATAGGTGTTTATGCAAGCATAATTCTAAAGCTGGTATCTATATCTGTGAGAGTGTCTCCTGTGTATGGCTATGGGACCAAAGGATCACAACGAAAGGTCTACTCTCTTTCAAACCCTTCTACAGTCATGCGGATATGAATCTAGGGTAATCTGTAGTTTGGTTGATTTGACCAAAATGTGTGTGCTTGGTTGTCTTCTATGTTTAACCCGTGTAGTTAGAAACTGATTTGTTGTAAGTTTACCGTTGTTTGGAAGAATTAGATTCTGAGATTCTGATCTATATCAGTTATGGCTGTGATGAGATTGGGTTGGGGCACGATTGGCTCGAATACGTATTCCTTGGGCTCTCTAGGTCTCGTGATTGTCATACAAAAGCAATAATGTAAACTAAATGCAACAAAATAAAATTAACTATGCGAAGTATGTCTATAACATATATAACTTCTATATTTTTGTTATTTTCTGATGAATTTTTAAACGAATTTGAAAGAGCAGCTATTTTAATATATCTAGAAATTGACAATTAACCTAGTGTCAAATTTAAAAAAAACAAAGTAACCGAGTATAGCTACTTACCTGTGAAGTTGTAAATCTATTCTAAGCAATGAAATAACTGATCTAATCTATTTGAAAGAATCTCGATCCTACCTCAGAAGTGAGGAAAGAATCATAGTCTCTTAGAAACTATCAATCCCCACAGCTTCCCTGGCAATATCGAAAGTAAGATTGACTGAAATAAAGTAATTAACTACTCTATTTGATATGATTCTAATTAGAACTTTGAAAGCTAGAACTTGGATTCTGCAGAACAGTGGTGAATCTGATGGTGTGTGTGATCTTGTCCCCTCAGTTGTGATCTCCTCGTTCCTTCATGTTCATGTGGATCCAAAAAAGTGTGTAATGCTAGCATTAATGGAAGTAGATATTGGGACAAAGGCAACTTAAGATACATAATGAATATAATGCGAGTAGGAGAGGGATAGTGCAAGAGTACAGAGCTTGGCTTATGTAATTTGTAGCGGGATTTATTGTGAGTCATGCAACATAAAACGTCTAGAACTTGAAACTATCCTTTTTAAAGAACAAAACCTGCAACTTTAATGGCTTCCTATTGAAAACAAACTATTCTACTTCAATGGATTGGATAAAATATCAACAGCACTTACACAAGATGGATATGTGGCTTCCTAATAGCAAAACAACACTAACTAAGCATGCAATGAAAGAAAATAAGAATTATAAGTAAAATGAAGGACTAATCTATTGCAATGAGAAATTCAGAGGAAAATTTGAGGGGCCATTTGTTGAGCACAAGCCAACTATTTATAGCATTTGCATTTACCCAAGATAAAAACCAAATTGATCTCTTAAACTATGAACAATGGCAAAACACTATTCCAGGGAACCAGAATCATTAATGCAAGCTTATGGCGGTGAAAAAAGCTCGTAAACATTGAAATTTACGTGAGTCATGTTAAAAGAGAATTCTGGAAAACGTGTAAAGGACCGCCTCCCTGAGTAGGGCGGTGGTTACAGGACCACCACCCTGCTTAGGGTGGCAGTCACAAGACCGCCACCTAAGTAAGGCAGCATTTTCGTAACTGAAGAGCAAAAGGCCAAGAAAAGAGGGGAAAAGAGAAAAACAAAGCACGCGGGGGCTAAGCAGGGCATGCGGGATGATAACACATACTTGGAGAGCTTTTTCGAATCCTGAACACCTTGCGAGGAGACATGTATCATCATTGGGGCATGTGTCACATTGTTCCGGTAGTGCAGTACCTTACAATTTTGGGTATGTATAGAGACATCATTGTTAAAGGAGATTCAGAGGTAATTGTCAAATAGGTTAGAAAACTGTATGCAACAAAAAATCGGAGAATGAAGCAGTATAAGCATGTAGTCTAGGATTTATTTGAGATGTTTGACTCCTTCAACGTAATACATCACGATAGGAAGAACAATACTCTAGCAGAAAAATTGGCCGTATAAGCATGTAGTCTAGGATTTATTTGAGATGTTTGACTCCTTCAACGTAATACATCACGATAGGAAGAACAATACTCTAGCAGAAAAATTGGCCGTATTAGGGTCCAAATTTTAAAATTATACTATATCCCCCTATTGTGAGTATAATGTTGAGGTATTGACTAGGCCATCTATTCCTGACAATGTCAAACATTGGAAAGTATTCGAAGATGATGCTTGGGTACAAAGGTTTTTGCATAACTAAGGAGAATTTGTTGATCAACATATAGATTGGGATCCAATGGTTTATGCGGCTGATGAGAAGGAGACTCTATTTGGCAAAGACATCATTCAGTTGAAGACTAATACTATTCCTAGATATTTGGTAGCACTTGAATCAAACTTTGATAATGCTGATTGCATTTTCAACAGACACATGTAAGCCTCAAGGGATGTTGAAGAGCATGACATGGGCACAAAGGATAAACCACAAAAGATCTCGATAGGTAGCAATCTGAGCAAGGAAGAAAAGTAGTAGTATGTCCAATTATTGAAGAAATACCAGGATTGCTTAGCATGGTCTTATTCTGAACTGAAAGCATACAGAAAGGATATTTTTCCAACATGAAATTCCCTTAGAAGCTTCTACCAAGCCGTTTAGTTAGAAACAGAGGCCAATCAATCCACTCCTTTCCCTAAAGATGCAAGAAGAATTAAAAAAATTAAGGGATGGAGGAATCATACATCCCATAACTTACTCATAAAGGGTTGCAAAACTTGGTACCTGTCAGAAAGAAGAATGGAGATATAAGGCTATGTGTGGACTTTAGAAACCTGAATAGAGCATCAATGAAGGATAACTACCCTCTGCCAAATATGGACAATATGTTACAATTAGTTACTAGTTCAGAATTGTTATCCACCTTGGATGGGTTTTCTTGATATAACTAGGTAGTTTTGAAGGAATCAGAGTGAATCAAGACTTCCTTTACCACTCCTTGGGGAACATATATATATTTCAGAATTCCTTTTGGTCTAATGAATTATGGAGCCACTTTCCAAAGAGCAATGGATGTAGCTTTCTCTGGTTATATTAATGATTTCATTGTAGTATATCAAGATGATGTGACTATTTTCTCAAGAAAAAGGAGTGACCACCTGCAACACTTAGAAAAAATGTTGTTAAGATGCAGGGAGTATGGTATTTCACTAAATCCCAAGAAGTGCCATTTTGAAGTTTAGAAAGTAAAGATACTTAGACACATTGTGTCGAAGGAAGGGGTTATGATTGATCTTGAAAGGGTAGAGGCCATCAAAAAAATTCCGATTCCAAGAACCAAGAAGGGAATTCAATCCTTTTTGGGGTAGATTAGTATTGTTACGAGATTTACCTCCAACTTTGCTGAACTATCCCAATCACTAGCATGCTAAAGAAAGACCAATGTATCAAATGGGAAGAGGTAACTATTCAAGATTTTGTTGGGATCAAAGAAGCATTAAAGAATGCCCCTTTTTTAGCAGCTCTAGATTATAAGAAGGCTTTCAAATGTTTTCTTTTTCTTCAAAAAATACTATTGTATCTGTGTTGTTGCAGAAGGATGATGAGGGAGCTGAAAGACCAATTACCTTTTTTAGTAAGGCATTACATGGAGATGAGCTAAAATATACTATCATGGAGAAGTAGGAATTTTTTCTAATAAAAGCAACAAAAGTCTTCAGGCCATATATTCAGAGTTCCAAAGTCATTGCTTATGTTCCCCACACCATGGTGAAATATATCCTATCAGAAATGGAGGTTTCAAGAAAAAAATGTCAATGGGTAAACAAATTGCAAGAGTATGATATGAATATCCAAAAAAAAAAAATTGGTCTGAGGTTTGGGCTTGGAAAAACTTATGGCAGTGAGTAATCTATAGACAATTGAGGTAAATGAAGTTAAAGAAGAAAGGTTGAATGTCCTTGAAAAATTGATAAATTCTTAATGGTACAAGGACATCATTTTTTATCTCAAACATCTAAAATACCCTGAACATATGAGAAAGAATAAAAAAAGAGAACTTAAGTTAGCTTCCCAAGAATATGTCATTACTAATTTTGGATTAGCTTGGAAGAACCTTGAGGGAGTTATCTTAAGATGCATTGTTAAAGATGAAGCCCCTAAGATAATTATTGATCTTCATGGAGGAGTTTGTGGGGGGCATTTTACTGGAAGAGTCACAGCTCATAAGATCTTAAGGGCTAGTTATTGGTGGCCAAATATCTTCAAGGATAGAAATATTTTGGTGAGAAGATGTGAAATTTTCCAACACTTTTCTAGAAGACTAAAAGCTTCAGGCTCCTTTCCTTTTCATCTTGTATCAGTTGAAGCCCCATGTAGGAAATGGGGAATGGATTTCATTGGAAAAATTTATGATCCTTCAAGTGCATGCCATAAGTGGATACTAACAGCCACATATTACTTCACTAAGTGGGTGGAGGCAATTCCCACAAAGAAGGAAACTCACCAGATTGTCATGGATTTTATCTTGAATTATATCATTTGTAGCTTTGGGGTACCTTCCAAAATAGTTGTTGATAATGCCATGAGCTTCTAGGCTAAACCTTTGGTGGTCATGTGCCATGAATATGGGATTAATTTGACATATGCTTCTAATTATAATCCCCCAGGAAATGGACAAGCACAGTCTAGCAATAAAAATATGTTGAATATAATTAGAAGAAATTTGGAGTTGAAAAAAAGGAAGTGGGGGGAATAGTTGAAGTTTTCTGTTTGGGCTGATCGAATCACTATTAAATGAGCTACTGGAAAAATCCCATTTGAGTTGGTGTATAGAACTCAAGCTCTGTTTCCCCTGCATATGCAATTGTCTTCATTTCAATTTCTTCAACAACTGGAAGATCAAGAGGTTGGCCTCCATGATGCTTGCATCAATCATATTGTTGAGTTAGATGAAGAAAGAAGGGCATCCCATCAAAGGCATGCAAAATTCAAAGAGAAATTAAAGAAGTTGTTTGATAAGAAAGTGACTCCAAGAGCTTTCAGTGTGGGATATATTTTGATATTATGGGATAACAGGCATGAGGATAAGGGCAAAAATGGAAAGTTTGATGTATTATGGATGGACCCTTATTCAATTGACATTCGAATTGATGAACATACCTTCTTCTTAAAAGAATTAGATGGGGAATTTCTTGAGTTTCCTGTTAATGGTAGGCATTTGAAACATTTCCTTGATTAATTTCTCAAAATCAAGGTATACTCAATTGTACAGTGTAAAATATTTTGGTTTCTTTCTACTTTCATGTTTTTCTATTTTGTTTCGTCATGGTCCTTGGCAGCCATTTTGTTGGTTTTTTAGTTTGTCCTTGGGTGAGTTGGTTATTATTGCTCTACTCTGTAAGCTTGTTCTTTGACTTCGTCGCCCAATGGTTTATTTTTGGCATTTGGTCTACTATTTATTCTTGTGGCACTCACATGGAGTGCCCATCCCTGAGTCAGAGCCAATGTTGGTGCTCAATTTGATCTCACCTCATTTGTCCTTGAAATTATTAAGTTTGCGAGCACTGTCGTGTTTTTTTATCTCCCCATATTGATGAATAAAATCTTTGTCCTTCATTTGGTTGTCGTGATCATTCTTTTCCTTTGGTCAAGGATCATTTAAAGTCTAGAATTAATTTTTTTGTTCCTCTGTCCATGTGAAAGAGTTTGTAACTTGGGCGTAAACTTGGGTTTTTTTCCCTTCCATTTTTCCATAGTCACGCTTTGTTTTCCCTACCAATTTTTATCCCAATACCTGTGGAAAAGTGATCCTTTTTTTATTAGAGGTGGCTCGGTGAATCACATTTGGGCCTTATATCATTTCCAAATTCTCTATCCTTGAAGAAAGATTCATTTCTGGGTGTAAATAGTGATTTTCCTACATTTTACAGTTTGACGGGTGTTGATGAGGTTTGTCAATCCCCACCATTAATAATGTTAATTTGGGTTGGTGTTTGAAGGCTGTATGCATTAAGAGAAGAAGATCTTGGAAATTAACTCCTTTAAACACAAACCAAACTTGTATAAATTGAAAGCACACATGCGGAAATTTAAATTCACACTTGAGGAAATGTAAAAAAACTTGCATAAAGGAAATCACACTTGCAAGAATATAACACACTTGTATAAATTGAAATTTCTGAATTGGAAATAAACATAATTGAACAAAACACCTGCAGGTTCACAACAGACTGCATTTTCACAATACAAGGATAAAACCAATACAACAAAATGAATTACAGACAAATGAACAAACATAAACATAAATACACATATCCATCTTCCTTGGAATGAGTGGTCAACTCATTCCTTGGAACAGGATTTAAATCATACTTTTGAGATCTTAAAACTATAGAATATTTGAGAGGAAAGAATAGATCTTTATTTCTTATCCAAGTGTGGAAGGTTGCATTTATAATTCATGCATCCAACCAACTCCTTATTTTAGGAAATTCAATCTAATCTTATATTTATTATAATCCTAACACCTAAGATCTCCATCTCCACAAAATATGGAGAGAGATATATTATTGGGGTCAAATCTTATCTTACTTATTTTAGGAAGATTTGCTCCCAAATCTTCTCCTTACTTTTTAGTAACAAGAATCATAATAATTTTATTCTTCTACATTATTGGAAGGAGGATTTTTCTCAAAATATGATTTCAACCAAATACCTTTCTCAGATTTTCCATTTGAATTTGTTGTTTTTTACTGTGGAACTTTTGACGCTTGTCTGATACGTTTTTTCCTTGGATTATAGTTCACTAAAAGTTATATTTATCTTCATTGGTAAAACCTATAGCAAATATGAATGATATTTTTGTTAAACACATTTCTATAAACAAAAACCTCTCTCAGATTTTCCATTTTATTTTCTGTTTTTGTTTATAGAACTTTTAGCGCTCGTCTGATACACTTTTCATTGGACCACAGCTCACTAAAAGTTAGATCTCTCTTTATTGGTAAAACCTGTAGAAAATTCTGAATGAGGTTTTGTTAAACACATTCCTATGAACAAAAACCTCTCTCAGATTTTTCATTTGAATTTTTTGTTTCTATTTATGGAATTTTAGCACTCATCTGATACACTTTTCCTCAGACTGTAGCTCACTAAAAGGTAGATCTCTCTTTATTGGTAATACCTGTAGCAAATCTGAATGAGGTTTTTGTTAATCACATTTCTATGAACAAAAACCTCTCTCATATTTTCTATTGGATTCTCTGATCTTTCACAATTCCTCAAAAATGTCAAAATCTACTTAGTTTTGGAACTATGCTTAGTTCCTGGAACTAACTCTGCGAGTTCTGGAACTAAGCCTATGAGTTCCGAAACTAAGCCTAAGTTCTAAAACTAAGCCTGTGAGTTCCGGAACTAAGCCTACGAGTTCCAGAACTAAGCCTGCGAGTTCTAAAACTAAGCCCATGAGTTCCGAAGTGAACTTAAAACAACTATAACTTTTGCATACAATCTCGGATTGAGATGATTATTATTTTGAACTTGCATAATTTTTTGAGAGGAATCTGAATATGAAATCATACATTGAATTTAGATATACCATCTATGATCAATTCCACTTTTCTCAATACTAGCATTATCTTTCCTTTATGGCCTTGCATACATAAGACATTGCATCTTTTCCCAAATAATCAATAGGATTAGTCAACAAAATAGATAACAAAAGATTTCTAAAGAATGAACAAGATATATATCCTATATTTTATCTTAAGCAAACTATAAGTTCCTAGATTACATTTAAATCCACTTTCAAAGGTAACTTGGAAGGATAAAATAATGGTAATTTATGGCCAATTTATGGCCTCATCATTTCTCCACACTTAATCTTATGCATGTCCTCATGCATTATATTATTATCTCCTCTTCTTAGAGTCTTCTCTGCATTGATCTTATGCATGTATGCATTCCATATATAGTTCAAAGATAGGTTCTTGTGGATCTCTTTCTGTTATTTTTAATTTCCTTTCTTTTGCAGTAAGTTCTTGTGTGGATCTCTTTCTGTTGTTTTTTATTTTCTTTCTTGTACAATAGGTTCTTGTGTGGATCTCCTTCTGCTATTTTTGGTTTTCTTTCTTGTGTAACAGGTTCTTGTGTGGATCTCCTTCTGTTGTTTTTTACTATTTCTTACAGCAGTTTTCTTTCTTTGTACAACAAGGTTCTTGTGTGGAGACTCCTTTTGTTGCTTTTTGTCTTTCTTTCTTGTACAACAGGTTCTTGGGTGGATTTCCTTCTGTTGTTTTTAATTTTCTTTCTTTTGCAGCAGGTTCTTGTGTGGAGATCCTTCTACTACTTTTGATTTCCTTTCTTATACAACAGGTTCTTGTATGGATCTCCTTCTGTTGTGTCTCATATCTAAAATCAAAATGCATACCTCGTGCTTCTCCTTCTCTCCCGCACTTAAGCTCATGCATGTCCTCATGCATGTTTTTTATTCATGGCTTCCCATAAATTAGACTCTAAAATTTTGATTGCAAAGAGGTACACATATTTTTTATATAAGTAGGGGAGATATGAATTTTATCTTGTCTTCCTTGGAGATTTTAAAAGTGGATCTAGTTGTAGTAAAAAAACTTACAATAAAGCTTAAAAATAAAATAGTAGAACAAAATAACTTGATCATACCTCTAGTTGTCCTTGTCATCCTATTGTTAACATGGTCAAATAGTGTCAAGAAAGAAGCCACCAGGTAACAGTTGATTGCTTTTGAAGAAGAGCCACCATTTTTTGTCTTTAATTGGCCAGCAAGCTGGTTTTCCAATCAAAGTTGTTTTTTTTTTTGCCTTTGATTGGCCAACAAGCTGGTTTTCCAATCAAAGCTTTTTGATTTTTGATTTTTTTTTTTGCCTTTAATTGGCCAGCAAGATGGTTTTCCAATCAATTTTTTTTTTAATTTTTTTTCTTTTCTTTTTTCTTTTTTTTTGGCTTTGATTGGCCAGTAAGATGGTTTTCCAATCAAAAATTTTTGATTTTTTTTTTGCTGAAATGATAACATGAGAAGGATTAGAGAAAAATTTGATCCATCATCAGACTATATTCATCAAAGTACAACTTGTGTAAAATAGGAAGCAATGTATGAGATCTCATAAAAACATTTTTACATACTTGGTAACTCCAAGAAGATTTCCAAAAATTGTGTAGACAATTTCTAGGTCTTCAAAGCCCATCTTGAATTGTGCATTATTGGAATCACCATAGTAATCTTCAAATCCGGACTAGTGATCTCAGGAGATGGATAGTTGTTAAAAGAGAGAGTGAAGGTATCCGTGTGTCCCTTCAAAATTTGCATGCTCCTTGGTTGATACTATTGGTGCTCCAAAATCTGCATGCTGGTATCAAGAACAACTCTAGAAATTCCTATAGATCTAGTCCTCAGATGTTAGTACGCAAAAATTTCTTTCCTTGATATTCACCATAATTGCTTCTTAACGTTATACAAGCATATACAAAAATGAAGAAATTGAAAGACATGAAAACAATTTTTTTCTAATGGATATGGTTCAGGGAATTGAATTTTATTATGGGATGAAAACTAATTTGGATGGGTGGATTTATTATGAGTGAGTTTTTATTTTGGCTCTAATGAAATCCCTGAATATGGATGGAGTTAACTAGAAATGCTACCACTTCATTATTACAAACTTGATAAGCCAGTTTTTTACTAAGTTATGTGTAATAAGATCACTGAGTTGTTAGTTGATACAAGGGGAAATGGTGGTGGTTATCAAGGATGGCATATGATATTTCATCAACTAGATCTACTTCTAGATTCAATATCATATTCTACCATTTCCAGATCTGAATTCTTTGTTCATACCATTGTACCTTCTTGATCAAACATCACAGTCATTTTCTTATACACAGAGTTAGTTTGTGGGGAGATAAATATTTACAATCTAATATTCTAATTGTAGAAATGAAATTTTAATCTACTTGTAGGAAATAAAAGTCTAAAGAAACTACTTACCAAATACTTCCTGTCACAGAATTTGCTAAAAGGTATTCTACTGTCACTAGAATATTCATTTTAGAAGAACTTTGAATCTCCTAATAACACCGTGTTCCCCTCGGCAACAACGCCTAAAATTATGAGGTTCGTCAATCCTCACCATTAATAATGTCAATCCAGGGTTGGTGTCTGAAGGCTGTATGCATTAAGAGAAGAAGATCTTGGAAAGCAACTCCTTTAAACACAAACCAAACTTGCATAAAATAAATCACACTTGCGGAAATTGAAATACACACTTGCAGAAATAAAGGTAACTTGCAGAAATAAAGTTTGCATGAAATAAACACACTTACATGAATTGAAAGGAATTTAAACACACTTGCATAAATTGAAATTGCTGAATTGGAAATAAACATAATTGAACAAAACACCTGCAGGTTCACAACAGACTGCATTTTCACAATACAAGGATAAAAACAATACAACAAAATGAATTACAGACAAATGAATAAACATAAACATAAATACATAGATCCATATTCCTTGGAATGAGTGGCCAGACTCATTCCTTGGAAGAGGATTTAAATCATACTTCTGAGATCTTAAAACTACATAATATTTGAGAGGAAAGAACAGATCTTTATTTCTTGGGAGAAAAGCATTACATATCTAAGTGTGGAAGGTTGCATTTATAATTCATGCATCCAACCAACTCCTTATTTTAGGAAATACAATCTGATCTTATCTTTATTCCAATCCTAACAACTAAGATCTCCATCTCCACAAAATATGGAGAGAGAGATATTATTGGGGTCAAATCTTATCTTACTTATTTTAGGAAGATTTACTCCAAATCTTCTCCTTGCTTTTCGGTAACAAGAATCATAATGATTTTATTCTTCTACATTATTGGAAGGAGGATTTTTCTCAAAATATGATTTTGACCAAATACCTTTCTCGGATTTTCCATTTGACTTTGTTGTTTTTGACTGTGGAACTTTTGACGCTTGTCTGATACGCTTTTTCCTCAGACTGCAGTTCACTAAAAGTTAGATTTATCTTCATTGGTAAAACTTGTACAAATATGAATGATTTTTTTGTTAAACACATTGCTATGAACAAAAACCTCTCTCACATTTTCTATTTGACTTTTCTGTTTCTGTTTATGGAACTTTTAGCGCTCATCTAATACACTTTTCCTCGACTGCAACTCACTAAAAGTTAGATCTCTCTTTATTGGTAAAACATGTTAGCAAATCTGAATGAGATTTTTTGTTAAACACATTTCTATGAACAAAAACCTCTCTCATATTTTCCATTTGAATTTTTTGTTTCTGTTTATGGAACTTTTAGTGCTCATCATATACACTTTTCCTCGGACTGCAACTCACTAAAATATTTAGATTCTAATACCTGTTATTGAGGTAAAAAAAATTCTATACTCTCATATTTTCCAATTTTCATTTTCTTTTTATGAATGCTCGTGATACGCGTTTCCTCGTTAACTCACAGTTTCTATAAAAAGCAAATAAAAGGTTTTTGTTAAAAAAAAATCTCAAAAACCTATCTCAAATTTCCATTGGATTCTTTGATCCCTTTCACAATGCAAGTTCCGGAACTAAAATTCCTTTTATGCAAGATAAATCTGATTTGTCCACGAATTGAAAGTTCCAAAACTAACTTTCATTCTACAAATTTTGGAACTAAATCTGTGAGTTCTAGAACTAATTCTGTGAGTTCCAAAACTAAGCCTGCAAGTTCCGGAACTAACTCTGTGAGTTCTGAACTTAAAACAGCTATAACTTTTGCATACGATCTCGGATTGAGATGATTCTTTTTTTGAACTTGCATAATTTTTTGAGAGGAATATGAATATGAAATCAGATTTTAGTTTAGATATACCATCATGATCAATTCCACTTTTCTCAATACTAGCATTATCTTTCCTTTATGGCCTGCATACATAAGACATTGCATCTTTTCCCAAATAATCAATAGGATTAGTCAACAAAATAGATAAAAAATATTTCTAAAGAATGAACAAGATATATATCCTATATTCTATCTTAAGAAAACTATAAGTTCCTAGATTACATTTAAATCACTTTCAAAGGTAACTTGGAAGGACAAAATAATGGTAATTTATGGCCAATTTATGGCCTCATCAAAGGATCTATCATTATATATACCCCTTGGGGAATTATTATAGGTGTGTATTATTTTTTATGGTATGTGTGTGGTCGATTAATGTGGCTATTCATTATTGTTTTTCACGGTTGATATAATGTAATCAAAAACATTGTAACACTAGAGTTGAATGAATATGAGGGTCTCATGGTTATTATGCACTTTATTCATTGAATGAGTATATTTGTAATGGTTATCTATATTTTTACGCATTGATATGATTGAATGCATGATGTTTAATTAAAATCAAAGCAAGTGTAAGCCCTTAACGAACATCATGATGAAGCCAAATCCAATAAGGACCAGTTTACTCTCTTGCCATGGGTGAGCACATTTGGTTATCCCTTGTGTAATGGCCTAGTGTGAGACTTTGCGTTTATTCATTGTACATGATTATGGTGTAGGCTTACATGTGCATATTTAAACTCGTAGACGGTTGATATAATGTAATCAAGAACATTGTAACACTAGAGTTGAATGAATATGAGGATCTCATGGTTATTGTGCACTTTATTCGTTGAATGAGTATATTAGTAACAATTATCTATATTTTTACGTATTGATATGATTGAACACATGATGTTTAATTAAAATCAAATTAACTGTAAGCCCTTAACGAACATCATGAAGAATCCAAATCCAATAAGGACTAGTTTACTCTCTTGACATGGGTGAGCACATTTGGTTATCCCTTGTGTAATAGCCTGGTGTGAGACATTGCATTTATTCATTGTACACAATTATAGTGTAGGCTTACATGTGCATATTTAAACTTGTAGACGGTTGATATAATGTAATCAAGGACATTGTAACACTAGAGTTGAACTAATACAGGGATCCTATGGTTATTATGCACTTTATTCGTTGAATGAGTATATTAGTAACTGTTATCTATATTTTTACATATTGATAGGATTAAACGCATGATGTTTAATTAAAATCAAAGTAACTATAAGCCCTTAACAAACATCATGACGAAGCCAAATCCAATAAGGACTCCGGTTTGCTCCTTGCCAGTGGGCACATTTTTTAATCCCTTATGTAATATCCTGGTGTGAAAAATTGCATTTATTCATTGTAAACAATTATAGTGTAGGCTTACATGCTCATCTTTAAACTCGTAGAAAATTCATATAATATAATCAAGAACATTGTAACACTAGAGTTGAATGAATACGCGGATCTCGTGGTTATTATGCACTTTATTCATTGAATGAGTATATTAGTAACAGTTATCTATATTTTTAGATATTGATAGGATTAAACACATGATGTTTAATTAAAATCAAAGTAACTATAAGCCCTTAACAAACATCATGACGAAGCCAAATCCAATAAGGACCGGTTTACTCTCTTGCCATGGGGTGAGCACCTTTGGTTATCCTTTGTGTAATAGCCTGGTGTGAGTCATTGCATTTATTCATTGTACACAATTATAGTATAGGCTTACATTTGCATATTTAAACTCGTAGGGTATATATTTTGGTGAAATAACTAATTGTATCTTCCTCAAAGGTTCCTAATCTCTTTTTAGGTATATTCTTCATAGTTTGATCATCATTTAATTAATATTCCTTATCTTTATCCACGTAGCATGTGTACACAGTAATCTAGGTATATTCTTCATAATTTGATCATTATTTAATTAATATTTCTTATCTTTATCCACGTAGCATGTGTGTACACACATACTTTACTTGCATGGGTGAAAAATATAGCCCTTTTATATTTGGGGAGTGATACAAATATCCATTTAGAATGGATGTCCATTCTATACATATATCCTTACCTAATGGATAGTGTTTTCCTACTTCTGCAATTTTAAATTTTTGTTAGGAATGGGAACCATACTTCAAACAATTATTCATTTATTTTTGCCAAATAAACCCGTTCCATTTTCCTTAGTTTTAAGGAATGGGTATTTGATCCTAGATGTGTTCCTACAACATATATGGTAAAAATACAATTTATTGATTTCATCTTCACCTAAAAAATTTCATTTATTTATTGACCTAAAAGATTCCTCATTTAAACCTTAGTTGATTTGTAAAATGCTAAGAGGTATTTGTGATGAAAATTGTCTAGTTTTAAAATATATAGTTTTTAAAATAATTGTTTAAGTTACTAATTAATATTGATTTATTTATTTTAGTAGTCCTAGTTGTAAATAGATAGACACATTGAAAAAAATATTATAACTTTTGGCTTATTAAATATCTTTTAAAATTTCAATTACTACAACATTCTACACATTTATAATAATTTAATTTGAATATGTTTTCCTTGATAGATAAATGACCTCCCATTTGTACACACACACACGCACGCACACGCACACGCACGCCCACTCGCGCGCACGCACGCACACGCACACACGCGCGCGCACACACGCACAGGCACATGCACACACACACACACACACACACACACACACACACACATGCACATTGAAAAAAATATCATAACATTTGGCTTATTACATATCTTTCAAAATTTCAAGTACTACAACATTCTACACATTTATAATAATTTAATTTGAATATGTTTTCCTTGACAGATAAATGACCTCCCATTTGTACACACACACACACACACACACACACACACACACACACACACACACACACACACACACACACACGCGCGCGCACGCACGCACGCACGCACGCACACACGCACACACACATGCACATGCATATGCACACATGCACATGCACACGTACACGCACACACACGTACCCGCACGCACACGCACACACGGACGTGCGCGCGCGCGCGCACACACACACGCACACACACGCACACGCACGCACACGCACGCGCGCACACACACACACACACACACACACACACACACACACACACACACACACACACACACACACACACACACACACACACACACACACACACGCACGCACGCACACACACACCTATATTTATCCTCGTGTCCTTCACAAATCTTGTAAAAAGTAGGAAAACTTTCATTTTCTTACCTCAAAAATGACTCTGTTGACAAATATTCACTTTTTATGATCCTAAATCAAAAACCTAAGGATAAAATATATTGAAATTGATAAAATTCATGTACCAAAGTTTATTGAATGAAAATAATAACATTTAAATTCATAAAATGTGATTTGAAATCCCACATTATGAAGTTCCTCATAAAAACCCCTAATTTTTTTATGAAATTGAGGCATGTCTATTTTTCTGTAAAATTCATTGATGAAAATGATAGATTTTACTCACATTGTTCAAACTAAAAGTTATGGGTGTGCCATCAATTAATATAAGAACTTTGTAGTTCATAATTAGATATAAAAGATATTGTACACATTTGATTTAAGTTCCAAACATGGAAATTTTGTACGTTTCACAACATAGTTAAAAAAATAATATTCTATTATTTCCCCATCACACACACTAGTAACATTGAACAACTATAATGTCTAAACATAACTGAGTATGTACTCCAACCATAATCTTCATGTTAAGATATTATTAGGAAAATACGAAGCTTAAGTTTTTCATTGCTCCGCTGCTAGCTAAGCATCCATATCCCCGATAGAGATACATATAATTCTTGTCACAACATTTCTCTACTACCAGCCAAGCATCCATAGCCCCAATAGAGTTGTTGGAAACACCCCTAGAGAGAGTCTTTAGGTGTATCTTATTTGATATTCACAATTTTTTGCATTAAGAGATTCCACTCTCTTGAAAACTCTCAAGGGGTTAAGAATCACTAGTGGATAGATGGGGAGATAGAAATGAATGTGGTGACAACATTGGCAAGAGTGTTAAAAAATGCACCCAAGGGTCTTCACCATAAGTTAATCACCATGTGTGATTAAGTGATTGGATCTCTAAGAGATGATTGTTCTTGGATTTTGATAGTAAGGATAAACAAGGGTCACACAAGTGTAATAGGTACTAATGACTTACATCATGTACGCTTAAATCGATTAAGTACTTGTGAAGATGGATTGGATTGGAATGAGGATGGAGGGATGAGGAAAGAAAATTTGTGTGCAAAGGACAACCTAAATGCTCAATATTTTTTAAGGTGTTTGGGATGTTGAGGGGAATTATAGGATTTTTGAGTGGGTTGATTGGTTGGGATGGTAGGATCAACAAGAGGAGTGGTAGAAATGGGTTTTTATAGAGTAGTAAGAGGTTTAGTGTTAGTGTTAGGTTTAAACCCTAAGCCTTTACCACGATGTTCCATGTTGGAAAATGTCCTCTTGGGTATAGGAAATGAAGTGGACTAGGAAGATGATGCCGTGTGGTCATCATGAGACTGAGGGATTATAATTTTCTCATTTGTTAAGGGTCCAAATTTAATGAAGGATGGGGGTCATATTTGTATATATGTTTTGATTGATGATTAGAGTTTTGATTTTTTGTCAATGGGAGATGTTTGGCTTGATGATTAGATTTGGATGGACGATGATGTGTGGACTTAGAATGGTGTTTAGATTGTTGTTCATGGTTAGATATAGGGTTGGGATGGAAAGGTGGTGGATAAAGAGGTACAAGGATAAAAAATTCCTTGGTTAATGGGGTTTTTGGACATAATGAAATTGCATGTAACGATTGGTCGAATGTCCACAAGTAAAATGAAATTCACAATAATAATTGTCCCTATACAAAGATTGTTTGGGAAGGTTAGGATCGTGAAGTTTGATGGGTGGGTGAAAGATCATGTTAAAGGTTTTAAGATGATGGAAGATGGTTGTCAAGGATTCACCTAAGGAGGAGTGGGTAAGATAGGAGAGGACTGATTGGATTTGGATGTAGGTATAAGATGTGGATTAGATGGCTAGGATTTTGTGGAGGATTATCCTTGGCAGATTTAGGAGGTTTCTTTGGTAGTGGATTTGGTTGATTTGGATTTTGGATTTGGATTCGATTTTTGTGGCCTAGAAGATGAAGGGGATGGGTTAGGCCTGAGGGAAAAGTGGATTGTTTGGTGTTGGAGGCTGATGTGGATTGAGTATGTGGAAAACGTTTTGTTTGAAGTAAATGGTTTTGAATTAGGATTAGATTGTTTATGAATAGTATATATAGATAAAGGGGATAGGGTATATTTAGATGAAGGGGATGGTTTTGATATGGGGGTAATATTAGAAGTGGGTGATGGTGGGGATGAAGGAGATTTGGTAGATGGGTGTGGTGTAGGAATCACATTTAATTTAGTAGGAGATGAGATGTGGAAAGGATTGATATTGGATTTGTTAGGTTTGGGAAGTGGTGACTTAGGTGTCATGTTAGATGTTTTAGGATTGGGGGATGGTGGAGATGAAATAGGATTATAGGATATGATAGTGTTAGGTTTAGGTGATGAACATGATGAGATAGGCTTATGTGTGGATGAAGAGGATGAGTGTGGTATAAGAGCCACATTAGATGGTTTAGGATTGGGTATGGAAGGGGATAGGGATGACTTAGGAGTCACTATGGATGAGATAGTTTTGAGAGGATTGATTTTAGGTGAAGAAGGGGATGAAATGAGTTTAGAAATTGAATTTGATGATGGATTAGGAGATGTGGGACTATCTAGGAGAAATTCCATAGGATTATATTGGGATGATGAAGATGAAGAGGATGGAGGACTAAGATGAGATGTGGGGGATAGTGATTTAGGATTAAGTAGTTGTGATTATTGTTGATATGTGAATGGGACTTGATGATAGGTTGGATGATGATCAGATTTAGGGGTTGAAATTTTTGGATTGTAGTTTATGAGTTTTGATAGGAGGAAGGTGGCAGTCATGATGATTGATAAAATATTTAGGGGTCATGGTTTGGGATGGTTGTGTGGGTTTGGGATTGGTGGCTAGATTAGTAAGGATGTAAAAGAGGTCCTCTTGGTCCAGGTCAAAGTTTACTGAGGTGGTCAAATTTCAACGTAGTTAGTTTTTGGGGATAGATGTTTATTTTGTTTAGGTTGTGAATTGGGTTGAAATGATTTGAGTTACTCAAGGAGGAAGTCAATGGGGTGATTAGTAGGGATTTTAGGAAGGGGAGATTGTGTATGGGGTTGCTTAGGAGGTAATTGGCTGATTAAAGATTGGAGATTGGATAGTTGTTGATTAAGTTATTGGATTGATTTTAGGATGTTAAGATCAACATGGGATGGTTAATTTGGATGACGGGGAGAGGGTTCATTAAGATAAGATGTTAGGTTTAAGATTTTTTTTAAGATGTTGGATGGTGTGTGTGACTTCATGGTCAAAGTGATATGTTTGAGTTTGATGGGTCTAAGATGATGGGATAACTTGATTGGTTGATTTAGAAAAGAGATAGGGGTTTGGGTGTTGGTTTAGAAAGGATGGAGATTGCGAATAAAAGGCCATGATCAGATAGGATGTGTGGGGGATTAATTTTGGATTAGGATTTATGGTGATGGGATTAGATGGAGATTGTTATTTGATTAAGGATATTTAATTATGATGATTCTTGATTGAATAAAATTTTAAATTAATGGGATGGTTAAGGGTTTTCACACAAAAATTATGAAACACACACCCTAACTAGTCAAGTGGGTGTGTAACACAAGCTATATCCCACTTTTAATACCACACACAACAGTGGCACTCATTGAGCTGGCCCACCCTTTATGTAAATGTGCTATCATCTAGCAAGTAATATTTAGTGGTTCCCTCCCTTGCACTATAGATTGATTGTGGCCAAAGTCTACCTATGATAGGATACAAAAGGCTTACTAAGGGAGTCCTCTATATATATTTCGGTACGCGAGGCCTAAATATGTGTTACAAGGATATAGTCTAAGCTTGGGTATTGGGAAGTTAAAGCCTCCTCACTTCATTTCATGCTTAAAACATGTAGATGTTTAGCCAATAACTACAGCTCTCCAAGAATTTATATATCCCGCTGGAACATAGGGTGTGTCTATGTGTGTGGAGGTGAAGCCCACGGTCACGAGACCCCTAGGAATATGAAAAGTGAGTGGTGATGAAATAAACATAATGTTTCCCCTAAAAAAAATAAAATGGGAAGAAGGTGGACCACTTTTGATCCTCAAGATTGTCCAAGGACACGAGACGAGAGCACACATGGAATCGGTTTAACAAGAAAACATGAAAAAGATGAAAGATGCAAGATAATATGAATATTTTTAATTTTTAAATGATAAAAATATGATTAAAGTGTAAAAGGGGTCTTAAAGAGTAGGCCTTGCAAAAAAAGTGGATTAGTAGTTTAGAAAATGACCCCAATTCTTGGACAAACATGCTACAAATAAAAGGGGTTGGTAGTTTTGGATTGATTTTTTAATATTTAGTAAGTGTAGGAAGCTGCACACAAATTGTTAGTAGTTTGGAACAAGAAAATATAACTCAAAGTGTAGCTAAAATAGTAAGATTTAGTAAAATGAAAACCATGACTAAATAATACAATAAAATTCTTAATTAACACTTTCATTGCAGAAATATTTTCAATACCTTTCCAGGAAAAAGAAAATGGTTTCGTTTTGAGTTCGGGGTCAAAAATTATGGATCTCAGAAGTTAGGTAACAAAAGAGAAAAACCAAAGTGTTGAAATAGGTCACATATGTGTTTTTTAAGGTCATACACACCATTTCAGGTCACAAATGCACTACTTTGTAAAAAAAGAAATTTCAAGGTTTTGAGGGTCAAACAAAAAGTGCTGAAGTGTATAAACACGCTACTGTTGGATAAAATCACTGAAACATGTGACAAATGCACTAAAAAGAGAGGCAAATATGCTTAAATATATCCCTACAAGCAAAGAGTTAGAAGAGCTTCACAAAAGCATTTTTTTTAGGATAAACATGCTACTACAAGTGACAAATGCGCTAATACTGAACAAAATCATGAAAATTTAAAATTTAAGGATGCAAATTAGATTTTTATGAAACCAAATTTGGACTTCTTGGTGATTAAATTATAATAAACAAGAAATTATAAATATTCTAGGGGATAAGCCCCATGGTGGGTTCCAAAAATGTAGATTAAAAATCAAGTTAGCATGCACAAATAAAATGAATATGAAATCAATTCAAATGTAACATGCAAACTTAACAAATCAACTACCTTAGATAAAGAAAATATTAAAGGAAGAGGAACAATACATGCACTTACTGTCTAGCATGTAATTCTCCTTCCTTGATTGTTGGATGTGCTTGAGGATGATTGATTGTTTCATATTTTTGATGTGGGAAGACTTGGAAAACACCTCCCCTTGATGATTTCTTGATTGTTGTTGAATATGATGAAGGATTGATTGATTGTAGATGGGTGATTAATAGAATTGATTGATTGATTGAAGAACAAAAGATTATAATTTTGTTATGGATTTAGAAGATGTCACTCATGGATGATGAGATCTTTATTATAGTTTGTGAGTGGAAAATTGAATGGTTAAGATATTTCCATGGTGGATTGAATCCAAGGGTTGGAATTGGATGTGAGGATGGAGTATTCTAAAGTTTAAATTTATAGAATTTGTGAGGGATTTCCATTGAATTAAAAAATTCAATGGAATGTTGTAGATGCGTATGAATATTTGAAAAGGAGAGGGAGAAATGGAGAAGATTCTAAACTTAGAAGCCTCTAGATTTAGAGGTGAGGATGTGCACATGATTAGAATTAAATTAGGTTGATTAATGATGATTAGGGATGTGTTTTGATTGAGAGACTTGGTGTAGGGATGTGTATGGTATGTGGTAGGTGAGGTGTAGGAATATTAGATTCCTAGAAAATATTAATAGGGATGAGAATAGGATAATCTGAATTAATAATGGATTAATGATAAAAAGGGATGTAAGATGGATTAAAATGATAAATAATAAATGATAAATGATGATAGATGGTAAATATGGTAAAATGAATTAATAATAATAATTAATCTAGTGATTAACTATTATATGGATGATGTTGGGATATTATGAATGATAATAATGATGCATGTGTAACTGGATTAAAATAGATTAAAATGGACCGGTAGCGGATAAATGATGGTGAGGATAAAATGTGGGACATGATTAATGTTAATTGGTCATGTAGACATTTTAGGTGTCTACAACTACACCTATAGACCACATATTAATATAAACTTCAAATTATTATAACGACAAGGATTTTTGATTTAGTATAAAAAAATTGCAACTTATTTTCTTCTTTGATACATATATGCGAAATTTGGCATGTGGTATGTGTATGTTGAGAAGAATAAAGGATCCCAGATTAGTTTTCAAATACAATACTTATACATAATTGTGGACACATAAAGAAGATACAAAGGTGCTCAAGGAGTGCTAGTTTTGTAATTATAGGGGATAATGACCATAACCCTATAACAACTATATATTTTCAAGGCGTATACCTAACATAAAATAAATATCCTAATATGATTAAAAATAAGAGTAATCAAGTGATGGATAAAGTAAAGGGGTATAATATGATTGGATAATGTAATAAATTAAAAAAATACGTATACTCTAGTCTGTAACAATGAATTAACAACATACAACATATATGTCAAAGATTAAATATTAAGAAGGGTTATAAATACTTACGTTTACCACACATGTGACCATTTATGCATAATCATCCCTAGAGATGACAAAATTGAGAGAGAATTGTTGTGGGTGGATTAGGAAAAATATCAACAAGAATATCTCTTATCCTACTCACTATGGTGACCAAAATTTACAAGAGGTAAGCTCCAAGACTCCTAGTCAAACAAGTAGGTGAAAAATTGTACAAAAAGTGGTTACCTATATGTGCCTTCATGTATGAAAAAAGTGATTGTTTGGTTGTGATTTATCAAAAATAAGGTAAAGTATATATACCCAACACCATTGTACATGGGAAAAATGTCGACCATGGAAAAACCAAAGCCAACATAATCACCCATTGGAAATTTCATGAGTCTTTGGAAGAACCCTAAGGTCAAAAGGTGAAAAAGATATGACATGGAGGCTTTACGATAGATAAGGGTAAATGTAAAAGGTCCGTGGTGATTAAAAACATGGGTATCATCATGCAACAACAAAAATAAATATGCATAATGATACAAGTGGACATAATGGGTGTAATCTATGAATAGAGGGAAGAAATGAAGTAAGGATAGGGTAAATATGGTGTAATAAATACATATCTAAAACGTTTTGGTATATCCTATATGACCAAGTTTGATCATACCCCAATCCCGACAGGCCCCTCAAGGCACCCATTTAAGGAGGAAGATGCATCAATAACCCATGAACAATAGAAAATAGCTAGCAAGCATAAAAATCAAGTGTCTACATTTTCCTGAATTGAACATCATCATGTTTCATAGTAGTGAAACATGAGAGGGACTTTAGAAAAATATCTATGCAACATGTAAAATCATAATTTAAGTAGTAATGAAAGTGTTATAAAGAAATAATGAACTCCACCAAATGAAATATATATAACTCATAATTACCTACCAGTGATGCTTGGCTTTTCTATGTAAAGTGCAAAATATTCTTGGAACCCTAGATAAGCAAGACTAAAAATAAAAAATAATATAATGAATAAAATAAGATATAAATCACCTAGCTAGGAGATCACTAAAAGGATGTAGCTGAGCATTGAAAAGATGGAAAATGAGGATTTTTGGCGGAATTTGGTAGATATATGTGTAACATGTCAAAATGATCTGCACATTGCAACAAACATGGTGCAATTTATAGAATATTTTAAGGTTTTTTATTTAAAAGATATGAAGATTGGGAGGAAGTCAAATCAAAACCATTTATAAAAATTGTTATAAATAGAAAATGGAGGAATTCATTATTCACTTTGATAATTTGAGATTAAGATAAATTAATCTATGAGATTACCCAAATTGATCCATTTTAGTGATGATGGAAAGATTTCAATGTGATATATTAGGTGGTTGAGATGAGGCATGTGGTGGTGTGAATCCCATGGTAGGTTTTCTTTATAAATTGGGAATGTGTGGTTAGGAGAAAAATAGAAAATTGTATATCACAAAATATAAGCTAACAAAATTTTCCACAATGATAGTAAAAATGTAGATTGGGTTGAGGTCTATGCGGGTATAGGAGTTTTTTTTTTTTTGATTCATTACATTAGTTTTTTAATTTAATGTCGAAAAAATTCACAGATGCATAAGATAGATGGGATCTTCCATGTTAGGATGAATGATCAAAACATGTCCAGTGACATTGACACTTGGGGATATTTTCTAGGATGAATAATGACATTTAACCAATGTTTCTAATGGCATAAAAATGAGGATTTTCCTTTAGGGTTCGACAGCGTTAAGATATCAAAGCTGATATAATTTTGAACAATTTATGTATTTGATTTTTTTATAATTTTAGATTTTATTTTGATGATTAGTTTAGATGAAGATATCATAGGTAATATTTGGTTGATATTTTATAGGTTTCACAAAGTATCTCACTATGGGGATCAATATATGTGGGGTTGTTACTAAGGTATTATGTGGAATATCCACACATTATTTTGCAAAGTTTTAGGGCCTTTAATTTGGAGGCATTATATAGATGGCGTGGATCACATTGAATCAAGATATGATATTTATGTTCTTATTCCACTAAGATTTTAGGTCCAAAAAAAAAGTGGAAAGAAAAATTAAAATTTACAAAGGTAATAGTGACATTGTAGGATGTTCATATGATTGTAAGGTTACCAATTTAGTGTAGGTAGATGTGCTGACGAGAACTAAAAAGAGTAGGTATTTTACATGGTGGGCCATAGGAAGTGATAAGTTTGAGTGTCATGTTTTCTGCCAAAAAAATCGATATCTAGAAGGTGATCATTAGTATGCTTGCAATATGGACCTTGTGACATAAGGAAGATGCAACAATACTACTATTTGTATTGGTAGAATGTAGAGAGTTGTTATAGGTTGGGATGTAATTTAGTTAGGGAACAACCACATGGGTGTGACTAGTGCATTATTTATATAATATTCATGTAAGGTAGTACAGGGAAATGGGCCCATCACACTATTTTGTATCTTGTAATTATACATGTTTCCAGGTGTATAGGTTGATTAGGAAACTGCTACAAGAAAACTAGAATGTCTACAAGATTCAACAGTGAAAGAGAAGCCAAAAAATTAGGGTAGTAATTGGATATATGTGGTTGATTCAAGTTGTAGACAAGTAGGTATTATTAAATTCCTATACAAGGATAGTGGATTAGTGGCCGAATTTACTGATTAAAGTGGCTACTACGGGGATATTATAGATTATCGTTCATTACATGTTATGGTTAGAGACACACCTAATAGATAGAGTTGTACTAAAATTTGGGCATCCAAATCATGTGGTACCCTACCTCTTTCATAGAATCATTTGCATCATGCTAGAGAGATATTAGGGAGACCATGACTAGTGCTATCCATGCCAGTGGAGATTCCCTAAGGATGGAATTTTGAACGGTGATTATGTAGGCTAGGAGGATGGTATTTATCATATACAAGTGTTGGATAGTGGATTATATGATTAGGTGATCATGGAAAAGAGATAAGGCTCTGAGGAGGTCATTGATTGTATTGGTGCTTGAGATAGGTAGGAATGATTGGTAGGATCTATTATGTGATATATGAGGAGGAAGATGTAGTTTTAGGATACTAAGAAGATGAATTTGTAATATTGGAGTAACTCGGTCATGCAGGTGAGCATCAAAGATAGTATTTTGATAGGATAAATGATGTTTAAATAGATGTTGCATAGATTACTAATGAGTTATGTAATTTATGTATATTTTTGTAGAGAAGATTACAACATGGTGGTACTTGATCATTAAGGGAAGGGAATATTTCAGTGGAGAATTTTTGTAAAATCACATATATTCAGGTTTTTAGAAATGGAAATGGAAAATATTCAGTAGTCATTTGTCACCTACTTCACTGAAAAATTTGGCTGACAGGTCATTAGTATGGGTCAATTCACCTAGTATTTACACATATAAATGAACTTATACATGCAACTCACCAATGTTATAAATACACTTGTGCCCATATTCACCGAAGTATATAAATATACATAAACAACCATCCAACATTTTTAAAATCATTTTAGTGGAATCCGAATCCCAATTTGCCCAACCTCTTATGGTCGCTCCAAGAATTTTCTCCCAACCAAGGCCATCCAACAGATATGTCTAATAGAGACACCAACAGAGCCATCCAAATATTATCCATACAAAAAATTTATCGAAACCTTAGCCTTCTAACTCAAATCCATCCAACTTAAAGCCATCCGACTCGAATATGTCCAACTCAAATCCCTCTAAATCAAAGTCATCTAACTTTTGGTTTGTGTTGCAAAATATGGTGTAGTTTTAATGCAAGGGGGGAGAAATGGTCTCTGTGTACAATTAAAAACAACGGTTTCCCCTATATGATTGCAATCCATTGTATATCTCACAGAATGAATTTGTCCTATAAAATTGCGAGAAATTTTGAAACTATTGCCAAAGTGGAGGAACAAATATGAAATTTTAATGCATATTACTCTAGCAGTCTAAAGATATTTTTAGAATTTCCAAATTTTTATATTGGAATGACAAATGGGAGAAATACTATCAAATATGTAGATACCAGATGGATCTCAATGTATGAGCCTGCTTGAAGAATATCCTCCATTGACATTTTTTAATGTATAAATATCTTAGGGATGTGGATAAAACTAAATATTTATTATAACATCTAATAGATATTGAAAATTTACTTACACTTTGTGGAATTTTTCCAATGTTGAAGGAGCTAAATTTTATGACAAAGTATGTGCAAGAGTGTTGCATTTACATGACATACTTCATAAGACTCAGAAAACATGTGTGTTTGAGTTTAGATTGTTTATATTTTCAGATGATAGTTTTAAGGGTCCTATTTTTGAAATATAAAATGCATTAACAGACCTTAAGAATTCAATTTGCTTCTTAAAATTTAATGTACCTAATCATTTGTGTATAATAACACAGAAAAGAGACACCACTTCATATTTTTCAAAAAAGTGTAGATTTTGCTGGGTCATAAATGGATGAAGTAAGAGTGAAACACATTTTATATGAAAATATATTATCTGAAACTCAAAATAAATTCAATTAAAAATCTTTATCTTTATCTTCTGATATCTATGAAATATTAAAAAAGGATAAATTAATTGAAGCAACAGGAATTTGTCAGTCCATAGTTTCATAATACACATGGAGGTATTATTGAAACATCCATCAGTACTTTATTTATCAAATACATGGCTAGTCTAATTGAAAATTTCTAGAAGTGCGAAGAGATAAAAAAATTTTCTGTTGAAGGTATTTTAAAAAAACAATTGTTGATTTCTCAGTTCCATAATTTTTACACTACTGTTCTAGAACAATTATGGTTTTTGGAAGAACCAGATGAAAATTATTCCATTAGAATACTTTAGAATAATATTTATTCTAGTAGTATTTTGTGAGAAGATTTGAGAAAGTATATTAATCCATAGGAAGTTTTTCAAACAATTATTCTAAATTCTTTTGAAGATGAGAGGGTTTCAATGCATTTTCATTTGTAAATTCAAATTTTTGAAACAAATTAGATAGAAATTTAGAAAGATGTCTGATATTGTATGTATCTAGTTACTCTATGGAAACTTTCTCTTATGAGTGGGAAATTGCGGTATGGAATTCACTCATAGAAAGAGGAGTTGGTAAAATTCTAACTGATCTGGGGGATCCAAAAACATATATGGAACACGCTTTTTATTCTGTACAATTCTAAGACACAAATGAATGGGTTGCACTAGTATTGTTTCAGTTTCTAGAGTTATAATTTCTTGTATTCATTCTTGACATTAATGACACTGGAAAATGATTTGATAATGATATATTTCATATTTATTAATGATAATCAAATGGTCTTAATACAATTTTTTTTACTTGTAACAAATTTACATTTTTTATATTTTGTTTTATTAATGAAATAAAGCCTAATTTATTTGGCTCCATCTTTTGTATTGTTGATTAGTGTTTTATCCTTACATGAACCATAAATATTTTCAAACATACACAAACTATGCTTCTTAAATCATGTTCTATTGTTTACATCTACAAATTGTAGCATAAAAACATTCATAGTAAGGAGAAATATAATTACAAGTTTGCATATTGAATTGTTGAAAACATTTAATAAATGCAATACAACGGTCAATATAATTCCATAGGCTTGTATTCATTCTATCAAGAGGAGGATTAATTTATGAGGACATGTTTTCATAAAGTATTGTTAGCCAATACACTTAGAAAATTGTGGGTTGTCAATGGTTTTCAAAGCTTCCTAGAATATTCTATCATATAAGAACACATTATGAGGGAATCCTCTTATCTACCTATGATTCTGAATCATAGTTTTCCTTTCGTCTACCACACAGAATAAAAAATAAAAAATTTGGTTGGCCACTATTGTAGACACTGAAAATTCACACACCTCATTGTCCTCCATCTAATACACTCATCATTTACAATATGTTAATCATTCTCATCATTTGACTCACATACCCCTTATCCTAATAAAAAAAAACCCCCATCATATTTACCTAGAATAAATGTTATCTACACCTATAAAATCTACCCTTAATATACACTTAACCACTTCAAAACTAAAAACAAATAAAAAATGAAAAATAAACCATTTCATAACCACGTAATTTCTTCACCTCAAATAACAACATCCCTTTAACATTTACCCAAAATCCAAAACAAAATAACTTCGTTTAGAATTGGTTTTAACCACTTTACTACTCAAAATCTTGAGAAACCTGGATTGTCGATGATTCAGTTGAATTACTAGCTATTATAAATAACAGTTTTCTACTCTTTCTCCAGGATCCTCAATTTTGAACCTTCAAGCCCCCAACTTTCTATCTCAATCACGAGAAACCTACATCTCATCATTCAAAACAAAGACATCAAGGTCATCATTAGACATTATTATTATTCATCATCTAAAACTTTCAAGCATCTGGAGATCATTCCTTCATCACCAAATTTACAGACTGCATTAGAATATTCTCTATCAACTCGAATCATCCCAAAGAAATTTTTGAGGCATATTTTACCTTCATGATACCTTCAAGGTATTCCTAAAACCTTAATTTTTCTTTTATCTATCACATTTAGCTCTTAACTAGCCTGAATAATCACTATGTTTCATCATACATTCATTTTTGTTAATGTATCCAAATTCACTAAAATCGCCAACAATTCCCTCTATTTCCAATGATTGACTTAGTGCAAGTTGCTATTTTCATGCATATAGAGATCGTGCACTCTTCATAAAGAACCGAGAAAGATAAAAAAAAAAAAGAGAATATCATTTATTCATTAGTAATGATTGGAAACATTCTAAAAAATATGTGCAAAGGTGTTTCCAGGTGCTTTATGTGAACTTGAATGAGAGGAACATTTTTTTCAATCAACATTACATTTGTTTAGACAACTACACATCACAGTTCAAGAATGCACAGATGTTTTTATTGTCTAAGCAGGATGCACAAAGAAACATGTGTACAAAATATATGGAGTTTTACTGAGGTAGGACATGGGAAAGGAGAGCATGATGGTGTAGGAGCATGTGTGAAAAGAGAACTTGCAAGAGAATAGTTAAAGTTTAAGGATGATCTTAAATTTATAGGTGTAAAAATCATCGTTGATTAATGTGAGAAGAACATGGGTCATGAATCTCAATAGTGTTCAATGGTTCATAAATATTTCTTTTTGATAGAGGAACAAAATTTGGTAAGCTATGAAGAGTGTATGACAATTACAAAATCAAGTGATACACACTCATTCTGTAGTTTAGATGCAAGTTCTTGGACTATTGATTTTACATGGAATTTATTGGTAATTTTAAAATTTTATGACCACGTCTCAATTTTATAAGCTAGATTATATTGTATTGGTCTACACATGAGGATTATTTATTGGAATAATCCCATGACTGACTAAGGAATTATTTTGAGCCTAGTTTTCATTTTTTATTTTTGCTCGACATTATTTTTTTAGAATTTATGTAGTGTAGAATTTAGTGTATGTATGTCAGAAGTGCATGGTCTGTGATAAAAGGAGATAGTACAAAGACTAAATTTCCACTTGCAACAACATGTAAAAAATCTTTGTTTCTCTTTCCTATTGATAGAACTTTGTGATCACATAAAGAAAATAAGGAACAAACTACACGTGTGAATCATTTTGAAGATGACCAACATTAGACAAAATTCAATCTTCCCTCTCTGGGAATTAATTGATTTCATTAAGGATCCCTCAACATAATGTTGCATATGATTGCAACACTGAAAACAACATCCGCAACATCATGACAACTTGACATGACATGCAATGATAAGCAGCATCATGATAAATCTGCAAGCAATAAAGGTACAAATTAAAAAAAATGAAAGTACTCCAGAAATTTAACACTCACTTGAATTATTGTATCATCACTACAAATTGTGAACCATTTCCCTTAGAGATCAAGTGTTTTGCATAATTTAGGATGGAAGGAGATATAATTCACCATGAAACTACAAACCATTCAAAACTCAAAAATTAGCCATAGATATTGCATTATTTTCAAGATAGCAGATGGATGGGATATATCATTCATTTTAAGGGTTTCAAAGAAACCATGGTGAAATAATTTTCTACTACATTTAAGGACAAAGAGAATACTGTTAAGGGTTTAACAGTAAAATTGGATGATGAGATTCTAGCTACAGTGACAGGTCTTCTATAAGGTGAGATGTTACCAAAGAAGGAAAACTTGGATGTAACTCGACAATAATTTGGTGATGTAGATGATAATTTCTTTACTCATAGATAAGGTACATTTCACACTTCTCTAAAACCATTTTGGGTTGATATTACCAATTACTTTATTAAATAATTTACCTACAAGGGTAGATATTCCAGATTAAATACTATCCATTTTAAGTTGTTGAATCATTTAAAGAATGGTGTAGATGTTAATTTTCCCAATTTCTTAAATGAAAATCTAAAAAAAATGAGTAGAGAATCCTAGAGGGGAAGAGATAATTTATCTCACCATTTTCCTGACACTTTGATTGTAAAACATACACTGGAAAGAGAACACCCTACACTGAATTCAGGAGATTTTTTAAGGGTTAAGAATATTATTGAGATATTTAAGAAAAACAATAATAGAAAGATAATCACATGTAGTTCTTCCACTCACAGAGTTAAGCTCGTAGCTCCCATTTCTCATTATGAACCTACAAATTCCACTTCTCAAGCCACGGAATCCACTGTTTCTAAGAAATTGTAACCTACAAAGCAAAACTCTCGTCCTATTTCCCCTAAAATAATTCTAATATCCAAAACCCTACCTAGATTTTCAACCCTTGAATCATCCACATCAAAATTAAACAATAGTGTTCTAGACCTACTTCTAAATCATCTAAATCCTCTCCTTCATCTTCTATATCCACTCCTACACTACCTAGGCATTCTAATTACCTAAAAAACTAAAAATACACATAAATCAAGACCCACAAAGACTGAAACCATAACCATTGATAGTGATAAAGAAGTAGTAGAGTAGAATATTGAGGCCACATCCATGAACATAGACCATGAATGTGTTAATGTGGAGATTCAGGATCCCATGGAGGGTATGGAAGATAAGAAAGTAGTGAGAAATTTTTTTAGGAAGGCCCTCTAGAATAGTCTAAATTTCAAGCAAAGGAAGTTCATGTTGGGTAAACCCATGAGAAGAATGAAGGAGAAGAATTTTCCTAGGAAATTAAAGATACATCCCATGTAGATAAAATAAAGGAAGTTCACAAAAATGTAGTTCCTAAAACATAGATGGATGAAATGGAAATTAGGGATGATATGACCCATGTTCTTGAGGAAATTATTGTCAATATTGTTCATATTGTAGAAAAAAATAACCATCTGAGCATGATGAAATATTACGAGAGGATATTCCCATAGTTAATGAAGATACAACTGAGCCCATCTCATAGTTTTCTTCCCCATTGTTACCACAAGTTAGCCTATAGGCATAGGTTATCATCATAGAATTTTTCAAATACCCTAAAAAATAGCTTATAGAAACATAGACACTTAGACAACCTTGTTAGATTATTGGGTGCATTAATTTGAATACTATTTTTCTAGGATGCATGGAAAATGATAAAGGGAGAGGAAAGAATTACTCTTCCAACATTAGCAGGACCTTGAAGAAAATGATAAACATCTCACAAAAAAGGACAAAGAAATTGAAAAACTCTAGAACTAGGAAGATACAGTTCAAGTGACCAATGAAATATTTAAATGTAGACTGCCTTCAAATATTTATGCCATCTTCTTCAAGGAATTTTTTTTGTTAAAGTATACTTGTATCAATAATGATATCTCATTTGATATTAGTGGAGCCAAACATTTCTTCAAGATATATATGAAATTTCCTCATGAAATTTAGTTTCTTTTATGTGAATTATATCAATACAACTATGCCCTTTAATATGACCGGAATGGATCCCAGTATTTTATATTTGCTATGTTCAAATAAAGAAATTGTGTTCTTATTGCAACAATAAATTATACAGAGAAAAATATGGAGGGATATCAGTAATTATCAAAAATGAAACCATTTATAATCAGAGGCGAAGCTTCAAATACATGAACAATTATTAAGGAGTATGGAAAATACATGTAGCAAAAATACATTAGACAACAAGTACACTGGATGAGACAAGAAGCTCATGATGAAGCCATTAACCATATCAAATTCAAAGGCCAAGAGATAGTACAAGCTTGCAAGATGCGCTAGCAAGAAATGTCCCCTCAAATGCAAAGAAAAGAAATGCATTCTTATCATAATATCAATCCAAATTTCAAGAGGATAAATGCATACATTAAATTTTCCAAAGGATGTGGAAAAACTTAGTTTCCTATTGGTTATAAACCACCAATTTTCCACTATCATATACCACATTGGTCTATAAATAAGGAATTATATGAGGACATATAGGACAAAATCATGAAAATATACAAAAGAAATTCATGGTACTTCTTCAGTGAGCCGGAACGAACATGTACACCAAATGACTTCAGGAACTTATGTAGCATCATTCAAGAAGATCTAAAGCCAACAGAGGAACCTAAATAATATTGAATGAGGACATTCAAGAATTTAAGTCTAGGGGTGTGATGAGTCATTTAATTTCCTTTCTAAACAATTCATCTAATGTATTCTATTTATCTAGTTGTACCCCTAAACTTGTATTTCCTGGTGATACTGCTGAACATTTCCATTATAACTTGAACTCATGGCATATATATTATCTAATATGATTATTACTAAGGTTTAATTTATTATATGGATTACAAGTATACATTTATTATTTTGGTTGCAATATAATGTTAAATGATGATTTGTTTAAATGTCATCCTTTTTTACAAAGTTATATGCAGAAACTAACATGCAAAAAATAATCCATACACAATAACTGACATGTAACAAAAGGAACTCATTTAGATTGAAGAGTTCATCTACAATAGCAAACATGTAGCCAAATGGACCCGTCTAAAATAAAGTGTCTGCGACAAAAGAAGGTCACACACATACATGAAGTCATGATTATAAGGATATTGCACAACGTGGAAACTAAACCTAGGCTCGCACATTTTTGTAAAGAATTATTTATGTGAACAAGGAGAAGACTCAATGACATCACCCAATTATGGATTGCAAATCAAACAAAGAAATAATTGATTTAATTCATAAATTAATAACAGTTTGGTTAATTGATCCATTAGATATGTTATGCGATTATAAAAGAACATATATTGAATAGTTATGTTGTATGCATATAAGTTTCTAGATTATTTGGTTTAGATATTTCACTTAATCAAATTGGAACTACTAGTAGGAATTTATCTCCTCACACCTCGACTATAATGAAATATATTAAAAGGAAAGATGAATGTTGTGTATATATAGTAAGATAGAGATAAATCCGTAGATAGGGAGTTTTCTGTATTTTTTCACTTGTAATCTTCACGCTGATGCAATAAGAATATAAGTTCTATTAAATTGTTGTAGACACATACCTTAGGAGGGATTAACACCCATGGAAGGGCACCCTTATTTTTTTTAATCCTCCCCCTTTTTTTTCTTTTTTTAATTCCTTCCATGATAGGAATTGTAGCAGTTTATTCCTTTATCTATAGCTTGTTTTTACATGATTTTATATAGCCATAATGTTTACTTTCATTCATAATATAGTTCATTTCCATTATTGGTATTTCCTAATTGCAGTGAAAAAAATTTACCTTTACACTCCTCAAACATTTGTAACTATGCATATAACACTAGAAATATTAAAACTTTACGTCCCTAGGTCTAATAAATAAATGACAATAGATTAGTGAACAACATAATATTTGCTGCAAGTTGATTTGCACCACCAACTACATTGTGGGAAAATGTAGACACCAATTTACAAAGAAGCATGACCTTCCATTCCCAGATAGATGGGAAAAAAAGGTGGTGAACAGGACTTTGGTACGACTGATTAGAGGATACAATAAAAAATATCCATGGACTTGGGATGATTCCTTAGCCTACATTCAACATTCCTACAATAAGGAAGTACACACATCCTCTATTCAATCACTTTTCAAAGTATGCTTGGGTTATTTACCAGCCAACCCACTAGATATTGAAGTTAGAAAATAGGAGGAGGGGGAGATACATGACTCAGAAGTGACGAGAGTAGCGAAGTTCATAAAGAGGATCACGAAAATCCATCTCAAGGTGAAAGAAAAATTAGGAAACTCTCAAAACAAGTATAAGGATAAACAAAATTAGCATCATAGTGAGTACAATCTTCATGTTTGAGAGAAGGTTTGGATTTACTTGAGAAAGTAGAGACTACAAGGTCAAGTGAGGAAACTTAAGACACTATGACATGGACCCTTCACTATACTGGAGCATGTTGGAGAGAACGCTTTCAGACTTGATTTTCTACAATTCATGTGGATGTACTCATTAGTAAATTATGATAAATTTCACATATGAGAGACATCCATGATTGACGAAGAACAATAATTTCAGTTTCTACTTTCCATAGAACATTACATCTTGGATTTAGAAGGCAGGTTGGAGGAGGATGAAGTGCTGCAGCAGAAAGTTTGAGAGGAAAAGAGAGGTCCACAGGAGTATTGAAAGGTTATACTCAAGGGGAAGACACCAAGGTAGACCCCATGGTACTCGAAGGAGAAAGTGAGGGAATTATTTCCTTATCTATTCCCCCATTAACATTTTGTGAGACCAAAATCCTCCTCAGAAGGTGAGGTGTGATCCATAGGGATCTAAATAAACACCACTTTATCATAACAACCAATATCAAAAGAGAAATAAATTAGAATGAAGAGTAAACTGTAAATTTACATAACCACCCCTCTATCTAGAATGATGGTTCCATAACCGCCCCTCTACACAGACCAATGGCTACATAACTACTAGTCTACATATACCGACAGCCCTGTTACTAATGAAACAAAAAATAAATAAAGCCACAAATAGTCACGGATTTTGAATGTCCTAACCGTGTCTCTTCCTTGGATGTCTCTTATCTTTCTCCAATGCATGGTAATACATGAGGGGAAAGTTATTCAAGAAAGAGAACAAGTAGAATTGCATCATAGAAGTTGGAATGAAGAAAAGTGAGAAAGAAACCATTGAAGCTAGAATTGTTTTATAGAAGCAAGGTGTGAGAACAGAGCAAAAACGTATAGAAGGAAGGTGTAGACATTTTTTATCTTCCTTCAATTTATTGTAATCTATATCTTTCTTTAATTTGGCCAATATATACGTGGGAAGAAAGATCCATTTCCCTTCCTGAATGGTTTTTGTTTTGAGAACAAAACAATAGTGTTGTGAGTGCTAAATTAGTATCTTTTCTTTACTGCAAAATAGTTCTAATTTCATATTTCATTCATTAGCATAAAGAAATGTCATTTAAAATATTTGGAAGTAGAAATAGTAATTATTTCGTCTTGTACATTTCCAAAGCTATAGGTTTACCAATCATAATTGCATCATACATAAGACATGGATATCCTTACAAGGAAATCACATCATTACACCATATTTTAAAATTAAGAATCAACTCAATCAATTTATATTTTCTAATGTACTCCCAACATACACTAAAATGGTGGCTTTAGAATAAGGTATCGCCATTCATTATAGAATAAAGGGTAGATTTTTTAGATATTGTAGTTGCAAATTCCCTAGTAGACATGTATAAATACATGGAACCATAGTAAAGGAATGTGAACTATTTGAAAGAATACCACAAAACAATGTGGTCTTATGGGAAAAATGATTAAAGGATATAAACAAAATACATTTTCTAAAAAGGTGCTAGAAACATTTATGCAAATGTAACTGTAATGTGGAAAGAAAAACTCCATAACCTTTTCCAGTATCCTCCCTATGTGTGCCAAGTTGTTAGGTTTTTGAAAAGATTTTTTTCTTAGAGCAGTTTAGGTTTTAGGAAATTCAGTTCCAAACCAATCCCCCAACTAATATTCCATTAAAAGAGTTGAGTAGTTGATGTATGTACCGCCCAAGGGATTCCCATGCTATATTTTTGCGTAATCCACAAGTATCACATATCTCTATTCATATACCTCTAAGGATTATAAAGAAGAAACCTTTGTACGAGGTTTTTTATATGAATACAATCCTCCAAGTTAAATCTCTAAAGTTTCTCGTGAGCAACCAAAGATGGTAGAATAAGTAAATCAAAATGTTTGTTATAGGGTAACCACCTTTGATTTCCCCATCACTAACAAAAATTGAGTTATTGGTATGAAGAATATTTCTCCCTCAGCCTTGCTCAAATTTCATGGATCCATGACAGAAGACCCAAACACTAATATATTTGAGTTTGACATTGTGTGCAAGAGTTATGATTATACTACTAATGCACATAAATTGAATCTATTGACTGCTACACTCAAGGATACAACCTTAAGATGGTTCATGGGATTGAGAATAAATTTTATAACCACATGGACACAAATGAAGGAAAAAATCCTTGATAAGTAGCAGGATTAATGTAGACCAAGCAGCAGATGAGGTGATGAAATCTATAGAATGTCATAAAAAGAGGATGAACCATTGGAAGACTATTTGAAAAGGTTCATATTATAAGTTCAAAAGTCAAGGAATGCCGAACTACCACATGAATCTCTCAAATTACTCTTTTTGAAGGAACTCAGTGAGGAGGACATGGATGCTTTGGATCTGGTAGGAGTAGGATACATTTCAAAAGATAATTTTTCATAAATTTATGAAGCCTACAAAATTTACTGAAGATCTACTATGAAGAGAGTAAGAAGTGTAAGATCAAGAGGTGGATCAAATACCAAAACAATTGGGGACATATCCAAGTCAGAGATTGTCAAAATGTTTAAAAATATGAAGCAAGAGATTTTTAATGACACGACCAACCAAATAGATGCTCTACATGCCAAAAATAAAAAGGAAGATGCAGAAGAAGTACTCAAAGAGTACTACCATGCATATATAAGAAATAATTATGACTATATATGTAGAGGATTGGCCAACATTTCTCAAGAAATGGAGGCTTCACCTAAGTTCAAGATGTTGAAGATAGAGGATGGAAAAGTTTTCTATGTTTCTTAGAGAAAACCATGGCCATCGAGGCAAGGAATTATAACAAAAGAACATATGCATTCATTTCAAAATTGGTCTAATAATTCCTATATGCAACCCCCACCTTGGACCAACCCTTAAGGTTGGGACCCATATCCTAACCAATATCAACAACAATGACAACCTCAATTTCAAGGCCAACCACAATAACAATAGAAGTAACCTTCTCAATCATGGAAATAACCTTGGAGATGAGGATAGTAGTGGAATAACCCACCTCCAAATTAAGAATTAATCTTATCAGCAACCTCTTTATTTTCAGCAACAAAATTTTATTCCAAACCCCCAAACGGGATCTCAACTAAAAGCTACTCAAATACCATCTCAGCCAATGACTAACCCTAATAATAAATATGTTCAACTAGCCTATTCTATTGAACTAGCTCAATTCTCTACCTATTATTTTGATATAAATAATATACATCTTCACTCATAAATATCACTTCCTCCTCCAACTACACCCGTCATGATTGGTATTTATAAGGAACCATAGACACTATAGATGATCTTTTAAAAAGTAATAAAACACTCCAAAAAAATCCATATCCACATGAGAAGATGTTGCACATTGACCCATAGTAACCTAAAACAAATTCCAGCAAGTTTAAAACACAAGGTAACAAGCCACCATTTCCTAAAAGGTTACAAGAAAAGAAGACTAATCTCAAATCAAAATCTAATTCTAATTTATTTAACCATTTAAAATACATATCTATCAAAATTTTATTAATGTAAGATATTAAGGATGTACCCATTTATAAAAAAAATTGGTTAAATATCTATGCATAAATAAACCGCATAGAAGAAGGAAATATATAACTATTGTGTAGGTAATTGGAAAACTAGTTGATTTTATTCTTGTGAACTCAATTTTACCTAAATAAATAGATCCAAGAATCCCTTTGGTAAATGTCACAATCAATGGCATAATGATCAAGAACACTCTGAGTGATATGGGGGTAGAAATTAATGTAATGAAAAAATAAATCATAGATGATTTGAAGTTATAGGGAATAAGACCAATAACCACAATCTTGCATCTTACATACATGTCAACAGTTAATCCTTAAGAATTCCTAGATGATATTATAGTAGTGGTAGAATATTGGGAGTACCATGTTTATTTTATTTTTCTTCATCCAAAAGCAAACTTGGGAGGATATCTTATCATCTTGGGAAGACAATGGTTGGAAACTGTTGATACATTAATAGGATGAAGATATTGTAATATGAATATCTCTAATGGAAGTGGTTCTAATAATCTCATGCTTTACTCCCCTACACAACTGTTATATGAAGAATACTAAACCATTTGGGTTGAAGAGCCAAAATAAGATCAAAGCTCAGTTCAGAAGCTCGTCATTCTATAGAATTCATTCCTAATTAAAGTGAAAGAAGAATATGTTTTTCTTTCTCAAGTCATGCAAAATAATTATGGTAAGAATGAAGAAGCGGATGGAAAATTAAGGTGTATAAGCTTTCCTTAAAATCAAATCCTATTACAAAAAATAACTGTGAATGTTCTAGGCAAGAATTGCATCCTTCACCACCTTCTTCCATATGATTATATATTTAATTTTGTAATTAATAATATATTGCTCCATGACTGATCTCTGTAAGTAAGTGCAAATTACTCCGGGAAATCCACTTAATGTAAACAAAATACTGAGCATCGCACTAAGAGCATTTGTTAATTTCTCTTCTATAGAAAACACAAGAAAACATTTACATGATACTATGGAGACATGCATGGGATACACCCTAAATTGTATACATAATATATACATCAAAGATAGCTACAAGATAATAAGAAAGACACAAAGAAGAATGCATCCAATAGTGAGGGATATAGTAAAAGAAGATATAAAACAATTATTAGATGTTGGATTCATATATCTAATTTCAAATAATAAATGGGTGTCACCCCTTGTCATTATACCTAAGAAGAATGAAAAATGGAGGATCTAAATGGACTATAAAGGGATAAATATGGCAAAAACAAGAAAATTTTCTACTTCCTTTCATTGATCAAGTACTTGACACTCTTGCAGGAAAGAAATATTTTTCTTTTCTGGATGGCTATAGTGGCTACAAAAAAATTCATATTGCACAAGAGGACCAAGAAAAGACCACATCCATGTGCCCATGGGGAAATTTTGCACATATTTTTCTTCCTTTTGGTTTGTGCAATGCACTTGCTACATTTAAGCGAGTAGTTACGAGATTTTTTTCTGATGTAACCAATGGCTGTATGGAGGTATGTATGGATAATTTTATAGTATATGGCAGTAATTTTGATGAAGCAATGAAGAATTTAGAATGAGTTATCAAAATGTGAAAGGATCATAACCTATCCTTAAGAAATGAAAATTTTTATATGATGTTGTTTGAAGGAATAATGTTGGGGCATTATCTATCAACTGTTGGAATTCAAGTAGATCCAGAAAAAAATCTTTGTGATTATAAATCTTTCAACACTAAATAAGTAGAAGGATGTTAGGATATTTTTTGGGAAATGTTGGGTATTATATAAGATTTATATAATTTTTTAGAAAGATTGCAACACCATTATTTTTCTTACTAGGAAAAGATGTTGCCTTTGAGTGGACTGAGAAATACAAGATTGCATTACAAAATTTGAAGAAAATGTTGACTTTTGCACCTATGTTGAGAAGACCAGATTGGATTTTTCCATTTCACATTCATACTGATGCCTCAGATCATGTCATTGGAGTTGTTTTAGAACATAAAGATGGAATTCTAAACTACGTAATCTACTATGTCAATAAGAACCTGCAGAATGTTGAACTCAACTATACAATCACAGAGAAATAATTCTTAACAATGGTTTATGATAATAATAAGTTCAGGCACTATACCACACGTTATCCAATATTCATTCATATTTATCATGTAAAAATTAAATATTTGACCAAAAAACTAGTTATAAGCAACAAAATAATCAAATGGTTGTCACTCTTGCAAGAGTTTGATGTAACCATTTTGGATAACCCTGGTAAGGACAATGTTGTAGTTGAATTTATTTCAAGAATGGAGAATAATAATGAAGAATGAGTAGTGGATGACTCTTTTCCAGATGCTAACCTATTTTTCATCTTGACTAGAACAACCTGGTATGCTGATATAGATAATTATTTAGTCTCAAATAAGACACCTCCACACTATTTATATTCTAAAAAGAAATACATAGTTGAGAACATTATGAATTTTTCTTAGATAGCTGTATTTATATTTCACATGGGAGAGGATAATGTTATGAGGAGATGCATAGATGATGTCCTCAAATCCTTCCATAGTGAAACATGTGGAGGACATTTTGCTACAAAAAGAACAACACAAAAAGTGTTAAAACAGGGTATTACTAGCCTACACTACATAAGGATGCAGCTTTGTATACAAGAAGGTGTGAGAAATTCCAAAGAATGGGTAAGCCTACCAAGCTATATGAGTTTCCATTACAACCTTAGTTAGTATTGTAGCAATTTGACAAATGGGGGTTGGAATTCATTGGTCTAATAGATCCTAAATATCACCAGAAAGAGTAAATTTTGGTGTGTACATATCACCTCATTAAATGGAAAGAAGTGAAAGCATTTTCAAATAAAAAGAGTGAGAAATTTGCTAAATTCTTATATGACCACATTTTCACGAGGGATGGGAGTACCAAGAGAAATTTTTATAGATCAAGGTACACACTTCACTACTAAAATTATTTATGATCTAGCTAAGGAATATGAAATTAGACACAGGAAGTATACACCTTATCACCCCCAATTTAATTTTCAAGTTGAGGTAACAAACAGGGAAATATAAGCCATCTTGAAAAAACTTATTGCACTACACAGGAGAGATTGGGTAGACAGACTTCTAACGGAAGTTTTGGCATTCAACACAACTTGGATGACAACAACAGACTTCACACCATTCAATATTTTACATGGTAAGATTTTTGTTATCCCTATTGAATTTGAGCATAAGACATTAAGAACTATAGTTAAATTAGGCATAGATTTGTTTGAAGCTCAAAGGCATAGGATTCTCCAACTGAATGAGCTGGATGAAATGAGGATACAAGTTGTACATAGTAGAAAAGTGGTACAAAATAAAACGATCAAATGGAATGAAAGATGAGAAAATTACAATAAGCTTATTGGGATCTCTTATTTGAATCGAAGTACAAGGACCACATGGGAAAACTCATAACAAGGTGGCTCAGCCAATATGAGATTGAGAAAATATTTACCAATGGAACTTTGAAAATCACTATCATAGGTCCTGTGAGATTAAAACTACTAGTGAATTGTCATAGGTTGAGGTTGTACAAAAATCCAACTGATAGAAGAACTTTCGTGTAACAGTTTAGAGGAGGTCAAGGAAGGATGGAGATGAGAACATTAGAGTTGAGGTTAGAATTTGAACCTACTAGCTCATCTTCTGAATTTACTAAATTAGAATGAGATTTTTAGTGGGCCTTAGTATATTCATCTTGCCGCATATTCCAAGGGTGTATAAAATTGATGTGATCATCCCTCTTGGTGATCAACACCACTTAACTAACATGTTGTTTTTTAGAATTTCTATTTTGTAGGATTTAGTGTATCCATGTAAGAAGTGTACGGTCTCTGATAGAAGGAGATGCTGCAAAGAATAAATTCCCACTTACAATAGCATGTAACAAATCTTTGTTTCTCTTTCCTATTGATAGAAACTTGTAATCACATGAAGAAAATAAGGAACAAACTACACATGTGAATCATTATGAAGATGACTAGCATCAGACAAAAGTTAATCTTCCCTCTCTGGGAATTAATTGATTTCATTAAGGAGCCATCAACATAATGTTGCATATGATTGCAACATTGAAAAAAACATCATGGCACCTTGACATGCAATTTCATTATAAATCTACATGCAGTGAAGGCATAAATTAGAAAAAAGCAAATGTCATCATCATATAGTGCATAACTTGAGATAAGTGCACTCATTTCACTTTAATAAAGTAGCAATAAAATGATTATGTTTAATTAATATTTATGTCATATCATGAATGAAGTTAAATAGCAATTATCACTGCCACTCTTAATCCCTATGAGTTTTGACTCCATGTCACCCCAATCCATCAAACCATGTCACCTCACATGTTTGCAGCATTCAAACAAATTTAATTCATTTCCTTTTTACGTTGTATATGATAAGATCGTAGAATTAAAAAAAATGCAAGTACTCCAAAAATTTAACACTCACTTGAATTATTGTATCATCACTACAAATTGTGAAACATTTTTCTTAGAGATCAAGAGTTTTGCGTAAGTTAGGATGGGAGGAGATATAATTCACCATGAACCTATAAATCATTCAAAACTGCACAATTAGCCATAGATATTACATTATTTTCAAGATAGCAGATGGATGGGATATATCAATCATTTTCAGGGTTTCAAAGAAACCATGGTGAAAATTTTTTCTACTACATGTAAGGACAGAGAGGATATTATTAAGGGTTTAACAGTAACATTGGATGACAAGATTCTACCTACAGTGATAGGTCTTCCACAAGGTGAGATGTTACCTAAGAAAAAAAACCTGGATGTAACTCGACGATAATTTGGTGATGCAGATGATAAATTCTTGACTCGTAGAAAAGGTACATTTCACACTTCTCTGAAACCATTTTGGGATGATGTTTCCAATTACATTATGAAATAATTTACTTATGATGGTATATACTCAAGACTAAATACTATCGATTTTTAGTTGTTGAATCATTTGAAGAATGGTGTAGATGTTAATGTTCCCAATTTCTTAAATGAAAATCTAAAAAAACTGAGTAGAGAATCCCAGAGGGGAAGAGAAACTTTATCTCACCATTTTATTTTCACTTTTATTGTAAAACATACACTAGAAAGAGAACACCCTACACTAAATTGGGAAGATTTCTCAAGTGTTAAGAATATTAATGAGCTATTTGGGAAAAACAAGAAGAGAAAGAGAAGCACATGCAGTTCTTCCACTCATAGAGTTAATCCACATAGCTCCCATTTCTCATTATGAGCCTATAGCTTCCACTTCTTTAGCCACTGAAAACCATGTTTCTGAGAAACCATAATCTCCATAGAAAAACAGCCTATTTCTCCTAAAAATAATTCTAATTACCAAACCCCTACCTATATTTTCAACCCCTGAGTCATCCACATAAATAATTAAAAGGTAGTGTTCGAGAGCCTACTTATAAATCATCCAAATCAACTCCTTCATCTTTCAAATCTAGTCCTGCACCACCTAGGAATTCTAATTACCTAAACAACTAAAAATCCACATAAATCAAGAGTCACAAAGAATGAAACCATAGCCCTTAATAGTGATAAAGAAGTATTAGAGGAGAATATTGAGGCCACATCCATGAACATAGACCAAGAATGTTTTAATATGGAGATTCAGGAGCCCATGGAGGGTATGGAAGATAAGAAAGTAGAAGGAAGTAGTAAGAAAAATGTTTAGGAAGGCCCTCTAGAATAGTCTAAAGTTCAAGCAGAGGCGGTACATTTTGGGTAAACCCATGATAAGAATGAAGGAGAAGGATTTTCCTAGGAAATTGAAGATACTTCCCATGTAG
This sequence comes from Taxus chinensis, assembly GCA_019776745.2. NCBI lineage: Eukaryota > Viridiplantae > Streptophyta > Pinopsida > Cupressales > Taxaceae > Taxus > Taxus chinensis. The sequence continues at coordinate 840,285,700 of CM034146.1, forward strand.
ATAAAATAGAGGAATTTCAATACAATTTAGTGCCTGAAACATAGACTAATGAAATGGAGATTGGGGATGATATGACCCATGTTGTTGAGGAAATTATTGGCAATATTGTTCATAGTTTAGAAATAGGATAGCCATATGAGCATGATGAAATATTACGAGAGGATATTCCCACAGTTATTGAAGATACAATTTATCCCATCTCAGAGTTTTCTTCCCCATTGTTACCACATGTTAGCATGTATGCATAGGTTATCATCATAGAAATTTTCAAATTCCCTCAAAAACCAGCTTGTAGAAACATAGACACTCAGACAACATTTTTAGATTACTGGGTGCATCAATTTGAAGACTATTTTGCTAGGTTGCATGGAAAACGAGAAAGGGAGAATAAATAATTACCCTTCCAACATCAGTAGGACCTTGAAGAAAAGGATAAACATCTCAAGTAAGAGACAAATAAATTGAAAAACTAAAGAAGAAGTAGGAAGATACAGTTCAAGTGACCAATGAAATATTTAAATGTAGACCACCTTCAAATATTTATGCCATCTTCTTGAAGGAAAAAAAATTGTAGTTAAAGTATACCTATATCAATAATAATATCCCATTTGATATTACTGGAGACAAGCCTTTCTTCAGGATATATATGAAAATGTCTCATGAAATTTAGTTTCTTTTATGTGAATTATATCAATACAACTATGCCCTTTAATATGACCGGACTGGATGCCAATACTTTATATTTGATATGTTCCAATAAAGGCATTGTGTTATTATTGAAACAAAGAATTATAAAGAGAGAGAGAAAAATGGAGGAATATCAGAAATTGTCAAAAATGAAACCATTTATAATCAGAGGTGAAGCTTTAAATACATGAGAAATTATTAAGGAGTATGAAAAATACATGTAGCAAAAATACATTAGACAACAAGTACCTTGGATGAGACAAGAAGATCATGATGAAGCTAGAAACCATATCAAATTCAATGGCCAAGAGATAGCACATGCCTGTAAGATGCACTAACAAGAAATGTCCCCTCAAATGCAAAGAAAAGAAATGCATTCTTATCATAACATCATTCCAAATTTCATGATGATAAATGCATACATTTAAGTTTCTAAAGGATGTGAAAAAACTTGGTTTCCTATTAGTTATAAAACACAAATTTTCCACTATCCTATACCACATTAGTTTGGAAACAATGAATTATATGAGGACAACATCATGGAAAAATATAGAAGAAACTTATGGTACTTCTTTAGTGATCCAGAAGGAACATGTACACCAACTAACTTCAGGAACTTATGTAGCATCATTTAGGAATATCCAAAGCCAATAGATGCACCTAAAGAATATTGAATTAGGAAATTAAAAAATTTAAGTTTGGGGATGTGATGATTCATTTTATTTATTTTTTAAACACCTCATCTAATGTATTCTCTTTATCTATTTGTACCCCTAAACTTGTATTTCTTGGTGATACTGCTTAACATTTCAATTATAACTTGAAATAATGGCATAGATATTAGTTAATATTATTATTACTAAGGTTTAATTTATTTTATGTATTACGAGTATACATTTATTATTTTTGTTGTAATATGATGTTAAATGATGCTTTGTTTAAATTCCAACCGTTTTTGCAAAGTTATATGCAACAACTAACATGTAACTAAGAATTCATACATGGAAACAGACATGTAGTCAAAGGAACTCATTCATAGTGAAGAGGTTATCTATAGTAACTAACATGCAGCCAAAGGGAACCATATAAAATAAAGGATCCGTGACAAAATAAGGTCACACACATACATGAATTCGTGATTATTTGGATATTGTACAATGTGGACACTACACCTAAGCTCGCACGTGTTGATAGAAGAAGCAGTTATGTGAACAAGGAGAAGAATCAATGTCATCACCTGATTATGGATTACAAATAAAACCAAGAAATAATTGATTTAGTTTAGAAATTAATAAATGTTTGATTAAGTGATCAGTTAGTTATGTTATGTGATTGTATAAGAGCAACTATTGAATAGTTATATTTGTATGCATGTAATTTTTTGGATTGTTTGGTTAAGATATTTCACTTAATCCTATTGGAACTACTAGTAGGAATTTATCTCTTCACACCTCAACTATAATGAAATATATTAAAAGGAAAGATGAATGTTCTATATATATATATATATATATATATATTGTGTGTGTAAGATATAGATAAATCTGTAGATAAGGAGTTTGTTGTTTTTTTTCACTTGTAATCTTCATGTTGATGGAATAATAATCTAAGTTCTATTAAATTGTTACAGAGATAGACCTTAGGAGGGATTAACACCCAAGGAAGGGAACACTTATGGTTTTTCAATCCTCCCCTTTTGTTTGTTTTTATAATTCCTTGCATGATTGGAATTGTAGAAGTTTATTCATTTATCTATATTTTGTTTTTACATTCTTTTCCATAGCAATATTGTTTACTTTCATTCACAATCTAGTTCATTTACACTATTATTATTTTTTAATTATAGTGACAAAAATTTACCTTTACACTCCTCGAACATCTGTAACTATGCATATAACATTGGAAATATTAAAATTTTATGTCCCTATGTCTAATAATTAAATGATTGTAGATTAATGAACAAGTTAATATTTGATGGAAGTTAATTTGCACCACCAACTACATTGTGGGAAAATATGGACACCGGGTTATAGAGAGACATGACCTTCCATCCCCAAATAGATGGAAAAACAAAGGTGGTGAACAGGACTTTGGTAAGCATGATTAGAGGATACAATAGCAAATATCCATGGACTTGGGATGATTCCTTAGCCTACATTCAACATTCCAACAACAGGGAAATACACACATCCACTATTAAATCACATTTTTAAATTATTCTTGGGGTATCTACTAGCCAACCCACTAGATATTGAAGTTGGAAAACACGAAGAGGTGGAGATACATGACTCAGAAGTGATAGGAGAAGTGAAGTTTGTTAAGAGGATCTGGAAAATCCATCTCAAGGTGAAAGAACAATTAGAAAACTCTCAAGCCAAGTATAAGGATAAACACAATTAGCATCATAGCGAGAAAAATATTCATGTTGGAGATAAGGTTTGGCTTTACTTGAGAAAGGAGAGACTACAAGGTCAAATGAGGAAACGTAAGCCACTACGACATGGACCCTTCACTATACCAGAGAATTATTTTAGACTTGATTTTCCACATTTCATGTGGATTTACTCAGTAGTAAATTATGAGAACTTGCACATATGATAGCCATCCATGATTGAAAAAGAAGAATAATGTCACTTGCTACCTTCCATAGAACATTGCGTCTTGGATTCATGAGATGGGTTGGAGGACAGAGTGTTACAGAAGAAATTTTGAGAGGAAAAAAGAGGTCCATAGGAGTCTTAGAAGGTTATACTCAAGGGGAAGTCACCAAGGTAGACCCAGTACTACTCAAAGGAGAAAGTGAGGTAATTATTTCCTCATTGATTCCCCCATTAAGATTTTGTGAGACCAAAATCCTACTGAGAAGGTTATATTTGATCCATAGGAATCTAAAGAAACATCAATTTATCATAACAACCAATACCAAAAGAGAAAAAAATCATAATGAACAGTAGACTATAAATCTACCCCTCTTTCTAGAATGATGGTTTCATAGCCACCCCTCTGTACATACTGGTGGGTACATAACCACCAGTTTGCATATACAAGAAGTCCTATCACTAATGAAACAAAAAATAAATAAATCCACAAACAGTCACGGATTTCAAATGTCCTGATTGTGTCTCTTCCTTAGATGTCTCTTATCTTTCTCTAATGCATGGTAAGACATGGGGGGAATGTTATTTAAGCACTAGAATAGGTATAATTGGATCATAGAAGTTGGAATGAAGAAAAGTGAGAAACAAACCATTTAAGCTAGAATTGTTTTATAGAAGCAAGGTGTTAGAATAGAGAAAAAAAGTACATAAGGAAGGTGTAGACATTGTCTATCTTCCTTCAAATTATTTTATTCTATATCTTCCTTTAATTTGGCCAATATATAAGTGGAAAGAAAGAGAAATTTCCCTTCCCGACTGGTTTTTGTTTCTAGGATTAAAAAATATTGTGTTGTGAGTGCTAAATTAGTATCTTTAATTTACTCCAAAAAAGTTCTAAGTTCATATTTCATTCACTAGCATTAAGAACTATTATTTCAAATATTTGGAAGTAGAAATAGTAATTATTTCATCTTCTAAATTTCCAAAGCTATAGGTTTACAAATCATAATTACATCATACATAATACATGGATATCCTTACAAGGAAATCACATCGTTACATCGTATGTTAAAATTAGGTATCAACTCAATCAATTTATATTTTCCAATGTACTCCCAACATACACTAAAATGGGAGCTTTAGAATAAGGTATGACCATTTAGTATGGAATAAATGATAGATTTGTTATATATATTGTAGTTACAAATTCCCTAGTAGACATGTATTAAAATGTGGAACCTTAGAACAGAAATGTGAACTATTTTAAAGAACGCCACAAAATAATGTGGTCTCATGGGAAAAAATGATTAAAGGATATAGACAAATTACATTTTGTAAAAAGGTGCTAGAAACATTTATACAAATGTAACTGTAATGTTGAAAGAGAAATTTCACAACCTTTTTCAGTATCCTCCCTACGTGTGCCAAACTGGGAGCTTTAGAATAAGGTATGGACATCCATCAAAGCATAAAAGGTTATGGAAAATTTTTCAAATGTTGTAGTTGTAATTTCCATGATAGACATATATGCAAAATATGGAATCATATAAAAGGCACATGAACTATTTGACAAAATGCCTCAAAGAGTTGTGTTCTCATATGAAACAATGATCACAGTCTATGAACAACATGGATTTTTTGAAAATTCTATAGAAAAATTCAAGAAAATGCAGTTGGCATTTGTAAATCTAAATACAAAAACATTTACGAGCATCCTTCCTTCCTATGCCAAAATGGGAACTTTGGAACATGTTATGGACATCCATCAAATCATAAATCATAGAGGAGATTTTTTAGATGATGTAGTTGCAAGTACCCTACTAGAAATGTATGTAAAATGTGGAATCATAAACAATTCACATAAACTATTTGATATAATTCCTCAAATATATGTGTTCTCATGGAAAACAATAATTTTAGGCTACACATAAAGTGATTTTTTAATTCTTTAAAAAAATTCAAAAAAAAAAATTGACAGGTGAAAAAAAAATTCCACAACATTTTCAAACATCCTTCCTTCTTGTACTAAAATGGAAGCTTTTGAACAAATGATGGGCATCCATCAAAGTATAATTAATAGAGTATTTTAACCAAAATTTGTGGTTATAAGTTCTCTAGTAGAAATGTATGAAAAATGTGGAAGCATAGTAAAGGCATGTGATTTTTTTTGATAAAATGCCTCAAAGAAATGCAATCTCATGGAATTTCATGATTGTAATATATGAAAAATATGGATTTATTTACATGGAACATTATTTTTTTGATAAATTCCTGAAAGAGATGTGGTCTCATAAAGCTCCATGATTACAGCTTATGCAAAAAATTTATTGGTTAAAAAAGACATGTGAAATGTTTGATATAACACCTCAAATAAATGTGGTATCATGTAATCCCATGATTATAAGATATGCAAAAAATGGATTTTTTGAAATGATTGAGAAAAAATCAACTAAATTCAATTAGTAGATTCAAATTTAGATCCCACAACCTTTTCTAGCATCCTCCCTACCTATGAAAAAATGGGAACTTTCGAACAAGGTATGTAAAGCCATCAAAACATAAATGAAGGAGGAAATTTTATCATGTGTAGTTGTAACTTCCCTATTAGACATATGAAAATTGTGGAAGAATAGAAAATGAATGGACTATTTGAAAAACTGACTCAAATAAATGTGGTATCATAGAATTCCATGATTGCAGAATATGCAAAAAATAGATTTGTCGATAAGGCCCTAGAAACATTCAAATAATAATAATTAGCAGGGTTAAAGCCAAATTACACAACCTTTACTTATGATCTATGTGCATACATCCATGAATTTTTAAGGGATGAGGGTTATACATACTTTTAAAAAATTAGTAAACGTTATTTCATTACACCTAAAATTGATCATTATGTGTGCATGACTAACAATCTTGTCTATGTTGGCTATCTTCAGGACACCCTAAAATTTATCATTAAGATTCTAGATAAACTTGGGGTGGTTGTATGAATGTGTTTTCTTGTTTCATGTTTATTTAATAAAATTAAATATAATGTAAGGACACTACTAATAAGATAAATACAATAGTAAATAATCAAGATCAAGAAAAGTACACATTAATAAGATTAATAAATAGGGTTTGTAGAATGAATCATCTTGTAACTATAGGTTGGGACTAATGAATGACCTATAAGATAATATTCTACACTATTTAAGCTTTTATTCTAAAACTAAAATGTGACAATCTTAGGGATAGGAGCAACTGGACTGTGACAAGGCCACCTCGGAACTAGTTTCTACTTTGGGTGTTGGTGTCTGTGGTGATATTCAAGATCAAATTATTTATGTGTCACTTAATGTCACTCCTTGTTCATTGTAGGTCACATCATATTCACCATGTCACACCTACACCTGTTGTTACAAAATCACAGCACCCCCGAATGGCCTTAGATTTGAGTGCGGCATTCGGTTTTATTTCATAATATTCGACCATATCTCAAGCTATGGGACTTGTGGACTTGAGATGGCCCTTCGGAGAAAGCTGGATTCTTCTTCCTAAACTACCTACAAAAACCTACTCTAGTGCAGGAAAACTATTTAAGCCTAATCTAATCATTCCAAGGAGACATAGAGAGAGAGAGAGATAAATGCATAAAAACAGAGCCAAAACTAAGCGGTGATACACCAGAAAAGGAAGTGGATGATCACAAATTCAACTACCTAAAGTGGAGAGAGGTGAGCAAAGGAGTGGTGGAAAAGATGCACCACAGACCAGATATGAATTTCACATAGAACACCACTTCAAAACCCATTAAACACATTTCTCAGAACCTACAATAGACATCAGAATATGCATAGTATACCCTGTAATGATGAGAGGAAAGAAGAGAGTAAAACAAGCAAAGGATGGACAAGATGCATCATAAAACATACTGTATTACTCCATGAGTTCACATAGTACATCATCAGTGGGGCAAGAGGCAAGAAAATTCCATTACAGAGCCATGAGAAGAGGCTTAAGCTCCACATTTGACGCTAGGGAAGAAAGAGAGAGGGGGGAAGGAGAGAAAAGATGACCAACCTTTTAGAAAATGCCCCTCCTTTACAATATATAGGAAGAATAAGAGAGAAACTAGGGAAAAATTCAAATCCTACTCCAACCACCCCTGGAAGAGCATTGAATTCCACCTGCAACAATGATGGGCTTTAATAAAAGACCCATGCCCCCATCGTTGTCCCTTGTTGGGCAAGAAAGGAAACTCATTCTTCATCATGGTGGCAGGTGGGAGACTTGACAACCTTGAAATGGAGGACTGAAACATAATTGTGGTGGGTGAGAAGCTGACGCCCAGAGCTTTCTAAAAATTCCTCTCCCGCTCAATTCTGAGCTTCCAGTCGAAAGACATGGTTGTTTGAAGATCAAGGTTTGGGATCTATTTGTGTAAAGTCCACATGGAAGCCCCATGGATTTTGAAGATTTAATCCCTTGCTTCACTCTTGAAATTGCATCGGAGAGACACATGGCATCGTTCACAGGCCTGATCTATTTCCTTTGTCTTCTTCCTAAGCTCCTCTTGCTAGTGGAGACACTATGCCTAACTTGAGACACATGGAGGCTTCACGCTCATTTGGAAACTCCCCCCAAATTTTACTTTTAAAGTTACACAGATGAGACATGTGGAGTTCTCCGTAGGCTTTTGGAATTTTTAATAGCCTTCGAAATTGATCTTTAAATTTGTGCCAAAGAGAAACATGGAGGTTTCCGTTGACCCTCTTATACTTAGCTGATTAAATGGTTGGATCTGTCCCTTTTTTAGACCTGGGACACATAGAGGGATAGCATTAGTTTAGGGACTGCTTTTGGATTTGTCTCTTGAAAGAGCTCCGAAGAGACACGTGGTAGCTTCTACGGATTTTCTCTATTTATTTGTGTTTTGGCTAAGTCCCCCCCTTGACGGGCAGAGAAACCATGTCTGACCTGAGACACGTGGAGGCTCAGTGCATATTTGGGACCTCCCTCCGAATTTTACTTTTGAAGTCACGTCGTGCTGACACGTGGCTCCTTCCACTGGTTTTCCTCTATTTAGACTTGTCAACATCCGATTCTACCTTTTCAGGCTCTGGACACATGGAAAGATGGTGCTCATTTGAGTCTCCACTTTGTATTTCATGTCTAAAGTTGTGACGAGTTAACACGTGGTGGCTTCCACTTCCCTAAGACTTTTTAACTGCTGACTTTGTCTCCTTTTTAGACCTGGGACACGTGGAAGCTTTGCGTTCATTTGGAGACCACCTTTTGGGATTGACCTTGAAGTTGTGTTGTTGAGGTATGAGGCACCTTCCGCAACTCTGTTCTGTACTTAGCCGATTCAACGGTCATCTTTGCCCCCATTTGACTTCTGGCCACATGTAAGTTTTGCAAAATAGATCTGTGGGCCCGAAATTCACTTTGTGACTTTTTCAAAAAAATTACAAAAGTGCAAAAACTCCCCACAGCTCTACAAGCCCACAACCTTCTCATTTTCCATTTGTCATCCCCAGGCCCGTCGGCCCGTATTTTCCACTTAGTAAAAGAAATCCTTCGCGAGCTCGCAGGCCCATAATTATAAATTTTGCCTTTTGTGAAAAGTGCAAAAATGCAAAAAATATCTCCCGTTGGTTCACAATCTTCCCCTTTGGTGAAAAGTCTTCCCCAGGCCCGCCAGCCCACTTTTGGCAAAAAATCCTTCCTAGGCCCACTGGCCCACCATTTACAAAATATGAGAAGTTAGAAGGACTTCTTTATATTTCTAGAAAGGGGAATAAATTTCCTATCTGATGAAAATGTTTTCAAAGGACCTTAAGTGCTTAAAATATATAAAAATTCAGATTAAAGCACAAAAAGGGGGGAAATGGTGTTAGTTGACCAAAAATAAGTGTGATCTTATTTTGGTCAACAATTTTGCGACTCATGGGGATCACCTGCCTGCTAGGTGAAACGATCAGTTTCCTTGAAGCATCCATTGGGCATGGACTCATGAATGATAACCTAATAAACACAAATCTAATCATAATCTCTAAAATCTAATCCCTGAGCCACTTGGAACACCACTAGAACTGGAGCTGATCTCACCAAATGTTACTTCCAATGCACTATGCACAAGAAACAAAACACCACAACACACTATGTGCAAAAATAGAAATCATACACACCCCAAGTGGGATATGCATAGTGTGCACAAGCACTTCTTCTACTGAAATAAAACCTACCTATTCTACGCTAATCGAGAGAAAAAGGGAACTCAAGAAAATCTTGCAGCTGGCAGGGAGAAGTAGCTTCCCTTTCTCCAAAAGGGAAGCTATGCAAATGATTTGACACTGAATATGGCTGCTTATATGAGTAAAAATATGACTATAAGCCAATCCTCCACCCAAATCATCAAGGTGTCAACTAGAAATAAGACAAATACCTCTTTTAGTTACTTTGTATTTGGATTGAAAAGGCATTGCAGCTGATCCTTGGTACTTTTTAGCTCATCCTCATGCTCTGAAGTGGGAATGACTAGTTTTGGCTTCTCCCTTGGCTCCAATGAAGCAAAGTACCTGATTGGGCATGGTCTAATTTGATGGATGTGCCCATTTATTTGAACTTCAACTCCAAGAATGGAGTCTTCTTTTGGGCCTTCTTGGGTGGATGGTGTGAGAGGGATGATGAAATCCTCTTGCTCTTTTCCTTCCTCTGTAGCAGGTGTGGCTTTCGAAAGATCAAAATCTTCCAACTTTGATTCAAGAGGAATGTTACAAACTGCAGGTTATTCTTACATGTTCTCTTCCATGGCAGCAGGTCCTTGTGGTTAAAGGATGAATGATGGGGAAGAAAAAGTAACAATTTCAACTAACTCCTCCATATCAAAACATTCTTTTAAGTCTGATAGGAAATCAAAACCTTTGATGTCCTGTTGTATCACTGTCTCTCCCTCTTGCATGATGATCTTCAAATCTTCATTATTTTCACCATATGAAGCTTCATCTTCAAACATGAAGCTAGTGAGTTTAAACTCTTCAAAAAAAAATTTTAGAGAGGTTGAATGGGAGAGATATCTGTAATCTCTTGTGTAACCAGATCATGATTCAGTGCCTCTGATTCTATTTTGGTCACCTCCATATTCTCCTCTTCAACTAGAGTTAGAGTTGATTGTTATTATTCCTTCTTCACTAATTGTGCAGCTTGGATTAGATCAGTATCCTCTTTGGACAAAGTTCCATTATGGACACTGCATTCAGAGCAAACAAATTGCTAATCTTCTCCTTCTTGTTATTTTTCTACTTCTACAACAAACTCATCCTTAGCCACCACTAGATCTTCAACCTTGACCTCATATGTTGGCTTAACCATTAAGGGAATCTTTATAATCCAAAATTTGAGAGCTGAGATTACCAAGATTTTGGTCATTTCTTCTCTATTTGGATCTCCTTCTTGCTATTTTCCTTGACTGGTCTTTGGAATATCTTCCCCACATGGAATTTGGGAAGGAAAGAGGAGGATTGGATGGAGTTTCAACCATCTTTTAAACTATTTTTGGTGGTGAGGGAAGTGCAACTTCTTATTTTTTTGAAGGGGATGAATGCTTGGAAGGGAAAAGGGCATAATAATTGAGATGAGATGGAAGACTAGGAGATGGAGAAGGGAAAACAACATTTGGGGTAGTAAGTGAGGGGTTGACTCTTGACCATGCTAAAATGATAAAGTTTGGGATGGAGAAAAGGGAGCATAAGGAGCTAGTGATAGAATTACCCATTGACAAGGTTGTCTCGTAATTTGTTCATATGCCTCAATATCCTTAATCCACTATGCAAGTTGAGGAGGCATTTCAACCATGAAGTCAACCTTCTCTTGAGGGTTGTAATGTCTTGGCATAGGGCTGGCTCATGGACAAGGTGCCCTATAGCCAATTCTGAATGCTTTCATTTGAACTGTGGCCGTTGATTGTACCATGCATACCTCTATCCCTTGAATCTTCTCCTGCAGATCAACATTTCCCAGGTGTAGCTATTATCATTATATCCATATCCTTATTCTTGATAAGCTCCATAACCAAACTAGTTTTGGCACTGCTCATATGGGTAAGCATGATTATTCTAGATCTGATCATAATGTTTATCTAGAGGAGTTGAGCAATACATTGGAGGTGGACTACACTGTTGTTGCTGTAAGTGTGAATTCCAAGATGGAAATGAAGTCATGATTACACAACTTCATGGAATGGAAGGAAATGAAAGATGTGGAAAGAAGAATGGATGGAAATGGATGGAAGGAAAGTCTGCAACGTAGAGAATGTGTTTTTGACTAGATGGAGTCACTAGATGTGCTTTGTATGTGCCTCAAAAGGCTGAATTTCACCAAGAACACATCAACTTGATGAAATGAATTTGTAAGGTGCTTCAAACCTGTCCTACCAAGCATGCAAAAACTATTGTTTCAAAATCACAACACCCCCAAATGTTGCAAAACCTCAGATTTAAGTGGGGCATTCGGTGTGATTACATAACATTGGACCATCTCTCAAGCTGTGGGACTTGCAGACTTCAGATGGCTGTCCAGAGAAATTCAAATTCTTCTTCCTAATCTACATGCCACAAGCTACTCTAGTGCAAGAAAACTATTTAATCCTAATCTAATCATTCCAAGGAGATAGAGAGAGAGAGAGAGAAATGCATAAAAACAAAACCTACACAAAGTGGTGATACACCAGAAAAGGAAGTGACTGATCAAAAATCCAACTGCCTGAAGTATAGAGAGGTGAGAAAAGGAGAGGGTGGAAAAGATGCACCACAAACCATAGATTAATGTCACAAAGAACACCACCTCAAAACCCATTAAACATAGCTCCCAGAACCTGCAATAGAGATCGGAGTATTCACAATGTGTTGTGTAATGATGAGAGGAAAGAAGAGACAATAAAATAAGAAAAGGATGGACAAGATGCATCACAAAACAAATTGTATTGCTCCATGAGTTCACACAGTACATCATCATTAGGAAAGAGGCAATAAAATGCCATTACAGAGCCATGAGAAGAGGCTTAAGCTCCATATTTGACCCTAGGGGAGAAAGAGAGAGGGGGGGTAGGAGAAAACAAATGACGAACCTTGTAGAAAATGCCCCTCCTTTACAATATATATGAATAATAAGAGAGAAAAGAGGGAAAAATTTGAATCCTACTCGAACCACCCCTGGAAGAGAATTGAATTCCACCTACAACAATGATGTGCTTTACTACAATACCCATGCCCCAATTGTTGTCCCTTACTGGGAAAGAAAGGAAACCCATTCTTCATCATGGCTATAGGTGGGAGACTTGACAGCCTCAAAATGGTGGATTGAAACATAATGGTGGTGGATGAGAAGCCGTGACCAAACGATTTCCAAAACATCCTATCCCGCTCAATTCTGAGCTTCCATTCGAAAGATATGGTTGTCTGAAGATCAGGGTTTGTGGTCTATTTTTGTAAAGTCCATATGGCAGCCCCATGCGTTTTAAAGATTCAGTCCCTTACTTCACTTTTGAAATTGCGCCAGAGATACACGTGGCATCGTCCACGATCCTGCTCTATTTCCTTTATCTTCTACCTAAGCCCCTCTTTTTGGTAGAGACATTGTGCCTAACCTAAGATACATGGAGGCTTCGTGCTCATTCAGAGACTGCCCCCAGATTTTTCTTTTGAAGTTGCATGGACGAGACACATGGAGGCCTCCGAAGGCTTTTAGAATTTTCAATTGCCAACCTTACCTTTTCGGACTCAGGACACGTGGTGAGTTGGCACTCATTTAGGGACTACCATCGGATTTAATCCTTGAAGTTGTGCCAAAGAGACATGTGGAGGTTTATGCCGACCCTCTTATACTTAGCTGATTAAATGGTTGGCTCTGTCCCTTTTCGGACTTGGGACACATGGAGGGCTAGCGCTAGTTTGGGGACCGCTTTTGGATTCACCTCTTGAAAGAGCACCAAAGAGACACGTGGCAGATTTTTTGTATTTTCTCTATTTCTTTGTGTCTGGCTAAGTCCCCACCCCCTTGACTAGTGGAGCAACTATGTCTGACCCGAGACACATGGAGGATCAGTGCATATTTGGGACCTCCCTCTGAATTTTAATTTTGAATTCACGTCATAGCGAAATGTGGCTCCTTCCACTGGTTTGTCTTTGTTTAGAATTTTCAACAACTGATTTTTCCTTTTCGGGCTCTGGAAACATGGAGTGCTGGCGCTCATTTGATTCTCTGCTCCGTATTTCACTTCTAAAGTTGTGCCAAGTTTACATGTGGTGGCTTCCGCTGCCCTGAGACTTTTTAACTGCCGACTCTATCTCCTTTTCAGACCTGGGACATATGGAAGTTTCATGCTCATTTAGAGACTGCCCTTTGGGCTTGACCTTGAAGTTGTGTCATTGAGGCATATGGCACCTTCCACAACTCTGTTTTGTACTTAGCTGATTCAACAGTCGTCTCTGCTCCCATTTATACTTATGTCCACGTGTAAGTTTTTCAAAATAGATCCACGGGCCCTAAAATTCACTTTGCACCTTTTTCGAAAAAATTACAAAAGTGGAAAAACTCCCCGTAGCCCCGCAAGCCCGTAACCTTCTCTTTTTCCATTTATCATCCCCAGGCTTGTCGGCCCGCATTTTACACTTAGCAAAAGAAATCCTTTTTAGGATCATGGGCCCGCAATTAAAACTTACAGATTTTGTGAAAAGTGAAAAAATTCCAAAAATATCTCCTATTGCCCCACCGGTCCACAATCTTCCCCTTTGGTGAAAATCCTTCCCCAGGCCCGCTGGCCCGCTTTTGGCGAAAAATCCTTCCTAGGCCCGCCTCCTCGCCATTTGCAAAATATGAGGAGTTAGAAGGACTTCTTTATATTTATGGAAAGGGGAAGAAATTTCCTATCTGATGGAAATTTTTTCAGGGGACCTTAAGTGATTAAAATATCTAAAAATTCAGATTGAAGCACAAAAAAGGGGGAAATTGTGTTAGTTGACCAAAAATAAGTGTGAGCTTATTTTGGTCAACATCACCTACAAGAGAAAACCTAGATACCTACACAATACTCAAACACACATTAGATGAATAAATAATGCATATGATTTATTTGGAATGAAATTATAAGTCATCCAAATATGATTATCAATGATCATTGCATTACATTTCAGACTCAATGTAGCTCTATTGTGTGTGTTATTGAATAGTTTCCATTGAGCTAGGATTCCCTAACACCATTCATAAAAACTGATAGCGGTATATAACTACTTTATTCCAATGTAAATGTGTGGTATGGATTTCATAATAGCCCCCCCTATGTGGTGAAATATGCAGTCAAATAATTATCCTTGATGTAGGAGATAGAAAATATTAGCTCATTATAGATGTATGCGCCTTTTGAATGTTTTCCCTCTAATGAGGTTAAACAAGAAATGTATATATATGATTCATTTTCTTAAGTTTTTTCATTAACCAATGAAAGTATGAACAAAGGTGATAAAAGAAGATAAGAAAGAAGTAACATTCAAAAGATCATAAAAAGAGAAAAAGAGGACATAGGTGCCAAAGGGGATAATAGTTCCTGAACACTCTTTTCCCTAATGGGTGGTCTTGTACATGGTACTCAAAAGGTCAAATAGTGAAATTAAAGTTGAATAGGATGTCATTTAGTATATAAAATAGTAAATTAGGAAATCATAAACAACATGTAATAAAGATAAAAATCGTACAAGCAATGTCAAATAAAAATAAAGGATTGTTAATTTGTAATTCTCTTGCTTAAGAATCATGCATATAAATGATAAATTTAGAAGTTATATGTATATATTAAGTGTGTAATTTAGTGACTACATTTCCCCACACTTTGTGCTGGTGAATAAGGATTCGGAATCATAAAGTAGAAAAGAAAAGTTTTTTTTGGGGGATTTGAAAGAATATTGTTCTTAGTAGCATGTTGGATGAGTGTTATAGCATGCTGAGTGGAATATTAAGAAATGTGTACCCAGGGAATTTTTTAGTGGAAAATTTTCTTAATATGGTGAATATTCCATTTTACGAAAATTTGAAAAGGTGATTTTTTTGAAACAGGGTAGTGTCATTTTCACCTAATAATGATAGTTTAATTTTTTTAGGGGTTGGATTCGCCTACCCTTGAAAACATCCCCTATATAAAACTAGGTGATTCACCAGGTAGAATACTATATAATACTCATACTGACATATCGTATCACTACAATCATATCAAGTACAATGAAATTGTGAAGCACCAGAGTCTAGTACACAAAGTATATTTTTATAGATCATCATCAGATTTGTAGTCAAGTGACAAGTATTATTTGTTTACACGTGACAAGGGATATTTGTTGACATCCAAAAACTTTTGATCACTAACGCTTGATAACTAATTTATGTTGATGTAGGACAAGGAATTTTTGTTGATGTGTGACAAGGGTGCTTTGCTGATGCGTGACTAGAATAGGTTGACTTAGGATAGGAGGTTGTTGACGTGTGATAATCTTATGTTTTTAATGCATGATAAGAGACTGCAGATGCATGATGGGAGATTTATAGTTTGCGGTTGTGCGAAAACAAGTATTTTGTCGTACGACAACAAGGTTACCTTATTGTCACCGAATGACAAGATTATTTTTCGTATGATACTAAATTTTCTACTACATAACAATGACCTTGTTGTCACATGTCTTTAAAATCAAGAAAAAATATTGCTCACAAACCCTAGAAAATTTTCCTGTTTCACGAAATTAGTTCTAGGGATATTTGTCAGGGATTTTCCACCTTTGATTTCCTAGAGGTATCCTAAAATGAACCCTGCTCCATGTATGAACTCATATGATCTATGTGTTATCTTGAGGATATTTTTAATTTTAGGAGTAGTATATATCTCTCTAAACAACGAAACAAAGGTAGATAATTGCTTGATATTTCCATCAGTACCTGGAAAGTGGAAAATAGACTCTGTATGCTCACGTTATAGCAGGTCAAATATTTGTTAACATCTAGGCCCAATAGGGTCAGTTGACCAATGTGGCAGTAACACGTGGCGAAAGCGGAGCGAGATCATGGAAGACAAAAAAATTGGTTTTGTGATGCTAGTCTTCGACACTCATATCCAGACGGGTGGTGAAGGATAAGGATCATAGGGGTGACATGTGCTTGCATGGAATGATAATGATGTGTGCATGTGGTTTCTTGGAATGTCATATTTTCTAGAGTTTGTTTGAGATTTTCTTCATGGTTTCTTGTTGCTTTGTGTTTGTTGGGATAGGGTAAGACTTGAAAAATAAAACAAGTGTACTTAATGCTCTAGGTAAAAATAATTAAAATTTAACTTGAAAAATATGTAGCAATTGAAATGCATATTGGAAAAGCTAAGAAAAAGGGTAGAGTACACCTGAAATTATGAAATGGAAAGGGATATAATTTTTTTCCTACTTATAGACTTGATACTTAAGAGTTGGTTCAAATAACATGAAAATTGGGCATCTTGTTGCCAAACTAGGGATTCAAGTGTGCAACATGCTAATGTTCAGATTTAGGCATCATGTTGCCATTAGGGGAAAGTGTGTTAGGAAAGTGGTCTATTTTACCGTTAAACTATTAAATGCTTCCCCAAGGATAAGTTCCGCTGCATATGATCACATGTGTGATTTGTAACTTTCCTCAAGTGACACATTGTTTCAAGTATATCGATATCTTATATATTCCCTAGATGTCTTTCCCTTATTTAGTTCCTTCTTTGGTTCCTGAGTTAAGAGTTAGTTCTTATTAGTAACCAATTGCAATCTAAAACTGGCTGAGTAACTCCTGAATCTAGAGAATAATGTATCTATGCAATTTTGAAACTACCATGTAACTACTTTTTTCCTTGGGACAGGAGTGCATAGGTGGGACACTAACACTCACCATTCATGTATACTCTGGGGGCTTCTATCCAAGCTGTGAATTTTGGCCAAGTATGTTTCTACACCTATTATGTAATGAATTTATGTCCTAATCATGTTATCTTTATTTTCTTAACTACTTTCTATAACTATTGGTATGAAGAAGAAGTTCACCCAATGTTTTCCCCCACCTATTTTTAGTGGGTGAGATGATCAAAAGTGAATGGAACCCAAATGAGGAAGGAAAAAACTGTTGTCCACATATGATAATCCTACATGGGGACTGGGGACTACACATAGTAGTTACTATGACACAAGCTAAATTATTGGAAAAATACTAGCTTATAAGTGTTAGTGATAAACAAGCAATACACATGGAAATAGAAACTAGGAAAATAACAATCAATGGCACAATGAGTAGTTGGTTGTATACATGGAACACCACATAGTATTTCACAAGATAGTTAGAATTGTCAAGGCTTGAGAAAACAATGTAACAAGAAAACATAAGGATTTGTCTGCAAATAATGAAAAACAAGGTACTAGTAAATTAAACAATCATGATTGAAAGGAGTCTTGAAAGGTAAATGCTACACATGAAGCACCTGTTGGTATGTTAGTAAAAAAAATATTATGTGATAATGTAATATCTAAATATAAGAATGAAAAATGTGTAATCTTACAACATTAGACCCTGATAGGAAGTAGGAAAAGGTAAATGCACTCATAATCCTTAGTGAGATTGGTAATGGATAGGGACAAGCATAAAAAATCATGTAACAACCTTTAAATGAATTGCATTCATCTCAAGATACCATGTGAATACATGTGTGAATGAAAAATGATATAACATACTAGGAACCATAATAACATGTTAAGAAATGGTGCAGCATAGAGTAGTATAAGGAAGGAAGATTACATCCAATCAAGATATAAGTAAACATATTTTTGGATTTCTAAGTATAAATATGTTAAGGAAAACAACAATAAGGTAGGAATAATTATTCCCCTCAGTGTGTGTATGTGTGTGTGCACATGTGCACACACTCGCGCATGAAAAAGTGAGTTCCATATAAAGAAACCCTCAATAGTGAAGTATGAACTAGGAAAAAGATTGCATCATTGGGGTGTGGGTTAATTAGGATGCCCCTAAATCTCAATTCTAAAATGATTCTATATTATATTATCGATAATATCATCTAAATTTGGAACAAATCCAAAGGGGGTTGGTTGAGAAGCATGAGATGTAAAGTATTTTGGTTTTCCATTGAAAAATATCCAGATACGAAGTTCATACATGGCCATATCATATTATTCATTAGTGAATGGTGTATTGGGTCACTTTAGTGCATTCCATTGTGTCACATTAGAATATTAATGAGATAATTAATCATTTGAATAATATTCGACTTGGAAGCAACTAGAAAAGTAAGAAGAGTATTATCCCTATCAGTAATACCACCAATTTAATGGAGCCAAGAATGTCTGAAAGTAATAGGATAGGGATGAGGGTCAGTTATAACAAAAAATTTCATGTGGAAGATGTGTGGGCCTAGAGTTGTTAAGAGGAAGACATATACTTGATATTGAGAGTGAGGTGTAAGTAAAGGGATGATATCAGTAGGAGTAAATCCCAATTGATTAAGGTCATCATATATGTAAACATATTAAACACAAGTAGGATCATAAGGGACATGCTTCCAATACTTGTAATCAATGTATAATGTGCAAGTGAAATAATCAAAATTAGGAAATGACATTGGATATAAGAGGTAATAGTAACATTGTGACCAGGACTACTTGATGAGGAAGGAACTGCAGGGGAAATAGGATCTAGAGAATGTATGTTATTAGAATAAGGAATCATAGCAGTGGTGGTGGGTTAGGTGGTGAGATATTTGAATCAATACTCACCAAGACCAATATAAATATAATGAGTATGAAAGAGAGAGTTATAGAAAATAAAATCTAAAGAACACAAGGTATCATCGGTGAGCTTTAATTTATCAACAACATCATCATCAAAATCATAAAATTCAATGTGGAAGTATTTCTCAAATTTTTCTAAGCTTGGGAAATAGAAGTGCAAGGGATATGGGAGGATATGGAAGCATAGAGGAGATTGGTAGTAGGAGTTTGAATAGAAGAAGTGATAAATGAGGAGGAATAGAAGTAGAATTTCTAGAATCGATAACATCATATGTATCAAGACAGTGTGAGGAAGAGGTTAATCTAGAAGAATGAAAAATGAAGGTTTTAGAGTCCATGCAACAATACTTGAGTTGTTCAGGATCAATAGTATTAATATGCTCATAGCCATTAAAGATAAATGTAACACAACGATGGAAATTAGAAGGAACAAATTGCATAACATGGATCCAAGGTTGACCAAGTAGAATATTGTATTGTAATGGGGCATCCATGACATAAAATAGGGTGTGGGGTCCTATTTACAACCCTAAATTGATAGTAGCAATACATGCTCAACTACTAATATCATAGCTAATAATGATAGTAGTAGACTTTTGAATTGCACAATGAGGAATGTGGAGTTGGGAAAGTAATGATAAAGGATAAATATTTAGTGTGGATCCATTATTAATAAGGACACACATAATTTGGAAATCTTGAATGTGAGCCATGATAATAAGAGGAGGAGAATCAGAGGAAGACTCAAGAGTAAGGTTCTCATCAGAAAATGTGATTTAATTGGTGATATGTTTTAAATAATGCATGATATGATTAAAATATACCACGGGTCATCACTTTGGATTTGAATAGAGTGAAGGGTATCTTCTAAGGTGTTTCTAAAATAAGAATCCTATCGTAGTAGATAAAATAGTGGTATATTTATCGGGTTATTATTTAATTTTTCAATGATATCATAGGTTTTAGATCAAGAAATAGGTTGAGGAAGTGGTGCAATAAAAGGAGGAATAGAGGTAGGAATCTATAAAGGTTCTATATTGCGATGGGTAGTGACAACACATACATGGAGCTAGAGAAATATGTGTGTAATGAGGTAGATGTTATGTAGTAACACAAATCTATTCGTATTTGATGATATCCGGGGAATAAAAAAAAAGGGATGAAGGAAGAAGAATTAACCATTATCTCAAAAGAAGAAAAGAGGGAATGGATATGAGGCATGGACATAGTTGTTGGGTTCACAAAATGATTTAATAAAATTAAATATAATGTAAGAACATTATTGATCATATAGATAAAATAGTAAATAAGCAAGATAAATCAAAGGAAATAAAATCAATAGTGATAAATATGGTTTGTAAAATGACTCATATTATAACTGTAGGTCTACACTGATTCTGGGTTGATGAATGATCTAGTAGAGCATATTCTTGACTATGCAAGCTCTAATTTTGAAACTATAATGTGACAATCTCAGGAAAAAGAGTGCTTAGATGGGAAAAGTGTCTCCTAGGCACAAGCATATGATCTAGATATTGGTGTCTATGAAAATACTTAGGATTTGATCCTTTCTGTGTTGTTTAAACTCACTCCTTATTTGTTGTAGGTCACATAAGATTCAATTTTTCATACCTTTAATAACAAGATAAATCTAGCTACCTACACAATAATCAAGTGTACATTATTGAATAAATAATTCATATGCTCGAGTCAGAATGACCTTAGTGGTCACCCCATTGTGATTAACACTGAGCGTTTCACTACATTTCAGACTCAATGTAGTTCTAGTATGTGTGTGAGATATTTAAATAGTGTCACTTGAGCTAGGATGCCCTAGTTCTAGTCGTACAAAGATATAGCGGGATAAAACTAATTTTTACTAATGTAAATGTGTGGTATATAATTTAGGATAACTCCCCCTATGCAGTGAATTATGTAGTCCAAAATGTAGTCCTTGATGTAGTAGATAGAAAATATTCTCTCATTATATATGTATATGCATCTTGAATTATTTCCCCCTGATGAGGTTATATAAAACATGTGTGTGTGTGTGTGTGTGTGTGTGATTTATTTTCTTAAGTTTCATCATTATCAAGTGAAAGGTCGACCAAGGGTGATAAAATTTACAAGAAAGAATCAACATTCAAAAGATCAGAAGAAAAGACAGAGGAGAAAGAAACCCAAAGGGAACAAGATGGCTCTGGTGCTCTTTTCACTAATAGGTGGTCCTATATAGGGTGCTTAAGAGATCAGATAATAAAATAAAATCTAGATAGGATGTTAGTTGGTATGTAAAACTATAAGGTTGGCAATCAAAAACATCATGTAATAAAGATGAAAAGGATATAAAATCAATGCTAAAGCATAGTAAAGGGTTTTTAATGAGTAATTCTCTTCCTTAAGAATAATGCATATAAATGAAATATTTAGAGTCTAGATGTACATAGTAAGTGTGTGATTTAATGACTACTATAGATGAAAAATAAAGTTAGCATACACAAATAAAATGAATATGAAACCTATTCAAATGTGACTTGAAAAATCAACAAATCAACTACCTCAGATCAAGAAAAGATTAAAGGAAGAGGAACAATACCTTTACTTACCGTATAGCATGTAATTATCCTTCCTTGATATCATATGTGTCAGTCATGTCATATGCATCAGTGGCATCATTGATATTCTTTCCTTGTTTAGGCATGGGGGTTACACAACACCCCTATTTGTACTTCCTTTTTTCAATGTATGAGTATGAGAAGACCTATTTTCTTACTTGCATTTTCTTTCCATTGATTCGAATCTTTCTTATTGCGTTGGAGCTTGATGTTACCATCAGAGTGCAACCTCATCTTGGTGAATTATTTTCGACATGGGTTCTCATTTTTCTCTCTTTCAACTATGACCTGTACAAATTCTAGCTACATCTAAAATATACTCCAAAGGAGTGACATTAGTTTCCCCATTATATAATGGTGAACATTTAAGAGCAGATGCAGGTATAGCATGTTGGGTTGTGGAGCATGTTTTCATGTTTGAAAGTGTTGAATACTGTACACTAAGAGTATTGTACATTTTCCATAGCTTTCTTGTTGGGTTTTGGCCTCAAAACATGTGCCCGATATACCAGGAAACATTCTTTTCTCATATGGGCAGTATTATTGACCCATAGGTTTATGGGATGGTTTTGGCCCATGGTTTTGATACCCATGGTTTTGTAAAACTGCTTAAACAGTTGTTTACTTATGTGGTTTTTTGCATATGGTAGGGTTAATGTAACATTGTAGATGTGTATGAAATCAGGTTTGATATCTATAGAGTTTGTTGAGCATAGCTCCAAACAAATTTGGGTATTATATTGAGAGAGTGGTGACTTGTAATAAAATACGAGCAAGTGATTCTTTGTGGACGTACCCCAAATTGGGTGAACCACGTTAAATATTGTCTCTTTGTGTTGTGTTATTTTTATTCTACACTTTTATTTTAGATCTGTAATATATTATGCATATTAGTTTCTACTGTTGTGATTCTGTAAGGGATTATTCCGCATATTTTATCCCTAATACCCTAACGATTGGTATCAGAGCATGGTTTATTTTTCTAAAGTGTTGAATCGTAGGGAAAGTTTTATCTTGAGTAGGAGCTATGACAAATGATGGAAGATCAAGGGTCTATAAATTCAACAGGCAAAATTTCAGTCTTTGGAAGATGTAGATGGAAGATTACCTTTATCAGAAGGATCTTTATATTCCGTTGTCTGAGAAGGTGAACAAACCCTCGAGCATGACGGATGTAGAATGGGATTTTCTTGATAGGATGGAACTTGGGACAATCCGTATGTATCTTGCATCTTCAGTATTATTTAATGTTTCAAATGAAAAGACTACAAAATAATTAATGGATGCATTAGGGAAGTTGTATGAAAAACCCTTTACCTCTAATAAGATATTTTTAATGAAAAATTTGTTTAATATGAAGATGTCTGAGAATGGTTTAGTAGCATATCATTTAAATGATTTTTAATACGGTTGTAAATATGCTAGCTTCGGTTACAATAGAATTTGATGAAGAAGTTGGGGATTTATTATTTCTATGTTCTTTACCTAAGAGTTGGAGTATCCTGGTAATAGAGGTAAGCAAATTGGTTCAAGATAACTCAAATTTGAAGTTTGAAGATGTTGTATGCGTGATTATAAGAAAATAAATGTGAATAAACAACTCTGGTGAATCTTCTACTTTAGGGACTACTTTGACAGTGGAAACTAGATGGAGACAGAAGAATAGAGGAAGTCATGGGAAATTGAAGGATCGAGAAAGGTAAAAATCTGAAAGAAAGATATTATACTAGCACTGTGGAAATTTTGGGCATGCAAAGAAGGGCTATTGGGAGCTTCAGGAAAAGAAGAAACAACAAGAAGAAAACAAGGACACAAATGTGGTAACGGGTAATGTATGTCAGGATGATTTGATTCTTTCTTTGCACAATATTACTAAATCTTGGGTTTTAGATTCGGGGGCTTCTTTCCATGCAACTCCACATAGACATTATTTTGTTTATTATGTTCAAGGAGATTTTGGGCATGTTTTTCTTGGTGATGATGAGCCTTACAACATAGTTGGAAAATTTTCTGTTCGGGTTAAGATGAAGAATGGGAATACTTGGCTATTGAAGGATGTCATACATGTGCCTACATTAAGATGAAATTTGATATTGGTAGGGTAGTTGGGAAGTGATTGTTTTACTATGATATTTAAAATGGACTCTTGGAAGGTTACCAAGGGTGCTCTTGTGGTGGCAAGAGGTAAGAAGGTTGGAACCTTATATTTAACTGCTTATAGCACTAATTTTTGTAATCTTATGGCTTCAGAAGTAGATACAACATTATGGCACTATAGGCTTGGTCATATGATCCATAAGGGCATGGAGATCATAAAGAAGGATTTTATTGAATATACAGAAATAGGTTTGGATGTGTGGGGGCCAGCTCAGGTAACATGTCTTGGGGGTTTAAGTTACTATATTACTTTTATTGATGATGCAACAAGGAAATTTTGGGTTTATTGTATTAGAAACAAATCTTATGTATTTGAAACTGTTATTAATGGAAAGCCTTGGTAGAGAATGAAACAAGTTTTAAGCTAAAATGTCTCAGGTCAAATAATGGAGGGGAGTATTGCAGAAATGAATTTGATGATTATTGTTCTAAGAATGGAATCCATAGGCAAAAGATGGTTCTAGGAACTCCGCAGTAGAATTGGGTGTCAAAAAGGATGAACAAAACAATAATGGAATGCACTAGGAGTATGAGGTTACATGTAGGACTACCTCTTTCTTTTTGGGTAGAAGCGGTGAGAAAAACTGTGTACTTGATAAATAGATGACCCTCAAATGCCTTGGATAGAGGCATACCTAAGGAGGCTTGGTATGGTAAGAAAGTTGTTTATTCATTTCTTACATTCTTTAGATGTGAGGTGTTTTTCCATATAGGCAAGGATGATAGGACCAAGCTAGAGGCTAAATTATAAAAATTTACTTTCATTGGTTATGGTGGTGATGATTTTAGATATAAACGTTGGAGTATTAAGTACAAGAAAATCATTAGATCTAGGGATTTTGTCTTTAATAAGAAATTCATGTATGGGAAGTAGTTGCAGGAAAACAAGGAATAATCCAAGAAATAATATACAATGGTAGAGGATATTCTAGATGGGAAAGTAACACATGAATCAGTTAAGGAACCTCCTCAACAAGAACCCCAAACTCCTATATTGAGGAGGTCTTCTAGGGTAAGAAGAGAACCTAAATTTTTTTCTCCTTCTCTTTATTATTTATTACTCACTGATAGTGGAGAGCTAGAGAGCTTTAATGAAGCAATGCAGATAGATGCTAAGAAGAAGTGGGAGAAAGTTATGGATGAGAAGCATTAGTCTCTCATGGATAACCAGATATGGGATTTGGTGAAGCTACCTGAAGGAAAAATAGCACTACAAAACAAGTGGGTAAATAAAATCAAAGAGGAAGGAGGAAAGAAAAGATACAAGGCCCGGTTGGTGGTCAAGGGGTTTACATAGAAAAAAGGTATATATTTTGATGAGATTTTTTCTCCTCTAGTAAAAACAACTTCGATTAGAACTATTTTGGAATAGTTGCAGCAGAAGACTTGCACTTAGAGCAGCTTGATGTAAAGACTACATTTCTCCATGGTGATTTGGAGGAGGATCAATATATGCAGCAGCCAGAGGGCTATGAGATCAAAGGTAAAGAGGAGATGGTGTGAAAACTAAATAAGAGCTTTTATGGCTTGAAAAAAGCTTCACGTTAATGGTATAATAAATTTGATAGCTTCGTGATGGATAAAGGCTATATTAGATATCATTCTGACCATTGCGTGTATACAAAGAAATTTGAGGATGGAAATTATATTATCCTATGTTTGTATGTGGATGAAATGTTAGTTGTAGGTAAAAACATGTAGGAAATAAAAGTACTCAAGAAGAAGTTAAGTGAATCCTTTGCTATGAAGGATTTTGGGGCATCCAAACAAATCCTTGGTATGAGGATATCTTAAGTTAAATCGGTTGGCACTCCTTTGGCAGGCCATTTTAAGTTATCAAAGGAGAAATGTCCCAAGATAGAGTAGGAGAGAAACCAGATGTCCAAGGTACCTTGCTCATCAGCGGTTGGTAGTTTGATGTATTCCATGGTATGCACCAGATCTGATATTTCCCATGCAGTGGGAGTGGTGAGTATATTTATGAGTGATCTAGGTAGAGATCATTGGTAGGTAGTATAGTGGATCCTTCGGTATTTGAGAGGGACCATGGGGAAAGTTTTGTGTTATAATGGATCAGATGTCACTTTGAGTGGTTATGTAGATTTAGATATGGCTGGAGATGTAGACAACAGGAGGAGCATGACAGGTTATATTTACATTATAGGTGGGACAGTAGTGAGCTATATTTCATGACTACAGAAGCTAATGGATTGTCAACCACAGAGGTTGAGTATGTTACTTCCAAAGAGGAAATTAAAGAAGTAATTTTGTTACAAAAATTTCTTGAGGAGTTGGGGCATAAGCAAGAGGAAGGAAAGATTCATAGTGATAAACAGAGTGTTATACACCTAGCTAAGAACTCTTCTTTCCACTCTAGGATGAGGCATATATAGTTAAGGTACCATTTCATTAGGAAAACTTATGAGGAAGAGAAGTTGAAGCTAGAGAAGATTCATACAAGTCAAAATCTTGTAGACATGATGACCAAGGTGGTCTCAAGGGAAAAACTAAATTTGTGTTCAGCTTTGGTTGGTCTTCATGGAAACTAGCGAAGGGTTGAGAAACTTGCTAAGAGGAAAACTAGTCTCCAATTGGGAGATTATTAGGTTGTGGATCATGTTTTCATGTGTGAAAGTTTTGAATACTATACACTAAGAGTAATGTACACTTTCCATAGTTGTCTCGCCCATGGAAAAATGATCCCGATACACCAGAAAACATGTTTTTCTCATATGGGCGGTATTTTTGACCCATAGGTTTATGGGATAGTTTTGGCCCATGGTTTTGATACCCACGGTTTGTAAAAATGTTTACTAAGTTGTCTAATTTTGTGGTTTTGTGCATATGATAGGGTTAATGTAACAATGCAGATGTGTATGAATTCGGGTGTGAATTCTATAGAGTTTGTTAAGCATGCCTCCAAACAGATCTGGGTATTGTATTGAGAGAGTGGCGGCTTGTAATAAAATCTAAGCAAGTGATTCTTTTTGAACGTATCTAAAATTGGGTGAACCATGTTAAATATTGTCTCTTTGTGTTGTGTTATTTGTATTCTTCACTTTTATTTCAGATCTATAATATATTCTGCATATTAGTTTCTACTGTTGCAATTATGTAAGGGATTGTTATGCATATTTTATCCTTAATACCCCAACAATTGGTACTTTGATAATTAACACACTGAGATTCAAAATCCAGAGATATGGAGTTGCAAGGTAATTTGATTCATACAATTGTGAAGAGAAGTACCAACTCTGACCCACCAGGCATGCAAAAAAAATGTCATCACGTAGATTGTGCAACCATTAAAGCTCTAAGTGATCTGTGTAACGTTGGAACATCCCTAAGGTGTGTGACCTTATTTCCTTGGGATGAAATTTCAGAGAAGGCCAACTTCCTTTAAAACTTGGAGCACTTGATTTAAGATCAATATGCAAGTCTAAAGCACTTTTGAAAATAATTCTAATCCACTCAATTCATGAGGTTTAAGGTTATAAATAAACAAATGAAACATAAGGTGATGCACCAAGAAATATTATTACTAAAAAAAAATTAATCTTCACACTAGAAAGGGTTAATTTGGAAAGGACAAAATAAGCATCACAATCCAACTTCACCTTATTGATGAGGCTAAAATATGCTTCATCAATGTACAATGAATGCTCTCATTTTACATCCTTTTTAGCCAATTTTTTATGCAGTTTTTAACTTTTGTTTGATCTAGAGATAATTTAGGATGTAATTGTTCATATTTTGTTTGATTTATTTCAAATTTCTAAAACTCCGTAATTTCTAACAAAGTGTGTGGAAATTCAGTTTTTGTAATAAAATAGGTCACATTCGGTCAGATAATCAAAGTATGAAGCAACCAGCACCTTTTTTAGAACATAGGCTTCAATACAGATTAGTTCTGAAACTCCATCACACAGCTAAGGAACTCTATCACTTAGTTATCTAACCTTCAGAATTAATTCTAGAACTCTAGTACTTAGTTCTGAAACTCCTGTGCTTAGCTCTGAAACTTTCATAGTTAATTCTTGAATAGTTCCCTTTGGTTCCGGAACTTCTCCAAAGTTTTGGAATCAATGGGAATCTGTTTATTTTGACAAAATCCAGTGATAGAGAAATTAATGGGGCCTCCATCAAGAATAGATAAATAGATTATTGATTCTTCATACTCTAGAAATACTTATGTAGAATCAGAGAATTATATGTCTAGCAAGGTTTCTAAATTCCACATCTATTGTGAGCACTATTTTGTTTCACTAGAACCTATAGATGGATGGAAAAATATCAAGAACTTAGAGTTATAAATGCATCTTCAGATAATGAAATATATATAAAGACCTGTAGATATATTTAAAAAGGATAAGAGATATATATGATATAGAAATAAAGTGCAGTTTTGTAAGACAGAACATTTCAGTAATAAGATAGTCATTTCATTTTGAGAGAATCATACTTTTTCAACTCCTCATTCAAGGTGGAGAAAGGGCCCACTCCTCCAAGAAGAAATATTCTTTGTTTTATTGGTATTTATATTTCTAAACAATTCATGTAAATATGTTAAGTATTAATTATGTAAATGCTTTTGATTCTTTAGTTGAATTATGTTATGTACTGGTCCCTGCAGGTGTTATAGATTAGACTCTTATTTCCTTGGAAGCATTTTCACAGTAGTTTAAAAGGTGTGTTTATTTCCAAGAAAGTGTGTTTACTTCTACAATGTGTGTTTATTTTTAGCAATTTATTTCATTCTACAACGTGTGTTTATTTACAACAATTTTTTTCATTCTACAAAGTGTGTTTATTTCTAGTAATTTATTCCATTCTAAAAAGAGTGTTTATTTCCAAAAGTATTCTTATAGTTTGGATTTAATAAGGATTTGGCAAGAAAATCCTAACGACACTACAAAAACCCCCCAAAAATAAAAATAACAAATGCCTACAATCAATTACTAGATCACTAAGATTCTTCTTATTGCATATAGCTTCAGACACACCCCTGGTTTGAATATGACATCAACTAAGAGTTGATTAAATGAAGGGAATAACAAAACCCATCATTTTTGGCACCTTTTTTGGGGACCCACTAGTTATAATTGTCTAATTAGGTGTCAACAAGAGAAATAATCATACATCTAGTAATTAAAAAATCTTCCCTAAGTTATCATAAAATTTATGAGTAGACCAAGAGATTCAAAGGGTAGAATTCTCCCAAAAATATCTCAACAAGATTTATTAGTATCCTCTAGTTCAAGCAAGGAATTTGAGCAGGAATTAGAAGCACCATTGTCCCTTATTAGACAAGAATCAGAACTTCCACCTTTGGAATTATTGGATCAATCACCAGAAGGAAGTGGAACTTTTAGGAGAAGGATTATATCCCAAGACCCACTTAGAGAAATTTTTGATTCTCAATTATTATTCAACCTACTACTCCTGACTTCTCATCTTCTCCAAAGTGGATCACATACCACATTGATTGGGAAAAATATCTGGAATATACTACAGATATGGCAAGTGAAGCTGAAAGAGAACCTGATAAGACCTTTACTTATCCAATTCAGCTGGAGGATGATGATACACCTATGAAAAAACATTTTACCTGCACACTTTCCCACATTTAGAGGGATGTCATCTAAGGACCCTGATCAATTTTTGCATGAATTTAAAATATTGTGTTATACCTATGACTACAAAATAGCTAATCAAAAACTCAAGTTCTTCCATCTAATCTAAAAGATATAGCAATGAGATGGTTTATGGGATTAACATCCAATTCCATTACCACTTGGGAGAAAATAAAAACTACCCTCCTAGACAAATATCAAGACTACTGTAGAGGGAGAAATAGGAAGGAAGAATTTTTTAAGTTCAAGAAAGAAGAGAGGAAGAGAATACGGAAAATTATTTAGATAGATTCCTCTTTGTAAGTAAAAGGTGTGGATTTGTAATTCAAGAAGAGCTAAGAAAAAATATTTTTCTTAAAGTTATGGATGATGAATCTAGGGAAACCCTTAATTTAACTAGGAGGTGGAAACATTGATCAATTGAGAATGAAATGATATTAAAGACATTTGTAGAAGTTATTCAAGAACAAGGGGTGGACCTAGGAAAGGAAAAAATAGTGAAAAATATGAATAACAGATATAAAAAAAAACTTATGGATGAACTAGAAAACTTTTAAAAAAAAAAATTAGTTCAATTACCTTCCACCATGGATGGATTGCAAGCTAAGGAAAATTCTAAAATTGAACCATTATCTATGTATTGTCTTAGATGAAAAAATAAGAATGTAATAAGAGATTGTCCTCTAAATAAAAAAAAAGTATGTCTTATTTGTGAATCTAGGGAACATGAAATCGATGTTTGTTCTCTTCTTCAATTCATAAAAAATCATCTTAAACAAACCAGCACTACATCCACTACAAAATAAGTAAACGTTGTTCATAAACAACCTAACCAGGGGTAGTTCATGACAAGGTTAGCTCCTAAACCATGGATAATTGCCATGAGTGGCTCAAGCCAGTACCACCAAATTGGGGGAAAACCACCTTGGGACCCTCAATCAACATGGAATCCTTAGGATTTGGCAAGAAAAGCTTGGTATACTCAGGGACACCAACAACCATGGTCTGGTCAGAGTAACCCTTATGTTTGGTAACAACCTAGGTTGAACCCTAATAAATATGCTCAAGGGAAGACATATGCCAACCAACATCAACAAAACATAATTAGGTTCCCTAGCACAAATTTCACAGACTAAAAATGTGTTTCAAACACAAATACCAGCACAACCAATGGCTAATCCCAAAAAGAAACAAACAACCCCTATCTATAAAATAGAGCAAGAAAAACTAGTTGATCTTAATGTCATGGATTGTAAGGATATTCAAACTAAATCTGGAAAAAAAAATCAATAGTCCACCTATTATAATTACTGACATGACAAAATAAACTGAAACCCCTAGTTCAGTTGCTCCTAAGGAGGATGAAAATGAAAAAGAGAAGGAGTCAGATAGTAACTCTACTGAAACTCCATTTCCAAAAATATTTAAAGATGTTATTGAGACCAAGGAATCTAAATTAGTGCATGAATTAAGGAAACTAAATATTGAAATACCATTTTTACAAGAAATCAAGGACATTCTTGAATTTAAAAAATTAATCAAAATGTTATGTTTGAAATGATCTAAAAGGAAGAATCGGTACCCTATGACTATTAAGGTAGATGGGAAACTTGTTGATTTATTGGCAGGGAAAACTATTACTTACCAAATATGGGGATCCTAGAAGTCCTGTTATTTCTATCTCTATAGGAAATAAAGATATACATAATATTTTGGTTGATTTGGGAGAAAATATCAATGTGTTGACAAAGGACACTTTGAAAACATTATCATTAACATTTATATAACCTATTAGCACCATATTGCAGATGACAAGATCAATCAATAGAAAAACCAGAAGGAATCATTAAAGATGTGGTAGTTATGGTGGAGGTCATGGGAGTATCCAGTGGACTTCCCTATATTATGGCCAAAAGGTAAAACACTTGGTTATCCCATTATTTTGGGCAGACCATGGTTAGCTACAATTTTTTCCTTAATTGATTGCACATCAAGTGATATGACTATCTCAACTGGTAAGACTTCTAAGAAACTTTCCTTATATCCTTCTGCATGACCTCTTTTATTGATAATTAAGAACAATTATGGATTTATGATCCTAATACTAATAAATAAAACTTGTGTCTTCTATAGCTATGATAACATTGCAGGATCATGTACAAGAGGTGGAAGATATGATTAATAAACCATTAAATGATCACCAATTGTCTTTGGAGCAATTGGGGGGGATAGTTCCAGAACCTTACGAAATTAGTTACAGAACCTTTAGACTTAGTTCAGGAACCATTAGATTTAGTTCTGGAACACTCACATTTAGTTGCAGAACATTCGTACTCATCTTTGGAACCACACCAATAGCAATATTCTAAGAATATAAATATTTTGGCTCTAGAGGAATGAGATTTCTCTTAGGGAGGGGTAGAAATAGATACAAAATTAGTAGCTTCAGTCTCAAATATATTAAGGAACATTGAGGAATTTTTGGAAAGAAAGTAGTGATGAGGAGTTTGACCAACAACAAGATAAGTATCATAACTCTTCCTACTGTCTTTTTTTCCAGTATTATTTCTCAAAAGAAATGTAGATTACATTGCTGCATATCATATTGTTGTTAGCACATTCATGTCCACTAAACACCCTAATGGAAACCTTTTTTTAACAAATAAGTTTCATCACACACTGGAACCAAAAACAAATTGAGATTATAACCAGGTAAAATTTTGAACATTAATAGCTGGTTGGGAAAAATGATCAAGAAGCTAGATTGTTTGATGTTTTGAAAAGTCATACTAATTATTTTTCTTGGGACTATAAAGACATGAAAGTAATCCACCCCAAGTATTTACCACCCCATCACATTTATACCGAAAAAACATTAAACTAGTTAGACAACCTCAGAGAAGGATCAATCTATCCTTAAGGGACATAATCAAGCAATAAATTGAAAAAACTATTACAAGTAGGTTTTTATCTACCCCTATCTTAGATAGACAGTGGGTAGATCCTCTTGGTAATTGTGCCCTAAAAATAATGGAAAATGGATAATTTGTGTTTATTATAGGGAAATAAACAAAGATACACTTAGAGATTATTTTCCCTTACCATGCATAGATCAGGTTTTAGACAACCTTGCAGGTAAACAATACTTTTCTTTCTTGGATGTGATTTATTGAATTGTAATCAAATTAGATTTTTTTCTAAGGATCAGGACAAAAATATCTTTAATTTTCCATGGGGTACCTTTTTTGTATAGGGTATTGCCATTTTGACTATGTAATGCTCTCTAGCAACCTTATGAAGGGTTGTACTTGCGATTTTTACAAATCTAACTAATGATTATGTAGAGGCATGCATGGATGAATTTATTGCGCATGGAAACACATTTTATGGTGCTTTGAAGAATTTGGACAGAGTATTAACAAGAGGTGAGAAACACCATTTTTTCTCTTAGTCATGAGTAATGTTTGATAATGGTTAATGAGCGGAATTGTATTGGGGAACCACCACATTTCAAAAAGAGGAATTCAAGGTTGATCAAGATGAAATCGGGATTATTTTCAGACTTACCTGGTTCTAAAAACCCTTACAGATAGTAAGTCATTCTTAGGACATGCTGCGGTACCATAGGAAATTTATCAAGGATTTTGGTAAAAATTGTTGCTCCCATGTTTAGTTTGCTTACCAAGGACTGTGAATTTCTTTGGGATTGAAAAATTGTCAACATGATTTTGAGGAAATTAAAGAAAAATTAATAATTACCCCACCTCCAATATTAAGAGGACCTAATTGGGAGAGAAACCTTTTCACATCTAAATAGATGCCTTAAATAACTCAATTGGTGCAGTTTTAGGACAACAAGATGAAGAAGAAAAAAATGTATGTTATTTATTACCTTAGTTAAAAATCTTACTCCCAGTGAAAAGAATTACACCACCACTGAAAAATAATTTCTTGTTATGATCTATTCAACTAATAATTTCAGACACTACATTATAGGCGTATAAAATATTTGAACATATAGAATACTCAGCAATTAGATACTTCATGAACAAACCCGGTGGTTGGAGGTAGGATAATCAAATGGTTATTACTTTTACAAGAATTTGATATTACCATTATGGATAATATAGGAAAATATAATGTGGTAGCTGATTTCTTGTCAAGATTAACCACTACAAGGGAAGAAGATCTAGTTAAGGAAAACTTTCCAGTGCCAGATGAACATTTTTTTTGCTATTTCAGATGATACACCATGGTTTTGCTGATATGGTGAATTATCTTGCAACAGGGAAGTTTCCCTCCTTATTTTAATAAGAAACAAATGAAAAGGTTAATCAAAACCAGAAGCCCAATTTAAATGTTTGAATGGAATGTTATTTAAATGTTGTCCTAATTTGGTTTTACGTAGGTGTGTGAGAGACAATGAAAATTTTGACATACTCAGGGCATGTCATGGACGAACCAAGTGGAGGACACTTTTTAGTGAAAATAACAACACACAAAATAATTGGCACTGGTTATTATTGGCCATCTCTATATAAATATGTGAATAAATACATCAAGCAGTGTGATCCTTGTCAAAGGATAGGAAAAACCAACTTTCACCAGTAAAATGCCTCTATAATCTCAAGTATTAATTGAACCATTTGAAAGGTGGGGGGGTTATATTTTACCGGCCCTTTTAGTCCTCCTTCAAAAGGAAAGGATAAAATTCTTGTATTTATTGATTATGTGATAAAGTGGGTAGAGGTTCAGGTTTTAAAAAAATGCTATTGAAGAAGCAATTGTTGATTTCCTTTGGCACAAAATTATGATGAAGTTTAGTGCACCAAGGAGTATAGTTTCAGATCAAGGGCCACATTTTATGTCCAATATGATCCATGCCTTCACAATGTACTATAAGATAAATCATAGGAAGTCATCTCCCTATCACCCACAATCAAATAGAAAAGCAGAAGTGAAAAATAGAGAATTGGAAAACATTCTCATCAAAACAGTTGAGGCAAGTAGAAGAGATTGGGTGAAGAGGCTACCTGAGGCTATCTAAGCTTATAACACAACTTTGAAGACTACAACAGGGTTTTCACCATATGAGTTAGTCTATGGGAAAAAAATCCCTTGTTACCCATTGAATTTGAATGATAAACATTTTGGGTAGTAGCTAAATTGGGTATTGAATTGGATGCACCACAAAAGGAAATAATTCTACAAATCAATGAATTGGATGAGCTGAGATTGGAAGCACTTCAATAGACAGAGATAATCCAAGACCAAAGGAAGTAGTGGCATGATACACATATCAAGGAAAGGTAATTCAAGGTAGGAGATTGGGCATTACTTTTTTATTCCAAGTACCAGCAATTAAAAGGCAAGATAAGAACCAGGTGGTTAGGACCCTACCAAATTGAGTAGATATTTGACAAGGGCTCTATTAAGTTACTTCTCATTGATGGAAGAAGAAGGACACTTCTAGTCAATGGACATAGGCTGAAACTTTATAGGAATCCTCCTACCAAGGATGAGTTCTTAAAGCAGATTGAAAAAGACAAGGAATTTGATCATATAGAAGAACCTAGTTCTTCCAAAATAATCAAGTAATCATATGCATGGATCTAAAATAAAGGGAAGAGAATGAAAACCAACAAATGGTTTTCTCTTCCTCAATATATATATATATATATATATATATATATATATATATATATATAAAATAAAAACAAAATAAAAAGGGAAGGAATGAAATCCAGTAAATGGCATTTTCTTCCCCAAAAAAATCTCTAGAAGACCAACTGAAACCCAAAAATGGCGGTTGGTATCCTCAATAAATGGATAATTCAAAATAAAAGAAACTTATTTGGAATTCCAGTTGTCTTTTTCTAACTATTTTTTCACTTTTTTAGGAATGATGAGTCATCAAGGTGGCTGGATTACATCAAAAAGGACAATAATTATATCTTGATCTTATTGAAGATTTAAATTAAAGTTGGCATGTGTGATTAGACTTGACTTAAGTCTATGGTGTTATGAGTCATTTATCATACATTATGACTAAAAAGAAATAATAATGAAGGTGATGGCACTGAATAAGTAAAAGTGGTGGTGTATTAATAATGAATTATCATTTGGGCTAAATAAACAAAAAATTGAGAGTAGTTGCAGAGAAATTCAAGGAAGAAACGGTATAAGCATATTTGAAATTCCATAGCCAAGCCCAGTAGTTCCGCATCCAAATCAAGAAGTTATGCAAACAAATTAAGGATTTCTGCAGCTATCTCTTAGTAAATAAAATGGTTTAGAGAAAGAAGTTGTTGATATTCCGAGCAGCATGGCAATGTCTCCTCCTCTACCAAGTCAAACTAAGGAATTGGAGAAAGAGGATGAAAGATTTGAAGAGAAGGTTTTTTAGGAGATGGGTGACTCAGTAACGATGTCACATGAGGAAGAATAGCTGGCATTATGGATATTGAAAGGAAAATCCCCTTTTGTATAAGAACAATGTTCATCCCTTGAGAAACTTTCAGAAAAAGAGGAAAAATAGAACTTAAAATAGACTATGTGCTTGTCTAGAGCAGAACTTATCATCAGACAGAAAGATGAGGAATTAAACTTCCTCAAACTCAAATTGGAGCATAGGGAAATTCTCATTTAACAAACTAAAAACTCAACTCATAAATAGGACTGAAGAACTGACATTGGTCAAACAAAAAATGATGGAAAAAGAAAAAGAATGTCAATTGGCTAGTAAACAAAGTGTTATGTCAAAGATATATTTAATGAATCAAGTTATACAGACTGAACTAACTTACTGGCCACTTAAGCAGTTGTGGGATGATACCTACAGAAATCTTAATGAATTTAAAACATCAAATGAGGAACTAAGAAGTAAGATGGAAGAGGATAAGAAGGCAAGGAAAGAGTGGGAAGAAAAAATTTACAAAATGGAACAAGACAAATTTAAATGTTTGGTAAAGATACAGATTGTCTGTATAATGAGTGAAAGATTATTCACATGCATGAGATATTCTCCTATATACAGTGTCTTTCTGAAAGAATAATTTATTTTTTGGAAACTATAAAGGATTGCATGTGGCCTTCCACATGAAATAAAGGATGAATCAGAGTTCATGAAAGCATATTCCTCAGGTAGAGAAGAAAAATCTTCTCTGTGAATTCTATCTCTGCCACTTTATACTAGAAAAGAATACAGGCTTCATGATCAATCTATATGTAGGGGAAATCTAGTTGAATGCATTTGTTTTTGTACTTCAAAATTAAATAGCATGGAAAGAGAGGGATACTAGAAATTTATTAAAGGCTAGTTCATTTGGCCTCTACATGAGATCTCACTATGGAAAACCATTTTCCTTTTCTATACATTTTAGATCCCATGCCTTTGACAGTTAATTCAAGGAACATTATATTTCCATCCTGCAAAAGAGCATTAATGCCTTCACCTCTTATGAGGAGAAAAACTTTGAAGATATTTATGATGGATGCTTGAAGAGATGGGAGTTTCTCATAATGGCATTAAGAAGAATAGAAGTGATACTTCCCACAAACATAATATGGAGTCTGGAAATATCTATATATTTTTGTACACTAATCCCTCAGGTCAATGAAAAACATAGGGGCCTGTGGATGGGAATTAGAACAAGGAATCCTTTCCTTCTCATTCCCATGTCACCATGGTAGAACAAAGAACCTCAAGATCCCACTGAGTTTGAGAATTGATACAACACTTCTTAGCTGAAGCACTGGGATATTCAGTTCCAACCATTTGATCTCACCAGTTAGTTAGAATGTAGAATTCATAATCCTAATTTTGAGGAATATATTTTGTAAGAGGACTTACAAACAAGTAAGTGTGGGAGAGATGATGAGGCTAAAATATGCTTCATCAATGTATAATGAATGATCTCATTTTACGTCCTTTTTAGCCAATTTTTTATGCATTGTTTAACTTTTGTTTTATCTAGAGCTAAGTTAGGATGTAATTGTTCATATTTTTTGGATTTAGTTCAAATTTATAAAACTCAGTAATTTCTAAAAAAGTGTGTTGAAATTCAATTTTTGTAATAAAATAGGTCACATTCGATCAGATAATCAAAGTATGAAGAAACTAGCACCTTTTTTAGAACATTTTCTTCAATACGGATTAGTTATGAAACTCCATCACATAGCTAAGAAAATCTTTCACTTAGTTTTGGAACCTTTAGACTTAGTTCCAAAACTCTAGCACTTAGTTCCAGAACTCCTATGCTTAGCTCCAAAACTTTCGCAGTTAGTTCCAAAATAGTTCCATGGTTCCAGAACTTCTCCAAAGTTCCATAATCAATGGGAGTATGTTTATTTTGACAAAATCTGGTGATAGATAAATTAATAGGGCCTCCAATCAGAAACAGATCAATAGATTTTTTATTCTTCATACTCCAGAAATACTTATGTAAGATCAGACAGTTGTATGTCTAGCAAGGTTTCTAAATTCCACATATATTTTGAGCACTATTTTGTTTCACTAGAACCTATAGATAGATGGATAGCTATTGAGCACTTAGGGTTATAAATTCATCTTTGGATTATGAAATATATATAAAGACCTATAGATAGATTAAAAAAAGGATAAGAGATATATATGATATAGAAATACATTGAAGTTTTGTAAGAAAAAACATTTTAGTAATAAGATAGCCATTTTGTTTTAAGAGAATCATACTTTGTCAACTACTAATTCAAGGTAGAGCAAGGCCCACTCCTCCAAGAATCAGGGTTCTTTGTTTTATTGGTATTTATATTTCTAAGCAATTTGTGTAAATCTGTTAAGTATTAATTCTGTAAGTGTTTTTTTATTCTTCAGTTGAATTCTATTATGTACTTGTCCCTACAGGTGTTATAGATTAGACTCTTATTTCCTTGCAATAATTTTCATAGTATTTTCAAATGTTTTTTTATTTCCAAGAAAATGTGTTTACTTCTGCAATGTGTGTTTATTTCTAGAAATTTATTTCATTTTACAATGTGTGTTTATTTCCAGCAATTTATTTCATTCTACAGCATGTGTTTATTTCCAGCAATTTATTCCATTATGCAAAGAGTCTTTATTTCCAAAAAAATCTTATAGTTTGGATTTGGCCAAAAAATCCTAAAGACACTGAAAAAAACTCTCCAGAAAATAAAAATAAAAAATACCTACAATCAATTACTAGATCACTAATATTCTTCTTGTTGCATATAGCTTCAAACACACCCCAGGTTTGAATATGACATCAACTAAGAGTTGATTAAATGAATGGAATAATGACACCCATCACTTATGCTACTTAGATAGGGTAGAAAAGAAACCATATACCTAAGAACATAAATTTCCTTGTTAAACACCAAGTATATTTAACATATAGATCAATCCTACTCAAATACACAATCAACGCCTCATAACAATATATGATATGCACATGTCATACAACTTTTCCTATCTATGATTGTTGGTAATAATCCAACTTTATAGCAGAAGGGATATAACATTTCCACAATTGATAGTGAAATTAACCACATCATTCTTCATATAGATTGAAATAAGATAACTGAGATAAAGGTATATTAACCACTCATATTAAGGAATTACTAATTCATAAAGTATGAATTGATCAACAGCTAACACAATAAATCAAATATTTTATGGAAAAATATTATTCTAAACATAATTGAAAGGCTCAAAAGTATTTAAAGCACTCTTCCAAGCTTGAAGAGTAACTTCTCCAATGATTTAAAATTCTCTCTTAAACTTAATGCATTTAACTATTTATAAGTTCCAGAGGTTGAGCCATTACAATTGAACTTTAATTAACAAGTTACTAAAAATAGAGTATAATTAAGTTCAAGGGAACAAGCTCCCATAAAAATAGTAAAGTTGTTATAAATGTTTGACTAAGTTAACCCTATAACTTTTACTGATTCATAGCTTGGAGCTATCCTAATCATGGCCACTTGACTTAGCTTATACTTGCAACATTTGTCTCTTGTCTGGGTTTCTCTTGATCTTTTTCCCACTAGCCATCTGGTGCTTGTAATCAGTGAAATGTTTGATTACTCTCGTGTACTTATTCTTCCTTTTATCTATATGCATAATGATTTACCACATACATTGATATCAATCTCTCTC
The DNA here is from genome assembly GCA_019776745.2 of Taxus chinensis. Classification (NCBI taxonomy): domain Eukaryota; kingdom Viridiplantae; phylum Streptophyta; class Pinopsida; order Cupressales; family Taxaceae; genus Taxus; species Taxus chinensis. Next base: position 840,325,381 of record CM034146.1, read on the forward strand.
ACAATTTTGGCTGGAAACCTTTTCAACTTATTCACCACTTTCTTCAGCTGACTTATGAAATTCGGGCATAAGATTAACCTATAAATTGAATTGATATTGAAATTTCTAGTCACTTCACCATCCTTCTTCACCAAATAGTTTTAAATTTGATTTTATTTTTTCAACCGAAAGAGCATCAATATTCTCATTGAAAAACTTGTAGTCGATATTATCAAATTCATCTAAAATATCATTTAGACCATCCATTATTTCCACATGTTTATCGTCTAATTTCTTGATCAAATCTTGCAATACCTCGGATCTGAATTCCATATCTTTTTGAAACTCAAACAATTTAGAAGTATCATCAATTAATCCTTCTTGGAGGAAAAATTATGGATCCATATCTCTAATCTCTCCCAATGTAGTCAAATTCATATTCAAATTATTATTATCCTCATAGAGGACTTCATCTATCATGTGAATGGAAGTTCTTTCAGTTTATAAATCATCATTCATTTTAAAAACTATTTTGACTCAAGGATTAGCTTCCTGAAGCATACACTCTATCTATCCATTTACTAATCTTCCCTTCTAACCTATCTTATCAATTTCATTATTTGAAATATCATCCAAAATGGAAGAAACTCCTTAGAGCAGTCGTAGTTGAAGGATTAGTAGTTGGAGTGGATTTTGTTACTTTCCTTAAAAGAGTATTAAGTTATTCAACATTTGACTTCAATTAATCTTTGGAAGCTTTATCTTTGTCATACTTCTCCAAAAAATTTCCAAGGGCCACTTGAACATCGTTTTTGGTGCCTTCATGTGTTGCCTTTCCTAGTGAAAACCTAGAGATATTATAATTTAGTGACGTAATGGTTTCTTTAGTTTTTCCTTCAGCGGGAGTAGCTACCTCCATGAACCTTTATCCTAACTAGTTTTTTTATAAATTAGATATGATTATTGGCCATTTGGCATATATCTTTGAAGTATTGATTCTAGAATTCTCAGATCTATCACATCTATAAGGGGCACCTTTTTCTACTTTGGGGTTTGGAGATATAACCATTCAAGTATACTAGATACAGATGAAAGTGGTATGGTTGATTCAACACCTGGAGCACTGGATAAAACAATAGCACTGGTAATATTAGTTGATAACAAAATGGACGTGGCTATGATAGATGGGGTAGAAGTGAGAATATCCTCAAGAGTGGATGCAACAGGACTGGAAGTGGAAATTGAAGAAAATGTAGTTTGTTTAGAAAATGGAGTGGAAACTGGAGACCCAATCATTTCCCCTACTGAGAGAACAAGAAGGGATAAAAACACTTGGGCCATGGATGGGGATGGAAAATTAGAGATGAGTGGAGGAGCATTAGATAATTATAGGGTAAGTGGAGTTAAATATGGTGACAATTATAGTGAAGGAGGGGGGTAGTAAATCTTGTGATAAAACTAGAGAAACACTAACTTCAAAAACTTTTGATACTTGTGTTGTAGAGGACACAATCTTGGTAGTAGGAAATTTTGAAAGAGAATAAATTCTAACAACAAATGAGATCTTCCTTGGAGTCATATTGGCTTTCTAGATAGACCTCTTTCCTTTTGTGGGTTTAGGGGGGCTCCTAGTTAGTTGGGATTATATTCTTATAGATTGATCTAATCCTTTGGGTGAAATTCCCAAGGTATCCAACCAGTCATATGTCCTTTGTAAAATGGTTCATGCACTTTCCTTAGTATTGCAACACTCCTCTTGGTACCAATCAATCCATGGAAAATGTTGATTAGCAACATTATTATTTATTTACATTAGATCCAATACTTCATCACCATCCTCCATTCCTTCCAAAATATCTACAATACTGAATTTTTTAACTTCATCCAATGTCAACCTTTCATATTCTCATTTTATGATAATAATCTCATCCTAAATGTGAATCCAAATATCCGCCAACTGAGGAATGTGAGAATTGGGCAATCCTATTTCACTGAACTTACCCCAGTAATCAAAGTTAGTTCTAGGATGGAAAGTTCGCAAGGTAACTTTAGAAATTTATCCATCCACATTCTTTTCCTTGTAAATATTGGCATAGGTATACCTTCCTATTGAAATAGGAAATTGGACTCTCACCTTATGTCATTTATTTTGAATTTTATGATAATCCAACAATTTTCGAACCAATTCTAACAAGACCCATTTATCGATAGGACATCTTGGTAATTTACTAGGGGCACCTAGAAAACCTAGAGTCTTGATGTATCTGAATGTCATGAATTCAAGATAGATGGCTCCCCATTCCCTTTTCTTTAAAAGCTTCATTAGAAATTCTTCAATTATACAAATGTTTATCAAAATGATAAAGGAGTTTTAGGAAATTAGTTTTCATAGTGTGAACATATGGTTTGAATATTATTATTAGTTAATATTTAAATAATATGTGAGTGTGCACAATTAGTTGTCATGCAAAACTCATAGAGATATGAGTGTGTGAGATTATCTTGGGATTAGGGGTAAGACTAGGGAATAAAGGAGAGATATGGGGATAAAATTATAAGACTTGAATCCATAATTTTAGGATAAAGCAATTGTATAAAATGACCTCTCATATTCTATAGAAATTACTCATACTTTGATTTTGTCTGTATTTTCTATACTTTCCATTTCATGAGTTAAAATGGTTTATTATGGTTAAATTTATTTATGTAAATATAGAAATTTAGCATCAAAGAGGACAGTAAAAAATTCATCATTAACCCTACATAAATGTTTCTTTCCTTATTCCATTGTAATTTGGGGATAAAATTCATTAATTTTTGACACACTTTTAATACCTTTTGTATTCAAACCATTGAATTCTCCCATGGCAACTGTAACATAAAAAAGGCAGTCATGAAGAAGTTTTTAGAAGTCAAGACATTGCTCAACTAAAAAAAATTGAGTTGCTGATATGTTCCCCACATCGTATGACCTCCTTATTCTTATTAATAGTATAAATATAAAGGAAAATACATTCTTGAAATTCGCTTGCCATAGTCGACACTTGAACTCTACTCAACAATAAAATAAGATCATTTACTTCTTGGATGAAGTCTTAGCATAACAAATGTTTAAGGAAGCTTGGTGACATTCTTGGACAAGTAAATATTCATCATGACCTTTGTACACAGTTCAATTTCTTTATCCCAATGTTTAATTGTGGCTTCTGTGAAATTTTTGCATATTCCTCAACATCTGGAAGTTTAAATAAATCTTCAAAGAAATCAGTGTCCAGCCTAATCATGACCTTGCCGTTGTCATATTTTACTGATTTAGAATCCTCATCAAAGTGAGTTGTTGTGGCCAAAAAAAACTCAGGGTAATGCATGGATGAAGGAAAACCCATAAGAAGAGAAACCCCATTGTCGAATATGTCCTGCATCTAAGGTTTCTTATTAGGGGCCTTTAATCTTTCCTAGAAATCTGGTATATCCAATTTTCCAAGATCAATATCTCCAATATTCCCAAAATCTAAAGATAGGCATGAATGAGGAGAAGCTCCTAAGAATGTTTACTTCATTTTTCCCTTTCCTTTTGATGAGGAAGTTGACATGAATTCACATCTGAATCTGATTGATCTTTGAAAATTTAATATGAAATCTCCAACATTCCTAAATAACAAAATCCCAAAGTCTAAAAATAGTAACTTCAAAAATACTTCAACTCTGAAGCACAAACCTCCAAAATTCTAAACTCATAGTTTCGAAACCCCGAAAAGTGAACCTCCAAACTATGAAATCCCGGGAACTCTAAAACTCTGACCCCCAAAACTCCGACCTCTAAAACTATGAAGACATTGTTAACTCCAAAACTCTAAAAGGAAAACCCTTGAAATCCCAAAATGCATTGTTTTGAAATCACTGAAAGGAATAGTTTAGAGAGAATAAAAGTTAAATGTTCTGAATATCTAAAAGGAACTTGCTACACAATCCTTGGATTTGATGAGATTAGATGTATAAATGAATTTAATCTTATAGTAAAAGAATCAGATGACATGGTTAAAGATGAACAGTGGGTGATAGGAATTTCCAGGTCAAGCAAGAAAAGAAGAATAGATATAAAAGAGATAAACAAAAAACCCCTGATCAATCAAAAAAACCAAAAATAATAAATAACATAAAAAATTACCTTGAAATTGATGCCTTGAAAGTAAAAAATGGTGTGGTAAAATCAGTGTGTCAGAAAATAAGCCAGGTGAAAAATGACTGGTAAAAATTACATTTTATATAGGGAACCCTAGAATTAATGCCCAAAAGTTGACATGTGTGGGGGTAGTTAGAAATTAAATGTTTCTGGAAGCTCCAAAATTGTAACCCCTAAAACTCCAAAATGTAAGCGCAACCATGACAGTGCGAAACCCAAAGTCTAAAAGTTCTGAAAGGTTGAAGTTCTAAAATTTCGAAACTTCGGAGTTTCAAACTTCAGAACTCAGGAAAAAAAATATCCACAAGATAATGTGAGACTCCAAAACCTAAAATTCTGAAGTTCCAAAATTTTGGAACTTCATAGTTTTGGAGTTCAGAAACCGGCAACGAAAATAACAAAAAATGCCAAGGAAAACTTTGAAACCTGAAAGTCTGAAGTTCTAAAATTTAGAACTTCAGGCTTTTGGAGTTCAGAACTTTTAAAAAAATGTGTTTTATAATCAATAGGAAACCGCAAAATGAGAAGACCTCTAAAATCTGAATTCCAAATATTTGGACTTCAGAGTTTGGAAAAATTCAAAATTTTGAAAAAATATTCAAGCAAGAAAACTCTAGTGAAGGCTCAAAGAATTTGACAATTTTTTGAAAACACCTTCCTATTAATGTAATTTTAAGGGTTAACAAGATGTACATATTAATTTTTGAACAAAGTAAGCATTGTTAATAATGAATGTATACATAATGACTATAATAAAAGAACAAAGAATTCGTAGATAGGATGCACCTAGAGACGTAGTTAGACATTTATAATATTGTTGGATCATGTTCTCTCGATTCTGATTCTCCACCATAAATATAAGCGAGGAATTATTTTTTTAATGAATTTTTCCCACCATGAAATATTAATACAAGGGATGTATTAGAGTTTCATCTCTCAATCATGTGCTCCAAAAAATGCATTGATCTCAATCACTTGAAAGAATGTTCAGGGATGACAACTCCAATTTCATTTAGTTTGATAATATCCAAGGGCTCTAAATGTTTCCAATTCAAATCCACTATCACATCTTCCACGTCCATACCAGTTGAATGAAAAAGAGTGGACAAGGAAACTGACACTTACTAAATCATTTACTTTTAAAATCAAGTGATTTGTATTGGTATTTTATAGGAGCTACATGGCAACGACGAATATCAATTTTGAATGAATTTTCATTAAATAAAAAAAGATGAATATTTTCAGTAATTTTGAGCTTGTTTTAATAATAATTTATCTTTTGCAGATCACTTCACCTCTTGAAAGTGTGATTCTAAAATGTCTTTTTCCAGCATAGATATTTTTTTTCTTCTGAGCATGGTAAAAATATTTTTGTCTTATGAGCATGGAAAACATTTTTTAAATTAATTTTCATTGGCCTGATTCCTTAACCATATTCATGTGATGGGCAACAGATGAACCAAATGAGCCTTATGTAGTAATATAGATCACTTGATTTTGTGAGTGTTAGTATCCTTGTCCACTCTATGTTATGCAACCATGTACCTTTTCTGTGGGATGCAATTTTGCAGGAGCTACATGAAAATGACCAATATTGATATTGAATGAATTTTCATCAAATAAAAAAGATGAATCTTTTCATCAATTTTGAGCTTGTTTTAATAACAATTTATCTTTTGTTATCATTTCACATCTTGAAAGTGTAATTCTGAAATGCCTTTTTCCAGCATAGTAAATATATATTTTTCTTCTGAACATGGTAAACATTTTTTAATGTAATTTTCGTTGGCCCAATTCCTTATCCATATTCATGGGATGGGAAATAGATGAACCAAATGAGCCTTAAGTAGTTCTATTAATTTTTAAATAATTGTTACTAATATTTTGGCTAGACTAACCTTAGTGGATCCAAGTGCTGGCACCACCAAGTATTGCACTGCATACCCTCAAGAGGGATCAAGCCTTATGTATTTCTATTATTTAGTTTTATAATGGACAGGAAATATTGAACTCAATCATTTTTGGGTGGACTAAGCATTGAATCTTTTGTATTTAATTTTCTCATTTTGGCTACTATTGTTTATTTTTTAACACAGTTTATTTATTAATTGAAACAATGTTCATGAGAATCAATATGAAAAACTATGCACCATGACAAATTTGTACTCCAATGATAACGTGGTAGCTCTAACCTAATCAGAAAGATTCAAACAATGGAAAATCATGCAAATAAGAAAACATGTCTTCTCATTCTCATAGATTGAAAAAAATGAAGTACAAATAGGGGTGTTGTATAACCCCCATGCTTGGACAATAATTCCCTTGTAAGAGGGGAAGGAGGAGTTTCAATTCCAAATAAGGAATGTAACTCCTATGATTCCACTGATGCATATGACAATGATAGATTTTATGATGGAATATGTCATTTGTCATATAACTCCCTAGAACCTATGACACTCGCTAGGTGATATGACTCACCACGTGATGTGGATAAGACCCTTAGGATGACGAGCCAAGTCCCACACACCAATACCCCCCTTCATCGAAGCCAAGGTAGAGGTCAAGGTAAGTTAGAACATAAAAAGAAGATTCTTGTAGACAACTAAGAAAGATGTTTCAATGGGGCCTGACAACTAAAGGCATGATAAGGTTCCCATATACAAACAACATCTTTTTGAAAAGTAGAAGAGGAGAAGGAGGACTATATAGCCCTACAAAATAGCTTTTTCCTTTCTAACTGACAAAACAAGAAGAATTATCCTTGACTGGTAAGGTATTTAGATACCCATTAAGGCCATTTATGTGACTACAAAATTTTATAGCTTCATCATTTAGGGTAAGTGCATGAAGTTGGGGAGGAAAAAAGTGGACAAAAACCCAAAAATAAATGAAACACGATCGCATTGTGCAATAACGTGATCATGTTATGCTTTCCTAGGCTTGGAAATTCACAAACCTAAAATGCGTACATGTTATAATGCACTCGTGTTACAATGTGTATGCATTTTTATGAACACAAAATGCGTACACTTTTTTCTCTATATGAAGTTTGTAGGGGCTGGAAGTAGCCATATTTAGTAAAATAAATGTTAAGTATAAGATTTATTTTATTAAGTATAAAGAAATAATAAAAGAAATATTATACTTTAAATTTATTTTACTAAATATAATAAATTAGGGTCACTTTGCATGTAATGGAAGTCATCTCATAATTCTGACAGTGATAATCTAGAAGATAGTTTTTTAAAATCTAATCTGGTTAGTACTTACTCATATTCAGAATGTCAGCAATGACCTAAAAATTTCAAGCCATATATATTGTAGCCGGTCTTTGTTTTGTAAAAACATATAGTAATTTTGTTTATTTTTGACCTTTTGGATTGGATTTTGGCCCTACCACTGCTTAAATTAGTACTAATTTTTAATTTTTTTCCATAATTCACTTTAGTAACCACGAATAAGCTCTATGATGCTTGTCTACTTCTTACTAAAATGAGATCCTTACTAAAATGATGTTTAGGGTTTAGGGTTTAGTGTTTAGAATTCATGGTTTAGGGTTTAAGATTTAGGTTTTAGGGCTCAATACTTGCTAAAAAAATCTTTAAAAAATTCTAGCACAAACTAGATGCTCCTAGCTATCTTTCTACTAAAGGCTTTTCAAAGCTACTAAATGGTGCTCAAAAAATGGTGGGGGCACAAAAGTCACTCTTTTATATTTTTTAAAAATAATAGGAGAACTTGTTGGTATTTTAGTTATTTGACCCACTTAAACTTATCCATTTTCAATAAAATTTAGTATCTTAGAAACTATACTCAAAATTCTACAATCCATGTTTATACAACATCTTCCAATTTTGAGTGTAACTATTTCAAAAAACTCGTACAATTTGAATTTTTTTATTTTTTAGAAAAATGCGTCCACGTAAGACCCCCTTATGGCCTCCTAACTTGGTGCACTTACCCTTTACCCATTTTATTTTATCCTCTTTTTACCATTTTAGCTCTTGTAGACATAAAATCATGCATTTTAGACATATTTAGCCTGGTCTTATTATGCTATTTAGAAGGTTCTCAAGTGTACAAAGTACTAATTAATCCCCCCTTTTGTCCACCTTATTCTTATCTTCCTCTTGTATTTTATTTCATCTTTCCCGCTTATTTTCCATTACTTATCAGTCCATTCCATAATTTCCTCAAAATTCCAGCCCTAATTCCAAGCACCCCAGCCTATACTGGGGTGCCCCAAGGTACCCTGGTCCCACCCTGGGTGCCTCGATCTAGGTTTAACCTATTTCTCTCCTTTTTGGGTAACTTCTAACTGTTTTTCTTCTTTATCTTTTTCTCAGTCAGCATTTTCGGGATTAATTGTGAAAGTATACTTGAGAGCCCTATAAATATAAAGCTTATAAGACCATATTGAGAGTCCTAGGTCTTTGCATTCTATCAGTACTATCACTCCATCTAGGGATGCATCTATTGTACCATCTTCATCCACATAGTTCCATACATTCTAGATAGAAAATTCTGCATCACAACCACTCATGTAGGAGGGAGGGATTCTACCTATTATATTTTGCATACTATTCTACATCTTTTATAGCTATCATAGCTCACTACTACACAAAGTGCAACTAACACTAGAGCACCTAGGGTACTATTCAAACACACTCACTAGAACTACATCAGGGTGTGTAATGTAGTGCAATGCTTAGTGATAAGTCCACCAGTTTGGTGGTTGAGGTTGGTCTGGCCCATTCTTCTTCTTCTTGTGTAGGGATTCATTCATCTTATCCAAAAAATCCAGTATGACAGATAGACAGACTTAAAGACCTAGTTATGACACTATAGAACATATTTTCTAAGCTTCTACATAGTTCACAGCACCCAAAATCCAGACCAGGGTGCCCCAGTACCCTCCCAAGGGTCTGTTTCATCTCAAGCAGTCCATATCTACCCTTCACATGGTTCTTGAGTGGTCATCTGCATAGTAAGTTTCTAGTTTCAAACTTGCGATAGACTTTTGTAACTAGCTAAGTCATTCTTTACCTTCCTCTTATCATTTAGGGTTTTATTATATTTATATTACTTTACTTACATCATTATTTACTATCTTTAGATCATTTACTACATTTTTATAGTGTTTTATGTCCTCATATTTAGATTAACTATTGGATATACTTCCCCTTAGTTTTCCAATTTTAGTTAATCAACTCCATTCTTGGAAGTATCCCTCCTCGAGAAAAAATCTTAATGCTCAGAAAATTTGAATTAATTTTAGACAAAGTTATATATGTTTCCAAGTACCCATTTTGGCTTTACAACTCCATGCAAAGTTTTGATTTTCAACTCTTTATCTATTTTTCCGAGCTCACACATTCATTCTTCCTTGATTAGTTAATTAGGTCTCTTAAGGGTTTCAAGTAACAAGTTAGGTTTTTTAAGGCTTAAAATTTGTCCACTCAAACTCTTCTTATTCATGTCATCTCTAACTACCCAACCATTCTTCTTCACAATTTTTTCTCTTTTCCTAATTTTCTCTTTTCTTAAGCCTATCTTGCTCTTATGCCTTCTTAGTCTCCAATACTCTATTTTGCACTTCTTGACTCTAACCTTTAATTTTTTATCTTCCCCACTCATCACCCACTCATTTCCAAACCTCCCCTTATCCTCCTTCGTACACTTATTTCAACTTACCTTCATTCCTCTTCTTAGGTCACTAGACTACCTTTGTGTAATCTTCAAGCCTTATGTAAGACTCCTACAGTCCTCTTGCCTTTAATCACACTTATCTTAACCTTCCCAAGGTTTCACCATCATTACATTGAGTTAATAAGACAGTATCTACTTTATGCAGCCTAGAATTCAATGATACAAACTCAATGAAACCCTATGCACGTTGGCACATCACTCAGCCTAGACTGAGTGCTCACCCAAAGCATGTAAAGGTACCAGGTCCCTATTTAGGGTTGTTATTGCAGGATGTTAGTATGATGAAGACTTAACATATATAGTTTCATTACTAACACGTCATTCCCCAGAACATACTAGATCTATATCTAAGGAAAAGCAGAATTAAGTACTAACCATGATGAGATAAAAAACATACTAGATTCAGATACATATAGAACTAACACTTATATGAAGCTAATATCCTCCATTATATTTAATGCAATAAGTTTATAGAAGCTTCATTACAATATTAGTAGTATTTGCGTAGCATATTTAACATCATATCTCTGTATATATCGATCTCCTCTGTGTGTATCTATTACACAATTTACTACATATATATAAGGGTGGGGACTTTCCCTTCACCACTTATCTATTCCCAAAATAGGTCACATGCTATTCTTAGCCATGCACCTTTACAAAACTAGCCACACATGCAAGTGCGCTAATAGTAGACTACTACTAGCTAACTGATAGTAGTAGATCTATTTAAAGATTGTGTTCATGTAAAGTGCTTCATATCCAATCCTCCAAAAATAGCCAATGTGTGGTGCATATGTCTCTACCTCATTTGTGTGCTCTACACGCCATCTCTAAAAATAGACCTCTATGAGCAAAAATGGAAAAGTTCTGAAAATTGAATTTTTGTTCTGCACATGCATTCTCCCTATCCATTCACGCCTTTGAATATGAATCACTTCCCCACGCAGAATTCTTGTGTGATTTTTGTCAAGTGTTATTTGATCAACATTACCCCACACTAATTTCATTATCACTCAGACAATGGTTATCTCCAAAAACTTAAGTAAAAAATAGAAGAATGGAAAAAATGGAAAAAATGTATGAAAGAATATTTTTACTCCATAGTCACTTCTTCAGCTTGAAAAACTAATTCAAGATATTCCTATTTTATTTCATCCTCCAAGGTCTGCCACTTAGCGAGTGATTCCTCTACTTTTTCAAGAATGTCCATAGCAATGGAGTCCAATTCATCCCTCCTAATCTCCCCTTTTTCATTTTTCAAGACCAACACAATGTTGGACATTGCAGTCATCCTTCCCTCTAGTAAGTTCATCTTCTATGCAATGAGATTCCCAAGCTCTTCCAAAAAATTCTTGTGTGGTTCTTGTGCTTCTAACAGGGCCTCGTGCTTCTATTAAACCATTGATAATCTTTCTACATTGCCTAATTTTTCTTCTTTCATCACTTTCTGGACTTCATTGTTCTCCTACAATGTTTTTATGTTGATGAGCACCTCTGGAGTTGTGAAGATGTTCAATGTGTGGTCTGCTTTCTTCAATTCTTCTTGCAGCACTTGCATTAGTCCTTGTAGGATGCAATCTTCCACATCATTGAAGCCTTCTCTCGTTTTTCCTCTTGTGTTGGATCCTTTGTGCTGGCATGTGAAGAGGCTTATCTTCAAGTACTAGGTCCACCAACTTTCCTACATAGTGTATTGCTGAAGGAAATGTTTGCAGTACCTTTGGCTCCAAGTGTGGCCTAGATCTTATGACACTATCACCAATTTACTCTGCTATTCTGATAAATATAGCATTATTTTTCTGTGTTAAGTCTCTCTCCTACATTAGGCACACTATTTCCCCATCCTTAGTTTTGATATCTTCCATGAGCACCCTAATTATGGCAGCCTTATCCATATTCCACCTCACCACCTCTGTTGAGACTTTGACCAATGCATTTCTCACCTGTTCATATAACATGATAGTAGGCTTTATTGTCATATGTCTAGCATGAGGTTTCTTTTTCAACCTCCTTAATATGCATGAATCCTCACATACATTAAAATCTGGCTCATCCATGTGTGTGTGTGCATGGACCATGATAATTACTTCCTAGTGTGGACTATGGCCATATCTTCATCCATTAGTTCCTAGCCATATAATTCCTTCTTTGAAAGTGTGCTCTGGAAATAGGAACAAACAATTTTACCTACGTCCTCTGCATAACCCATGGCTGGTGGAATGTTCTCTCCACTTTCCCTTCTAGACTGAGGCTTCTTAGGAACTTGAGCTTCCATATTTAGAACTTGTGCTTCCATGTCTTGTGCATTCTCTGTAGTTATCTCATCTGTTCCCTTTTCCTCCTCTTCTCCTTGCTTCATTTCTTCATCTTTCTATTCTACATTATCTGGAGGTGTAAGAGAAGTAGGTACACTTTCCTCTGACTCTTCTGCCTCCTCATTCAACTTCATTTTCCTTCTCCTTTTCACAGTTGTCTCTTTTTTTGGAGAGATTCTGGGTGACTTACGCATTGTTTTCGGAGTAACACCTTATGTCCTTGTTCTCTTGAATACTCACTTAAATTTGTGCTCTCCTTAGACTGCATCCAATTCCTCAATCATCCCCTTCTTATGGTTGAGGTGGTGTAGTGGCATGTTCAGCTTCATCCTTATTTGTAGGATGTCTTCTACCTCTATGCTCCAAACCACCACTATCCTCATGCTCATACTCCACTTCAATTGGCTCTATGGGCTTAGGCACTAGGATATTATCCATCATGTGCTTACCCTTTGGTTTTGCTGGAAGTACGAACTCATCTTCCACACAGTTGTTATTCTCCATCTTTGGCTTTAGTTGGAGGTAAACCAATGCTGATTTAATATATCCCACAACCAAACTTATTGGGTTAATGCTCAATACATCTTAAATGAGTCTTTCAATATACACCCCGCCCTAGATACATATACTTCTTCCTTAGTGTGTGGTAGTCAAAATCTACCTTATCCACATTGAATGTTAGTCACCACATGTCTATGAACGTATGTACTAATGCCTGGAAGTACCTTACTATGAATGCATATGGAAACTTACACCAAGGGCTCCATGCTCCATCTTTCATGGAAAATTATGCTATACAAAAATTCTGGTATGCCGCAAACTGAACTGCCTTTCCAACCACCAAAGGAAAGTCTTTGGGGATGCGCCATTCTTCCTCATAGGCCACATAGATCCTATCATACCACTTCTCATCCCTTTGCTTGACCTTCTCTGTCATGGATCCCTCACACAAGTACTTCTTGAAGCATTCTACATATGACTTGTGTTCCATGGGTTACTTCCATATCTTCTTTATTGGTCCATCAGGTACTCCAATCTCCATGAACACCAGTGATAACAGAACAGCTCTAAAGCTGATCTTTCCTCCTGTGCGTGCTTCCACAATGATTGTTTCTACAACATACCATGAAATTTTGTATACTACCCCTTTAGACATCTTTTTGGAAATGTGCAGCCACATGGTATTCACTTTTGACCACCTTTCCTGGTCATTTAGCTTTGTAACAGATGTGCGGATGCTTGCACCATTGGATATTTCTTCAGTTTATTGATGTCCATGCCATGCGGACCCTTCATGTACTCAAATCCTTTCTAGTATCCAATATTGTAGCCTTTTTTGTTAATTCATCTTTCAAATCTTATCTTGTGTCTTTCAACCTCATTACCGTCGAGATGAGTGCGGCTGAAATTATGGCTCGATGTCTAGTAAAGTAGAAAAAATCTTCGTGCACTCTACTCATGAGCTACTGGTACAAGGGCTCATATTTCCTGAAGTAAGGGAGTTTTTATAGCTTGTAAACTCTAATATTTTTTAATATCTTCTCATCAGCATTGTTATACACTGGCATGTCTTCTGTCGTGCACTTATTTTTCTTCATGTTCAGAAATGCATCAAGCTCCTTCTTATTCTCTGTGGTACGGTGATTTTACTCACTCACTTTACTTTTCCTTATGTGAGAATCCCCCTCCTAGCTGATGATAACCCCCTTTGGATATTGTATTTCTAAAAAATTGATTTCGGAAGCCATCTCCTCTTCTTCTTCAACCAACTTCTTCTTTCCCTTCACTCTTGTTGCAACTACTTTCTTGGGTGTCATTTCTACCTTGAAAACCTTTGTAGATCCTTTCCTCTTGAATTTTTTAATGTGCAAATCAAACCCTAGATTGATTCAGTGTGCTCTAGGTGAAATAATGTGACCTATCTCCTCTTTTTCACCTTTCTTCACTCAAACCCTTCACCACTGGGGACATAAGCTCTTTCTATGCATAGATCTCTTCATCATGACTAGTTACACACCTCAATACAATCACTCGACTCTTTGCACTTGGATCATTTTCAAATACTCTTAATCACAACGGTAAAAATAAACTCACATCCTATCCTTATATAGATTTTCAAATTTTGAATGCATTCATTGCTCCCTCACCTACCAAATATCCTCTCATTAATTAACCAATTCCATCCTTTATTTGCCTCAGCTATAACCTTCTAGCGTTCCTTCCTACCCTCTTGTCACAGACTTATCTTCAGCACACTTCCTTGCACCTAAGAACCTCATCACTGTACCTTCTAGTGGTAGTTGCTATGGCCTCTTCTGACCTTGCGTTATACTATCCCTTCATTCATCTCCATCTTTGGTCACTTTTTAGAAGCAATCCTTTGACTTGAAGAGAACATGTAGTAGCTTATTCCTTTCACCTTTCAATTCCCACAATCTTGTACCTGTATATTGACAACCACCCCACACTAAAAGTATGTGCAGTCCTTTGTGCATAAACATGCTTCATATAGTAATTAGCTTAATGACGCAAGTGCACTTATTTCACAACAAACCAACTAAACTGAAAAGCATAGCAACAAAGAAGTAAACACATAAAGGAAATACATAAATTGAACACCTAATTTAAATGGTAATATTGCCTTATTACAAACACCAATAAGACCTATTTATAGTAGGGCTTCGGCCTCCTCAAATTGAAGTAACCGGTTAGCTGGGTTCCATCAAGTGCTTCTAACTAGAAAGTACATGTTTCAAGGATGTATGTGATAATATACGGCCCCAACCAATGTACCTTAAGTTTTCCTGGATGGTGCAATAACTTAGAGTTTTAAAGAAGAACCAGTTTTCCAATCTCAAACTTCTTATCCCTTACATTTATTTCATGTCATGCTTTTTGCCTGGCCTTTTCTTGCTTCTAACTCCAACGTGCTATGGATCATCACTCATCTAGATGAATTATCTTTTCAATCCATTCTTCTAAATATTTCTCATCAGCTAGACATCCCGTGTGCGTAATATGTAGAGAAGGTAACATAAATTCCATAGGAAGAATGGCTTCTACACCAAACACTAACTAAAAGGGTGTGGCTTTGTTCAACCTTTTATATGTTGTTCTATATGCCCAAAGTACTGTAGATACTTTATCATCCCAATCCTTTATTCCAAGATCACATATTTTTGTCAATGTGTGGCTCAAAATTTTGTTGAAAGCCTCAACAATTCCATTTTCCTAAGGATGATATGGCATAGTCTTATGGCATGTAATCATGAACTCATACAATAAATTTTGATTGCCTCATTAAGAAAATGTGTGCCCCTATCACTGGTCAAACTCAAAGGACATCCATACCTTGTAATAATATGTTCCCATAGAAACCGAGCTATTATAGCTGATGTACAATCCTTGGTAGGTGTTTCTTCTGCCTACCTTGTCAAATAGTATGTGTAAGTTATAATGTAGCATGATCCATTTTTACGCGTAATTGGTGAAATAAAACCCAAAAAATCTATAGCCCATTTCTCAAATAGTTCTATGCTAGTAATAGGTATTAGAGGCATTTCATCTCACTGACCTGGTCTTCTCAGAATTTGACAATGATCGCATGCCTTACAAAATTCCTTATAATCTTTATAGAGTTTCTCCCACCATAATCTAGTGAGTAGAATATTGCGCGTTGTGGCATCACCTACATAGTGGCCTCCTACAATTCCACCATAAGCCTCTTCCATAATGCATGTGCACTCATGTTCCAATACACAATGTCATAATATTTCATCCCGGCCCATGTTGTAAAAGTCACCACCAATTAACATATAATGTGTAGTGCGTATAACAAGCTATTTCTTCTCTAATAATTTCATTCCTTTTGGTGTCATCCCTATACGTAGAAAGACAACAATTTCCTCTAGTTTTGATGTTGTGCACTATAACCTATATAACTGTGCATCTAGCATTGTATCCTCAATTGCTTGTGCTTCTTCTCCTGATTGTATTTTTGATAAATGGTCTGGTTAAGAATTACTTTTTCCTGGTTTTACCATAACTATGAAATCAAACTCTTAAAATAATAGCACCCATCGACATATGCACCCTTGTAAAACAAGTTTATTTACCAAATACTTCAATTCCATGTGATCTCTATAAAACACAAATATTGTGGCTAGTAGGTACTGACATAATTTATGCAACACATAGATCATTGAAAAATCTTCGTGCTCTGTAGTTGTGTAATTTTGTTCTGCAGGAGTCAGCTTTCTACTAACAAAATAAATAGGATGATCTACAATACCTTCTGCAATACACTAAGAGTACTGTACACTTTTCACAGTTGTCTCATCAGGGTTTCAGGGGCGAAATCCCCCGAAAATTTTGTGTTGGCCTTAAAACATGCCCGATATACTGGGAAACGTGCTTTTCTCATATGGGCAATATTTTGACCCATATGTTTATAGGACAGTTTTGGCCCATGATTTTGTAAAAATTCTTAAGAAGTTGTCTATTTATATGGTTTTGTGCATATGGTAGGTATAATGTAACATTACAGATGTGTTTTGAATTCGGGTGTGAATTCTATAGAGTTTGTTGAGCATAGCTCCAAACAGATCTGGGTATTGTATTGAGAGAGTGGTGGCTTTTAATAAAATTTGAGCAAGTGATTCTTAGTGGATGTAGACCAAATTGGGTGAACCACATTAAATACCATCTCTTTATGTTGTGTTATTTTATTCTACATTTTTATTTGAGATCTATAATAATTTCTACATATTAGTTTCTACTGTTACAATTCTATGAGGGATTATTCCGCACATTTTATCCCTTATTTCCTAGCAATTGGTATCGGGGCCTGGTTTGGTTTGTGGAAGTTTTGAATTATAGGGAAAGTTTTATCTTGAGTTGGAGCTATGAAAGATGATGGAAGATCTAGGGTTGATAAATTCAATGGGCAAAATTTCAGTCTTTGGAAGATGTAGATGGAAGATTACCTTTATCAGAAGGATCTTTATATTCCATTGTCTAAGAAGGTGAACAAACCCTTGAGCATGATGGATGTGGAATGGTATTTTCTGGATAGGAAAGCCTTTAGAAAAATCTAGTTGTGTCTTGCATCTTCGGTATTATTTAATGTTTCAAAGGAAAAGACTACAAAAGAACTGATGGATGCATTAGGGAAGTTGTATGAAAAACCCTTTACCTCTAATAAAATATTTTTAAGGAAAAAGTTGTTTAATATGAAATGTCTGAGAATGATTTAGTAGCAGATCATCTAAATGAATTTAATATAGTTGTAAATATGATAGCTTAGTTACAATAGAATTTGATGAAGAATTTAGGGTTTTATTAGTTCTATGCTCTTTACCTGAGAGTTGGAATAGCCTAGTAATGGTGGTAAGAAACTCGGTTCTAGCTAACTCAAAGTTGAAGTTTGAGGATGTTGTAGGAGTGATTCTAAGTGAGGAAATGTGAAGGAAAAGCTTTAGTGAATCATCTACTTCAGGGAATGCTTTGACAGTGGAAACTAGAGGGAGAAAAAAGAATAGAGGAAGCCGTGGAAAATCAAAGGATCAGGCAAGGTCAAAATCCAAAAGCAAGATAGTATGTTGGCACTGTAGAAAGTTTGGGCATGCAAAGAAGGACTGTTGGGAGCTTCAAGACAAGAAGAAACAATAGGAAGAAAAAAAGGAGGTAAATGTGGCAATGGGTAATGTATGTCAGGATGCTTTGATTCTTTCTTTGCACAATATTACTGAATCTTGGGTTTTAGATTCGGGGGCTTCTTTCCATGCTACTCCACATAGGCATTATTTTATTTATTATGTTCAAGGAGATTTTAGGCATGTTTTTCTTGGTGATCATGAGCCTTGAAACATAATTGGAAAAGGTATTGTTTAGGTTAAGATGCAGAATGGGAATACTTGGTTACTGAAGGATGTCAGACATGTGCCTACATTAAGACAAAATTTTATATCAGAAGGGTAGTTGGGAAGTGATGGTTTTACTGTGATATTTACAGCATAATCTTGGAAGGTTACCAAGGGTTCTCTTATGGTGGCAAGAGGTAAGAAGGTTGGAACCTTGTATTTAACCACTTATAACACTAATGTTTGTAATCTTGTGGCTTCAGAAGTAGATACAACATTGTGGCACTATAGGCTCGGTCATATGAGCCATAAGGGCATGGAGATCATAAATAAGAATTTTCCTGGATATATAGAAACATGTTTGGAATTCTGTGAGGACTGCATATATGGGAAACAAAAGTGCGTAAGGTTTCTCAAGGTTGGACCTACAAAGAAAGAGAGTAATTTAGAGTTGGTGCATTCTGATCTATGGGGGTCGGCTTAGGTATCATCTCTTGGGGCTTCAAGTTATTATATTACTTTTATTGATGATGCAACAAGGAAAGTTTGGGTTTATTGTATTAGAAACAAATCTGATGTATTTGACACTTTTGTTAAATGGAAAGCCTTGGTAGAGAATGAAACAGGTCTTAAGCTAAAATGTCTCAGGTCAGATAATGGAGGGGAGTATTGCAGTAATGAATTTGATAATTAATTTTATTAGAATGGAATCCATAGGAAAAAGATGGTTCTAGGAACTCCATAGTAGAATGGGGTGTCATAAAGGATGAATAGAACAATAATGGAACATGATAAGAGAATGAGGTTACATACAAGACTAAGTTTTTCTTTTTGGGTAGAAGCAGTGAGCACAACTATGTACTTGATAAATAGAGGACCCTCAAGTGCCTTGGATGGAGGCATACCTAAGGAGGATTGGTATGGTAAGAAAGTTAATTATTCATTTCTTATATTCTTTGGATGTGAGGTGTTTGTTCATATAGACAAGGATGATAGGACCAAGCTAGAGGATAAATAAAATAATAATAATTTCATTGGTTATGGTGGTAATGACTTTGGATATAAATGTTGGAGTATTAAGGACAAGAAAATCATTTGATCTAGGGATGTGGTCTTTAATGAGAAAGTCATGTATAAGCAACAGTTGCATGAAAATAGGGAAGAATCCAAGAAAGAATATGCAGTGATAGAGGATCTTCCGGATGGAAAAGTGACACATGAATTAGTTCAAGAACCTCCTCAATAGGAACCCCAAACTCCTATATTGAGGAGGTATTCTAGGGTAAGAAGAGACCCTAAACTTTTTTCTCCTTCTCTTTATTGTTTATTACTCACTGATAGTGGAGAGCCAGAGAGCTTTGATGAAGCAATGCAGGTAGATGTCAGGAAGAAGTGGGAGCAAGCCATGGATGAGGAGCATCAGGATCTCATGGAGAACCAAACATGGGATTTGGTGAAGCTACCTGAAGGAAAAAGAGCATTTTAGAATAAGTGGGTGTTTAGAGTCAAAGAGGAAGAATGAGGCAAGAAAAGATACAAGGTCTAGTTGGTGGTCAAGGGGGTTTGCATAGAAAAAAGGTATATATTTTGATGAGATTTTTTCTCCTGTAGTAAAAATGAATTATATTAGAACTATTCTTGGAATAGTTGGAGTAGAAGACTTGCACTTAGAGTAGCTTGATGTAAAAACTACATTTATCCATGGTTATTTGGAGGAGGAACTATATATGCAGCAACCAGAGGGCTATGAGGTCAAAGGTAAAGAGGAGATGGTGTGCAAACTGAAGAAGAGATTGTATGGTTTAAAACAAGCTCCACGTTAATGCTATAAGATATTTGATAGCTTCACGATGGAGCAAGATTATATTAGATTAAATTATGACCATTGTGTGTATATAAAGAAATTTGAGGATGGAAGTTATATTATCCTATCTGTATGTGGATGACATGTTGGTTAAAAGTAAAAACATGCAAGAAATCAAAGTACTCAAGAAGCAACTAAGTGAATCCTTTACTATGAAGGATTTGGGGGAAACCAAAAAAATCCTTGGTATGAGGATATCTTGGGATAGGAAGGAACATAAGCTTTCTTTATCTCAAGAAAAGTACATTAAGAAGGTCTTGGAGAGGTTAAATATGCAGGATGTTAAACCAGTTAGGACTCCTTTGGCAGGCCATTTCAAGTTATCAAAGGAGAAATGTCCCAAGATAGAGCAGGAGAGAAACTATATGTCCAAGGTACCTTACTCATCAGTGGTTGGTAGTTTGATGTATGTCATGGTGTGCACCATGCCTAATATTTCCCATGTAGTGGGAGCGGTGAGTAGATTTATGATTGATCCAGGTAGAGATCATTGGCAGGCAGTAAAGTGGATCCTTCGGTATTTGACAGGGACCATGGGGATAGTTTTGTGCTACAGTGGATCAGACACCATTTTTTATGGTTATGTAGATTCAGATATAGCTAGATATGTAGACAGCATGAGGAGCACGAAAGGTTATGTTTACACTATAGGTGGGACAACAGGAAGCAAGATTTCACGACTACAGAAGCTGGTGGCTTTGTCAACCACAAAGGCTGAGTATGTTTCTGCCACAGAGGCAAGCAAGGAAATTATTTGGTTATATAAATTACTTGAGGAGTTGGGGCATAAGGAGGAAGGAAATATGCATAGTGATAGTCAGAGTGCTATACACCTAGCTAAGAACTTTGCTTTCCACTCTAGGATGAATCATATATAGTTAAGGTACCATTTCATCAAGACAACTTTGGAGGAAGAGAAGTTGAAGCTAGAGAAGATTCATACCAGTGAGAATCCTACAGACATGATGAACAAGGTGGTCACAAGGGAAAAAATGAAGTTTTGTTCAGCTTTGGTTGGTCTTCACAGAAACTAGTGAAGGGTTGAGAAGCTTGCTCAAAGGAAAACTAGTCTCAAAGTGGGAGATTTTTAGGTTGTGGAGCCTATTTTCATGTGAGAAAGTGTTGAAGATCATACACTAAGAGTAGTGTAAACTTCCCACAGTTTTCTTGTCATGGTTCAGGGCTAGACCGAGCCCCGAGTGGAGGTCTGGGGGTGGCAGCCCCCGATAGCAAGGGTTCAGGTACACAGCCCCCGAAAATAAAAATTGGCCTTAAAACGTGCCCAATATACTGGAAAACGTGATTTTCTCATATGGGCGGGATTTTTACCCATATGTTTATGGGACGGTTTTGGCCCATGGTTTTGATACCCATGGTTTTGTAAAACTACTTAAGCAGTTTTCTATTTATATGGTTTTGTGCATATGGTAGGTATAATGTAACATTACAAATGTGTTTTGAATTCGGGTGTGAATTCTGTAGAGTTTGTTGAGCATAGCTCCAAATAGATATGGGTATTGTATTGAGAGAGTGGTGGCTTGTAATAAAATTTGAGCAAGTGATTCTTAGTGGATGTAGCCCAAATTGGTTGAACCATGTTAAATACTATATCTTTGTGTTGTGTTATTTTATTCTATGTTTTTATTTGAGATTTATAATAATTTCTACATATTAGTTTCTACTATTGTGATTCTGTGAGGGATTATTCCGCATATTTTATCCCTTATTTCCTAAAACTTTCTACTAACAAAATAAATAGGATGATCTACAATACCTTCTCTAGGTTAAACCAACACCGCGCCAATGGTTGTGCCAGAGGCGTCACCATATACATGAAATGGTTTTTCCCATGAAGGAAAACACATAATAGGTGTGGTAGTAAGTTTCTCCTTTAATGTCTTGAATGTGCGTTGTTGTTGTTATCCCTAGTAGAATGTACCTTTCCCTTTCAATAACTCTTCTAAGGGTACGAAAAATTTGGCATAGCATTTGATAATTCTTTTGTAATAACCTATATGTCCCAAAAATCCATGCACCTCAATTTGACTAGTAGGCTCCCTTAGTCCTATAATGATTGCAACCTTCAATGGGTCAACTAACAAACCCTCCTTATAGATTATGTGTCCTAACATTATCCCAAATGGTGTAGCAAATTTGAACCTTTTGATGTTCAAAGAGATACTCAACTTCCTACGCCATTCAAACATTAAGTGCATATTTTCATAGTGGTCCTTAACTAATCCATACACCATCCAATCTTCTAAATATACCTCTAAGAAGTTGTGAATAAATTCCTTAAACACTTGGAAAACTATGTGCATTTTTCAAACCAAAAGGCATGACAGTATAGGTGAAGCTACCCCATTTAGTAGTAAATTTAGTCTTTTCCTGATCCTCATGGGAAATCCTAACTTGATGATACCCAGAGAACCCATCTGTAAACAAATATATTTCACGCCCCGTAACTCCTTATAGTATTTCCTCTATAAATGGCATATGTAATGGATCTATTACACATGCAACATTCAGCTCCCTGTAGTCCACAGATATTCTAATTCATCCATCCTTCTTGATACTGATCACCACTGGACTAACCCATTCTGACTCATCAAGGGGCTTGATAATTCCAGACTTCAACATGTTATCAATCTCCTCTTTGACCTTTTCATGTAAATTGGGGTTAATTCTGTAAGGTCTATTTCTAACTGGGTGTGCACCCTCTTCAAGCTTTATCTTCATCTCCCCTAAATATTCATGCACGCCTTTGAGTTCATGGTACCCCCTAGGAAATAGGTCTTGGTAGTCCCTTAGTAACTCTATGATTTTTTCCACTTCAGAGTCTGACCAATAGTCTCCAATTATGGCTTCCTTAGGCTCAGTATCTGTTCCAATATTCACTCACTTTTTCTTCATAGGTTCATGATAGGCGCACGTGGTGTTATCCGTACTATCTAATACCTCATGCCTTCTTAATGAATGGTTTACATATAGATTATCTACTTCTTCATCATCCACTAAGTAGACCATTTTTCCTTTCTCTTTCTCAAGGTAAGTGCATTGAAGTAATGTTGCATTGGCCCCTAGTTCATTATCAAGATGCGCTCATGAGTCCTCTTTATCTAATAACTCCTAGAGGAGTTCTTCATCCTTGGAACTATCCACCATAGTTAAACGCTTGATAAATTTCAATGCTTCTACCAGAGGTTTGGTAGAGAATAATTCAAACATCTGGGCCATTCCTGCAATTAAATTACGCCAATTCCCAGTTTCTCTATAGAAATCTGCATATACATACTAAGCACGCGTGTAACCTTATAAAGTGGAATAAAACTAGTGCACCCATAGTGAGGGTGGTAAAGCTTCCTACCCTTCTATCCAAAGTCTCTCACACTTCTGAACATGGTGTTGAATAGGTTGATCACCATGATAATTACATATTTGTGTAAGTGCATTGCTCCTAAAGAACCTAGTAGTAAGAGCAACCCCAATTTCATCCCATTCGAGTAGATTATCCCTGTGGACCACCCATTAGTGTGTTATTGTCCCACATAGTGTAAATGCTAGCATATTTCTCCTCTCCAGTGGGTCTATCCATTTTTCTTCCATGGCGTGTAGGAATACCATGGGATCCCCTTATCCTGTGTAACAAGGTACCGATTTGTTACCTATCCTCCTGACATAACGCAGTTTTATGCCTCGAGGGAATATGCTCTTTACTTCATGCCCTACCAACTCATAAGTGATGTGAGCCCAATTATCACAAGAAACACTTGTAGTATCCCTACTAGACCATGCGTACTCCCACTAAATTTTTACTTCTTTAGTTGGTTCAATCATCTCTGGATCTAGGATGGCGCATACATAAATCCTATTCATATCTTCTTTACTTAAGGGCTCAACATAGGGCGTGGAATTTCCATCTGTTAAAGGGATAATGACCCTTTCCTCTTTATTTTCAAAACTGATATATCCCTTATTGAATTGAAGATCAATATTATTTACATGGCACCAAGGATTCCCTAATAGAGCTGGGAAGCTATCTGATTCTACCAGTGCTAAAACTTCAAAGTCTCTAGTGAACTTGGCTTTTTGTATGGTAATGGATGCATCTTTTAAAACTCCTATGAGAGTGGCCTTAGTCTTATTAGCCATGAATAATACATTAGAGGATCGCTTCAATGGGGGTTTCCCCATTTGTACCCATGCATCCAAGGTAAGAACATTGACTTCTATATATGTATCAATCAGTATATTACTCAACAACCACTCATCCAAAACATCATTTAGAGTGATTTCCTTGTCATAATCCAAGCTATGAGGAGGGAGATTTGCATGCAGGTTCTATCATTTAGTCTCAGTAATTGCGCGTAGAGTTTTCCCTTTTAACCAACTCCCTAACAGTGAAATGGTGTTTTCCTAGCGCAACATTTTACATAATTCTGTCAAGTCATCATATCAGTTTGGACTATATATGATGCTTTCTTCTACTCCTTTAATAATTGTTTCTCACCCTGAAGATTCCTTAAAAATTCCATGGTATCCTGATAAACCTCCTTCTGATAGGTAGGATCTACGTACCATGCATGAAGAAACTCATCTTTAGTGATGGTAGGTTTCTGTTGTAATCCCTCCCTAGCACGTGCTACCTCAGCACACGTCGTGATCCTCACTTGTAGTGCCTCAGACTCTACTTCCATTTTTTGCATCCATTAATTGTCCATAGCACATTGTATCCTAACCATCCCAACTCCTTTGTTTTCTTGTTTATATTGCTTACTCAGATGCTCATATAAATCTGGGAACTCTTCATAGCTACGGTTATTTCCATAGAGATAATATGCAATATTCTGAGGGCACTTGTGCCTATAGTGGTTAAGAGATCTACATGTATAACACATGCCGTGAGGGAACTCACTTCTTCCACCACCACGGCCCTGTCCTCCGAATCCACAGCGGTATCTGCGACCTCTGCCACGGCTGCCTTCTAAACACCCCTCATTCTGATTATAGTGTGCTTGATTGTGCTCCCAGTCCTGATTCTAATTCTTTCCTTTAGAGTTATCTAAAACTTTTGTCTATTGTACACCAATATCTATAGCATCATAGAGTTGTCTAATCAGTCGGTAGTCCTCCATGTCATGAGTTGTGGACCTACAAATTTTACAATAGATTGAACTGTTCTTCCTTATCACACATTGTAATAATGGGAAGTGGCTAGCATCATGGTTTAAGTGACATATCTCACAATCCATCAGTAATGAGTGTATTGTTCTGCGAGGACAACTATCCTTTGTGTGACCTTCTACTTCACAATCTGTACACCAAACTCCTAAGAATGTTTCATGGGCTGAATTTGCCGATAATTTCTCTAGTTGCTTTACCATAGCTACAATCTGTGCCGCTAAGAATGGGCTAATGCTAGTTTCAATAATCCCAACTACCTCGGCACATAGGGCTGCTTCCAATGCCTCATGTGGATCAGTATATATCTTATGTGACAATTCCATCCTAAATGGTGTAATCAATCCCCAAAAAAACCATTGTGCATGTTGGCTGGCGTGAATATCATAGGAAAGTTTAGACAGAAGAATTTTAAAATGGGCATCATACTTGCGCACACTTTCAATAGTGCCTTGATTAATATCCTTGAGTGCACTTATACTCTTCTACTCAAATTCGGGGATATAAAACTCTTTTAAGAATGCATCCTTCAATGCTGTATAATCCATGCAAGTCTAATCAGGGTCAAACTTTCCATACCAGTTGTGCATGCACCCTTGTAACATAGTAGAAAATTGACTTGCCTTACGCTCAGAAGATGTGATTCCTTTTGTGCACCATAATATTTCACACATATGCACATGTTCAGCAGTATATTCTATGCCCCTATACTTTAGAAGACAAATAGACATTTCCATATAAATATTCTAGGGTTGGTGCAGACCTTGCCCACCTGATCCAGAACCTCTAGTTTTTCCCCTACCTTGAGAACCTCTAGATCCACCTGAAGCAGAACTACATATGCCTCCTGATCCCAAACCTATAGCTGGGGTCAGACTAGAAGATGTACTCCCCTGTATCCCAAAAGTAGAACTGAACTATACCCCGACAATCTACGAAGTGTTAGTACTCCCAAAAGTTAATCAAAAATTGGCACGCTTGTATTCTTTGCTGATGAAACAATTGAAAAGGTACTCCCATATAACAATGAAGCCATTTGTGTTGCCATTTTTATGCCTTTATCTCTTACTTCCCAAACTTCCTTGTTGATTACTTGTCATACTAGATACTAGAAAACCAAGTACAAGGGCTAGGTTACCAGGTGGATTTTGATGCGCGCCCGTGTCCTAGGTATTATTTGTTGGCATGCTTCATTGTGAGGTCGAGGAGGGATCTCTATCATGATTTCCAAGATGGGCAAGTTCATGATGCTCTGGCTCTACATCTTCTACGTTAGTTTCAAATCCTTCACGAGCCATCTCTCTCCTTAATGCCATACTTTCTACAATGGTACACTGCTTCTCTATCTCCCTCTTATGCACCTTATTATACTTAAGCCGCCTTTCCTCTCTTTTCCTTTCTGCCACTAGGTCTACCATCTTTCACCAATCCTATTCCTGCCCTAACACGTGGTGGGGTTTAGTTAGCCATCAATTTACTCTCCAGGTTCAAAGTCACCATTAGGATCTTGATCGCCAATGGAATTCCTTGTAGGTAAGATCCTAGTGGATGTCGTAAGAAATGGAATTCAGTTACCTTTGGACATGAATAAGTATAAATTGAGTATTCCAAGATATAACTATTCAAGACACCATGGAACCATGTATCCACATATCGAGTCTAAATCAGATCAGCATCATAAAGGGCCTGGAATTCTTCCTGCATCTAGACAAGTGCACGATACCTCCAATTCTAATTAGATGCATAAGCAATTAGCCACTTGTACAATTCTACTGGAAATATTACAAAAAATCTCTCATATAAACTATCATACAGATTCTATTCCAACCACACACGTGCGTTAAAATCAGATCTAGTGTTGAATCACCATGCATATTCTTCTTCCAGGTCACATATCCATTCTTCAACACTCACTAAGGTCGACCGATATGTCTTCATCATGGACCATCCTGAAAACAATTGAAAAATAGGTCCCGACAATGGAACTAATGATGCAACCTAGAATTCAATGATACAAAACCAATAAAACCCTAGACGTGCTGGCACATCACTCAGCCTAGACTGAGCACTCACCCGAAGCACGCAAAGGTACCAGGTCCCATTTTAGGGTTTTTGTTGTAGGATTTTAGTATGATGAAGACTTAACATACATAGTTCCATTACTAACACATCTTTCTACATAGTATACCAGATCTATCTCTAAGGGAGAAGAAAACTAAATATTTACCATGATGAGATCAAAAAACATACTAGATTCAGATACACACAAAACTAACACTTAGATTCAGCCAAAATCCTCCATTATATTCAATGTAACAAGTATACAAAATATTCTTTACAATAACAATAGTATGCGCGTAACAGATTTCGCAACATAATATCACTATGTATGCATATATCTGTATATGTCGATATCTCTATTACATAGTTTACTACATACTTATAAGGGTGGGTACTTTCCCTTCACTGCTTATCTATTCCCAAAATAGGTCACATGCTACTAATAGCCACATGCCATTAAAAAATTAGCCACACATGCAAGTGTGCTAATAATAGACTACTACTAACTAACTGACAGTAGTAGATCTATTTCTAGCCTATGTCCATGTAAATTGCTTTGTATCCAATCCTCCAAAAATAGCCAATGCATGGCACACACATCTCTTCCTCATTTGTGTGATCTGCATGCCATCTCTAAAAATAGACCTTCATGAGTGAAAATGGCTAAGTGCTGAAAAGCTGAACTTCTGCTCCATGTGCGTGTTCTTCTTATCCATTCATGCCTTTGAATATGACCTACTTTCCTGTGCGGACTTATTGTGTGCTTTCCGTAAAGTGTTCTTTGATCAACAATAATAATATTATCTTTATACTATATGTGATCATATTTATTGGGAAATTTTCCATTTATGTGAGGTTTTTGGAAGGGAATTTTTCTTGATCCTTCATTGTTTTCTCATGACTATATTGTATATTATAATTTATGAGATAACCATAGCGGTGGGAATACTAAATGAAGTTATTAGTGAAAAATATATCTGAATATGATTTTAATGTGTATTAGAAGTTTATGAAAGTTTGAATATCATGGGCATGTTATTTGCCTAATTATGACTATATGGTATATTATAGAAATAATGATCTTGTGAACATTGATGGGGATACTATGTTTCATTGGAAAGTGCATTTGATAGCTTATGTTTTTTCATTACATGGGAGTTGATGAAGTACAATATAGGTTTATATATTCGAACTATGTTTTAATGGTCTTAGTCAATCAATGACTAAGCTATTGCACTTCCTTTATTTTTTTTGATATGGCACAAGATGTAAGTGTAGATGTATTGCTTATATGTTATGATAAGGAGAAGTGGTTTAGTTCATTTATTCAATTATAAGTATGTATATTAGTACCAATGTGAGGATCCAATTAAGTTTCCACTCTGTATGGAGATAGTATATTTGGGCATATGCATTAGTGTATGATCATACTTTTTGTAAAGTTACGGAAGAACCTTTCTAAATTATATAAGATTTTCCTAGTTTCCTATTTGATCAAATAATGATTTTTTACTCTAGCTATTCACTATCACGATCCTTCCATTTATCAAAGAATGTGGAAATTCATATAATGTTGCATTAAAATTATTATGTGACTACCCTATTCTATCTCTATGATTAGTTTTATTGATTATCATCTTCCTTTTCTATGAATCACTATTCCTCTAACATGTTAATATAATTGTATGATTGACATCAGTACCTGTTATCACAAAAAAGTAGTACCCTAGGAGTTTTTAATACAGATCCCTACTATTTTCTAACATGGGATGATCTCACGAGTGTGGGACTTTCATAAATGAGATCAACCTCTAGAGAAGGTTGGCTCCTCTACCTAAACCTAATGCTAAACTAATCCTAAGGAAAGAAATGCAACTATCTAATCCTATTTTAACAATCCAAGGGACTAAAAAGAGAGGAAAGTGCATAAAGAATGTGAAATCCTAGGAAAGTGCATAAAGAATGTGAAATCCTACACTTAAAAAGGTCATAACACCAAGAAAAGGGCTGAAAGACACTCTCAAATGAGGGAAAATAGAAGCAAAATGATGAATGAGGGGGCAGATATGAGTGCCATAGTCTAAAACGACCTTCAAAACTCCATTTTAAAGGACATAACATACTCATATCCTACAAGGAGAACAAAATATGCACAAAATACCTACAAATGTAATGAAGGTAAGGAACTTGAAATAAAACACAAGCTATGACATATTCATAGCCACAAAAAAGTATTTTATTACTTTAGAAAGATACACAATACATTATAGTGAGGAGAAAGGAAAGATTCACCATGTAGATGCTCAAATATGAGCTCTGAAAACCCATATATGCATATGAAACACTTAGAAAAGGATGTATAAGCATTACAAGAATGTCCAACATTACAAATGAGTTTTACCTTACAATATATAGACAAATACTAGAAAGAGAAAGGGGGAAAAGGAGGGAAATTCAATTTTTTCTCGTTACAATATATAGACAAATACTAGAAAGAGAAAGGGGGAAAAGGAGGGAAATTCAATTTTTTCTCGTACCCACTGACTGGATGCATTCAATGATTGAAAAGGGGCATGGGTGACCTACCAAATTTATCCTCAGAATATATTTTTCTTGCATAGGAAGAAAAGGGTGCCATACCTCATAAATTCTAGTTGTTAAGCTACATGTACTACATATATTAATGACGAGGACATTTTATTAGTTTTATCCCACCCACCTCCATAAAAATAAAATTTTCTAGTTCCATTATGTAGAGGATGTCAAGACCTTTCCATTGATATAAATTGTGTCAAATTTGAATCTCGGAATCGAAAGATATGAGAATTTTATTTTTTAGGCCGCGGATCACAAGAATGCAACACGTGGCACCCTTTGATTGGCATCAAGAATTTATTTTGTCCATATGTGCATTACTCTAACATTTCCACATGTCGGTTCTCTATTGGCTATAGTAGGCATAGATTCCTTCGTATTATGCACTTTAGTAGGCATAGATTCCTTCGTATGATGCACTTTGACAATGATGTTTTGTAAAATACAAAACTATAAAATGTCTTCAAGCCCTGAAACTATGCCACATGTCGGCCTTCGATTGGTTGTAGGGTTCAGGGATTCATTTACACTATGGACGTTTGATCACCACTTTGTAATTTTCTCTTGCATGTTTGACGTCTCTACAAAATATCTCCTGAGGCCTAAAAACTGAAATTGCACCATTGCAAAAAAACCTCTGAAAGCCTGAAACTTGCAAAATATGCAGAGTTAGAAGGAATTTTTTACATTTTTGGAAAGAGGGAGAAATTTCCTATCTAATGAAGGTGATTCTAGGTATCCTTAAACTATGAGAAAGGAGGGAAATGAATCTAAGATAATTTTAAGTTTTCCAAAACATGAAAAATACCTAGTTTTTACCATTTTTCATTGAATCTCTACCAACTATCCAAGTCTAATTTTCCAAGTTGTCTAATTTTTCTAGTGGGAAAAATGGATAACAGTACCATGGAAACATGTGTTGTTAAGTGTTGAAGTTTGTCATGTTGGGGCATATATAGTGATAATATATGATTATAGAATTGAGGCTAATTCTCCATTAAATTTTGGGGTAATAGAAGAATGGTTATATCCTTTGTGTGTGTCTTCATGGAAATGTGCAACATGAAATTTAAAAATTTCAAGCATGAAAACCTACCCAAATTAAAAAAATTCACTTCCGAGTCCTCCTAAAACCCTCTCCTAGCCAGTTTGTCTATTGTTTCATGTGTATATTGATATTACAGGTACTTATAAGATGATTAAAAGAAAGTAAATGTGTTTGGAATGGTGTGTCAAGGTCATAAATTTCATTTGGTGAAGTGTTTCCAATGACTAGTTTCCCAACAGGACTAGAAAGGATCATTTTTACCTTCTCAGGGTAGGCATACATTCTATGGGAATGAATCAAAGTTCCATAATCATCTATAGGTAGTATTGAGTAGTTTTAAGAATGGGGTAATTTATTATGGAATATTTAGGAAATTTTCAAGAGTCTTAGAGAAGCTGCAGTGAAAGCATGTTTTTCAAGGTAAGGAGCTTATAATTGAAAATAATACCTAAAATTTATTGGTGTATTATGGGATCTCCATGATGATTCAAAAGATAAAAAATTAACTACTGGAAAGATTTAATATCCCTCTTCATGATGGAATCACAATTTCTCTTAAGGGAAGATCAATTTTTGTAGACTCATCTTGATGTCCCAAGTGAAAATGGGATTTTTTAGAGGATATAGAATAAAATATTGAAAACCATCCAATTTGTCTTATAATTATCTTGGGAGTCAAAATTATATAAAATTTTGCATGAAATGACCTCCTGGAGCTTCGGGAAAAGTGTTTTCAAGTTTCAAGGACAATCATTTTCTTAGTTGGACAGGTGATGAGTTCTACTATACCGACTGTCCCAACTATCCCAAATGTCCTAAATTTCCTAGTTTTCCCTCTTTTTCATATGACATAGGGGAAAAAGTGGACAAAAAATTGAAAACAGACGAAACGCGCTCACGTTTTAATTTTTTTTGGCTCGGTAATCATCGAACCTATAACATGTATGCATTTCAAAGAAGTCAAAACACGTACGCATTTTGTGTAGTATGGACCATGCATATGTGTTTTAGTGCTTTATACTTACAAAAATAAATGTTTAAGTATAAGAAATAATAAAAGTATAAGAAATAACCTAGAAGATAGTTATAATCTAGAAGATAGTTTTTCAAAATCTAATCTGGTTAGCACTTACTCATTTTTAGGATTTCAGCAAACGAGCTAAAACTTTTAGGGCATATATATTGTAGTCGGTCTTTGTTTTGGGAAAGCATATAGTCATTTTTTAGGTGTTTTGACCTTCTAAAATGGATTTTGGCCCTACCACTTCTTGAATTGGTACTAATTTTTAAATTTGGTCCATAATTCACTTTAGTGACCATGAATTAACTCTATGATGTTTGTCTACTTCTTACTAAAAAGAGATTCTCACTTTGTAGATAGAGGATTGTTCCCTGAACGGGATTCCTATCCTATGGCCAAAATGAGGTGATTGTAATACGCCTCTTCCTTAAGGTGTGATAACACTACTAGGTGTTGAATGAGTTGTTACAAATAGTACCAAGTGAATTGCATCGAGTGAACTCAGATGATTTCTCATTCTTAGAAACATGGTGCTCCATATAAAGATCATCCCCTCACCTTTCCTAGCTCTAAAATCATCCTTTCATGGAATCAAATTCATGATTCTCATACTTGTTTTTTCTCATATGTCTCTTATGGAGACAAACAATGCCTTAATACTTCACAAATAATGGTCCTTGATAACTCGGTGACATGACTAGCTCATTTTAACTTGTTCAGAAGGGTGTTCAATTAACTACAAAATGGCAAAAAATTCCTTTTTAGGCCTTCAAAGGAATTAGTCTCTCATTAAAACTAAATGAGTCGATCGATCACCTTAAACACTATTCCCTACACACTAAAATACATTGAATGATCTTTTTAGGACTTTCCTTTGGGTGAGGGTTTATGATTCAGGGTTTAGGGTTTAGGGTTTATGACTCAAGGTTTAGTATTTAAGGCTCACAGTTCAGATTTTAGGGTTTAGGGCTTAGGGGTTAGGGTTCGTGATTTATGGTTTATGGTTTAGGGTTCATGGTTAAGGGTTAAGGGTTGAAGGGTTAGGGTTTAGGGCTTAAGGTTCAAGGTTTAGAGTTTAGGGGTCAAGGTTGCGGGTTTAGGGTTTATGGCTCAAGGTTTAGGGTTTAGGGAACAGGGAACAGGGTTTAGGGTTTAGGGTTTAGGGTTGAGAGTTGAGGGTTCAGGGTTTAGGATTTAGGGTTTAGTTTTTAGGGTTTAGGGTTAAGGGTTTATGTATGAGGGTTCAAGATTTAGGGTTTTGGCTTAGGGCCTAGAGTTCAGGGCTTAGGGTTTAGGGTTTAGGGCTCAAGATTTAGGGTTTAGGGGTTAGTTTTTAGGGGTTAGGGTTTAGGTTTTAGGTTTTAGGGTTTAGGGTTTAGGGTTTAGGATTTAGGGCTTAGAGTTTAGGGTTTATGGATTAGGGTTTATGGTATAGGGTTTAGGGTTTAGGGCTCATGGTTTAAGGTTTAGGGCTGAGGATTTAGGGTTTATAGTTTAGGGTTTATGAGTTAGGGTTTAAGGTTTAGGGTTAAGGATTTAGGGTTTATGGTTCAGGGTTTAGGAGTTAGGGTTTAAAGTTTAAAGGTTAGGGTTCAAGGTTTAGGGCAAAGGGTTCAGGGTTTAGGATTTAGGGATCAGGGTTGAGGGTTTAGGGTTGAGAGTTGAGGGTTCAGGGTTTAGGGCTCATGGTTTAGTTTTTAGGGTTTAGGGTTGAGGTTTTATGTTTAAGGGTTCAAGGTTTAGGGTTTTGGCTTAGTGTTTATGGATTAAGGCCTAGGGTTCAGGGCTTATGGTTTAGGGTTTAGGGCTCAAGGTTTAGGGTTTAGGGGTCAAGGTTTATGTTTTATGGTTTAGGGTTTAGGTTTTATGATTTAGGGCTTAGATTTTAGGGTTTAGGGCTTAGGGCTTATGGTATAGGGTTTGGGTTTAGGGCTGAAGGTTTAAGGTTTAGGGTTGAGGATTTATGGTTTACGATTTAGGGTTTAGGAGTTATGGTTTAAGGTTTTAAGGTCAGGGTTCATGGTTTAGGGAAAAGATTTCAGGGTTTATGGTTTAAGGCTAAAGGTTTAAGGTTTAGGTTTTAGGGTTAAGGGTTTAGGTCGCAGAGTTTAGGGTTTAGTGTTTAGGGCTTGGGGTTTAGGGTTTAAGGTTTAGGGCTTAGGTTTTAGGGTTTAGTTCTTTGGGTTTAGAGTTTAGGGTTTAGGGTTTATGATTTAGTTTTTAGGGTTTAGGGACCTTTAGGATTTAACATTTATGCCTTAAGGTTTAGGGTTTATGGTTTAGGGCTCAGGGCTTAGGGTTTAGGGGTTAGGGGTTAGGGTGCATGGTTTAAGGTTTAAGGTTTATGAATTAGGGTTCGAGGTTCAGAGTTAAGGGTTTAAATTTTAGGGGTTAGAGATCAAGTCTCTAGATTTAGGGTTTAGGGCTCAGGGCTTAAGGTTTATGGTTTAGGGCTCAAGGATTAGGGAGTAGAGTTCAAGGCTTAAGGTTTAGGGTTTAGGGTTTAGGATTCATGGTTCATGGTTTATGGCTTAAGGTTTGGGGTTCATAGTTACTTGTTTAAGGTTTGGGGGTTAGAGCTTGGGGCTCTAGATTTAGTATTTAGGGTTTAGGGCTTAGGGCTTAGGGTTTAATGTCTAGGGTCAAGGGTCTAGGGTTATGGGTTTAGGGCTTAGGTTTTAGGGTTTAGTATTCAATGTTTAGGGTTTAGGATTTACTATTTTGGTTTTAGGGTTTAGGGTTTATAGTTTAGGGTTTAGGGTTAAGGGTTCAGGTCACAGAGTTCAGGGTTCATTGAATTTGTAGGTAGAACATTCAAAGAGAGTCATCAAAATTTGATGTTTTTCATCTGTTTATATTTTGAAGGAGGGAAATGTCATATTCTTGACTTTCCAATCCTTCCAAATACCCCAGTAATCCTTAATCCTTGGATGTACAGGGAGACATTGTTGTTTGGATCCCATTTATAATGATAGAGATATTTTTAAATTCTTGTTATGACCTCTAAATCTATATGAATTTCAAGTTGCTTGGAAATCACATCACACCCTTCACTAGGATTGATGACTACCTCTATCTTTTTGTTCAGGGGATTTTGAAAACATCAATGGGTTTATCATATAAGGAATTAACAATGAATAGAAGTTCACTAAGTCGTAGGCTAGGTAACTCCCATTTAGAACTAAACGAGAAATATTTACTATGTGATTGATAACCCCTTAGTGTTCTTAGCCATTCCCCTGGTTCTATGCTTATTTTAAATACTTTAGGAAGTTCTGAAAAATTTACCATCCATTCCAATAGAACACTTGAACTTTATCTTTCTCCGGAGGAGAGGATACTACAGGAAATTCAATTATGATCCTACACCTTTGCATTAATATATTATTTATGTTTCTTTTGTTTCCTTTAAGATAATTTTTTTGTTGTGATGGTTATTTTTTCTAGTTTCCAATGGGTCATCCTGGCTTGCATAATACCATACATGGAAATATGATAAATTTGAATTTTGTTTCAGAGTGTGAATAAATTTACATTCAAGAGCGCAAGTATATGTGGGAAGAAACAAGTTTGGAAGAGATGTGTAATATATGCATTATAAGGCACAAGGTAGATGTCGTATCCATTTAGTTACTTGTCCCACCTCTCATAAACAAGGTAGTTCTATAAGAAGACTCAATGATGGTTCTAGGCACGAGAATAGGAAATATTGATGAAATATGGTTTGGGTTTAGGGTTTAGGGTTTACAGCTCATGGTTAAGGGTTAAGGGTTTAAGGTTTAGGGTTTAGGGTTATGGTTTAGGATTTAGGTTTTAGGTTTAGGGTTTAGGGTTTAGTGTTTATATTTAGGGTTTACAGATCTATGTTAAGGATTTAGGGTTTAAGGTTTAGGGTTTAGGGTTTAGGGTTTCGAGTTAAGGATTTAGTGTTTAGGGATAATGGTTTATGGTTTACAGTTCAGGTTTTAGGGTTTACGGTTTAGGGTTTAGTGTTTACGGTTTAGGATTTAATGTTTAGGGATTAAGGTTTAGGGTTTATGGTTTAGGGCTTGGGGTTTAGGGTTTAGGTTTTAGGGCTTAGGGTATATGGTTTAGGGTTTAGATTTTAGGGCTTGGGGATAAGGGTGTAGGGTTCAAGGCTTAGGGTTTAGGGTTTAGGATTCAATGTTTAAGGTTTAGGGTTTAGGGGTCAAGGTTTAGGGTTTAGGATTTAGTTCTTATGGTTCAGGGTTTAGGGTTTAGCATTTAGGGTTCATGGTTCATGGTTTAGGGTTTAGGGTTTGGGGCTTAAGGATTAGGGTTTAGGGCTTAGGACTCAAGGTTTAGGAATCACAGGTAAGGGCTGAATGTTTAATGTTTAGGGTTTAAGGTTTAAGGATCAAGGTTTACATTTTAGTGTTTAGGTTTATGACTTATGGTTTAGGGTTTCGATTGTAGAAGTTAAATGCTAAAAGATTTAGGCTGAATGCTGAAATCTTGAAAAATTACCTATGTACTAGCCAAATTATACTTTAAAAAACTATCTCCTAAACCATGACTCATGGAGCTGTGAGACTAATTCCATAAGGTGCAGAGTGACCCTAATTTCTTATATTTACATAAATAAATTTAAATTATAAATGAAAAACTTATACTTAAACATTTATTTATGTAAATAGAAGCATATCAAAAGCATACATAATGTTTATACTACACAGAATGCGTACGCGTTATGTTTATACTACAAAGAACATGTATGCGTTTTATGTTTTCTATTTTCCCAAGCCATGCCTCAAGGCTTGGGATCCGGTTTGGATCCCCAAGCCTGAGACATGGACCTGTATAAACACAACAAACAACGTGTTTTTACAATAAAATGTAAAAATTTCACTTCCTCTATGATAAATCAAAATAAAACAATCGATCCATTTTAAAAATAAGTATACCACAATGTAGAATAGAGTCTCTTCTTTCTAAAAATATAATTTTTCAAATTTTTTGACTAATATAAGGTTTCCATATTATTTATTTTCTAACTATGCCTTTTTATAGCTATTTTTTGAAGTGTAAATATGTCTATCTTTCATGGTGTATCTTTTTTTTGGGTAATTGAAATTTTAAAAAAATTATACTAGCCAAAACTAGGCATAATTATATACATATTAAAAAAAATTTACTTTTCGATATTTTTGAGGTAGTTAGGGGGGGGGGGGGGGGGGGGTGGGCACGGTCAGAGCTCCGTTATTTTTCAAAACATAAAATTTCTATACTAGAAAAAATCATAAATAAAAAAATATTCGCTAAAAAAATCTTTTAAAAAATGGATCTCAAACTAGATGCTCCTAGCTATCTTTCTATCAAAGGGTTTTTAAAAATACTAAATGGTGCTCAAAAAATGGTGGGGGGCACGAAAGTCACTCTATTATGTTTTTTAATAAAAACAGGAGCATGTATTGGTATTTTAGTTATTTGAACCACTTAAACTTATCCGTTTTCAATAAAATTTAGTAGCTTAGAAACTAGACTCAAAATGCTACGATTCATATGTCTACAACATCTTCCAATTTTTAGTGTAACTATTTTGAAAAACTCATACAAGTTGAAGTTTTTTGTTTTTCAGAAAAATGCGTCCACTTAAGACCCCCTTTTGGCCTCCCAACTTGGTGCACTTACCCCTTCATTACTTGTAAGAGTTTGACAACATCCTTAGAAAAATATATATGTTTTATAGATCCTTATTGTAAATACATTTTGACACAAACTAGATGAAGATATGGTAACGTAAGTGTGGCTATATTTAATTATTCATTGACATTTTTCAATGAAGATCGTGATCTCTCTAGGAACATGCCCCAAAAAAATAGTGTATGAGTCTTGAGAAATTATATTATTTCTAAACTTCTACCACATGATTTTCACCGTGTAGAATGCAAAGAATTCATATACTTCATCACATGGTTATAAAACTAATGATTCTCATAACATATATTATTTCATCATTGAATGAATAAAT